>JAPSGF010000002.1:26194585-26502606 GCA_035772895.1 Perdix hodgsoniae
AAAATGCAAATGAATCCACACCTGTGATTGGCACTTCAATTCTAGAAATTCATCGGCTTCCTTTTCTATAATAAAAATACATAGTTAATGGATAAGAGAAAAGCATCTCAAGCCAACTGCAGGAAATATTCTAGCTGGTTTGTGGGATCACTCATGGGACAACTATAAGATATTTTTAAGTGAGTGAATTAAAAAAAAAAAAAAAGGTTTTAGCTAGAAAGGCTAAAGTAATGTTTTGTCAAGGCATCCCTTAAATTATAAACAAACATCACTGATCGGTGATGATCTTAGAAAAAGCTGAGGCTTGCCATTATCTGGAGAAGTTCTAGGAAGAATTCTGAAGAATTGAAGAGTTTCTGGAGTCACAAACTTTGCACCCCCTGCACTGTATCTGGTTTTCCTAGGCTTATGGATTAGTTGCTCCCTATATTTCTGTAGCTTCCTCTAGGATAGGTTCTTCACAGACCAGTGACTGACTTCTTTGCCACTAGCTTCTTTCATAAATGCCCAGCCCTCAGGAAACATCCCATTCTTGGTTGTCATGGTCTTAAGAAAATTTGAAGAATCTCAGGGGGTAAGTTCTTATACCTGGAGTCATAGAACCAGACCAGGCAGGAGTTTCACAGTGTTTTGACCTCTGGGCCACTGGTGACCTCTGAGCAGTTTCAGGGCAAAGAGCAGCTATTTAGCCATGACTGGTTCTGCTTTTATGCTTGCCTTTCATCACACTGTCCAGACAGGCCACGGTGGCCAGATGTCGATGTCTTCTGGTGAGTAGGACAAGTGAGCACTTGTTTTTCTCAAAATGTTGATCAACCTTCTCCACTGCTTCTTCCATCTGTTATTTTATAGGTGAAAGGGAAAATACATAGCCCAGGACTTCTCATGTGCTGATAAGATCAGCCACAGCTGCTGGAAATCAGCTCCCCTCCACAGAAATACTGCTCCTTCATTAGCCTGAAAACCAATGTGCAAAATAGACTTGAGGGTTTTAATCCAGAGCATGATCCACCTGGATCCTGATTATAGTTCATCCTCTTCACCTTTGCTCCATTGGGATGTTTATTTGAGAGAGCATGGCCTGTATAACTTGCTGTCCTGGAAGGTATTTTGAGGAGCTTCTCAGCTGAGACAGAGGAGTGATGATGGCTGTGGTCAGAGGCAGCTGAGGCTCTCTCAGGGCTGAGGGGAGAGAAGCCCTTTCCTTCTGGATATAAACCCAAGCAGCTTCACTAGATCTTTTCTCAAGGACAGTTTCTGGGCAGTCTTGCTCTCCTGGTGCAGTCCTGGTGGGTGTGGGAGGAAAAGGCTAACCTGATGGGAAACTTTGATGCTTTTAATTTGTAATATAAGCTAACTCACATGCATCTGTGTGTGGCTTCTCATGTTGAGGACACGCCTTGGTGTAAGAGCAATGCTGCTGTTGTTGTAAGAGAACAGAGATAATTTTCAGCAGAGGTATATGGCCTTCTCCTACTCTGCTGTTCCATCTTACAGTGTGATAAGCATGATTGTGTGGACTTACAGGACTTCAGGCCTTCGGCTATCCCATTTTTCCCATTCTGGTACTGGAAGAATTGGGCTATTTCCAACATGCACCAGTTGATCTTGGGCACTTTTATGTTCTGTTTATGACATACTCACAAATTCCACTTGTGTTCTCTTATAGCTCACCCCTTCATTCCCTTTTGCTTCTGACTGAGACCTAAATTTTGCTAAAGATGTTCCTGACTGCCATTCTTGAGCTATTTACTGAGTTTTAGACCTGCAGTCTTCTGTTCAACATCTTTTTTTTTGGTATGTACCTGCAACATATCAGCTTGCCGCCCCACCCATATTAAAACATGATCTTTCAGTGCAGTCCCTTGCAAGATGCACAACTTCTGGGAATTAGTGACTTACTCATTTAATTGCGCTATCATGAAATGTATTAACACCCGCACCACACTTCTCAGTTTCTCTATCAAAGGTGAGAACTGAGGAGGCAGAGGTCCTGTGCCATGCGAGAGTTCCTGAGCACTGGGTGAGTGACGAGGATGATCCGGAAGCTGAGGCAGCAGCAATGCAATTATCTGTAAAGCCCTCTCTCATGGAGAGGTGCTGGAGGGTTTTGGACAGCTCTGCCAAAAACCCACCACTGCTAGGAGGAGAGAGCCCTTTTTACTTCTGATAGTTGGGAGCATTGGTGAAATTGCAGAATGGGTGTAAACATGACCAGAGGTTGCCCTGCTGGTCATGTCGCACTGAAAGGAAAATATCATCATTCAGGCTGAAGTAATTCAGGAGTATAGTTTAATATTTAAGCAACAACTCATTTCTGACACTTTCTTTTTAGATTCATTTCCCAAGCTTTTAACCCTTTGACCATAAACTATCAATTTAAAAGATATACTAGACTGATACACCTGAAATCACTGTGACTCTCATGAAAGGAAGGCAAAGCTTTAGGTCCATCTGCAGTTTCCACTGAAGATATGCATGTGCAGATACGGGTTTTTTAAGCCTCCCATTTCTGTGTGGTTTAAAAATTACTCAACACGGTACTTGATTCCCAAGCTGGGAGATCTGCAAGAACATTGTGTGCAGTCACTGCCCAATACAGGGCCACAAGCAGGTATGTCACATGCTGTGGGAGAGAAACCATTATTGATTTAAAGATAGCAGTCATACAAAGCAAACTGGTGTAGTGCTTATTTAGTTTTTGTGTGTGTCCAGCTAAAAAGAAAAATCCCACAAAGCTAAACAGGAGTATATTTCTTCTCCTGAGTGCGCCGCAGACGTCTGAAATGCTCCAGTGCACGTGGAGTCCGTGTGTAATTCAGCCCTGTTCAGTTCAGCTGAGCCAAATGCAAATATTCCTACAAACACTGAAACACTGCTGCCCTCTCCCTCTGCTTGTTGCCTTTATTTGTGTTTTTTTTCCTCATACTTGACCTCACTGTGGCCTCCATAAGAAACCTGGATAAATAGTGGCCTCCCAGAAAAGTTCCTGCTAACTGGAAGTTCACCTCTAGCTCACCAGTACCTGGGATGTTAAGTATGTAAATTAACCACACAGAGAGGTTACATGGGTGGGAAAAGGAAGAAAGGGCGCTGCCTCTATGTTAGGTTGTGCAATGAGGTATCGAATAATGAGTACATCTTTTGTGTTGCTTGGGTTTTGCGACTAGGTTGTTACAGCTTGTGCTCAGTCTCTGCTTAACAAACTTTAGACAAGATCAGTAGCTGAGCAATTATTTGGCCAGTATCCAACCCTGTAAGAGAAGTGAGGTGGCTAGTGGTGTGAGGTGAAATCCTCAGTTCTGCCAGACTTCGTGAGGAAGAAGCTTTCAGGAAATAAGTCCTGAAATCCCCAGTGACCAGAGGTGAAATGGGCCACATGATCCAATGGCAATTGCTGGGGACTTGTGCTATCTGAGGCAGGTGAGGTGAGGTTAGTTCTCGAAAAAGATCTTATATAAGAAGATGAGTTGGGTGGCAGTGTAGCCATTACTAAAGCAGAAGAGGTCGTGCCTGACTTCCATTTGGGTCAGGGTGGTGTTGCTTCACACAGCTGTGCAGGTCACCTGGGCGGCCTTTGCTTTTTACTCTGGGTATTGACAAAAGCCTCTATCCAGTGAATATAAAGCTAGTGATCTGGGGGATTTTGGCACGGCTGCTTCCTTACCAATGTGTTGTGTGGGAGCTTTCCAGCAGGAAGAAGCATCCTGAGGCCTTGGCACTGTGACCTCAGCCCTCTCTACACGGCCTGTCCCGACCTCACACAGCTTTCCCAAAATGGAGCTGGCCCCGAGTTTGCAAGCAAATGTTTCTCAAAATGGAAACAAAAAAAAAAAAAAAAAAAAAAAAAGAAAGAAAGAAAAAGAACTTGTTGATGTTTAAGGTATTCATGAGGAAATGTCAGTCTCAGGAAAGGTGAGACTAGTTCCCAGGAAGGAACGCAGGGTTCAGCTGAGCCTGCCTCACCTCAGCACAAAGGAGAGGAGGAGCTGCGGTTCTCCAGCAGCATGGCACAAAGAGAGCTCAGGGCCGTGTTATGGCCAGAGAATGGTGTCCAGGGAACACAGGTGGACAGGAGGTGGCCAGGAGAGAGCGTAAGTTGGTCATTTTTTAATTTTAGTGCATGGGCCTGGGACAGCCCTCTATGGGGAGTGATGGGAGAAGAATGCTCTGGGCATCCCTGAGGAGCTCAGGCCTAGCCGGGCCTTCTCGCCCTGCTACCTATAGCCATTTCTGGTGTTGGAAATGATCTGGGGAAAAGGATTTCACTGTTAAAGCAATCCGGATCTATATTTTCAAGTGGAACTTTTATCTCTGTTACCTATTTCGAAGGATGATTGGTTTTGGAAATGCGTGCAATTTGCCTTACAAAAAGACATTTTACAAGGTCTAAACCTAACCAAAGCTTGTGGCAAAGGAGGAGAGGGAAAGGCTGGGGTGGGAGGACCCCAGAAATGTCAGCTCTTTACCCAACTTGAGAGCTGCTTCCTCCACGAAGACCTGCTGCCCCTCCTTCTCTGCCTGTGCCTCCGTGGCCGGGGCTGCGCTGCCACCTGGCGGCTGCTGCCTTCCCTGCGGTAACTGAACGCACGACAGAAGGAAATAAAGCATAAACGTAACACGTGAAAAATAAAATAAATAAAAATGTGGGGAATGAGAAGTAAAAGCATTATAAAACAAAACAAAAAAAAAGCACAAAAAATGAAGCAAATCTGGGAGGCTTCCTCATTTGCAGGAGGTTTTTATTAGATGTAATTACTAGATGTAATTATGAATCCTTCACTATATATTACATATCTAATAAGATTGATCAGCTGGGATTTGAGCACGTCTGCAGTGACTTATCCCTGCCCCTATCCCCGTCCCTCTTCATATCCCTATCCCTGTGTGAGTCAGTCTGCAGCAGGTTTGGGGGGACCCCAGTTTTGGGTGCCTGTGTTGGCTGCGGATAGCCCTGCTTTGGTTCTGTTGCTGGAAATGTGATGCCTCGTGGTCACTGCTACATGGGGCCAGTAATGTTTTATGTATAGCTGATATGTTTGTGAAATAGTTATAAAATTTCATATAGACTATAAGAACAAATAATTTAAGTGGAACTCTCTCTGTTATGTCCATGTTTTTATTACCTTTCTACCAAAGAACGCCTGTGACTCAGAAGACTGACTTTTTCACTAATTTCACATAACCAAATTTACTATGAGTCTCTGAGACTCACAGAATTAGGCCTTTGCTGACAGATGTAAAAATCACTATGATTAATATGCCTGACTTTGGAGTTGAAGGATGCTGAAAGTTGAGGATAATATTTATTTTTCCATAGTGAAATATGCAGTGACTCTCTTTTACAAAAGCTTGTAAACCTTGAGAATTCCAGCTGCTGGCTTCAGCTCTTGCTGGTTCCTGGGATGTTGCCACATCTCCAATGGGCGAACACACCTTTTGCTGCCTGAAAAAATCCTCACTGGGCTGTGCTCTTGAAAAATCCCAGCTCAGGGTGAACTCTAGGCCAGAGGATGAAGCGCAACTATCCTTAGGCAGCACAAACTCACACTATTGCTCCTGTTTCCAGACTGCTTCACCCCAAATGTTCAGTGGGAGTCAGCCCTGCGGCAGACACCAATGACCCGAGATATACTTGGTCATGCTTTTGTTTCCAATAAGAGATCCGGCTGCTGCAGGGGAAGTTTAGGTCTAAATAATGCTGACTGAATTCCTGCAAAATTAAAAAGAAAACATTTTTCACTCCTCCAGCCCTGCCTGGCTTTTCTTCCTGGTGCACTGGGTATATGCTCACAGATGCCTTTTTGCTAAAAGCCAGATAATACTGAGTGCTGTCTGTGACTGAGTACAAGGCAGCAATTCAGGCGGATGTTTCTGTTGCTGCCATGAAGCACAAAAGCACAATTCAAGTGGAGCAGCCGAGTCTGAGAGATGAAATTGCAGCCCTTGTATTGTGCTGAGTACAGGGTCTTGTTTTGCTAATCTATTACAGCTCTGGAGCGCTTTCAGTTTTAAATACACAGAAAAGAAGATCTGGATGTAAATGCACCGTAAGCAGGGTTACTCATGACAAAGAAATGTGATACAAAAAGGTAGCCAGGCAGAGGTTTATTTTGTACAGGAGAGTCATATCCATTCCTGCATGCACAGACGCAAACCTACTATTTCTCTCAGTCTTGGTCTGGGTGTGGTGCTGCCTCCTCCCGCGGGGTTGGTGTGAAGGTACACAGGGTTGTGTCTCACCCCTTAGTTATGCTGGATCCTCACTCTACGAGGTGTGTATGTGTTAAGCTGTATTTCCACCATCCTCTTTTTTTTTTTCTATTTTTTTTTTATGTTGAAGAATTTCTCAGCTTCCTAGGTGAGAAACAAGCATATTTTCTCATTGTATTTTCTCTTGTCATCAGATGCAAAAACAGAGTAGGCAGTATTGAGTAGATAGTAAAATCTTGTCCTAAGTACTGAAGGACGGTCTCTGTTTCAAGGCTTTTGTGCATTCCTTTCCCATGCCCTTACTTAGGAAAGATGCAAATGAGCTGTAGATTGGAAGTCACTGTATGTGGCAAATAATATTTTGCTCCCGATAAATTAATACCCTAACATCCTCAGGGTGGTTTTGAAGGTTGTTCAAAGCACTGTTGGCATTGTTGAATTGCTTTTCTGTGACATTAATCTCCAATCCTAAAAGATTCTGAGTTTAAAAAAGAAAAAAGTGAGCAGTACATTAAAGGCTCAAGAGGAAATCTTTTTAGCTAGACCTTGCTCATGGTAAAGTCTTCAATCATAGAATGGCATCAGTTGGAGGGGACTTTACAGACTGCCTAGTCTCAACCCTCTGCTATGGGTTTGTTGTCCCCCACCAGCTTAGGCTGCCCAAAGTACCATCCAGACAGTCCTGAATACCTCCAGGGATGGGGCACTCATAACCCCTCTGGGCAGCTGTGCCAGGACCTCACCACCTTCTGAGTAAAAAATATCTTCATAACACCTGTCACGGTGTTAACTAGATCAATCTATGCCCGTGACAGGGGAGCAATATGCCCCTGTCCCTCTTCCCCCCACCCCGGCCCCACACAAAATGGGAAGGAAAGAGGGGAAGAAAAACAACAGCGGCAACAATCTATGGAGGAAAACTTATTTTACTAACTATGATATTGGAAATGCAAAATAACACAATATAATAAGATCTAATTGAAATTGAGACTAATAAATCAAATAAGATAGGAGAGAGAGTTCCCGAGACCAAGTCAAACCTGAAAGGCTTGGGATGGCTAGGAAAACGCAACTCCATGGGCTCACCGCAAAGCAGTAAGTGAGCGTTCCCCCCCCCCCGGAAAGGTCAGATCCCATGACTTCCGTCACGTACAGGGATAGGTACATGGAGCTGGAGTATTAACACTTTAGTTCCAGTGCACTACATGATGTGTTGATGTGGAATACTGAAAACCAAAAAACGTAAAACCATGACAACACCTAAGCTAAATCTCCTCTCTTTTATTTTAAAGTCATTGGCCCTTGTTCTATCTCTGTCAGACCATGTGAAATGTTGATCCCAGTCCTTGTAAGCTCCCCTCGAGCACTGGAAGGCCACAGTGATATCTCCTCAGAGCCTTCCCTTCTCCAATCTGAACAAGCCCACCTCCCTCAACCTATGAGTACCTGTGAATGCTTTATTTCTTAGACACACCCTCATCAAGAGATATTGTTTTGCACCAAAACATAGCTGATCCAGTGTAGAGAATCAGCTGTGGGTGCTGACATGGACACAGCTTGCTCCATCTCTGCAGGCTGAGTAATGTAGGATGACTGCTGCTCTGCACATCTGGCAGGGCCAGGACTGGTGCTGCCACACCTGGGGGCTTGGTCAGGTTCAGGCAGAAGCCACGCTCCATGCCTGGATCACAGCAGCCAGGATTTAGAGAAACCCTGTTTCTGAAGTGAAATAGAGAGGATCTGCCATGAATAATCATTCTTCTGAGATGCATGTAAAGCCACAAAGTGGGGGCACAGCACTACAGGTTTTATAGCTTAAACAGCACCTTAGGTCTCTTATCAGCAGAAATGAATCAGACCGTCACAGAAGTGAGGGATTTTAGTTCTGTGTTCTTATTTTGATTTAACCCATGTACAAACCATCCTGCCATATCAGTGTGGTTTGTTTTGCAACAATTCCTGTGGCAGATGAGATTCCCCCAGGACACATTTCCTCTTAATTTTGTTTGCAAATGCATAGTTTTGCTTTAGCATTGCCTTTTTTTCAAACTTCATTAATACCATGAGGTGTGTATCCATACCAGACTGTGCTACTTGACTGTAAAAGGAAAAATTATTGCAGAGAAGATTAAAACACATCCTAGGTACAGCCTGAGGTATCTGGGGCTAGTTTCTATTCAAATGAGTAAACAGTAGACAGGAAGAACAGCTTTGAGAATATGCAGGGCCTCATTCTCCTGTGCAGCACTGTCCTGTTGGTCTTGGTGGAGATACTCCTGCAATATAGCAGAGAAATCTGGGTCTTTCTGAAGCAAAGTTGAGCTTCAGAAGTGTTTAGGTGGGGATGCTATCTGTGCATAATAAGCCTCAGCTCCTGAACTTTTGTTACCTGCAGTGAAGATGCACAATGCCAGGCAACTGATGACTAAGTTTTTTAAAACTTTTAATAAATTTTGCATTGTCAGTTGGCATTTTAATAGGCTTCAGGCTGAAAGCTTGGGCTGTAAAAGTGTATGTCAAAGGGCTGATGGGTATAAATTGCAGAATGAGAGGCCTGTGAGGCTGGAGGATGCAGAAGACATTTCTATCGTCTATATTGAGGAACTGGACTGTGAAATTAAGCATATGTTTTTGCAGCCCTGTTATTTTGCCTTTCATTTCTTGGAGTTCCATTGCTGTGGACATATTCAATTTATGAAGACACTCAAATAGATACAAAATCCTCAGTGACAAAGACAAAAAGCCAACAAGCAAAAAAAATGCTATAGGAAGGAGGTTAGAGAGCACTAAAGTCTGGTATCACTTTAGAAAAGCCCTCAAGAAATACAGATGCTATCCAAATGACATATAGAGTACTGCATCTTTTTCATCTTCAGAACGGATAAATGTATGAAATATCCTCTTCTTAAATACAAGGCAGAAAATGTTCCTCAACACATGTCAAATCTCATAGCTCAGTGTAATCCTACATGTACGATGTCAGATTGAGTTGTGCCCCATTTTCTCAAGTTGTTCCGAGATACTGACTTAAAGATTTTCTCCTTGGCTCTCTGTGGAGCTCTTTATCTCCTTTCTTGGCCTCAGACTTCTGTCATTGCATGATGCAGGATATGACAAAATTTTCCATGCGGGAAAAAGCACCGGTTTCACTGCACTCTATAAGCAGTGGTAGAGCTGGAAATGCAGCAGTGAGTTACTATTCCAGTCCCACTGCAAGAATGCTTCTCAGGCTGCAGCACTGCATGCCTCCCATCCTTCCCATCTGCATCCTGCCTGCTCCCTCTACCTGGGGGCTGTCTCTAGGGTCACCCTTCCAGGGCGATCCACAGGGTTGAGTGAGGAATAATAGGCTTAATTTGCTGCAGGAAAGAGGCTGGCTAGGATACTGCATATTGACAAGGACATCAAGGCACTGCAGAGTCTTGCAGGGCTCTGGTGTCAGCAGTTGCCTTCAGTTAATCAAGACAAATGGGTCAAGCACCTTTCTGCAGTGCCATGGCAGCAGCTGAACTTGGTCTGGGTCAAGAGGATGGACTAGGTGACCTTTTGTGCTCCTTTTAAGCTTTCTTTTTCTCTATTTCCTTGATAATGAGAGGAGGGATTCTATCTTCATGAAGTTCTTGGTAAAAGCTATTGTGCATCCCAATATCAAATCTTCTGTAATATGGTATATGTCTGTAGCTTTCCCCTGCACAGATGAGTTTCAAGTCTTCATTATTATCTCACTATATTAATGAGGAAACAATCTATTGTGTTTTTAAATTATTCTACAAGCAAAGAAAACAAAAATAATCCTTCTCTACGTTGCTTGTGACCTATAGTTTTGATAACAGATAATCAAGATCCAAAGTTCTAAGTGAAGGAAGGCAAGGGGATAGCATGGGCAGAAAATAAGTGGATAGAGATAAATAAGATACATCACAGTTTGAAGAAGTCAGTGATGTATATTAAAGTAATGTAATTGTGGTGTTTTCTGGCTGTTGGTGTCCACAGAAAGCTAAAAGTTTTCAGGGCGGGCCTGGCCAAACTTATTCCTAGCCCTGCCAAGGTTATACTGTACCTTCTCAGATACTTCAGATGAGCAATATTTGCTATCCTCTCTAGGGAAATGTGCCTTGTACAGGCTTTGAACTTTGGTTAGTATTAATGGTGTATCAAAGTAAATGAGGTGTAGAATCAACAGTGATGCATGGAGGCTTTTCTGGTCATTACTCTCAGCTAGGAGAACAGTCTTCCTTATGCTACCTTACTGAAACCCTGATGGCTTAAGTAAACTTCTTGCTGAAGGATGTGGGAAAAAAAAAAAAAAAAAAGTCAAATTTCCTATTATGACAAAGAGGTAAAATAGTTAGCTCTTACACATTACAGGAGTAATTTCAATCACTCTTCTACAAAATGGGCAGTCAAAAACAGTTGACGTATAATTAAATCCAAACGTAAACCTCAGATTTCATGTTTCTTGTGAAATGGAACCTTGTGGCACTCACAACAAAGGTGCATGGGGGAATAAAGAAATTTTGACTTTTTTTGATAATATCCCAATGCACAAGGTGTTCTGCCACATCTTGGAGATAAACCAAGCAGATTATAAAGAAAAGGTTCGTTTACTCTGGATGGATGGTACTTTCTAAAATAAAATGTCATCAGTTAGATTTTCTCTGAAACAGAAGCTGCCTTGTAGACAAGGTCTTCAGGATGGATGAATCTGGAGCTCTAAGCCTGAGCAGTTTGACAGGTCTCCCAAGATGACTGGAATTGTGTACATTGTGGCTATTTTCTCTGCATTTTGTGTGTACTGCAGCTGTGCTGCATGAGCATGTATGCAACGTGAGTGTGCTCCAGGGGGCTGGTGATCTTGGGGTCTGTTTGGGGCAATTTGCTGAAGATTTGCTGAAGATGCTAAACTTCCAAACTCTGTGGAAGTTTCGGTAGGGTTATTCCAGCTGGCCATGACTGGTGGCACTGCAGATCAGTGGAGGGCTCAGTCAATAAAAGGCCAGAGCACTGGAACAGAGTTAGTTGGGTGGAATTTATTGCAACTTTTTTTCTCTTAGTCATTAATAGAACTAATAACAACTCCTTTTTTTTTGGGGGGGGGGAAGGAGGGTTGGAGTGGGGTGGGGTGGGGGGGTGGGGAGAGCGGGGAAAGGGGCTATTCCAGTGGTACTTTCTTAATAATCCCATCCTCAGTTATGTACTGAATGAAAACCCCAAGAAAGTGCATAAGATATGTGCACTTGTGAATCTGTAAGACAGTTAAAGACCAAATGATGAAGGAAGATAAGGTGGAAATAGAGTGGGAGTAGAGCACAACCGATGAATGAACTTGACCAAAATCATAGACTCATTTGAGCTGGAAGGGATCTGTAGAGGTCATCTAGCCCCACTCCCTTGCAATGAACAGGGACACCCATAGCTCCATCAGGTGCTCAGAACCCCTCCAGCCTGACCTTGAGTGTCTCCATGGATAGGGCATCCACCACCTCTCTGGGGAGCCTTTGCCACTGCTTCACCACTCTTATTGTAAAATTTCTTCCTTATTTGCAGCCTGAATCTCCCCTCTTTTAGACTGAAACCATTTCCCCTTGTCCTGTCACAGCAGACCCTGCTAAAGAGTCTGTCTGCTTCTTTCTTATTGCCTCCCTTTATATCCTGAAAGGAAAATGTCTATTCAGGAGCAAAACTTCTAAGCTTGTTTAAGATTGATGTGAGTTCTGAGTTGTTGTTTTAAAAAAGGCATTGCTCACTGCTGGGATTTAAGCTGACTATCTGATTGACAATAGGGAGTGACATCTGGTGAGTGAGTTTAGTCAGTGGCTTTATTCACAGAGAAATTAAGCTCTCAAAAACATGAGTCAAAATTCATATGTATAAATGAGGATACACGTGCTCAGTGCACCAACCACCTCACGGTTCATTCCCCAGCTTGCCACTGTCTTCTGGAGTGCCATCACGCGCATCCTGCTCTCCTGAATCATTGCCCACAAAATGGAGACACTTCTGATATGGATAATAAACCCATATGGAAGATCTGGGGATTTGCTGTCAGACAAAAATAGGCTGATGCCAATAGCGGGGAGTGAAAGCTGTACTTTTCATCTGATTCTTGATTCCACAGAGACAGCTGACAGAATGGTGATAGAAAGATGACAGTTTTTGTTATTGCAAGGGGCTACTTCTCTGCAGCAAGCCAGAAAAATGAAAAATGCAAAGTGAGCAAGAGATTGTCTGCAGGACGTTTCCTACTGTTTTCACTTTATGGCATGTTTACTTGTCAAGAGCCCCACAGGTGGTATAATGAAACCCTGTCAAATTATTCTTCTGTAGTAGCTGGGGACATGTAAGCAAGAATGCCCTAATTGCAGAAATCACTTCCCATGGCAGAAGCCTGGCTAATACCTGTGGAAGTGCTCCCACAGCTCTAGGAACAGCAAGCACCCATCAGGCCACCCTGGTACAAATCTTCAACGAGAGCTGACAGATTTGTTATGCTTGTTAACCTGAAGCTGGTCATCTGAACTGCTAAGGACACTTGCAACCAGATCGTGACCCAAATTCTTAACATCCTTCTTGGAGCTAACAGAAGAGGACATTATGGCTCCAAAGAGCAAATGGGTTGTTCAGTCATGCATCATGAAGATAAATGGGGCCGGAGGGGTGAACTTATGAAATCACCAACCAGAGGATGCTGTTTCATATGAACTGAGCACATGGGATTGTTGTGGCCAGACCTGGTGCCTGACTCCCAGTGGAAGAGTTGAAGTGTCTTCTTCCGCTATTCCAGCTCTGAAGAGAGATACAAATTTAAATATATATATATATATATATATTTTTTAGCTGTGTCTGCACAGGTAGAGAAATCAACAATTTATTTTCCTAATGGATCACTGAATCACTATTTGCACAAATAAATATTTACAGAAATTATGTAACAGATAATTACAAAACACATGCTAAATGTAAAATAAAATGTATAAATATTTGCAAAACGAATTCCTGTGGGTTGCCAGTGTAGCAGATGCAAAAATTTCTGTTAAAGTGTTTTTTTTTATTTCTCTCTTTCTATATATATTATGAACATATTGAAATATTTAACTTAGATTAGTTTTTCTTTCTTTTCTTTGCCTGTATGCCTTAAGATTTAAATCAGAATCAATCTTTGTATTTGAATGCAATCTCAAAGAAGTATAATACTAAGTAGGCTTGGATCTGCATTATAGAAAGCATGTTTAAAGTCACCTATTTTGAACAATTACCTAACTTTTATGAAAAGAATGAATAACCTAGTTTATTCATTGTCTGAAACATACTATAGCTTTTATAATAAAGTACACAGGCAGCTATACAGCATTTAAACTCTCGGCCCAATTTAAATATGAAGCTACATTAGTTTGCTCTGTTGATCTTTGAACTGCACTATAAAAAACTAGGCGGGTGGGAAGGAACCATTGCTTGATCTGTGATGGCCAGAAGAACTTGTGGCACCTGCAGTGAGTTCATAGCCACTTGACAGTGGATGCAAAGAGAAACAAATCTGCTTGTCATCAAGTAGTTTATGGGAATTAGGGAACAAAACCCATTTGCAGATTAGTCATGTGGGGAAAAAGTAACCTGAAATAAGATTAAGGAGCCAATTGCCAAAAACCCAATTCATCCAGCTGTGGCTGAGGGATGCACTTGCCACCAGAGGGCTGAGTTTGGATTGCGGAGAGTTCAGCCCAGCCTAGCAATTGACAGAAGGCATCTAACTTCACAAGGACAATCTGCAGAGCTATGGTGAAGTAAGGTCCCTCTGCTTCTTCTGCCTTTTTGTACTGGAAGGGGAGAAGTGGGCACCCATGAATGAAATCCTGGCATATATTATTCTCCAGAGGTTATGGGACTTCTTTGATCTTTACGTACCTCTGGGTACCTCTCCCTGAGCTGGTCTGGCCTCCAGGAGCCATCTCACATATCTGTCCTGGGTGCTGTGGAGCCTACAGTGAATGATGGGGACACAAAAGCAGGATGGAAAGCTCAGCTCCCTCCAAAACTAAATTCCTTTCCAAAATACAGATGGAAACTGGATATTGTATGGGGTTTGCATTCCTATTCTCTGCAGACTGTGTGATGCAAGTGTACATGTCTATGAGCAGTGGCTGGCTGGGCGACTCACTAATATTATGACTTTGAAGCTATCATTTTGTTTTCCACTGCTGATATTCTCTTGCTCTGAGGATGTCCCATGGTGGCTGAATCAGAGCTGATCAGATACTGTGGAAGCTTTGTTAGGTTTAACCCATTCTTATGTGCTACTGAGATCTCACTGGATTTCTTTTCAAGGTTTAGTTTATCATTCTGTAGAAAATGCACTGATGTCCTTTCTTAAGAGTTTCTGGGTAATGATCTTTTGTATAGATTTAATACTCTTAACAGTTAGGTGAAGAGTACAATAAAGGAAAAAAACAGTATGTCTTGCCTAAACCTAGGAAGATTTCCTACAGTGCTTTACAGGCAGTGGTATTAGTCCATTTCTGATACTAAAACCCTGCAAAAGGAAAACAAAAACAAAACAAAAAAGCAACCGGTATTTCTCCTGGGTGGCCATGAATGGCAGTGAAGGGGAACAACCTTCACTCTCAGTCTTGTTTTGTGGCTCAGATGCTGCGTGCCAGCTGTATTCTTATCCCCACACAGTCCTAAGCATTTCTTCCCTTTCTGGAGCAGGACCTACATTCCTATGGACACCAGAGAGCCCTAACTTTCAGAAGTAATAGGATTGAAGTAGAGTTTGTGGCAGTGACCCGATGGAGTACTGTTTTTACCCTGTTCAGAGGACTCTCCTACTTAGTTCTGGCTGAACTTCATAAACTCTGGAAGATGACTGGGAACTGGCATGGCTGTGGGTTTTGTACCTTCTGTAAATGAAGTGAAGGAATGAAGTGTGTTAAATCCATGGGGCTGTAATTCTGAGCACCTGTTGCTGATCTCCTTGTGATTTCACAGCTCTGTAAAGCCTTCAGTTTGCCTCTAAATAGCCTCACTTTGGTTTAGACTGATCCTTTACTATGAATCACTCTAAAAAAGATGGAGAACAAAAGCTAGAGGAAAAAAATAAGGCAAAAAACAATGTGATTCTCCTTGAGAAGAACTTCAAAATGTATCTTAAATTAATGGAGGAATTCCAGCAAGAATCAACACTTCATCTGATTATACAACCTGCACTGATGCCATTTATCTGCCTCAGTATGAGAACTCTTTATGTTAGGAGCATAATTTTGCCAGTGCAGTCACTAAAGTCTCTTACATAAAGTGATAAATACTTTGATATCTCTCATGCCTGCACCTCTCCTGTGGAAGTCTTCATTTCACCACACACTGAAACTGGGAAAAGCCATGGCTTTACCTGATAACAGAAGCTTTTGAGTTTGTGTCTCTCTCTGCTTTTTATTTCCACATCCTCCTGGAGGGGCTGTTCTATCTATAAAAGGAAATTGCTCAATGTGTTTCAAATAATCTCCAAATTAGAAGCTGAGTGGGAAATGTTCCTACAAATGTTCCTTGGAATTCATGAAATCTGGACATCAAAAATTATGAAATTATTTGAGGTTTTTGTCTCTGCAGCTTGAACAACGCAAGATAAATCAGAGAAAACAACATAATGTCTTCCAAGTGTTTGGATCCAAAGCTTTTGCAATTCTATTTGCATCTGTATACCAGAGACCATATCTACTTCCCTTTCATTCGTATGCAGATTTTTCCCTCAGTAGGCTGAGAAACTAACACATCTGATATTTAGCGGGTAAACATTTACAGAACAAAGAAACATAGTTCCCAAAATAATTTAAAAATTGGCCTGGCTGCAAATTACTTTGAGTGATGATCATCTGCCATCCCAACAGGATGCAATTAATGTACACCAAAGTCAGTGGCGCAGTGAGCAGCAGTGCTGGGGAAGGAGCCGATCACTTGCAAGCAGCATCCATTTGGAAGTGGCATCCATTTGAGAGCATGCCTGTTTTGGAAGCAGAGCCCACTGGGGAGTGGCGTCCATTTGGGATGGCTGTGGCTGGATTTGTCGCTCAGGAAGCAGCTGCTTGATAAGCTGGACACAACATAGATAAGAGACAAAGCATTTGTCATTGGAAGTGGTGATATCAGTTCTGTTTAGAGTTATTCAGGAGTCAGTGTGCCCCTCCGTCTGAATAACTACCCACCCAGACAGCTATGATGTGAGGACGTGAGAGTCTGCTCCCATTAACTCCAAACAACAGTGGCCAGTTTTTGCCAATCGTAAAGCAAGGTAACTTTACTTTTGAGTGATGTAGGCTTTTGTTTCTGAAACGTAGTTCAGTTACTTTCAGACTTCCATAACTTTTCCTTGCTGGAATGTTACTGGAATTAAACGATAGGGCTGGCTATTCAATGTTCTCCGCTGATGAAGACTTTGGCAAAAATAAGCTTTCGATAATTTATATCAGTGTTCTGAAATCCCCCAGATTAAGGAAGCCCAATTAGAAATTAAGAAGCCTCTTTTTAAGGGTGGGTTTTATGAGGTGGCAGGATATTTATGAGTATAGTGGATGCTAAGCTGTTCTCCTAAGCCATGGCAAAGGCAGATGGTGTTTGGATCAGGATGGAAGCCGGGAGCCCTGGGGCTGTGTGGACGGTTCTGTTTTGGCTGTAAATCTCTCAGTGCTTGTCTTCATGCTATCACTCCTATAATTCACACGTACTGCTAGGCTGTCAGTACATTTCTTCTTGTTAATAATAAGTCTAAAAGGGGTTTTATTTTTCGTTTCTCAGAGTGGAAGATTGCAGATGATGCTAAAAAAACAGGTCATGACATTTTCCTCATAGGACACCAGACATTGTAATTTTGTATTAGAGACACATAAGGGGAGAGAGAGAATTAATTACAAGGAAATTCACTGTGAAAACACGTATCTTTTTCAGAAAGTCATCTTTATTTTCCATATGAGACCAAGATTCAGGTAGACATTTAACCATCTGCCCAAAATTTAAGGTCAAGAATATTCCACTGTCACACATTCTCTTGCTGTAAGCTACACATGTCCTTCTAAGTGCCTTGTTTTGCAAAATGGAGCTAAAACCTATATGGCTGACTGTGCACAGACAAAAAGGTCAGGTTGAAGATGTAAGGCCAAAGCCAAGCTACTCAGGCTTAGGACTCACTGATCTCAAGAGAAAATGTGTCCCCCTCTAACGGTGAACAGCTCTTTCTAGAAGAGCTATTTTCAACAAGAGAAAAACAGTAGTTTGCCCAGGGTTTTTGCAAACTACCATCCCAAACTGAAGGCAAAATTCTGCTTAGAAATCCTGCTTTTCAAATGGACCCTTCATAGGATTCACTTTCTTTTAAGAGAGCAATACCCATTCAGCAGTACAAACACATTCCTGAAAATTATTTGGACTGGGCTGTATGGCAACAGCTGCTTGGGACAGAGAAGTTGTAGCTCCCACCAGCACACTGCTGTGTGCTCAGAGAACTGCTGCCACCTGTGGGAATTGGTACAGGGAACTGCGAGGGATGTGAAGCTCATAACACACAGAAGAAAGGAAGAAAAAGAAAAAAAAAAAGGAGCAGTAGAGTTCTTTGCTCACAGCAATTTTGTTGACCACTTATTAAGTTACATCCATTGTGTGATTTGAAAGGATTCCTCCTTTTATCTGGACAGCCATCAGGATCGAAACAGTAATAAAACTCTGCTGACAAGCAACACAAAGGTGACTTTGTTTCCACAGCCTCTCTTAAATTTTGGCTTGAGCAGAGAATTAAACCCCATGAGGTTCTCACTGAGCAATTTTAGGAAAAGGAGGAGTGTTGCAAATGTTCATTTTAGTTTTGGCTAAAACTCTGCTGGAAGACAAAGGTGGTGCTTTAATAGGAGATTATGTGTATATGTTAAGTCTGTGAGAGACAGAAGTTGAGGCGGAGAGGGTGATGTACTTGTGACAACTTCATGCAGATGACTCACAGGCTCAGGCTGTTCAGCTGGTGCTGTTGAACTCCGCTGTTATTTATGCTTCCTTGGGCAAACAACATCAATTTCCTAGTGGGGCATGCGGGTGTGGGAGTGCTGCCTGAGGTCAAGTGAATGCCAAGCAGAGAAGAGGAACGGCCCTGTTCACTCCCTGCTCAGCCCTGATGGCAGAAGGCACTGTGATTGCACTAGGAAATGCAGTCTTCATGGGTATTTTGAGTAAGCATAACAGGACTTCAGGAGGCTATGCATGAGAGTGTACTTTTTCTCCCATCTCTGTGGGGAGGGAAGATGGTCTCATCCCAGAGCCTGCGGCTCAGCCCACTGTGGTGACTGCAGTGCCACAAAAACACATAGAATCATAGAATCCTTAGAGTTGGAAGGGTTCCTTGAAAAGACACCTAGTCCAAATGCCCTGCAATGGGCAGGGATACCTACTGCACCACCAGGTGCTCAGAGCTGCTCCAGTTTGTCCTTCAGTGTCTCCAGGGAGACACTCTAAATGTCTGGATATATGCCCTCTATATGGCTGGATAGAGTCACTGGATAGTTCATCATATTTTTGGACTCAGTACTGAATATTTTATAACCAGACTGGTAGGTGGCCCTACAAGAGCAAATACTCCCACCTGGCAGCTTGTAATTAATACATAAAAAATAAAGCCAAGTTCTCTCTATGGCAGCTTGTAAGTATTCTAGGCATCACAATGTTATATGCTTTATGACAGCTTTGATCTTAAGGAATAAAAAAATCCATGTTCAAGAATTTAACTAGAAGCATTTAGAAATCATAAACATCCAGAGTGGAGTTTTCTGCAGTCTTGCACAGTGTCTGCCAGAAGCAGATCCCTGTCCCTGTCTGCCCTTAATGCATGGGGGTGAATGCCCATCCCCAAAACAGGGCCTGAATTCAGATGTAATTCAGTGTAAAAGTAGAATAAGTACAGACACGCTAGGAGAAGAGCAGGACGACAAAGCCCTGCAGTTTTATACAATGCAATGGGAAAGGTCTGCCAGGCACCGGGAGAAGGATCCTGACTGTGATGATTGCAGCACCAGCAGATTTCCCAGGTCAGTGGCTTCCTGAACTGCCTTTGAAAACTTCCCACTGGAAGGCCCAGCGTGACCTTTTGTGACAGTTTTGCAGGGAGGAAGTTCTATCATCCCATTCCTACACCATTGGTCACCGGCCAGGGATCCAGGCCTGTGCATGCAGGAGGCTGCTGTGAGTCAGTAGGTGCCAACAACAGAAATTTCACTTGGATTTATGCTTTAACATTGAATGATTGTGGTTTTTTTTGTTTGCTTGTTTGTTTGTTTGTTTTTCCTTTTTAATGCTAACTCCTATGTATTCAGGGCAGAGATTTGGCTGAAGATCTGGAGTGGTCACAGGTGGCCCTGTCTCCTGTACACTTGACACAGATCTGTGCAAAGGGTGTTTTAATGGCTGGGCTTTGGTAGGGCTCTGCACAGCTCTCCAGCCTAACCACTAACCTGTGGTAGCTCCACACCAAGACACAAGGTGATGCTCTGTTGTACTGCATTGACTTGCTGGAAAAGATTGAGAATTTTCAGACACAAAGCTTTACAGAATGAATTGGACTGAAGACATGTGATTCTCTGTGCAGATCAGAGCTAGCTCTTACCCTTGTAAGCTCTGTGAGTTATATGTTTATTTGTTAACCACAAACCACCAGCAAAACAAGGCAAAATTTTGTTGCTCAATTTGTGGGTAGATAATGAGTACATAGATACATTTGTAGTCCTCAGGACATGTATTAAGGGCTGTTAACTATCCTGAAGTTCACAAATTTAACACCATATTAAATTTATTAAGTAAGTTTCAAGATTTTATGACCTTCCAACTTGTGGAATTTTTTTAAAGGGTATAAAAAAGATAGCAATCTTCTCTAGCACTGCCCCAGAGGGCTGACCTTCCTGTAAAGAGAGCAGTCTTTCAGAGGGAAATGTTTGGGCATGTTTCTCCTGCCCTTCAAATTGATTCTGTTCAGCACATCCTTACAGTATCAAAGCAAGAACAGATTGTTGCTATTAACCTCATGATGAAACTTGATATTAACACATGTATAAGTAGTATATAAATGATTAACAGATGTTAGAAGTCTGTAGTGCCTACAGAGTCTGGAATACATGCACACTGTGGCATATATTTGGAAATCTATTTGGCTGGCCAGCCTGCTAAAAGGACCAGGCACAGCACTGTGCTGGTATTATCAGTCACCCATCCTTACTATTGGGAGCTCCTGATCCTGTTACTTATCCTGAAACCATCCCCCCTGTGCATTTGTGAGGCTTTTTATTTAACTCAGCATACATTTCCTGGCCCTGGGGAATTGTGTTTATCAAGACCTTTACTTCATCATGCAGTACATGCTAGTTTGTTGGTTTGCACCTGCTCACAATTTGTCAAAGTCCCTTTTAAATGAATCGGAAGGTGTGAAAGGCAGAAGCTGTTTAGCACCTTCTGGATAATCGGAGGTATGTCAGGCACCTAATAATAATGTATGCACCACATTCCTCAGTGTGATTTGCAATGCAAACTGCAAGTGTAAGGGCAATTTTCCAGAGTGATTCAAATATTTATGAATTCGCTTGGTGCTTTTGTCAGCCTGAGCAGCCAGCACAATGGCTGTATGCACATTGAATGTGAGGAGTAACAGCACTGATGCCCCCATGGTCCTGTGTTTCTCCACATCCAGGTTGGGGATGTTTATGTTTTCCTATCCTGTTCTTCCATTGGGAGCTTCCTGCTGGATGTTCCAAAATATGCTCTGCCACTGATACCAAGAAGACAGGTGGAAATATGGCAGCCCTCTCTAACTGTAAACCAGAAATGCATTGCAGAAGTTACAGAAACTTTACTTATCAGCGCACTAACCATTTGATTCTTACACATTTATTCTACATAAATGCAACATACGTTAAAAAATAGTGGAGATTAACAAGTCCTGTGCTGGAGACCTTACCTGGAATACTGTGTCCAGATGTGGAGTCCTCAGTACAGAAGAGACATGGACCTGTTGGAGTGTGTCCAGAGGAGAGCCACAAAAACAGGAAGTGACAAGGGATGGAACACCTCTATGAGGATAGGCTAAGAGAGCTGGGGCTCTTCTGCTTGGAGAAGAAAAGACTCCAAGGAGACCTGAGAGCAGCCTTTCAGTACCTAAAGAGGGGCTGTAAGAAAGAAGGGAACACACTTGTTAGCAGAATAGCTGTGGTGATAGAACAAGGGGAAATGGTTTCAAACTAAAAGAGGGGAGATTTAGACTGGATATGAGGAAGAAGTTGTTTTACAATAAGGGTGGTAAGGCACTGGAACAGATTGCCCAGAGACGTGATGGGTGCCCTATCCCTGGAGACATTCAAGGTCAGGCTGGAGGGGCTCTGAGCACCCGATGGAGCTATGGGTGTCCCTGTTCATTGCAGGGCGTTTGGACTAGGTGTCCTTTTAAGGGCCCTTCCAACTCTAAGTGTTCTATGATTCTAAGTCAAAAAGGAGAGCTGAGGAAGTTTGGGATCAAAAGTTACTGAGCAATGTTTGGTGGTTTCCTTACTGATGTGTATGGTGTTCAATGAAAATTTCACTGCATGGCTTGTATCCTGACATCCCCAGTGCCCTGAAGGAACAGGGCTCCTCACCTGGGTGCCTGTGTCCATTTGCTGGAAAGGGAATTATTTCTCTGGAGGCTTTCCCTGTCCTGCATATACTCCAATGTGCAACACTGCACTGTGCTAACTGAAATGCCACAGAAGTATGCGAGTTCCCCCACAAGTAACTTGTGCTTTATATACTAACTTCTATTTGACAAAAGCTATTATTATTTCCTATGAATGGGTAAGGAATCAAGTCAGAATGGGCTGATTCATTCTGAATACCAAGCAGGGATTTCATTTTCTGGAGTATTTTCCTTCATGCAGCTCCCTCCATAGTTCACAAAGAACTGCAGGGCTCATGATGCAGGAAAGGCTCAGAGGTAGGACACTGGGCTAGGAGAGAAGACAGGGAGAAGGCAGCTCTGAGCAAGGTTCTCTAAAGCTGCGGTAGAGACATCAACCCTTCCATCTGAACAAAGGCGCAAATTGCAAAGGCAATTCACAGTTTTTGTGTTAGAATGACTACAGCATTTATTTCAAACATCTTTCCTCCTCACCACAAACGAGTTTTGGATAAAAGCCTGCTGGGAAAAATTTCTATGCTGACGCAAAAGCCTGTTGACCTCCTCTATGTGCCACCCTGCTAGCCCTACCTGTCATAAAGAGTATAACCAATGCTATTGCTCTTCTGGCTGGATTAGGAAGGATATTCCAACCAAGATATTCTATGATTCTATGAGTCTACAGTATCATCACAGGAATAATGACTAAGACAATGGGCATTTCTGCTTTGATTACAGCCCCTTTCTAAACCTGCTATTCACACTGTCAGAAATAGCATAAGATTTTACTTCCAAAGCCCTGCATACTTCATGTTATAGTTTTTAGTAAAAGCTTTTGTAGAAGCTATATATATATATTTCTGTTCATTATTTTGATTCAGGATTAGTTGACTCCAGATATGAAGGTATATTGCTTGGTATCTCAAATTTGCAATTAGAAATGTTGAGTTAAGAAGACACATTTATTTATTACTGAAAGTGTCGTAGTTTGGAGTTCAAGTTCAGAATCTGCTT
This sequence comes from Perdix hodgsoniae, assembly GCA_035772895.1. Lineage (NCBI taxonomy): Eukaryota > Metazoa > Chordata > Aves > Galliformes > Phasianidae > Perdix > Perdix hodgsoniae. Next base: position 26,217,474 of record JAPSGF010000002.1, read on the forward strand.
TTAAGATATAGAGCAGTATTTGGATGCAAATTTTGTGATCACACACATACAGGTGCAAGAAATTTTATTACAGATTTTACCTTTCAGCTTTAGTGTTTTTGGTACTGGTAAATGTTTCATAAGAGTTGAGGGCTCAGGCAAACATGGAAAATTTTGCTGATATTTCAAGTGAAACTGCAAAGTGACACAACAGTTTCAGAGAAAACTGGTGGATAAATACCACATGAAAAGCAAGTTGTTAGCACCCCACAGAGTGACAGTGCTACGTTGATCTCTTTTGTATTAAGGACCGAATACCCAAATTAGGGTGTGAGGTTTTCTTCACCATTCAGATTGCTCTAATGCATAGATGATGCTGACAACATTATTTTTTCTCCTTTCTATCTGCTGAAATGGTGCATATGTGATATTTAAAATTAATAAGGCTGGGAATTCTGAATACCAGACAAGACATATGCAAGCACTATGACCAGTGCTTCTTTCATAGCCATGAAAACAATACCCTGACCTTACAACTGCTGTGTATTTTCTTGTGCCTTGAAATAACGAGCAAAGAGGTCAACAGTGGTGTTGTTCATGATTTCATGTGCCAGATCATATGCTGCGGTAAAGGTTTAACCAAAGTCTGGAGGTCAATGCAAAGGTGATGGCTTTGCTTGTGTGACTGGTGGAGAATTTGGAAAATAAGCATGCGTTCCTACTATGCATCATTGCAGTGCTTGGTGCAGGCAGAAAAAGCATTTCACTGAATGCTGACAAAGTTAACTTCAGACACTATCATTATCCCCTCCTACCTTCCAAAGCCTTATCCGAACCCATGTGCTTATTTGAACCTAAAATAGTGTTTTTTTCTTTCTTACCATTCCCCACAAGGTGGGACTGACATGAATGGGGATGCTGTGCTGCTGGCAGCCACACTGCCCATCTCTATCACTGATCTGAGGCACTGAGCCATTGCATTAAACAAAGGAAAAAAAAAAGGAAATCCATGTAATCACAACTTTAAATTACAAATCTAAATCAGTAGATAAGATCTTGCCTACTCTTCTTCTTAAGCTTGAGGTTACCCTCATTTGAAACTTGGCATAGACTCTACCCTGAGTAGATGACCCTGATGTTTCATGCCCTACAAAACACATATCAGACATAGATCTTGTCCCCAGAAATTCTAGATAGTGAAAGAGATGCAAAGCACCAAGAGTCCTACTTGGCCAGTGAGGAAATTGATGACAGGACTGGTTTTCTTTTCCTCTTTGCAACCCCAGCTTACCTTATATCTGAAGATAAACCCTTTGCCCCTTTGCAGCTTTAATTCTGGCTGCCTGCTGGTCCTGAATCACATCAAGAATGGCTATGAACAGCATGGAATGTCAGTTAAAACTTGAGGTGTGGCAGGACCAGTGACCACAAATGTATGAAGCATGGAGAGTGCACTCTTGAAATTTAAAGCTTACATCAGTCGTCCTGTTGGTTTTCTTCAGTGTGACTGGGATATCAAGATTAGAAAGATTTAGAAATGACTGAGAGGGAAAAGTTGGAGAAAATGAATTGATTTTGTCGGGGAAGGGGAAAAGAGCTGGGTGAAAGGAGAAAGCTGGAACGGTAACACTATGCAAAATAACTGTTATAAAATGGGAAAGAAATCAGCTGATTTCCACAGATGCTAGATATCAGTAAGATGTCATGAGCTCAATTTATTGAGAAATGAACTGGTGGTGCAGGGCTAACAGGCCAGATCAGAGCCGTGGAGCACCAAGGGCAACAAGGCAGGGAGTGGGCTGCTGGCTTCCTTGCAGGAGGCTTAAAGGAGAGGGATCGGACTGACCTCTGCTAGTATAAACCTGTGTGGTCCTGCTGCTGCAGCGTCTCTGATCACATGTGTGAAGGCTCAGTGACATTTTAATAGTTTTTTTGTTCTGCAGTGCATATTGCTCCCCCATTAAGCTATTTGTAGTATCTGTATTATTGTTTTCCATTGCCCTGCTCTAAATGTGAGTGGTGTTGTCTCTCACGTCTCTGTACCACTGAAAACCTGTGCTAGGCAATTCTGGATATGTTAATATGTAAGAGCTGAAATGAAATTGTTACTAGGAGTCCCATATAAAACCGGGGAATTCAATGAATATAATAAATGCTGCACTCAATAAATCCAGTAAGCTCCACTGTGCTGTTTCTGCTCATAAATGCCATACTGAATAGGTATTTGGAGCGCTGCTGAATTATACATCACTGCTTCAACGTCCTGCACAGAGCTGTGCTCTGATGCAGCTCCTCGTGGGCATTGTGTTTCTGTGCAAACCGGACCTAAATCCTCCACCACTCTCCTGTGACACCTTGGAAATTTGTCTTTTTCTGTATTCTTTATGAGAATGAATAACACAGCTTGACTTGTAATTACTTCAGTGTCCTGTTTTACTTTGCTGGGTTTCAGTGTTAAATTAGTTGCCGTTTCTACTTCCCAGATTTTCATGCAGCCTATGGCTGCAGGGTAGAGGCAGTCGGAGCAAAGTAATCTTTCCAGAGTGTGGGGAGGTGGGCTGTGTAGCACAAGTCCATGAACCACCACATCTCACACCTAGAGAGGACATGGAGCCTACCCAAAAAGATTTTAGGTCACAAACTGTGCTGCTCTCCTCTGTTCCTTCAATATATAGAAACACCATACTCTGCAGGTCTTGGAAGAGTCTCCTTTGTACTTCTTCCCTCTCTTATCACAGGTCAACATAGCTGAAAAAAATATGTGTTCCTGTAAAAGAGAGATAATTAGCTGATTGCAGCATCTGAAGAAGAATTTGTAATATTGGGACAGCTCCTAGGTAATTCATTCCTTGATTTGGACGGGGAGAGGTTGTGAATTACAATAAGGTTGGTTGCTGCTGGAAAGGAAACTGGGTGTTTTTTGTTGTTTTGTTTGTTTGTTTTTCTTTTTAATATAATATGGAGAATGAAGTAGGCATGAAGAAAATGCAGGTGTTATTTGAAAGGCATGGTTGTTTCTGAAGGTTGCTGTAACTAGTCTAGGAAGGGTAGATCCCATTTAGAATTTAAGAGAGTGGAGCTGTGCATTCAGAGTGCTCATAGGGGAAAGTAAGACAGATCAGCCAGCAGAAGCTGCAGCAAGGGTTGAACAATAGCAATGTTATTAAGAGGATCATTAATAAGAGAATTTGTGTGATATGAGTCGACGAGCTCTACTGCTAGGAATGAGGTTAATTTGAAACCATGTGTACGAGGACATGGCTCCAGATGGGCTTGGGTGGCTTCAAAATCTGCTACTGGAGAAAGAAGTTCTTGCTGACATAACTAAGCATGCATGAGAGCAGTAATGTGCATACCTCAGTCAGGGCTGTATGAATGAATTGATATCTGAATACTTGGTTTAGGAGAAACTACAACTGCCAAGCATTTTCCCCTCCCACATTTATCCTGAAGTTAAAATAGTGCTAAGCTCTAGTCCCAGAGATGTGCCCCCTTTCTTGGCAGGAGGAAGGAGGAAGGCTTTGAGTTTGTACCGGAGTTCTTAGTGAGACTGGAAGGGGGAAAATGTCATGTTCCTCAGTGCCTCTTGCAGTTGTGGTAGTCCTTCCTGCTCTCCTCAGTGCTAATATGAAACTATTGGGCTTTCTCCAGGCTCATTTTATTGGTGACACTGATAATGGGTTTATTTTAGTAAAGAGAATTCTGCCACCATGTGATCCCAACAGCTGTTCTGATGTATTGTAACAGAGCTGTAACTACTGTGGAGTGCTGCAGGCACCCTCTGAAATGATGAAGACTTAGCTAACTGAAAGCCCATAGATTTAAAAAGGAGCAAATCTTTTCGGTCAGTGTTAAGTTGTGTTGCTTATATCATGTGAGTAGATACTTATCATTAAGACATCAAAAGGAAAAGGATGACATCTCATTGCCTCCTGCTAGGGTGGTCCTTATATACATGTTGGCTAAAGGCAAAGTGGAATACAATGCCTACAGAAAGCTTACAAGCTCTTGGAAAACAGCAGCAGGCACTTGCCATAAATAATATGGGGATAAGCAGTGTGCTTGGATAGCAGTACAGGCACATAATGAAACCTGAGCAAAACACTTGGTACTTCATGATGCACAGGCCTGTGTGGATTTATGTAAGCTTGTACTAGGTGCTTTCATGCTGCGCTGTTATTGTGGTGGAGTCTTCTACAGCACAGATGAGTGCATTGGTTTCCAAGGGTTCTAATATACATTTTATCTTACGCGGATTTTGAAGGAAGAAGTCCACGTAACATCTACATACTCACAAATGAACCATGTCTTTTAGTATAGAACTGTCAGTATTATTCTGCGGGGAGAAGAGAGGATTTTTTATTCCCCACTGTCAGAGACAGAATGAATCTCACCATCTAAACAAAGCTTGAGAGAACTGACTGAATACCAAACAGATTTTTTCTAAAATGAGCCACACTATTTATTCCCAGGCTGTGTTTTCCCTAAATATCAGACCCCTGTAGTTATCAAAGGTGCTTCCAACTAAGGAATCGTGCCTTTGACATAAACAAAGGACAGGCACCTAGAGATCATTCTTCCGAAACAGTTTTATAGCTAGTTAATCAATACGTCACCACAGACATATCACCTTTCATTTTCTGTTTATACACCACTCTAGATCCTTGTATATAGTGTTGATGCTAGCACAAGGATACACAACCTTAGAGATCAATATGCAACCCTTCCTCAGGTATATTGATTGCCAGCTGCTATGAGAAGGATGATGAAGAATTCCTGTGGATTTTCTTTCTGCCCATTAAACCCTCATCCCATAACTGAGCTGTGACAGATGCTTATGTCCACGGTAGCACTACCCAAGGACACAGTAAGTGGTGTGAAACCAGAAGCAGGGGTTTCACATGCCCCCAGGAGCTCAGCTCTCCTGCTTGCTGAAAGGTTTAGGAATAACTTTGAGGCTGGCAGCTTCTTGATGTGAGAGTTTGGGCTCTAAAGGGTGATTTGCTGCTGGGCAATTCCTAAGCAGGTATTCTCAGGGAATGTCCCTGGGCAGGTGGGTTCAGCTGGCCTGGGGACATCACCCTGTCCTTCTTAACACCGTAAATACTTAAATAATGTAATTGCTTTTTCCTCACTGTGCAGGAGGGAGGATGAATCAGCACAAACGCCCAGACTGGTTAACTGAGGATGGCAAGCTTTGTGCCATGTCCTGGCCTCTTGGCAATTGTCCCCATTGCTGTACTCTGACTCTGCAGGCAAGCATCCAATTAATCACAGTCTGATCACAGTGGGACAAGGATCTCACTGCTCAAATAACAGTGAGGCAATGCTATGCTGGTGGTGTAAATTATGCAGTCCAATCTCGGGAAGGCTGCAGGAAAGACAGTCTATCAAAATGCCATTACGTGGTGTGCACAACTTGCCGACGGTGTCTGGGCAGGCAGGTAACAGTGGACTCTGTTTAATGACAAATTTAATGATGGACTCCTGAAGAATTACTGTTGATTAGTCTTCTCATATACATTCAGCCTTTCTCCCTGTAGGCACACAGTGAATGCATTTCAGATCGCCCTCCCTGGCTCTGTGAACAACTCTGAGTGCCAGCTGGGAGTGGTAAGATGTGGCTCTGAGGAAAAAATCTGTATTTCGAGGGCACAGATCCTCCTGCAGGAGGTAGGGGTGCATATGGGCAGCAAGGTGGGCTAAGGACACCTGGGGGGTATAGAGGCGAACGTTGTCACTCTGGGTCCTGGTGTCCTAATTGGGAATACCACCAGAAGACTCCACTGTTCGGAAATGGTCATCTTGGTTCTCTACCCTGTATGGAGGAGAAGCTGCTGTGCCAAAACTATTTGTTCCAAGTGCTCTGCTTATTAGGCAGTCCCTCAACTTGTCTTTGCAGAAGCACAGCTCTTGGTGGCAGTCTTGGCCTAGGCTCTCATCCAAAGTATGAATGTGAGTGAGACTGTTGGCTTGGAGTTACACCAGGCCATTTGTGTGGTTCTGGATATGTAATAGAGAAGCTCATATATGTGAGTATATGAGATAATGGCATCCACAGAATCATGTTCATGAGAGAAAGATGAACTTGTGCCATTATGATTTAAATGACAGTATGGCTAAAAACTAAAGCTCTGTTGAACTCTTCAGAATAGCAAACATTTTGCCATCTCATTGGAGAATCCTCCTCCCAAAGCTGAATTAGGGTCCTGTCTGTTTTGTGCTTTGTATGGGGACAGCGTTTGGTGGGAAATGAACAGCAATAGAACCTTAACCTTAACTTTTTCTCACCCCCTTGGAAAAAAAAAAGGATTACAAAAATGTGTATTTTGTCAAGATGGTAAGATTTGAAAAGGAGCTGGATCTGCAGTGCAGACCACTTGAAATAACATTATCTTGTATCATGGATGCCTCCTTGAAACTTTATTATCTCTACTCCCAGTGCAGTGTATTGCTCTTTCATGGCCTCTTCGTATTCCCCAGTCTGACCAATTCAGCAACTAAAAATAAATTGTCTGTTTTATCAGAGAATAAAAGCAGCTGAAGTATCCTGGGAGCTGTTTCTGCTCAGAAAAGCATAAAGTTAGAAACTACCTTTTTACAGACATTCATATTTTTGTTACAATGCATTTTGGACTACGTATTCATTAATCTTTTTCCAGCAGTGGCCATAATTAAACTTTACAATCAAAGTAGTCTCAGAAAGAGATCATGACTATGTTTTTTCAAAAAGTAAGAGTAGACAATAAAAGGTGAACACAAGGAAATAATATTTAAATTTAATCCCCGTGGTCTGTACACTAACCTTTACCTTATCTCTGCACTACACAGTATTAGCTATTCCTTTTTTGTTTTGGCTCCCTGGTTCTATTAGCTGATAATTGTATCACAACGCTGAAGATATGTGAGTTGAATGTTTGTGACTGACTGTGAGATGGTTTCATGCATGGCTTATTGAAGACAAAGATGTTCTTACACAGAATCTGGCCCATACTTGTGCCCACTGCAATGATAACAGCCTATTGGAAGCAGAGGAGGCAAAAACATTTAGTCTATGCAAAGGTGGTCAGGAAGACAAGTGAAATAATTCTGGATCCTAACTGGTATTGCACATTACGGCTGTACCAAAACACATTCATGAATCTGTTTCTCCTGTTTAACTATATTTTAAGACTGACTGCAAGTCCTAAAAGTATCTGTAAGTAATGGAAAGGGGATGGGGTGGGAACATTTGAAATGTGAGGCTGTAATCACTTCCTCACAGAAGTCTAACTCTGGATGTGGAAGGGCAAAGCTGGACATGAAGAGGATTCATGGTGGGTTTGACCCACTGTCAGCAGTTTTATTGACTTAAAGCAGACTTTGAATGAGGTCTGGGAGCTTACATGTCACTGAATCAGGCCAATCAGAATGATTTGTAAACGGAGATGAATGAATTTAAGCAAAGTTGTGCTTCTTTCTTCTGTTCTCTAATGCTGCTACACTGAATTTATTAAGATTTAAAAATAGTATCTTCATGATTGCTGTTAGATTTTACATTTTTGTGTGTGTGAGGAGCAGGCTTTCGCTCTTATGTCCATTTATAGATTTTTTTGCTCACTTTTTATTTTCTTAATGATTTACGAATGGCTTTATAATCATTTCATTCCTTCCTAAAAAGCTTTTCTTTTTTTGAAGAAACTGCAGTGTGTCAGATTAAAGTGCAAATACTCACTTGAAGACTCTTAGTGTCACAGAACTTGTTAGAGCCTTTGATTTCTGCATTTAATTATGTCTCATTGGATTATAATAATCTTATTCCTCCTTGTTTCTTGAACTCAGTTTTCCATACTTGTCTTGCACTTAATTAAAAGTGCCTCCTTTGTTACTAGGCTGGTAGCAAAATTAAAACTGACACTCCAGAGAACTTTGCATCTGGAGGAATCTTATTTTTAACCTCTCCAGCTCAGCACCTGTAAGGCTCCTGGCAGGTGAACTTTATTCTAACATTGTGAAATCAACCTCTCCAGTTCAGCACCTGTGAGGCTCCTGGCAGGTGAACTTTATTCCAACACTGTGAAATGTGCCAAGAGAGTGGTCCCGTCTGCATTGCAGGAAGATTAGAAAAAGTTCCTTTGAGACCTGTGTCAGATTGTGCTGCCTTCCAAAATGGTTTAAAATTAGTGCTGTGCATTTAACCTGGTTTTACTCTTCAGACCTACCACTTGAGGTGCACCTGAGAATTCAGCATGCCTGGGTAAGTTGACATCAACAAACAAGAGCCAGAAGCTGACTGGGTGTTTGAGTGGCAGAGCTGGGTATCCTGGTAGTGCCTTCTGAAGAAGCCAGACGTGATAGGGTGCTCTTTGATGGTTTTGGTTGTCCCCATTATGGTTTGGGTGGTTGAATGCTTGCCAGATTGTGGGATCATATCCTTTTCCAGATGGACCTAGGAAGCAAGGGTTTCCAGTGTTATCAATCAGAAAGAAATCTTGTTTCTTTATTTTCTTCCTATAAATTTAATCTATTTTATATTGTTTTTTATGACAATAACAGCTAGCAGTAGCATACAATAATATGGGCACAATCAAACATCTCAAAAGTTCTTCTTATAGCCCATTTTGTAAGGTAGAGGTGATTTTCATTTTTCCTCTTCAGTAGTACATGAACTGCTTAAGAAATGCCTCTCTCAAAATTGCAATGGTTGAAATTTGAAAATTTGTATTTTTTTTTTTTTAATGTAACCAGGTTTTCAAAAGTTTAGGAAGCCTGCAGCTGCTCTCATAAACATAAGGACCATCTTGTGTTTGGCTCCCGGTTTTTGATTTTTGAGAGCAAAAAAATATGTACTAATTTCCATTCTTTCCTTTATATATAGAACAAATCATCACAAATCTAAAAAAATGAGAAGTTATTCTGGAAATCTGCTGTCAAACATTTGTGATATATTCAGAAGTGAAAAGAAAACAACTTCGATGTTCTTTCAAAACAGCCCACTAGACCAGGCTGCCCAAAACCACATCCAGCCTGGCCCTGAATGCTTCCAGGGATGGGTCATCTTCAACCTCCTTGGGCAACCTGTTCCAGTGTGTCATCACCCTTTGTGTAAAAAAAGTTCTTCCTAATATCTAACCTAAACTTCCCCTGTCTCAGTTTAAAATAATTCTCCCTTGTTCTATCGCTATCCACTCTTGTAAACAGACATATCCCCTCCTGTTTATATTCTCCTTTCAAATACTGGAAGGCCACAGTGAGGTCTCACTGGAGCCTTCTCTTCTCCAAGCTAAACTTGCCCAGTTCCCTCAACCTTTCTTCATAGGTTTGACAGTAATGCCTTGCACAAAGTGAAATCCATGGCATTAAGTGCATGTAAAGATGTTAGTTATCTAATTTGTGTGCCTCTTAAATGTGTTGCTTCCATTGCTTTTTGTCCACCTAATGTTCAGTGTATGTGAATGCATCAGAAAAAGTATACAGATTTTTAGGATTGTGCATTTATTTCACAAACTCGTATTAAAATGTTCACAGTGCTTTCTCGAGAAAAATGGTAGCTAATGCAGTGTAGGAAGGAGTGCAGGGCAAGTATTTTCAAGGAATTTTTGCCAGAGCTATGCGCTAGATAGCATTCTATTTATGCTAAGTCAATTATACAATTAGAGTCTGGTTCATTTATTATCCACCTACAAGAAATGCTGCAAGGGAACAAAGTAAAGAACGTGCTTTTTGGCATTGTATATGTAATTATAGCTGCTTTGTGAGACACAATACTCACTTTGTGGTATTTGTTTTTAACTTACTATCCAATAACTTTTAGCTCAGGTAGCTGATAAAATTCCATGCTGGTCCAAATACATGCAATTGTTTTTGGTTCTGATTGCCTTATTTTCCACTTATTCCATTCAGCTCTATTCAGTGGAATGGATTTTTTTTGCACGGCCTGTGACTCAAGACCCTTGAGTCATGCAGCTTCTTGGAATCAGCCAAAGGATTTCAGTGCATTAACACTAAAGTGGTGAATTGATATTTTTGTGAATTAATGCAGCTTTTTCCTTTGATCCTTGTTTTCTCCTTCCTGTGCTGTAGATGCAGAACTGACCATGGTGCTCCTCCACCAGCAGTACCCACAGGTATCCAGCAGGCCTCTCCAAGGCATTTCCAAGTGAGTCTGACTGCTATGCTGCAGGGATCTGGTTGTTATGCTGGCTGTAATCTTTCTTCTGGCAGCTCAGAGATAGTTTAAACTCTGCCACTGTAATGGGATTATGCTTTTATATCCTGAATGATTCCAGCTTCAGAGAAACGCTTCTGAAATCAGATTTGGATTCCCATGGGCTTTGCTTGTTTTGGGAAGCTGATGAGTGATGGTGCGATTCATTGAGCTAATTGAGGAATGGCATAAGTAGCACAGATTTCACGCTGGTCAGAGTGAAGCTTGCTGGAGAAAATAAGTTTTGACTTTCCCTCTTTTACTACAGTAAATCTGTAATCACATCTGCAAGCATCTGTCTCCTCCTTGCCAGGTGTTGCATGCTGCCATCCCTGAGGGCAAGCAAAATCCCTGGTGAAATTTGATCTTGGTTTTGCTTCCAGCAGGCTGCCTCTGGTCCAGGATTAGTTTCCTCCTTAAATACTGCCAGAGCATCGAACAATAGGAAGTATTTAAAATGGCAAATATTCTCTGATCCTGTCACTGTAGAAGTCCTTCTTAAGATAGAACATCAAACTTGACTGCCACTAAGTTCCCTCTAAGGAGTTCTACTTCATGCTACCACCAATCCTACTCTACTCTCACCTGCTGAAATAATAATTCCTTGCCTCTGCTGAGTTAGGCACACTTACCACTCTAATAAAATTCACAATGAATAGACTTGCAGTGAGGAAAGACTTCGATATGCTTGGCTTCTTTTTCTTTGTTTGGGAAACACCACATGTTGCAGGTCTTGTAAGCTGACTTGAACATAGCAATTGTGGGACTTAGTTTTAATGAAATGTTTTGCTGGAATTCATGAAGTTTTCTTTATCATATATTACATCTTCTCCAAAAAGGGCTTTCTATTTTGGGATGTTGAACATTTCTCCCTTGTTATGTTTTTCAAACGCTTCTTACTGTCATTATGGTCTCTTCATTAACACGTGTTTTACAGTGGTGATTATTATGGTGACGCAGGAAATGGAGCAACTAGCTTAAACTGAATCTTCTAGTTTTCTTACTCTCCTGCAGTGTTTAGCCTCTGCAAGTAAAACTGTCTGGTAGCAATTTAGTCACTGTAGGAGAGATTTCCGTAACACAGACAACAAAAGAATAGCATTTTCCTCTGCTCATTTATTACAGAGAAGAAAGGTGAGTGTCTGCCCCAGAATTCAACTTGCTTTTTGTTGGAAAAATAAGAAAGTTATGAAGGAATAAATTTTTAAGATAACAAGTGGCAAAAGGAAAAGGCAACCAAAATGAACTGGAGTTATCTATGGACAAATGAATAATTTTAATTTGGCTCTAAGTTTTGTAATCAAAAAGTCAAGATTGGAAAAAAGTTTCACTGGAAGAAAACCAGAAAATGGATATACTCAGGGTTAAACATCTATGAAAGTAGTTTTATTGCACATTACGGAATTTTAGTGTCTTCATTGTGTCACTATTAAGTATCCAGAATTCTTATTTTTTAATGAGTAAAATAAAAATGTGCTTAATGTGCCAGTATTAAATAGAGCCATGAAAAAGACAAGTCTGAAAAGGATAATTCTACTTTAATGCTCAGCATTTGGTCAATTATGTCTTACAGAAAACAAGGAAATACAGAATCAAGAGTGGCCTTTTGGTAAATGCTTCATTTAACTCTTCTTAAAGATTAATATTCTGGGAGCCAAAAAACAATTGTATACTTACACAGGAACAGTGTGAAAACTGCAACAAATATGGCATGGAGAGGTCTATGTGTTAGGGGTCTTTGTAGTGTCTAAGGCAAATGAAGACAAATTGTGATTGAAACCATCCAGGACTGTTTACAGCATCTGTTCCAAATAAGGACTGGAAATCCTGAGAACCTTCAGACATATTGGCAATCTGACTGCAGAGAGAAGGGTGAGGGATCTTGTAGCATGTAGTTTCTTATCTGTTTCTAACAGATCTAGTTTTCAGACAAGTCAGAATTGTAAAGCCAAAAAGATTTTTGCACAGATTTTATTAACACAACTGAAGATTACAAGAAAATTTATTATTCTTATTATATTATTTATACAATTGTTTCAAGTACTTTCCTTTAAAATAAATCTTTTTCTGAATCACTATATGACTCTGAGCATTTCTCTAATTTACACTTCTGTTGTAGATTCACTTACTGAATCAATGTGTTACTAACAGCGATGTAGTGAGAGACCAGCTGAAGGGAATATAACCTCACTGGGCTGGAAGGTCCTGGGGATCACCATTGCTGTATGAGCCAGTCCAGGGTGTGAAGGTGTCCATTTTGGGGTTCAGTGGATGTGTACTTTCTCACAATGATTGCAGCAGAAGAGCAGGTTCAGCCACCATCCTTTTCTGTGGGATGGTGGCTGCTTGCTGTGCTTGCACTTCCTATGGATTTGGTCTGGATGTGACCATTATTACCTCTGTGTGATCATGAAGCGGCCACATTCCATATGCCAAAGGCAGCCCAATGATGAAATATCAGCCCACTGAGGAGCTGCATGCTGAAAACTTTTGAAAAGTGGAGATTTTCCATTTGTTACTGGTTCATTTTGGATGCTTTGGACATGGCTTTATTGCGTGATGGGTAGTTCACTTCATTATGCAAATATGCAGAAACTTTTGCGAAAGTACGTGAAAATTACAGAGCAATGCTGAATTTTTTTTTGTTTTAAATAGCTACAGCACTACAGAAGTGGTGATTTAGGATCTGCACTAAAACTTACAGCTGCTGAGCAGGCTTCTGTAGTCATAAATATCCTCCTTCATATATAAGTTTTCCATGTCAGAGGAAAAAAATGCTGTTGCAAGATGTCATCAATATAACTCATGTTTGTAAATAAATAAATAAATAAATAAATCTCAGCTACCTTGTGTGTAAGGGGATTGCTTCTAATAAAGTGGAGTTTAGAAACACCACTAAAACATGGTTGTTGTCCTAGCACTTACAGCTTCTCACAATGATCTAGGCAAGACCTGAAATCTCATCTTCAACCAGATCTTGTAACGAGAGGGAAGAAGAGGTGGCTTCCCGGCTGTGCATTTAACCCCTTGGTAAAATGAGTTTTAGTGTTAAACAAGTGTGTTGTCCATTCTGATTGTTCCAGCTGCTCAGGATTTCCTCCCTATATCTCCCTACGCTGAAAATATTTTTATCTTGAGTTATTGAATCATATATTTTAAGAAGATTGAAGGGAATTAAGTCTCCAGGCTCAACTCTCTCCTCTTCCAAGCAGCTGAAAAATTTGAGTATGTTCAGTGTTGCAGTTACTGGAAATAGATGAAGTCTGCAGAGGATGAACTGGGATCCATAAAAATGTTCTTCCTGCTTATGATGACAGTTTATAATTTAACTTCAGCTCCCAACTTAATGATGGCAGATTTACACATGGCGCCATCCAACGCTGTCTTGCTTTATAACTGAGTAGCTCCCTGAATCGGAGCTGGGCTCTTGAATGAAGTGTAGGAATAAAGCAGAAAACTAGCAGTATCTAAGAAAACCTCATCACATTCCTAGTACATGTTACATCACTTAATGAGGTTATTGAAAAGACATTAAAATGCATATAGTTTATGAAATGGAAGATGGTGCCTACTTGTGAGTTAGGAACATAAGAAATTGGTACAGAAAAACATGGTTGCTATTGAAATATTACAGGCAGAACAGCAGATATTGATGTTGAGATGCAGCCCCAAGGAAGATGGATAGAAAGAAAGAAACAGTGAAAGCAGACCACCCCAGTACAGAAAGGAAGCTGTCCTTCAGCAGGAGAGAGAACAAAATATACCCAAGACAAAAAACTTGTGATATTCATAAGCCCTGTATATCTGTACAGTAAACAAATAAGTGAAGACTCAATAGATATTTTTATTTTCCTGTGTAAAACACTCTTGCTACAGTTTATGCTTGGTTTTACTGCATGTGGTATAGAAATCTCTCAGTAGTAGGTGTGGTACCTTGATAGGATTCCAACATCCTTCTCAGTCCTGCTGAACTTATCAGAGGTTCTGGTGTCTCTTGGAAGGGAACTCAAGTTCAATTCATGGATTTAGACGCAAGTGACAAGCAACTGCTCTGGTGCCTCTTACACCTGGGTACCAGATAGGGGGTAATCACTTGGGAACATAGACCAAAACTGCTGAATGCATCTGAAGGGATAGAAGCAGAACCTCTTAAACTGTGGGTTTGTGGTGTGCAGCTGGAGATGTGCCTCAGGCCACTGGAAGGCATGAGCTTCCTCCCTAGCAGTGAATCTGGGCAGTAGTGAGTTTGGCTCTGGCTCTCAAATTGAACTGCCTGGTTCTGTGGTGCATGGAGAATTTCACGTCAATAAAATCATGGGGTTTCTCCAGCCTTTAGTCATTATGGGGTAACTGAAAGGCTTTTTATATAGCCAAGATTGCTTATAAAATCTTAAATGCTTCGTGCTGCAGAATAATGTTTTGTTTGCTTACTTTGTGTGATTACACAAAGCTCTGAAGGAAGATGTGCTGTTATTATAATATCATTAAACAACATTTTCTGTTGGTGAGTCTAATCTCTCCTTTATGAGAATATCAAATCATCATCGATGTTACTGGGAACTGTGTGTCTTTGGAGGACATGCAGATTAACACAGATGATTCCTTGGCTGGGGCAAACACAGTGAAGCAAAAAATATTAAAGGAAATGTCTATAAATATCTGACTTACAGGAAGTCCTGTAAGAACTCATCCTTCAGATATCCAGCTCTTTCTCGTAATTTAAATCATATTATGGAAGGAAGTTAAATTACTCGACAGGGAATGTGGCTTACAGATAAGTTCTGCGAAACAGCAGAGTTAGAGAAGTAGTAAGTACAAAGTCAATTGAATGGCAAGCAATTATCTCCCAAATTAGAGAGCTTTTTTGAACCCCCATAGCATTTTTATGGAATTGCAAGTTAGACAGATTAAGGAATCCCCCTCCACCCACCGCTGACCTTCCTCTGGCTGAAAATAACCTCTGAAAAAAAAACACAGGATAATTCTAACTACCAGCTCATAAACCTAGTTGACCTTCCATGGTGAAAACTGATTTGTATATTAACATGTTACAGTCCTCTTCCAGAAGAAAGAGGGCTATAAAACCAGCCCATATTTGATTAGACTTAGCTGCATCAGGAAGAAATGGCTTTGTGAACAAAAAGTGGAACGTATGGGTTTATTTAGATATTTTAAATGTTTTTTTCACCCCCCCCCAACCTACCAGCTGCAGCAGACTGAAATGCAAGTATCAGTCTGGTTTCTGTTGGAAATTGTTAATTCTTCATGAATTTGATGATAAATTCCATCTAGAATTCATTTCTGTAGTTCTATAAATCAATTTCTAACTGGAATGTGGTTATTTACATACATGAAAAAAATGTCCTTCTACACTTCTCATGAACTGTGTGTAGAAAGAACCTGAACTGAGAGCTTTTAATGCTTCCAGATTTCTCTTTGTCTGGGAGGGAATTACGTGATTCCAAAAGCTGGAAGGGGAAATGCAAGCATTGATGAATGTAATAGAAATAGTGCTTTTATAGGATTAATCTCTATATCTTTTTACTAAATAAAATTTTTCTTTTTAGGTAAAAACAAAGGTGCTGTTCAGATTTGTTGTTGGGCTTTAGCAGTGATTTCCACAGGGCTTCGTTTCCCCACTGGGAAATAGATAGGAAAAATAAGAGGTGGTTAGGAAAGAACTGAGTGACAGGAAAAAATAGCTGCATTCGTTCAGTAATCTCTTCATTTAGATGTATAAAGGCATTTGGGATCCAAAGAAGCAGACAGGCAAATGTCTGCGCAGGCTTTTGAAAGAGCCTGGCTGTCTGATTCAATTGCTAACAAATAATTACAATAGAAAGCCAATCACTCGGTTTCTGAGGGCCTGAAAGTCATTTTTGAAAAGCTGACTTGAAGCCCAAAAATATTTTGAAAACTTTACCTACTACATCTCCCTTGTCTGAAAGCATCAACCAGATCCAGAAAGAAGCCAGACTGGTATTAAGATCTGGTCTGCAGCGTCATTCCTAATTCACTTAACCAAAAAAAGCTCTAGTGAGACCTAATCTCTTGTTCTTTAAGGTTTGCACTAGGAGTTCTTGGCTGTAATGTGATTTAACCTCATTCTGACATAGTTCTGTAAAACAAATGAATATAGTATAATAAAAAATAGAAGCATCATGATATTTAGGGGGGAAATACCCTTGATGACTCCAGACTTGACTTAGTTAATACTGCCTGCCAGGAGGGAGGCAGCTGGTGGGGCACCGTGTGTCCCAGTGTGTCCAGGCTGCTGAGGGAGAAGGTGCTGAGTCAGTGTGCAACATCAAATACACCGCTGAGGCCATTGAAGAGCAGATTTTGGCTCAGAAAGTGAAAGAGAGGTAATAAAAGCTCTCAGTACAGTACACCATCAGAAGTGTTTATTCTGCAGAGGTGAGAAAACTAATAATGTGTATTCACATCAATTATTTAAAACAATTCCAGCAAATATTGACTTTGACCTCCCTCACCACCCCCAACAAAAATACTTTGGGTGATTAAAATGCATTTTGATTTATTTTTCTTCAATACCAAGTACTTGTTTATCTGGATTTGCTGTCGTCACATGGGGCAAGAAAGAAAAAAACAAAGAAAAGGCTTGGGCAAGACTGCGAAGTTTTCCTCAACTCTATCAAGAGAATGTCTTTTGTTTTGAAATACTACAGAAATGATATTAAGACTTATAAAAGTTATTCAGTCACTGGAACATTGATCACTTCAGAATCTGTGTTGTCTGCAAGTCCTCATTTGGTTTTAGTAGATTTTCTACATAGGATAGTGATGGAGACAAATCCATAGGCAGGTCCACACCTTTGCAGTTGCACTAAGAGGATGAACTGGAAGAAAAAAGAGAAAATAAGGACAATATAGGAATTTTTGTGCAAGAAAGCTTTTCTTAAAATGAAGTCTTTCAAGCAATAGTTCCAGAGATATTTGAGCTAATACAATGATGGATAGACTAACATTTAAAGCTAATTATTGTGTTCTGATATTGATGAGGACAAGTCTAGTGAGGTGGCTGTAAGAGTTTTTAGCCTTTTCAGAGAGAGTATCTACTGATAAGAGAGAGAGTGATACTTTAATGTGAGAGCTGAAATGGTGAAGTTAAATAGCATGTGCAAACAAAGCTGCTCACGACAATAGTAGTGAACTTAATCTTACTTAAATACAATAAAATTGGACACGATCTCTGCTGATTTATAAACCTATGTTGCACTTGTTTGGATGGTATTTTGCTTACCTATTATAAACATCAATTTTATACCCATTATAACAATAATTTCTAATTCTGGAAATTATTAAAATATTTTCTAATTTCTGTAAACTAAATTATGAGGTGGGAGTCAATGTCTAACTTTAAGGTGGCCCAGCTCAGCTGAAGCAAGCTCCCTGCACCCCATTCATTCTTGGCTGATGGATCAGGAGATGAGCAGTATTCCACCTTCTCACAGGCTCTGCCTGTCATGTAATTTTCATGCACTACTCTGGTTCAAAATTTAACATTAGCGTGGAGGAAGGAGAAGGGAAAATATTCAGCTTTTGCCTTCGTATTCAGGGCATGTCCTTGCTGCCTTATCGCATCAGAGAGCCTCAACCCATCATTGCTTTCATTACTCCACACTTTCCTCCCCCAAGAATTTATAATGTCACCATCTTAATTTGTTTTGGGGACACTTGGCAGTCTGATTCCATATCAGAGAGCAAATTTGTTTTATTAGAAAACATCTATAAGCAGTTAATCTGGCAACTTTATTTCAGACCTTGAGAGGTCAATACATAATTTAGAAGTTTTTGGATGCCACTCTAATTGCTTCTCACTCAAAAAGAGCCTCAATTACACAGACTTGGTTTTCTGAGGGCCAAAGTCCTACTTCAGTTATCAAAACAGCTGTAGTAGACCCTGACACCCACGTCAGCCTCTGAGGCATTCGATTTGTCATGGTCAGAGATGGAGGAAGTGGGAACAGATAGAGACCTGTGCTGCGGGAGGAGATCAGACATTGCCCTGTAGGGTGCTGGGGTGGGGGATGGTGCACAGCTGGTGGCAGTGACATGACAAGGCTGGCAGCAAGTCAGGAAGCCCCAGCTATGCCACAGCAATGATCAAGTAACAGGATAGGAAGAAATTATGCTCTGTAATAGAAATCAAGCTAATGTTGGCTTTCCAGCAGTGATAGGGTGGAGTGAAACTTCAATCACACAGGCTGTGCTTGATGAAATCCTGGGGCCAGCCAGGATCTTCTGGAATTAATGGGAAGACTCCTACTGGTCCCACTGGGCAGGAGGTCAGGTTCTTAGTGCAGCAATACTACTTCAAACCTATATGGGAATCAGTATTTCCAGGGCAGTGGAAGGTAACTGCAGCCCTCCAGGCCTTTGGGATGTAAAACTCAGCTTGATTTACAGCTTGCACCTCATGGAAGTATTGCAGAGACAAAACCTGCAGCTTATGAATAGGAACGAAGGCCCAGCATTATCTTTCAGAGCTACAGCCCCCTTGCCATGAATAAATGTTTCATTTTTATTACATTTGTTTTGCTGGTCTTTAAGAATCTCAACAATTACATGGTCAGAGATATCAAAGGCATAAAAGAAATTGAGATCATTTACAGCTAGTTCACAAAGGCTCCTCTATAATGTGCTGATCTGGAGAAATTCTGTGTTGATGGGTCCTATTACAAGTGGAAGGAATGAAACTTTGAAATGCTGTTATTTCATCTTTATGTGACACATAATGAAGTCACTTCAAATGTCAGTTTTCAATGGAACACAAGATCTCTGGGTAATGCAGAGCCCATTCAAACTAAAAAAATAACGATGGGATATAAAAAAGTCCAATGCGTTTTAAGGACATGATGCTATTGCAGAATTGAGAGTTGAAAAGACTAAATCCTTTTTTTTTTTTCTTTTTTTTTTTTTTTTTCCCCCCCTAAGTGAAAAGCTAAAAGCAAAAAAAGAATGTTCTGGATTTTATGGCATTTGTCTCATTTCCTTGAAAAAATCCTGAAACTTTTTTCATGTTTCTTCAGCTTGTAATTGAGAACTAATTATGAATTCATCTTTTAAATGATGATGAGTCACTTTTAGATATTTTATATTTTACTTTACATTTTACATTTCAGCTCACCTCACTTTATACTTCTTCAGCTGGACTCTCCCTCTGAACAAGTTGCCTTTAACAATCATTGATGAGGAAGAGGCAAGATTAATCTCACTCATATAAGAAATATACTTTGAGATTAAATGAAATGAGTCCTAGGAATGTTATTTCCAGATATCACCTCTAAAATGAAGTAAAAGTCTCACTTGTGGGACATGAATATCAGTTCAGTATTTAGAAGCAAATATGAGTTTAGATAACATTTGTCTTTCAGGCTTTCCTGTATATTCGTGTCTTCCTCTATGCACATAGGCATGGGATTGGTGAACTGGTGATGTTGGATAAGTTGTACCCTGTGGCAGCAGGAGATACCTGACCCTGCACTGTTCCCTGCTCTGCTGTGAGTTCTTGTGCAGAAAATGTGAGGCTTGAGGTGGAGACGAGGAGCACAACGGGCTGTACAGAGACTTGGTGCTGGTGGCACCTCACCTGCTTCCTCATGCAACTCCAAGGGCTGTGTGTGGAATCAAGGAGGGCAGGGCTGGCTCCTCATGTGAGATAGGGACCTGGAGCAGGGTACCACTGAGACCAATTAAAGGGCTGAAGGGACATGAAAGGGAGCCAGGTGAAGACTGTTGGGCGACGGTGGAGGAAAGCAAAGGACACGTGAGAGGAAAACGTGTCAACAGGTGGTGCCAGAGGACACTTGTGAGAAGTGCCACCACTATCTTGCCCTCTCTGCAGGCAAAAAGCATCCAGCATAGCTGTGGGAACCCCTGGGCTTGTCGATCCACAAAATGCTAGAAAAAATGGTGTTGTGATGCATCACCTGAAAGGGCTTGTGTTTAGAAACTATTACAAGGAAGTCTGAATAAAGAATGTGTAGCAAAACTTGTTTTCTTGAGAAAAAGTTGTTACAAGACTAATGTGCCTAAATGTTATTTTTTTTACCCAGCTCAAGTTTCTTAATGTTTTGCTCAGCCTTGTCAACCCTGCCCACACAGATCTGACAAGAAAATGCATTTCATAATATTATATTTTTAGTAACAAATTCTTTCATTTAGTTATGGGCACAAAAAATCCCAAGTATTTGGAACTAACTGTTTACCTGATCTAGCTATATGCAATATGTAGAAATGTAGGTATAAAAACGTCATAAACATCATAAATGTTTCTATGATACACAGTGGATATACTTGTACATTCAACTATGTTAAGATCTACAGGAATTCTCTGTTCTTCAATGGTCTTTGTAGATTTTTTTCGAAAACGTAATAAATAGCTTAATAAATAGGGTCATTAGAGTTTTCAGACTGTAATAGTTTTCAGACTGAGACCCTAAATGACTACCCCTTCCTCTTCTTTTGAAGGCTTCAGAGCAAAAACTTTCCAGTTAAAATGAAAATTGACAACATTAGGTTGTTGTCAGTACATTTCTCTAATGGCCTGTTTAGCTTTTAAATTGTTTTGATAATGCTATAAGGAGTCCCATGGCATTATGAAAAAAATATTTAATATAACTTCAGATCTCAGAGCTCTATCACAGCTGCTATAGGAACTGAGCAGATATGATGAAGAACACCACCAGGGAGGCAAAGCAGTCCCATCAAGATGAAAATGAATGGATTTCACTCAGATCTAAGAGGAGAGCCACCTTGCTGAGCTGCACGTCAACAATGCGTAACTCAGTAAATAAGGATATATCTTCTTGTGAAGCAGGAAAGTGTGCAACAGAAGTAAGAACACAGACTGTTGTGAGTTATGATAGGAAATCCAGAAGAATAGGTGCAACTAAGATCATTTTGTCCAACTATCAGCCCATTGAAGCAAGAGGTGAGAAGAAAGAGAAAGAGACAAGAAGCTAGCCTACCTCATTTAGTAGCAAAAATAACAATAGTATGTTAATCCTGCATATGTCATGAACACGAGGGACTCAGGCTGTGTAGTGCTCAATTCCCCAGTGAAACATTAGGAAAACTTGGAGTGAGATTGAATGGAAAAAAAACCAACAGGAGTTGACCAACCTCACAATCCAGCGAGAGATGTTCCCATCCTTTGATTGTGTCCTGACAGACTGCAATTTGTCATAAACACTGAAGTCAATCCGTCCTGCACACAGTTTCTGGTACTTTCTGTTGAACAGAGGGACTGGACTATGCACGAATCCTGTTCTGGGTAAAGAGTAATGCCACATAGCTCCATATTATTTCCTGGAAGCTGACAAAAGGGGTTGATGCTAATAACTGCCAGCACGTGCATATAAACACTTGTTGGTTTTTTTATTCTTTTCTATTGTTTTTTTTTCTTTTTTTTTTTCTTTTTAAAGAAAAAACATTATTCACGAGGTCCTCTACTGACGATCACAGGTGAGTTGGAGAAGCAGGGGTTTCACGGTGAAGGAAATGATCCTCGGCTGGACCCCTGCCCGTGTGTGCTACCTGACCTTCTGCAGCTCCTGTCTCAGCCAGGAGGGCAGGGGCTGCCCCAGCCTGTGCAGCAGCTTCGACAGCTCCACGTTGTGCTCTCGGTAGTAGCTTGACAGGAAATCTCGGGACTGTGAGGGCGGAAACAGCACAAATAGTCAGAAAAGGAGGCCCACCCTGCAGAAAATGGTGGCAAGCTCATGCTGCCGTGCAGTGGGGTGCCTGGGAGCTATGCTTGCCTCCTAGGGAGAGCCTCCTCTAGGGGTTCCTAATATTCAGAGATCATTGAAAAATTTTGGTTTTTTAAGAATACCAAGCCAGTGATTTTATTTTATTATTACTATTTTTAATGCGCTTGCTTTAGGATTCAAACATACAAACCTGTATTAAAAGCAAACAAACAAACAAACAGCATTAAGTTAAATCTCTGTAAAGCCTTTACCTCTTGGTCCATGGGTGGGTATTTTCGACCTTTGCTTTTTCCCAGGCACTTTGTTTTCCCTCCTTCCAGTAACTGGCACCAAAAGCCCTTCTGAGGGTCAAACCTATAAAAGATTATAATTATATGTAAGATTTAATTATGGAAGAATCTCACAGCTACTATAATATCAGAATTAGCTAACAATTATGGCTGCACACATCTCTACATGACATAAATAGTGAGAACAGAGTGGGAAGTAGCTTTCCTCTTATGAAAACTTTGGGAATTTAATATTTTTCCCCAATTCATTTTGAGAGTGGTTCTAGGCAATAAGTTTTTCACACTGTACTTTACCTGTGCTATCTATTTCTTATTCCAGTAGCCAAGCACATAGAGTGCATGTTTCAAATGTAGAGCTATAGGATGCCAGTTGAAGGACAACCTCAAAGATCTTCTAGACGTTTACTCATATTTTATAGTCTGATTTTGTTCAGAGGTGTTATCCATGTCAGATCAGTGGATCAAAGCTTACATTTTAATCAGCTGACAAAGAACAAAGAAACCTTTGTTGGAGAATTACTGACCAACCCTTTTCCTGGAAGTATGCACACTGTATTCTCAAAAGTATTATCATTTTGCTCTAGAAAAGTGCTCCAGATGGCCAGTAGAAGCTGATAATATTGTAGGTCAGTACTGTGAAAGAGGTTAAAAAGAGCAATCTGATATATTCTGCAGACTTTGACAGATACAGACTCAATCTTTAAGTGCATTTCTAAAGTAAAGTGTGTGATTGGACTATGAAGTGATAAGAAATCCAATATAAAAATGTTTTATGATCATTTTGTGAGTGAAATAAGTAGTGCTTATGTTTTCTGACAGAATGGCTGTTTTCTTGTTGGTAATTGAACTCCACCTGAGAAGCTGGTTGTTCCATATCATTAGGCCTAAGTATCACTTCCATTCCAAAGAAGGGATTAAAATATAAACATTGTCTTAACAATATTATATGAAATACGCAATTTGATTTTGATGTCTAAAATTCAAAGATATAGGAATCTTAGATTAAGACATTAAAGCACATACTCACTAAGGAATGAACAACACACAGTGTTAAGTTTTGAATTTATTTCAGTGGGACTTGCAGCATGCATAAGGCACTGAAAAAGTTTGTTTCTGCTATTCAGCAGATGTTTGAGAAGGATGAAGTATAATTGTCTGGAACATGGAGTTAATTAGTTACAGATTACCTTTCTGCCCTGGATCTGTCCATATAACATGGGCATACCTGTGATTTGCTGCTGTACAGAACTAATTTCTGGAGAAGAGTGAACGTTCTTCACCTTTTTTTTTCTTGCCTAGCCTATTATTGCAAGCCTGACCCTTGTTTCCTAAATTGTTCCAGTAGCTGTATCAATTTGAAATAAATAAATCATTGATTAAATGGGTATATTGATGATAGAATCCTTCATACTTTGGCTTTCTCCTTCTGCTTATTGCATACAAAAGCACGCTAGCTAGCTTGCACTAATTTCCCAAGAGGAGAAGTAATATAGTATGTGACATAAAAGGAAAACTGCAAAACCATGCCCCAAACAATATTTCTGCCTCAGACTTGACATATTGAATATTATTAAAGGAATGTATAATTTCAGATAGTAGAAGAGAGGGCTTTTCTCGATAGAGGAAAAGGCATGTCAGACTTAACCTACTGTGTCCAGGTACACAAAATTACAATTTTTTTTTTTTTTTACAATTATACAATTTATTTATTTATACAATTTTTATATATTTTACAATATTTTTACAATTTTTATATATTTTACAATATACAATGTATACAATAAATTTATACAATAATTACAATTATTATTACAAAAATCTCAGGGCTCCTGTGGACATAATTGAGTAGAATAGAAACAGGTGGGAACTTCATGAAACACCATGGACTTCTTTCCCTCTTCCAGCACTTTGCCTGGTGATTGCAGTGTATTCCTACCAATGTTATGTGTTAAGTAAGTCCTTACAATATTTTTTCATTTCCCATTTGGGTTTTACTACTTCAACAGGAAGAGAGTATCCTGATGTGTGGAAGAGATGGTAATCCAGCTGGCAACCCAGTGTGATATGCACTTCCTTTCTCCATTCACTCTGCAGCTTGAGAAGGGCTGTTTCTCTGGTCCTTGCATGAATATTACTCTCCAATTGGGATGTTTATGTACTCATGATTTATAATGAACTTATCACTTGCTAGCATTTGCAGTACTGGATCCTTAGGCTGCTGTGTGATGACTTTAAAAGTGTGTGGTATGCAGTTATTAGGCAGTAATGATTAGGAATTATCCTATTACGTTGACTGTTTTGAGATTAAGCCACTACATCATTTAACGCATTTTCATTTTCCATTCTAAATCCTTACAGAGGTGTGGGCTTCCATCACATATTTGCATTCTCAGTGTCCCTAAATGGTAATTGCATAATTTTATAGAACTTTTTGCAATACATTTTTTTTTCTGTTCGAAAACAGAGGAGATGCCATTTTTTTCCCTATATGTTACTCCACTGACTTTAATTTAGTTACAGAAAGGAAGCCATATGCATGTAGGTGTGTATTATTGGAGCAAAGCAGAAGGCCCTGCAGATGTGTAGCAGCAGTTGTTTGAGCACTAGTGGTTCAGCTGTATTTTCTCCGCTTCAGAAATAAACAACTTAAAAAATCACATTCTGAAATCCAAAACTTCTCCTCTAGAAAAGTATTTTGGCAGAGCAATGTCCCGGAGAGTCAAAGAGCAGCAGACCCTCAGCTCTCACTTCACGCCTGCAGTTTAAATAAGTATAACCCTCCCACCAGAGGCAATACTGAATACAAATTGTAGAAGAAACTGTGTGGGGCCAGAGGGGACTTGGTGGCCTCATTTTTCTGGCAGTTTTCCTGTTGCCAGTATGCAGGAAGGGAAGGCAGATGCTCTCCCTTGTGCCAACCCCTCTGTCATGGGCTAGGAACAGCCTTGATCAGGGCACAAGGCTTCTCAGCCCACAGATGTGCCAGGACTCCTTCAGTGCAGCTCTGCTTATGATGACAAGATCCTCACACAGAGATGTTCTGTGCAAAAGCTTCTTACAATTTGCTGTTGGACTAGGAGGGTAGAGATAAATTCAGCCCACTCCCGCCTCCACAAAGACTCTGCCTTCCTGCAGGGAATTGAAACATGTCAAAGAGAAAGTGCCACATAGGCCATTAATCCCCTGTTCTGAGGAAAGTCTTATCCTCCGGGTGGCAAGGATGAGAAATATGATCAGGGCTCATCGTAGCTGCAGTCACTAGTTCCAAGCCAGAGGCTGCAGGCAGTCAATCACAAGGCTTCCACTCTGTGTAAGGACCTTGATTTGGGCTCCTGCAGAGCACCTCCAGTTGCAGCGCTGGCACCCCAGGCAACAAAGGGTTTCCAGCTTCAGATGAAAATCTGAGCTTCCCCCCGTATCCCAGGTTGAGGTCTGCAAGTAGTGGTTTGTAATTGCACCCAACTGCCAGCGGTACAGATGAGATCCACCCACACTGTATGCCTGACTGCTGCCAGGGAAAGAGGCAACAGAACTGGCCCAACCACTTATGGAAAAAGGATTAGGGAATGATGCATTTGGTCTACAATAAAAGTAAACTTTGCAAGCAGATGAATCCCACCATACTGAATGCTGTTCTCCTAATCGCTGCCATTAAACAGCTACATAAATATGATAAAAATGTTTAAACTAATCTTTCCAAACTTACCACTAGGGGGTCTTCAGCTTCTGGAGGATATCATAATGCTTAACAGTGTGATTTGCAAATGTGTGCTGAGCTTGTATATGCACAACTTACATTGACTGAACCCACATATTAATCACTGCAGCTAGGAAAGCAGCACTAGAACCAGAGCAAACATCTTGGCATCTGTGGTTTAACACTCAAAGGCAGCAGACATTTTTTATGTGAACATGGGCCTTCATTCTGTTCCTAATACAAAATACTGAGTGATCATTTATTTGTTCTGTATATTGTGTGAAATAGAATTTGCACATGGAAATGTATGCAACCTTGCAATTAAATTCTATAATATATGTATGCAAGTTGGGGGAAAACTGAATGCATCTTAAACACAACTTTTTTTAAAAAAATTGCTTTTTTCTTTGCAAAAAATATTTTTCTTGTGAGCTTTTGTTGTTGTTTGCAATTAACGATATACTAATCTGTTATTCCATAGAACAGATAATAAAGAAACAGACTCACGTTAGAGCTTCAGAGTAATTATAGTGAGGAGAGACTCCAAGAAACTTTTGTACTTCATCCATCACAGTAGCTGGGTCACTTCTTAGCTGCTGTCCATCAATAATTAGCAACTGTAGGGATAAATATGCCCGTCAGTTAGAAACAGGTTGAAGTTAAAGAAAGGAATAACATTATCTCCTTCTTGTTCAGGGGAAGTTAGATCTCACAAACATAACCCAAGTAACAAAGAATTCTGAGTCAGAGAGATAAGGAAGGAATGCAAAAATGTTTCAAGGGTTTACAGTGCGTCCATGGGAAGTCTGGCATGGAATAAGAAAAATGATAGAATGCTTGTATCTTAGAATTAAATGTTCAGAAGCCGAACAATTAAATGTTCAAAAATGATATTGTGGTAGTTTATTTCAGAATTACTGTCATCCTTGCAAAATTTTTAGCAAAGGTCTCTCTCTCTCTCTCTTTTTTTTAAATTTAGAATTGTCGTGATGTAAAGGTACATTGACCTGCACAAGCAAACGTTAAGAGTATGCATCAAAAATCTCCCAGAGAACCAAGAAGCAATGCTAATAACTATTCTGGACAGTCGTGTTTTATATTTATCATGAGGGCTTATTATAAATTATTAAATTTTTTGAGTGCTCAGGCTGAGTGAATGCACATTACTGACTACACATTAGTAAGCACTGTGAGTGCACTCTCTGAGCACCTTATTAAGAATGAGTGCATTTTGTTGTGCGTCTTGTAAAATTAATCACTACAGCTATGCAACATGAGTGGTTACCAGTTTTACAAGAAATATGTCAGTGTGCCCCTGCATGTTTAATAAGAGGTGTGCATTTGCTTGTTGCTGTTGTAGGAGAAGTAGAGAAATCTTCATGAGAAATGGCAGCAGCCCAGTCCAGAAGAAAAGAGAAAAAGGAGCACAGGTAATGGGGCATGGGAGACTTGGTACCCTGCGCATGCTCCAGATTTCCCAGGACAAACATGCTTATTCTTTAAATACCCTTTAATATTTTTTTCATACAATAGGAAGATATAGTATATAAACAGTGGACCATGTACGCAGGTAAAGAATGCCCCTGTTGTGTAACACTAAAGCATTTTCTTTAGATTTATATTACAAAACAATTGTTGTTTGGTAATAGGCATAGTTCAGACCAGTTCTCAGAGTACTTAGTCTCATGACTTTATTGGGAGCAGATTAAATCCCCCATGGTAAAGAAGAAAACAGTTAGAGACCTAGTACTCCACCTGGACTGTCACAAGTGCATGGGGCCAGGTAGAATCCACCAAAGGTGGAAGTGATTGCCAAGCTGCTTTCCACCATCTGTCAGCAGTCCTGGTCAATTAGAGAGGTCCCAGAGGACTGGAGATTTTGCCAGTGTGATTTCTTACATATAGGGGGGCTATAGCGAGTATCTGGGAAACTACAGGCTTGTCAACCTGACCATGGTGCCAGGGAAGGTTATGGAGCAAATCATCTTGAGTGAGATGACATGGCATGTATGGGACAGCTCAGAGGTCAGGTCTAGCCAGGCATGTGTTCACAAAAAGCAAGTCCTGCTTGACCAACCTGATATCCTTCTATGACTGAGTGACCCACTCTGTAGATGAGGGAAATGCTGTTGACATAGTATACCTTGACTTCAGCAAAGCTTTTGGGTTTGTTTCCCACAGTATTCACTTGGAGAAACTGTCAACCTGTGGGCTGGACAGGTGCACTCTTTGCTGGGAAAAGAACTGGCTGGAGGGCTGGGCCCAGAGAATGCTGGTGAATGGAGTTAAATCCAGCTGGCAACTGTTTATGAGTGGTGTTCCCCAAGGGTCAGTATTGGAGCCTGTCCTATTAAATGCTTTTATTGCTGACTTGAATGAGGGAACTGAGCACAAACTCTGCATGACTGCAGGCAACATCAAGGTGTAGTATCAATCTGCCTCAGGATAGGAGAGCTCTAGAATGCCACAGGAACATGCATAGATTGAATCAGTGAACTGAGGACAATGGAATGAAGTTCAACAAGACCAGAGGTTGAATCCTGCACTTTGGTCACAACAACCCCATGTAACGCTACAGGCTTGGGGCAGAGTAGCTGGAAAGCTGTGTGGGGGAAAAGGATCTGAGAGTGCTGGCTGATGCCAACCTGAACATCAGCCAGCAATGAGCCTAGGTGGCCAAGAAGGCCAATGGCATCCTGGTTTGTATCAGAAATAGTGCAACCAGCAGAAGCAAGGAAGTTATTGTTCTTCTGTACTCAGTTCTGAACTGTGTTCAGTTTTGGGCCCCTCACTACAAGAAAGACATTGAGGCCCTGAAGCATGTCCAGAGAAGGGCATCAAAGCTGTGAAGGATCTGGAACACAAGTCTTATAGGGAGATTGTTAAGTCCGAAGAAGGGGAGGCTCAGGGGAGATTTTACCAATCTCTACAACTGCCAGAAAGGAGGTTGTGGTGAGGTGGATTTCAGCCTCTTCTCCCAGGTAACAGTGAAAGGACAAGAGGAAATGGCCTCAAGTTGTGCTGGGGAAGCTCAGGTTGGATATTTGGAAGAATTTCTTCTCAGAAAGAGTGGTTGGGTATTGAAACAGGATGTCCAGGGAGATGGTGAAGTCACCATCCCTGGAAACATTCAAGGAAAGTGTAGATGTAGCACTTAGTTACATAGGTTAGTGGGCAATACTGGTGGTAGGTGGACAGTTGGTTTAGATAGTTCAGATGATTCTATGATTATATGATATTGGTTAGGCCTATATGTTTATGTTAAATGTTCATGGAAAGGTCTGTAAAAGACAATTCAATAAAACATCTGAAGGAAGATGAAGCAAAAGATAGAATTTCTTCTCTGTTACTGAGGAAGGCTAATTCCCTATCAGCATCAAATAAATATGAAATTTTCTATGAAACAAATTGAGTGGGAGGGGGAATTGAATTTGTTTTTTGATAAAGCCTTGTCATTTTCTGGATGAATTTGGCAAAAATTCCTACAGTGTCTCATGCTACAAATGCTTGTTTCTTGAGACCCAAAAGCCTTGGCAATCCTGGAAGGAAGGTCCTAAGTCACTCATTGACTCCATGTGGCTACAGGCCAAAGAGTTTTCCTGTTGCGTCTTAACCAACAGAAGACAGAAAAATCAAAACATTTCTGGTAAATGCTCTGGTATTGACAAATCTGCACTTCATAATGCCTAAGAGTTCCAGTGGGAAGCATCCCATTACCTCTGTCAATGAGGCCAATACTCATTGCAGGACCTTCTGAACTTTGGTGATCTAACAGATTGGAAGTTACCTGTGAAGCTGGGTAGTGAGTTAGCCATCGTTCAATGTGGACAGCATACCATCCAGGCATCAGACACCTCTTCTGGAGAGTCCTTGTCTCTGAGGGTGCCCAGGGGCTTGATGTAATGACTTCATAAAAATTGAATTTCAGAGCAGTGGGGTCCTCATGAGAGCGCTGATGCTAATGGGAGATATTTAGTCACACATCACTACGACTTTGAAGATTAAGCCATGATCAAAGAGAAAAAGAAGAACAAATTGCTCTGGTACTTTTAACTCCCACAAAGAGCAAAATCACGACTCTTTACAGCCTCCTTTCCAATACATTCTATAACTCCCTACTCAGAAGACAACAATTTCAGTTCAGATTTTGCAATGTGTGAGAGATGGAGGTTGTGCCTGTCCTTCTTGGCACCTCTGTCTACTCCAGAGAGAGAAGAGCTGAAGAGGTGCTCAGCCAAAGAAGATCCATTGTTTTACTGCTCCACATCTCACATCAGCATTTATACAGATGCAAATTAGAAAGGGTGCAGATTGCAGTTCTAAGCCACAGTATCAGAAATATTTTACTTTATGCTTATTGCAACATTATCTGTGTCCATTTTAACCCCATTTTTAGTATTTTCTTCATTTCTGTAATCACACCATATTTTGCATACTAAAATGTCTCTTTAGAAAAACAGTGTACAGACTTTCTTATGGAAAGGTATGGACATGATAAAAGACATGAAAGAGCATCCTAGAGTTTCCTTAGAAAATTAATATGTTTTATTTCCACAAAAAGAAAAAAAAACCCTCAACCCTACTCTTCAGACATATTTCTTTTCAGCTAGGAAGAAATTTTAGAAGTCATTACATGTATTTGTACACTACTCCATATTACTCAGCTTGCAAGACAGAGGACTAGATGAGGAACCAGATTCTCAGCATAAAAAGCTCTGATTTCTAGCTAGGCCATGCTCATTTTTCCCCATGCACCTCCCTGGGCAAGGAACATTGCTTTTCCTCTATGTAGTGTCAAATGTAATTGAGATTAATATGCTTGTTTACAGCTAGTGGCAGCTCTGTGCTGAGAAGTTTCATCATTTATGACACTGGTGTTACAGGTGCCAACTGCAAAAGCTGGCATTCAGCATCCTTCCACTTTTACACAGTGCAAATGCTGTGCAATAAAACCTGTTCTTGCTCAAGGGCACAAATTCCCCCTGATGATGGTCATCATCCCCCACTGTTGATTTCACTGTTTCTCGAAGGCAAGGTCCATACCTGATACCAAGAATAGGCACGGTCAGATGGGTCGATGAGGATGGTGATGATCTTGGCCTTGGGAATGAGGGAAGCTGCACGTTTAGGAGCTTCCTCAGAATGAAAATAGTTGGCACTTTTCTCAAAGAGAAGGTCGGTGGTGGTATTGGAAGGAGTGGGGAAGAAATCCATGTACCTGGGAGATAAAAGAAATTAATTAGAATTAAAAGGGTCATATGCGTCTGCATCTCATTTCATGGTAGGTCAAAAAGTAGGTTTTCAGACATAATTCATAACAAGCAAAATTAAATTTCTCAGCTCAATCCAGAACTGGAATAGGGGGAACTGATTTTGGCTCTTGGATGGTACTGGTAATAGCTAAATCCTCCATGAAGTCAGGTAATTAGGTTTTCCCTTTGATGGATGGGGTTTTTCTAATAAGTTCAGTGTCACAAGGAAATTTTTTGCCAGTTCAGTTTTAGCCAGAGAAAAAAAAAATGAGAGAAGCTTCAAAATGCAAACCATTTAGTTTTAACATTGTTGAAATATTTCACCTTTGAACTGACAAATCTTCTGGCCATTTTCAGAAAGCAAGATTTCAAATTTTGGCTTTGATGATTTTTTCCATTGAAAATTGATTTGAAGTGAAAATGAATAGCATAGGAAGTTTAATTCAAAGACTGGAGAATTCAAATGGAGGCATTTTTTTGGTCTTGTTAATTTGGCTGAGTACTTCAGAAACTTCCATTTTGATGTGGCAGGCTGTTTTTAAGAACTTTCTACTGAAACAAAGTGTGTGGAACCTTACCCTGTGTACAAAATTTTACTGACATTTGAACCTAGCAGCCAATCCCAGTGAAATGTGCCAGAAGAGGACTCAGCAAGGCCAGCTTCTTTGTGTGCACAGTGCTGCAGAGGAGAGACTCATGGTCTCACGTGGTTTTCAGGGAATAAAGGCTAGCTCATGGGTATCCACATCACTTCTGCCCTGCCATGCTGGAAGCCAAGCCCTGATCCACCAGCCCTTCTTATCCCACTCTTTCTCTTTCTTGTGTAGTATACCATGTACTCTGTGATATCTATTGTGTGAGCTCTTCGCTTACATACTATGAAAAATGAATGAGAAGTATTTCTTTCACCTTTTTCATGACAACTCAGAAAAGATTGATCTGTTTCTGTGTAATGTGATGTTTGTCTTGTATTTTGGTTTTCGTATAAAGATGAGGAGTGTCATTCCCCATGGAAACAAAAGCCTTACAAAATTTTTTTTCTTAAGCAAAAACAATAAAAGCAATGTTTAAAATTTATGAGATGAGAATCAGCTGAAAATCTTTATGGAGAGCTTTTTTTCTTCTCATGAGAAGCCAAATTTTACTTAATTAAAAACACTGAAGAAAAAAAGTATAATTCATTCCTTTCAAAATACATAGTTATGAGAAGACAGAGACGTTATTCAGAAAACAGCCATTGTAACCGTGCTTGCTGTTGTGAACAGAATAAGAAAATTGTTACTGCAATACTCCTATGAAGAAAGGTTGAGGGAACTGGGCTTGTTTAGCTTGGAGAAGAGAAGGCTTTGGGGAGACCTCATTGTGGCCTTTGAATACTTGAAGGGAGCATATAAACAGGAGGCAGTATGTCTGTTTATGAGGGTGGATTGTGACAGAACAAGGGGGAATGGTTTTAAACTGAGACAGGGAAGCTTAGGTTAGATATTAGGAATAGATTTTTCACACAGAGGGTGGTGACACACTGGAATATGTTGCCCAAGGAGGCTGTGGATGCCCCATCCCTGGAGGCATTCAAGGCCAGGCTGGATGTGACTCTGGACAGCCTGGTCTGGTGGTTAGTGACCTTGCACATAGCAGGGGGGTTGAAGCTAGATGATCATTGTGGTCCTTTTCAACCCAGGCCATTCCATGATTCTATGATGATTCTATGATGTCATTAAATGTCCTATCATTAGAAGTAAGATTCTCATTCTCTCTGATAATGCCAAGCATAACAAATTAATCCAGTATTTATGTAGATGTCATACATTCTACTGTTATTGTATCACTGTGATTCATCATGTTTTGATAATGAATACTTCATTTTTGTTATTTTTCTTACCAGTCAATTCCTTTGTGATAGTTGTTCCCATTGAAGAACTGAACTTCTTCAAAAGTTTTTGGGCTGGGGAGATTACTGGTAATAGAAGGATGCATCAGAAGAAATAAATAAAGTGCTGTTGTTCCTACAAAAATGAAAAGAGATGTCATTAGGATACATAAAAAAAAAAACAAAAACACACAAAAAACATTTATTTAATTGATATAAGTACTTCTGCCTCAGTTCATACTGAGATACACTGGAAAATTAGAAAGGTTTCCTTTGCCTATTTGTGAAAGAGGTATGTAGGCACAAGCTACTTTCAGATAAAGTGGGGAATACATGCAAATTTTTTCTATGCTTCGTAAACTATTCCCATTTCTGGATTCTGAATTCTGCTTTCTGAGGCAGTAATTATACTCTTGTTGGTGACATTGCTTTCTTGACTTTGTTAACCCAGTGATAAAATTTGGCCTGAACATGTTTGTTTTTAAATTGTTTACATGCACAAAAGTTTTCCAAAGTAGTAATTGTGTTATTGTGCTTCTCTTGCTCCCAGAACAGCACTTTTTTCCTCTGTGCAATTTTCCTGGGGGGGTCTGCTATTGAGGAATAAAAAGTCTATGAAGGAGGCATGGTGTATTTTATCTGCACTGTCTACCTGCCAACAAACCTACAAGTAATAAGTGTATTTTAAAATCCTAGTAATTTTTGTTGTTATTTATTAATTAAAAAAAAAAAAAAGCCACAAAGAAACAGGTATGTTATTCAACACAAAGTGAAATTTCTGGAGAATGTGTCTTCCAAATTACTCTTCAAAGATTTCATGCTATGCAAGCTGTCAAGACCTTCTGTCTCTTTGTCACTGTCACAGTATCTCTATATAATCTTGGATTATTCATTCATTTTCCTGCCTCAATATCCACTTTCTGTAATATGTCAACAACAGTAACAGCTAGCTCGGGAGTGGGAATATGTGGCTCAATTTAAATAATGCTGAGACCCCCAGAGGAGGCCTGTAAAGAGGTAAATGCGTTGACTGGCAATTAGGGTTTCAAACAGTGAGGAAACAATTTGTCAAAGAACTTAATAACAAACTTAACTTACAGCACCCTGACAGCATATTTCCTTATAGTGAATGTTTAC
This sequence comes from Perdix hodgsoniae, assembly GCA_035772895.1. NCBI lineage: Eukaryota > Metazoa > Chordata > Aves > Galliformes > Phasianidae > Perdix > Perdix hodgsoniae. The sequence goes on from JAPSGF010000002.1 coordinate 26,251,623, forward strand.
ACTGCCTTCTCCTGCACTGTCTTATTACCAGTGGGTGGAAGTCAGCAGTGAAATTAGATGTGCACAGCCATCAAGTACCAGCTTTGAAAGTGCCACAACACTCTACTTCAACATCAGTGCACAAGGCAGGTGCACACATAGCTGCTTGTCGATGGGGCTGCCATCAGGAACTGCATTTTCATGGGGATGCTGGGATTCCCACCCTTTGGCTGCCAGCAAGAGCCAGCTCTGGAGAGCATCTGAGCTCCTAGCCTTTTTCACATCTTCACATCTTATAGTGTCTTCAGCTTTTGGAAAGAAAACCATAATTGAAGGCAACAAGTAAATCGTAATTTGAGCTTTCCCTGTTCAAATAAATACAGCATTGGGAAAGATTAATAATACTCTTTAGAATAGAAACTGCTGGGAAATTTTGGTGCTACTCCCTTAGCAGACTTCTGGTAGCAGTGGCTAGAGAAAGAGAATGGAAAGAGAATGCAAGATTACCATTCATCCCATTCTTTCTCTTTGTTAGTGGTGGAGGAGTTACTATCTGAATCCTATATGGATGAGGAATGCATTTTCTACAGCAGGGAAATGGTCACAGTTTACACACATAGATACAAATCTGGGATTTGATTTAGGTTACAAATTCATTGTTTCTTACCTGTTTTCTGGGGTCCTATCACAAGAAATTTGGGTAGGTGGTCACAAGTTTTGTCTCTGGGCCAAATATCTCTGTGTCGTTTGTCATCACATGGATTCTGAAGAAGAAAACAGAGTTATAGCACATCATGCCAGAGACATCCTAAACATTTTGCACACATATGAGACTTCGCAGAATCTAAATCTTACACGTTAATATCAGAGCCTTACACAAAATAGTAAAAACACAAGGTATTGCGCTTGGGTTGAAGCAATCTCAGATATGTGTATAGACTGAAAGAAGAACTCATTGAGAGCAGCCCTGCTGAAAAGGACGTGAAAAGCTTGACAAGAACCAGCAATGCATGCTTGCAGTACAGAAGGCAAACTGTATTCTGGGCTGCATCAACAAACAGATGGTCAGAAGGGAAAGGGAGGTGATTGACCCCCTCTATTCTGCTCTTGTGAGGCCGCATCTGGATTCTTGTGTCCAGGCATGTGGCTACCAATACAGAAAGGATGTGGAGCTGTTGGAGAGGGTGCAGAGGAGGGCCACAGAGGTGGTCAGTGGACTAGAGCACCTGTCCTATGAAGAAAGGTTGAGAGAAGTTCAGTCCAGTGAAGAGAAGGCTCTGGGGAGATGTCATTGTGGCCTTCCTGTACTTAAAGGGAGCTTTCCAACACTAAAAGGGAAGATTTAGATTAGATGTTAGGAGGAAATTCTTTATGCAGAAGGTGGTCACAGGCTGCCCAGAGAAGCTATGGAATGCCCCATCCCTGAAGGCGCTCAAGACCAGGTTGTAATGGGGCCCCAGACAACCTGATCTAGTGGGTGGAGACCTGCCCAAGGCAGAGGGAGTTGGAACTAGGTGGTCTCTGAGGTCCCTTCCAACATGATTCATTCTATGATTCTGTGATATTTCCACATAAGAGTTTATTCCTTGCAGATATAGAGGTAATTTGTAGGAATCCCTGGAAATCCATCCATTGTACTGGGCACCAAAGTTTCCAGGTATACAGAGACTAAGTTCCTTGATAACATTCAGGACCGGTCCTTACAGGAGCCCCAGTGAAATCAGGAAAGCTGAACAGCTCTGCAAAACCTGGAAAGATTGGTTTCGAAATCCACACCTCACAAGACTACTGTGTTTCCCTCTCTCCATTAGCCTGGTGCTTTTCATCAGCTCAGAGCCTAAGGGCATTTAGGCAAGCATGCGTATTGTCCCTTTGACAAAAATTAAATGTGTGCATAATGGTTTTACATGACTGAGGATTAAGTTCAGTCATTAGAGAAAAAAAAAAAAGAAAAAGAAAAGAAATATTAAACCACTGATTTAATCAAGTTTTCATTTGAAGTTAAAATGGAAACCTCTGTTTGAATAGCTTTGAGGCATTACTTTCAAAGGTGATGAAATGGTTTCAGATGCATAGTACTCTTAGTACCTATTTTAAATTTACATAAGAACCCAAAAGGAAGGCAGAATAGAAATGTGGGATATTACTCATCATCTTCTTATCTTTTTACTGACCATGAATGCAAAATAAAAATGTGTGACGAAAGACCCCACAAGAAAGGTTAGGACTTATATGGATCCTGCTTTTGCGTACTATTGGCTAGTAATAGAAGATACAGTTTGCTGGTGAAAAAAGTTAGCAAAATACAAAGGAGAAAATCATTAAATGATGTGAATCACTGCAGCTCCACTAAACTCAATAGGAACACTGTTGATTTATAATTTTTTTTGCATCTGGGCCAAAAATAATAGCAAGATTTTCTGCTCCTTTGTATGAGCATAAGCTTGATAAAACTGCTTGGACCTCAATGGTGTCACTCTGGATTTAAGCCTACATTGCTAAAAGTGCAGTGTAGCACATCATATTCTGTATAAGAGAAGAGCCAGACATGTACAACAATGATTGGGAAATTACAGCTTAGAGATTATAAGCAGCATTGTCGTGCATTTGCAACAGAGATAGAAAACAGCCATTTGTGGACTGTATGAAAACCCTTTTCCTTTCCTAAAACAGCAACCCATTCTACAGCATTGATCCCTCTGTCCCCCCTTCTTGTTTCTTTGATGAAGGACGTCCAAGTGGCATGAAATCCTTGCAGCTGCTTCCACTGATGGGCAAAATGGACGTGTGCTGTTTGCCTTGGGGTAGCTCTTGCTATGGGCTGTCTGCACTCACCTTGTTGGTAGTGCCCTGTAACTAGTTAACACATTGTGATGCATCAGCAAACCTGCAGATAACGAGGGAAGGAGCTTTTGCTCATGTAGTTGCTTTTAATATACCTGATTTGAGGTGAGTTGAAAAATAACTTTTTAAATTGAAGCAGGCGCTTTACTTTTTTTAATTATTATTATTTTTACAGGAATAGATTCTTTTTTTGAAAAGTAATGTAATTGGAAGCAGGGAGAGGTCAGGACATTACCTGCCAAAGGGGGTCCGTCTGCTCAGGAAAGAGCTCGAAGTATTTGTGTGCCAGCTGGATGGGTGGAAGTGTCTGCAGTTCCAGGTTGGTCGAGCTCTTCACAAAGTTGGCCAGGTTTGAGAAGGTATACAGCCCCAGGCGGTCATTCCCATAATTAGACAAATGGGTCATGAAGATGCTGATCTGGGAGAGCAGAGAAACCTTTCAGTCAGAGCAAGGGCAGGTATAGGGCTTTGCCAAACTCTCTCACAGCCACTCAAAAACAACAGAAGAAAAAAACGTTAAGTCAATCCTACTTTCCAACCTCTCTGCCAGCTTCAAGTCAAGACATAGTTGCATATGTGCCATGTCTTCAAAATCCCCCCTCTCACCTCAAAGACTACCTGTCTCTGCTCAAGAGATGTGTTCAGGGATTCTTCATTCTTCCATTTTGCTTTCTTTTGTCAAACTGCATCAAAGTTGTTTCTTGCACAACCCCTTCTTATCCCTTATCCCTGCACCAGGGCCTATGAGTTCAAGTCACACACATGGCTGGGCCCACCACCAGCTTCCTGGAGCACCAGCTGTTGCTTCTCAGAAAAGCATTAATTTCAGAGCTGCCATTTGCAGGACTATCACTGAAATCTGACTAATCGTCTGCCTTATTCAAACTGAGTCTAACACTAACCCTAAAATCTGATGAATAGACTGTCTCCTCCAACTGGGTTGGCCAGTTTGTTCTAAATGGTGTGGCTGTAGAAAGATAAAAAAATTCTGAAATGTAAAACTTTCAAGCATTTATAGATTGTAATATCTCAACTAAATATCAGTGCCATTGATTTCTTCTAAAAGGCAATAAAACTTCTGTCTGTTTATCAGTCTTTTTATAGTTCTTCTTCACATGGAGAAATTTGCTTTGTAGATCTCATCATTTATTTCCCAAGGATAAAGAGAAGAATTTGTAAGAATAATGTGCAGAATATATTTCTCAGTATTTTCTTTATATGAGGTGATTAAACTCAGTTTCAGTGCTGCAAAGGCCCGGTTTATCTGTAGATTGTGATTATTTAGCTTTCTGAAGATGCTGTCAAACAGGGTATTTTTACTTAACTGTTTTGCTTGGTACATTGGCCTCAGATACTGTGCACAGTGACAATAGAATTTAATTACACCGTCATGGAGAAAGAGCATCACATTGATAACTAGCGTCTATGTGTATATACATACATATATATAAATCATATATATATATATATATATATATATATATATATATATATATATAAAACCACATCATACTTCAAGTAGGCCTTAATGTGAAGTAAAAGTTAGAGTTATAAGGACAGTTTACAGCAAACCTCAAAATATATGGTGGTGGGTAAAAATGGCATTTTGCCATCCTAACTCAATGCAAGAATTTTGGGAAAGGTAAAATAGAGCACTGGCTTTGTGTACTCAGTGGCCAGCTGGTAATGCATCCAGAGTCCATAACAGTTTCACTTTTCCTCACGTCCTGTGTACCTATCACAACCGTGAAAGATGAAGAATTCATACAGGGCCAATGTTTCCTTATATATGAAGCTCTCCTTTATGTGAAGTTTAGAATATCTCCATATGAGAAGTATTTATGGATAACGTTTAATGGGAGCACTTCTTCATGCTTCACTGAACTCCTGAAGCCCAAAAGCAATACGTGGCCTGAGCCAGACCCTTAATGAAGAAAAAGAACAATGCTGGGCAGCAAACGTTAGCTTGTAAAAGGATCAGATCCCTACCACACTGACAATGTGTTCCTTTCTTGCTTTCTACAGACAGCTCACATGCACTCTGCAGCTCACAAACCATTTGCTTTCAGGTTGGTCTGGACATAGAAGAGGGGTATAGGCGCAGCACTCCTAGCTTTTTTATGCCTCATTTGGGTTATGAAGCTGGGTTGTAAAGCCTTGGGAGTGTTTGGTTGAAGACTGATAAGAGAAATGACTAGTGTGCTAAACCTGTTAGGCTACCTGTGTTAGGCTAAGATGTAACTCTGTGTATGCATTTTGTGGGACCTTTTAGGTTCTAGAACACCTGAAGTGGAAGAGATTAGTCACCAGTAGTAGGGACTCCTGGTTCACAAGCTGTTTACTTTACTACTGGATATCTAAGGCCAGGTGAGTCTCTTTTTGGATGATTAGGAAGGGGAACTGATAGCAAAGCTTAAGGCTCATGGCATTGGGTGTGAGCTTACAAAGTCCTGTGTGGGCTATAAGAAGGGAAAGAAGAGGTTTATTTATTCTTCTCAGTGCTGTAGTAGGAGAGCTGGTATGCTCAGGTCAGTGTGATTTCTGTTTTTGTCTTGAAGGTAGTAATTGTTTGTGTAATATTTTTATGACCTGGGCATGGAAGAGAAGAATTGGGCTGCTACTGTTTGAGGTCAGCTTTGGCTCAATACACTGTGGCCATAGTGCAGTGTGCTGTTCTGCCTTCCAAGATAACCACAGGACAATAAGCCACATACTTCCCACTTCTACCACTGTGCTCTGCTACCCTGGTGCTTTTTAAGTGGCAGACCACAATGTTTAAAACCTACCCATTAATGTGTTATATTATTTATAAGGATTTTAATACTTCTCTAAGGTGAAGGTTAGTGGAGCTTAAGAGAAGATATCCCTCATGGCCTATTTGCAATGTGTTTGCGCAGTGCTTGCTCTACTTCATGCAAAGAAACGTATTCTTTGCTCATGTTCTGTTCTGAGCCATCTCTGAGGAAAAAATTAGATTATTGCTTTTCTTTCCACCTGACTTGATGGAGTTCAGTGCCTGTGTATCATATGACTGAAAATATTTAACAAAGACAAACAATAAAATTACCCCATAATGTTTCCCATATGCTGTACCCAAGAAACTTATAAACAAGATGGTGTATCTTTTCCTTTGAATTTCCAGTCTGCTGACTCTTTTCCCCCTGCTTCCTTCTCCCCAGTACAGACAACAGCAACAAAACAATGTACAAGTTTGTCCTTTCTGGTTTACACTTCTGTTGCTATAAATGTGATAAGTGTTTCTACAAACTATTTAGAAGTGATGAAAAGGCAAACCCTTGTAGGAAATCTTGATAGAGAAGATAATCTTGTTTCTATGTGTTTGGTTGTTTTTTTTTTTTAAGTGTCAAGATGTCTGTAAATGGTGTTTAACATTATCACAATTTAACATGATTGCAGCAAATAATGTAGGCACATAAATCTGTAATTGCTATTTTGTTTATTTGTACTTGTATTTGGAGAAGCTTTTTTGTGTGTGCGTAACAGTACGCCTAGAAAATAGATTTCAGCTTATTTTAGTTATTTAGTTTCTTTAGGCTTCTGTTCAGTCTAGAAGATCCTAGTATCACTTTTTATGGTGGCATTTTACCTTAGATACCTCTTGATTTCTTTGCTCCACTGATATTATTTGAAGTGAAGGATGTGAATGTGATGTATTGTCCACTGATGAAACCATATCTGATTCTTTGCTATCTGTTTCCAAATATTTTGAGAGAAATGTGGATGGTTATTAACTGTTCATATTTAGAGCATGGATGGACACAAAGCTGTGTTTTCCTGCTGATGCATCAATACAGAGGAATGTGCTGAGCAAGCACAATGCTGCTGTATGCCTTGGGGCTGGTACTGGGCTGCACAACACAGTTGCACTGCTTTGCTGGTTTTGCTGTGCTGTTTTGATTGACACAGGAGGGATAAGTAATCAGCCTTGTGGGCGGGAGTGAGGAAACCAGTGAAAACTGCTTAATATCTCTTCTCATAGTGCTCAGAGCAAAACTGGGGAATAAAAGAGACAAGACCATGTTTCTGCACTCTCCATGACAAAAAGCAAGATACAACACAGGCTGACAACAACCGGCAGCCAGTACTTCATCATGATGGGGTAATGCTTTTTAGTGGGAGGTATGATACTGCTTGTGCAGCAGTGCAGTATAAAGGCAATAAATTACTTCGGATTCCTGGGGGCTTTGGGAAAGGACCTGGCTGCATAGCATTACTCTTAGGGTTAAATAGCATAAGCAGTGTGTATCAGACAAATGTGCAGAGAAGAGCTGAGTACATGCCCTTGCTATTGACGTACAATCTATTGACACCAAGATATGTGAGACAGGATTGGTTGTGAATTTCTTTGCTGGTTGTTTTCATCTGTGCTGTGCTAGAGCACAGACACGTAGCAGTGCAATGCTCAAATGATTCTGTAGTTTGTACCCGTGCAATATCTCTTTAGCTTTGGCAGTTCACCTCTCTCTTTGCTCCTGTAACTGGGATCGCTAATAATTTGAGATCTGAAAGGCAGAGAATGCTGAAAGTTTAAATCAATTTTTTTTTTTTTTCCTCTTTCTGCCATCCGCCCTCTGATTAGGTCTTGCTTGCTGCCTACCTCTCATGCTCCACAATACATCTTTCTCAAAATTACTTTCCCTCCTCTTTAGTCAGGGCCCTTTTTTAATTGAAGCATCCCCTTTATTTTTTAATTTCTCTTTTTATTGTATGCAGATAAGAAATTTTTACAGCTTTTTAGCTGAAAGCTATGGCTTTAAAAATCTTTCATAGAAAAAGGGTATGCTGAGATTTACATTTTGCTGGTGGAAAAAACTGAGACATGGAGGGGGTGGTGTGATTTGTGAAGAATTAATTGGAAGGCTAATGAAAGTTTTGGAATGGGAAACCAGATAACCTTTGATCCACCTCCTTATCTGCTGGACAGAAAGATGGGCACTGTCTCTTTTGAAGAAGAGGACTGCTGTCAGGTTCATTTTGAGCAGCTGGATTTCTCTGTATATAATCTAAATAACAAATACCTGGGGTCAGCATTTCAAAGTCAATGAGACTGCTTTTAAACCTGTCCTCCATTTAGGGAGAAATGAGTTAACATGCAGTCCTCTTCCGCAGGAGCTGCTTTAAGGGTGGTTCATGACAATAACTTTAGCTTCTATGCAGATATATATAATACGCAATTTTTAGTCCTCCTTTTTGTTGTTCAATACTGTAGCTGTTCAAAGAGATGCAGGACCAGTTGGCCCCATCTGGGATGCTGGAGCTACCATCCAACATGGAGGCAAGAGCAGCTGCTGGGAATGCTACAGCTGTGCTGGTCCCTCTGTGTAAGGCAACCCCACATATCTTCCAGGAACATCCCATTTATACCTGTATTAAATGGGAATGAATGGAGAGATGTAGGCTACAAGCTGGATTGAAGTTATGATCTGGGATTGCTTCTTCTGGAGAAGAGGAGGCTCACTGGAGGTCATGCTGCTCTCTACATCTCCCTGTAAGGAGATTGTGGTGAGTTGGTTGTCAGTATCTTCTCCCAGGTAATACTGATAGAATGAGGGGGAACAGCATCAAGTTGTGCCAGGGGAGATTCAGGTTGGATATTAGGAAAAAGCTTGCCTGAAAGAGCAGTTGGCAACTGGAATAGGCCATCTATGGAGGTGGTGGAATCACTGTCCCTGGAAGTATTCAAGAACTGTATAGATGTAGCACTGGGGGACACGTGGTTTACTGAGCAATATTGGTGGTAAGTGGGTGGTTGGATGAGATGATGGTCTTTTCCAACCTTGGTGATTCTATGATTCTGTTTTACATTTGTTAGAATTTTTTCCTCTTATTTTCTGTTACCTACTCTGCTAACAATTCAAGTAGATTGTAACTCTTCTGTAAAAAAGGTGTTTGAGGACAACAGTGACCTAATTTTTTTCAGACTAACTGTTGCAGTTATTGTGCAATTCTAGTGGGTAAATCATGGGTGTTTTTTTTTTTCTGTTAGACTGGGTGGGGAGATGGAAAAAGAATGTTCATAAAGTCATTAAGGTTGGAAAGACCAATAAGATTATCTAGTCCAACTGTCAACCCATGCCTGTGTCTGCTCTAGACCATGTTGCTCAGTGCAGCATGTATTTTCTTGAGCACCTCCAGGTATGGTGACTCCACCACTTCCTTGGGCAGCCTGTTCCAGTGCCTGACCACCCTTTCTCAGAAAAAAATCCTTCCTAATACCCGACCTGAGCCTCCTCAGCACAACTAGTGGCCATTTCCTCCTGTCCTGTCACTGTTCAATGGGAGAAGAGACTCCTCTAAGTGAGTTGTTGAGGGTAACAAGGTCTCGCTTGAGTTCCTCTTCTCCAAACTGAACAATCCCAGTTAAGGTTGCTGACAATAAATGAAGATTCTTTTGAGTACTTTTTTGGGAGCAGGTGGGGGTACAAGGGAAAACAGAAGCAGAGCTGGTGGATCATATTTTTCTGTGCCTTTCGTGGATTCTTTACTTTTGGTAGTGCTTTTAATTCAGTTGATGCAGGTTTTACTTCATTTGGTTCAGTGGGGCATATATCCTTTACTTTGTTCTCCTCTGTCGTTTGGGAGCAGTGGAATGGGTAATTTAAAATCAGTATCAACTTCAACTAAAACAGTTAATGGCAGAAAAATTACCACACAACTGTTGAGAATGTTTTACATCTCCATCTCACATGATCTAACAGAATCTACATCTGGTTATTTACCAGCTTCTCTGCTTCTAAGTCATAATATTTGGGTAGTCTGTTATTAACAAACCTGAACTGTTGTGACCTGCGACAGCTGAGCGTGCGAGCTGCTCCTCCAGAGCAGAGAAGCTGTCAGCAGATCTCAAGCAGTTCCTGGCTGCTCCAGCAGGGAACAGGCGGCTCCTGCTGTATTTCCAAGCACAGTCAGGTGACAACACATTTTTCTTCCCTTGGAGAGCTGGCCAGGCTAATTAAAAAGGCACCGTCTCACAAGCAATGGGTAATCAGTGTGAGTGCAGACCTCTAGGGGAGCACTTTGGGAAAGGAGTGTAAAGTGATATCGGGATTAGCTAGTAGGGCGAGAAGCTTGTTTCAAAATTATTAAATAGAAACTCACGCTTTGAAGTGCACAGAAACTGCATTCTGTACTTTAAGTTAATGCCCTTAGTCCATAAGCACAGCCCACATACCTATTTATGTATAATCTGGATGTTTATTACTTTTGTAAAAACAAAACTTAGCGTAGTCTTAACAAAAAGCACTCAAAGCTATGTTATAATGTACCTGGGTAACACACGTTGGTTGAATTTTTTTAATGTTAACAATTGCTTATTTTAGCGATGTGCAGAATGAGAGCGAGAATAGTTGTCACAGTGCCCAGCAGAAATATTTTGTAAAGCTAATTAATTATTAGCAATATACAAACTCTTGGTAATTCTGTATTATGTATTTAAATTGCTGGTTAAATCTTCCAGTTTATACTGCAAGGGCATAAAGATGATAAGATTTAGAAGCTTTACCCTTTTAATTCTACATCAACAAGGAGCTTATGTTAAGCACCATGATAAAGCATTACAGGAAAGTCTGTCCATGGTAGCTGTCATGGTTTTATGTATTTTGGTTTTCAGTATTCCACATCAACACATCATGTAGTGCACTGGAACTAAAGTGTTAATACTCCAATTCCATGTACCTATCCCTGTACATGACGGAAGTCATGGGATCTGACCCTTCCGGGTGGGGCGCTCTCTTACTGCCTGGCAGTGGGTGCTGGAGGTGCTTTCCTGGCCGTTCCAAGCTTTTCAGGTTTGACTTGGTCTCAGGAACTCTCTCTCCTATCTTATTTATTAGTCTCAATTTCAATTAGGTTGTATTATATTGTGTTATTTTGCATTCCAATATCATAGTAAAATAAGTTTTCCTCCATCGATTGTTGCCGCTGTTTTTTTTCCCCCCTCCTTCCTTCCCATTTTGTGGGGTCGGATGGGGGATGGGGGGTGTGGGGCAGGGGCCTACTTCCCCCTGTCACAGGCATAGATTGATCTAGTTAACTCTGTGACAGTAGCATACCTGGATATGGCAATTGAGGTGTTTTTGGCTACAGATACAAACAACATTAGGTACACTGAAAAAATACACAGCCTCAGCTATAAGAACTCAGTCATGTCACCTGTATTCAGGCTTGTCTCCAGGCTCCTTGGTTATGACTCTTACTACAGCAATGCCAGAAAAGTTGCAGTATCTTGCTAGGAAATGATTGCAGCAGAGTTCATGCCTTTGGCCTGCTTTCCTGGCTGCAGGTTTTTTGAGCAACGGCTGCCTACCTGTCTCTAGAGGGCACTAGGGCTGCTCATCTGCTCTAAGCCAGCAATTTATATTTGCCTTTTTGGGAGGATCAACCCAGAGAACTGCGAACCACTGTAGATCTTGCAGTGTAGATGCAGCTTAAAGGAGAATTTTGCAAAAGATGCAGAACTCCAGTGGGACTTTTTTTCCTGGCTGAGTGATCCACGTCATGCTTGCAACATCCAGGTAGCTATGAAAATCTCATTAGCTTCATTTTCAGGGACTTAAATTCCTTAGTATATAAGACATCGGTAATATGAATTTCCTTAATGTCAAAGAGTGAAGCGACTTTCTAAAGCAGAGCCCAGTTGCTTTCTGAGTGCTGTCCTTAGCGTGTATGTGTTTGTTTACTATGGGATTTTGTTCACCCTAAACATGCAGCTTTGAGTGCAGGAACGTTTGATGTTTCACTTCAAATCTGCACTTTTAGGGGGTGAGGATGAGTCCTGCCCTCAGCTGGTTTAAATCCCTCACCCTGACTGAAGATTGCAGCTGTGCTGTTTGTATAGGAGCTGATATTAAACAAGGCTTCTTTCTGTGTGTTTCCCAGAAGCTTTGCGTTCCCCAACCACGCAGGTCCTTGCATCTTTATTTCATAGTAACGTCTATCATAAAGTTCACTTTCTGCTTGAGAATAACATGCCCACATCTAGAACAAATTCTTGGAAAATGGGCTGTTAGTGCTCCAACATCCAGCTGAAGAGTGCCCCAACCAACCTCCCTGGTATTGCAGCACATTGGTGAAGTATCCATAGGATCATTAAGGTTGGAAAAGACCACAAGGAAAAGATCTAGTCCAAACAATCCATTGCCATCATGTCCAGTGAGCTATGTCCCAAAGTGCCACACTGTCTGTCTTTATGCAAATACTTGAAACAGAGCCTATCCATAAAGCCATGCTTCTTGTGATGAAAGTAATTTACAAAACTTCTGTACAAATTGTGCTGTGTCTTATCTTAACAGACAGTCCGTAATAAGTAGAAGCAATTTTTCCTCTTAGGTTCCTTCCTCCTGCTTTTCCTGATGCATTACCCCTTTGCTGGGAAACCTGGGGGTTAAGATAGACTTTGCACAGATAACCTCCTCTAAGAAAAACTTGTTTTGCACCAACGCTGTGCATGTTGGGAAATGAGTGCAAGCATCCTTTCTTGTAGAAAGCTGGTAATATTTACTGCCCTTCTCTGTTCCTCTTGCATGAATGTTTCCCAGAAAAATGAATTTTGCTCTTCTGTCTTTTTCTATTGTGCTTGGAAAGTACTATGCAGTTGCTCCAAGAGCAAGCTCTCATAATTGGATCTAGATGGTAGCATGTTGTATTTCTGAATGTATAAATGGTATGTCATGGCTGAGAAATGCAAAACTGTCAAGTGTCCATTTACTAATACGAAGTAGCTCTATGCTAGGCTGACCACAGAAATACCTCTTTCAATTTCAAGTGTTCAATGTATTTCACATCCTGACAGCCTCCTGTTATGAACTGTAGACTTTTCTTGTACCTTATGAGCCAGAGCCCCATTCACTGATAATGAATCCCAGAATGCTGGGCCCTTAATGCAGCTGTTTGTGCAATAGCACAGAAAGGAAGCTGGAACTGAGACTTTTGTGTTGACAAAGCACTAATTTTAATAATGACAAATTGTTTCTCTAGAATTCAGCACTATTCATATTCATGGCCCTTCTGCTACTATGCAAAGTCATCCACATTTGGAAAATCACATTTCAATAAAAAATTAAAAAAAAAAACCCAAACAACTTCTACTCTATTTCCCCTTCTCACATCTCTTTCTTTTAGCATTCTTCACAGGATAATCAAATATTTTCTAAGTGTGATATTTCTAAAGGAAGCAACAAAAGCAGTGTTTGGGAAGTAGCATTTTTCCCCTTGAAGGGAAAACAAAAATGTTGAATGGCATTTTATTTCCCACATCCCTGTTTATTACATTGTTTATATTCCAGCCTAAGTGTTTCCAGTAATAGGAAGGGAGGCTGTTGTTGATCAGTGGTAGTACATGGCGTTGGTAGAACTATACAAATGCTATAGTGTTTCTATGTTGTTCTAAAATTCCCTATTCAAAAAGTAAAATTATTTTTTACCCAGGAAAGCTTTCTACTTTTCCATTATTTAGTTGATATGGTTGCATAAATTATTAACAGGAAATTCTTGTCCTTTCCTATTCTATTCCCTATGCAAGCAAAGTTGCTATGCTTGTTTCTTATTTTAATCTTCTAATATCTACTGAGTCTCATTTCTTACTTAAAGATTAATCATGATCATATTTCAATACAACCATCTCCTATATATATATTGATACTCCCAATGCCTGTGGCCCTAGATGAAGGAATCTAGTTAGGTGGTTCCACTCCACTATTTTGTAACTTCTATCATTATTTTTTCAGTACTTTTTCAGGCTCTGACAGTATGCCCTTAAAGAAAAAGCCCCACCAAAAATGGGGGGAGGGAAATAGCCCTAATGCTTTAGACTTTATGCAGTCACTGCAGCTGTATTAGAGTGGAAAAAGTAAATGGATTTCTTTTTCTGTTCATCTGTCACACTTGTATAAGTGATCAGCAGTACATCTAATTGTGGCTGAAGTCCAATGAAATCTGTGCAAATGTGATGCTACAAGTTACATCTGTGGGCTCTGTGAAGCCTTGGCAAAAATGTAGAGCAATAAACCTTCTGTTATAAGAAAATATTTACATTTTTAGGTGAACTTCATGATATGGGGATTTTCTTTGTTGCCATCTATGTTTTCTTATTGAAAATGTTTCCTTAAGCTATAAACTTTCTCTCTGAAAGAAAAATCTATTCAATTTAGGCTCAAGAATAAACCCGACTTCAAATTTAAAAAATGAACCAGATGAAAAAGCATGTGGACTATTGTCTCAAGTCAGATTTGTACACCAAGACTTTCTGAAGAAATAATGAAAGTGTCATTATAGAAACAGCTCCAAAGTCTCTGACAGTTTTAGTCTTCAGTTTTCAGAGATGATCAAAGAGTTTGTATAAGGAGATAGATATCAATTTCTCATTTCCTTGCCTGTGTACTTTGTGTGTTCTTTAACTCCTATAAAGCAACAACATAATGCTAGTTGAGGCTGTCATCTCCTTAGTTATAATCCTCTGCAGATGAAAATCAGTACAGCTTCAATTATTTTGTGCCAATTAATTTGAATATTCCTTGGCATCAAGAATTCCTAACTATATCCCATGCTGACTGGCTTTGTTTACAGCAAAATGTGAAGTTCTCCCTATTACTGCACTGAGGTAAGGATAGCCCTTTCTTACTGTTACTAATGCCCCAGCTCTCTCCTGATGCATTGTCATGGCAGAAGGGTTGATCTGAGCCAGCAGGTGAATGGCCATGCTGGTCAGCATTAGCCTGAGTCCTTCCCAGTGCCTTGGAGTGGAAGGCTGTAGGCAGCATTACATAGTGCTCTTAAAAGCTCTGCGTTCACCACAGCATGTCTGAAAATTTTAAATAATTGTAAATAATCCCCTTATTTTATATTATAAAGAAAGAAGGGAAGGAGTATTGGGTCAGCCTTGTTCTTCAGGAAGTGGAATGGGCTGAAAAGAGCTGCAGATAGAGGAAAGCCTTGTGTTAGCCAACTTGTTGGGCCTTGATTAGTTCTCTGGGCAGGTGGGGGGGGACAGCTCTGCCCAACTCTGTGGAGATAGTGAAGTGGGCCATTTAACCCTGGGCTGTTGTCTACTCCTTTGTCTGAAGTCTATGCTTTTATTTCTCAACTGGTATTACCTGGTGAAAGGAACTGTGCACAGAGCTTATGACCTGCATTCTGCTCTGTAATGTGGAGCAGGGCTGCAGAGGACAACAAGGCAAGGTTTATTAGTGGCGTTAAAGACCCCCTGGTTCAATTGATTGGTGGATTTTATATTAATGAATACATTTAGAGCAGCTTTATGTGCCCATGTATGGGGAGATTCATACATTCAGATGAACCTCTGCTTAATCTGGAGCCGTGAGTGTCAACCAGCCTGGGTGCCAGCCATTAAGGTTTTTTTACTTTACCCTCACTAAGTTTTCCCTCTGCTTAGCCTTATATCTACAAAGGGATCAGCGTTGCCCTTTGTTTGTGTATGGTTGCTCTTAAATGTCTGATAGCTAATTAAATAATGACATATTTTAGTAGCATGTAGATATTGCAGACAATCCAGGAGGGATCACTTTTTAGCGTAGATTTAATATCTTTGCAATGAAACTAATTATTTCTGAAATTTGGAGAATATCTTATGGGGTTTCTTAACTTGTGTGAGTGGAAAAGAGTCAGAACATTTATTCCTGTTTGGCTTTTTATTTTAATGGAAATAAACTGCTCTTCCATTACCCTGAAGAAATTTAAATGCAATGCTTACATTTTAAGCAATGTAAAACCTCAGTTATGTAGACCCCAAAGGATATGATATATAATTAAGAGACTGTTTGCTCTACCCATGTAATACTTGCATGGTTATGATTCTTGGATAAGAAGAGTAGACTGCCACTCAGGAATCTGTGTAAATAACTGGATGGCATTCAGTGAAAGGAGCCAGCAGTGGCCAGGCTGCCAAATAACTAATAACAGAGGTAATAAATATTTATGAGCACTGTGTTTGAGCCTGGTGTTTTGCACAGGCCAATCTACGCATTTGACTCTGATCTTTCCACTTACTTGCTGTATGTCATCTGGGGATGCTCCATCAAATATTCTCAACGATGACCTGGGGTTAAATCTTGTCATCCTAGCCCTGGAGGTGTTCTCAAACTACTCAGTTTCTAGGGAAGAGTATTTCTAGGCAGAATGAAACAGTTACCTGAGTAACTGTGGATATTTTTAAGGTTCACAGGCTGGCCTCCTTAAGAAGAGAATCACTCACATGAGCACTGAAAGCGCATTGCGATTAACCCATAAATTCAGTATATGGCGTCTTTAATACCTGAGGAGAAAGGTTAGTATTTTCCAGATCACAATTCAGTACAGTGGGCAAAGATGCGAACAACCCTATCAGCTATGGCTGGATTCAGTAAATTCAGAGCCTGACCTAGTAACAGAGCTTTATTTATTTATTTATTTATTTATTTATTTGACTGATCTACAGCCATCTTTCCCTGTTTATCTTTCTGATCAGTGCGTTAAAACATAATCCTCTGAGACAGCTGAACTTCAGGAGGAACATGCTCATCTATCTGCTGATAGTAAATAATGGTCATGGTGATCACTGGTTTCGATAAATGCCCACAAATGGTTCTCCAAAATGTCTCTTTTTAGATGTTTAAATAGATACTTTTCCTAATTGTATTTTGAATGATGGAATTAATCTGTAATCATTAATGTGACACATCATACTCTCCAAGTAAAGGAAGGTAAAAATCTCTGAGCAAGAGTGAATTTCCCTATGAAAATGTCTGTCCAGGACCCTGTGTAGCACACAGTCATGCAATAACTGTAAATTATCCTGTTTAAACTGAGTCCTCTTATAAAAACTGAGTCAGTATTTTTACTGGAATATTTTCTTTCAAACTACAGAGGGATAAATGTCATGTCAGTTGATACAGATTGGAGATGCAAGATATTTATCATTTGTTTTTATAACTGTTCTACTGTCATGTTGCTATTCTTGCAGTTTTATGAAGAGCTGACTGTTGTGTGTTATAGAGTATTCATAAATGATGATTAATTAATCTATTTTGGTGGCCTACTACAAGCAAACAAACCTCAGAGTTAATTTAATTCTCCACTCTTGGATTCAGAGGGAAAAAAATACAACATTTTCAGTTCACTAGAGGATATAATATTCTCAAATCAGCCACTTTTCAATTAATTTTAAATGACGAATAGAGCAAGGAAATTTTGTTCTTGTCCATTTACTTCTATTAAGCATTCATTTTCAATAATCAGAGAATTCTGAGTCAGCTCATTCTTACCTTAAAGGTTTGCTCCTGACACTAATAAATTATTGTATGGTGTGTGCTTGAAGGCAACAGATTCTTTATTTTATTTTTTTTTCCCAATAACCCTCTTGTTGACACACAGCCATTTATTACTATTTCTGCCATCACCTAGCTTGCTGAGAAGTAATTCTGATAAAGTACCCAAACTTATGGTGTGGAGTATCAACTGTCATAAAGAAGGAAAATGTCATAAAAGAAAAAGAGAAAGAAAGATCATGTGTTATCCTAGAAACATTTTCTTTATGCTCTCAATTTCAAGCTAATTAGTTTCTAAATATGCTGCTGAAGGCTTGAGTTTTCATAGGATAATATTTTCCTATACCAGCTCTTTCCAGCTGGTATGACAGTGTAGGAAGAAGGAAGAATTATTTTTAAAGGAGAAAAAGGATTCAAAAGTCTGAGCAAGGTTGAAATGGATGTAGTCATACACCTGAAGTTGAATGATAAAAGTGGTTTCAACTTCGATGTCTGTATAATAGTATTTTTATCACATTATCAGTGCTTACAGGGCTTCTAGGTACAAAAGAGATGTCTGCTGGGGAAGGGGTGAGTGTGGTAGATAGAGGCACTTTTGTAGCATGTGGTACTTCAGCATTAATGCACGTTGGTTAAACTGAGCCTTGCTGTGGACTGTGGCAGGAGGAGGACAGAAGGTGTTTGCAATTCTGAATGTGCATGGGATACGAGTGTCTTTCTGAATAAAGAAGATACTGCTCATGTCTTCAGGAAAATGCTACTGACTGCTTCATGCAGTGACACTGCCCATATAGGTGGCTTTGGCTGGTGTGCTACTGGGGTGGAGTCTCATGGTCCTCTGAATTGGGAAGCATCTGGTCACTCCTGTACTTTACTACGATGTCCACTTACACACAGCAAAACTGGTCTTTACATTCTCCACGCAGGTCAGAGGGCTGCAGTGCAAAGAATAAGAACTGACTGTATTTGTATATATTAACTTGGTTTGCTATGTTTTTAACCATTAGAACAAATTCTGACATAGCTGGTTAATAATAAAGCTCCCTTTTATGTTGGTAGACAGAACATAACGTAATTAAAATAATAGGGACAGGCATGTCCCTCTCCCATATGCAGTAAGCTGCTAATGATGGCTCAACAAGTATTGACCTTTTTGTAGTGGGGAGGATTTTGTTTCTCCTGTTCCCGAAATATGCTGAGATTATCTATTCACATGGCCCTTATTAGAACAGTTATAAATTACTTACGGATTGCACTGTATTTTCTACAAAGCCCAAGGTTATTTTTTATTCTTCCTGCAGTTGTGCTCAGTGAAACAAAGCAAATAAAAATATTATTAATGCTCAAGATGTTCTATAATAATACTCCCAGATCTCTTGTGGAAGATAAGAATTAACACCTCTTTGTATTTACTTCTAATATTCTGAAGCAACAGTGTGATTCTCATCTATTTTTGTGAGGAGTTAAGGCAGGAAACACAAACAAAGCATTCTAAGTATAGCACATGGGAAATGGAGAATCTAGATCTAACAAATTAGAAGTGAGCAGTAGCCTCTTTATGCTTCTAAACACTCACTGTAAATGTATTTAAGTGGCCATCAAAATTAAAAGCATCCCATGACACTTATGAAGAATTTGCCTTTCTGTGGTGTGCAATCATGTTTCATTTGCAATTAGAATAATGATATGCCTTATTTAGGGTCAGTCTGCAGCTTCTCCTGAGTTGAGTTCAAAGTTTCCTTTCAATCACAGGTCTGATTTCACTCTCAACATCCTACAAAAAAAGCTAATTTTCCTGAATTCATATATTACTTTTCATCTCAGGTTAAAGTTTCTTGGAGTTGTTTGATTGATAAAAAGAGCTTAAAATATATGTTCAATTTATTAGGTGTTTAACTTTCCCTTTTTCTTCTACTTTTCTCAACTTTAAAAATTGGGTTGATCTATCAGTTGCCAGTATTTTTTTTTTTTAATTTTGAGCACAAAACTTACCTTTGCAAAGTATGCTTGTGTCTCTGGGCGCTTTGTGGTGATGCAGATATAAATCTATAATTATGTTTATAGTGGAACTATGAAAAAGAAAGCATCAGAGGACTGAATACCTTGCAATAATAAGAAAAAAAGTTAGCCCAGTGTACTTCATCTCCATACCAAGGAGAAATACTAAGAAAGAATAGGAAGAGAGGAGCATCTTCTGAATTAAGACCAGATATAAGGAATAATCTTCTCCTTGATACTGACCTTCAATTTAATGATCTCTCTAAGGGATATTTTAGTTTAGGCTGCATAAAATCTTCATTCATTGCAGTCAACATTGACTGGACAAAGATGGGAATGCTTTAAGATTGTTGGTTCCCATTTTGATTCATTTTCTGAAATGTTTTCTTCTTTTTGAAGGTAGCCTTTCGTACATACATTGTGCAAATCTTTGTCCTTGCACGCAGCAAAGTCTATAGCTATTTCTTCTGTTGAACTTAACTTGATGGTATCTCTAAGGTGGGGTTGGTGGCTTTGGATCTGAGGCAGTGAACAAAAATTAGGAAGGATGCTGCAGTAAAAGAGATGATGGCATTACGGTTTATCCATCATCTTCTTAAGGTCAACAAATAATGAGAGCAATATGCACCAGACTGGCAAGTAAATCCAATTAACTGACTTTCTATTTGAGCTAGTTCGTCTTTCTGAGGCTTTTCAAAGCCCAGTATACTTATTCTTGCTTTAGTGTTGGACTGAGGTGCCTCTTGTGCCATTACTTGCTGACTTAATAAAAAGCTGTCTGTTTAAAGAGAATTTTTAGGAGAAATGACTCTCGCTCTTGTTTGTAATGGTGATAATATTTAGGGCTGTATTTATTAGCTTATCTTAGCTGTTAAACATTTATGACTGTACTTTATTGTCTGTGAAGCAGGGGAGTAAAGGAGATGAACTAGAAAAAAGATACTGAAGACCTTGCCGATACTGCCGATGTGATATACAGGTTGCTGTAGATGTGATATACAGAACAATTTGTAAGAGTGGGCTTTAAATATGCCCCAGCATTTCTCAGGAGACTGAAAAAGGGTAATGGTCAGAGAACATGGACTGAACTACTTAGTTCTGAGGCTGGCATGCAGATCTGGAAAAACATCCAGAAATTTAAATTCCAATGGAGTTCCTTAAGCTCTCTGGTGAGAAACCGGCTTTTCTGGTGCTGAAAGTATTTCAGTTTGGATACTGTGAAGATTATTTCTTTAATTATAAATCTTCATGGACTGTATTTTGAAGCAAAGTAGGTTTGCTCCGTTCCTCCAGCTTCCTCACTGCACTCATGCTCTGTGCTTGTTCGTGTTAGCTTATGATAGAAGCAGCTGTGAGCATGCCTTAAAAATGTTACTCCAACTGGTGCATCACAGTAAAGCTCTTTGAGGAGGAACTACCTCAGTGCAGGATGAATTTAACACCAGTATACTTGTCTTCTCTTTGGATCAAGCACTTTGAGCACAGAAGCGCATGAATAGTTGGTTGACATCTGAAGAGAAGCAATTAAAAAAAAACAACAAAAAAGCAGTTTGGAGCAGAGCTGATGACAAGCAACGACAGAGGGGGATTTAAAAAGGTATCCTGGAAAAAAGTTTCCTAAGGAGAAAGTAAGCTGGATAAATAGTGAGAATTTGAATAACATATTAAACAAACAAACAAACAAACAGTCTGCAAATGACTGGAATATTGAACTCTTTGAAATAAAATCTCCCTTGCATTTCTTATATTTACAGGAAACAATACAGTCAACATTGAGAAAATAATGCTTTGAAAGAAGGTCTCCAAAATGTTTCTAAGGAATTGGCAAGGGTTATGAAAGGAGAAAAGGAAATTTTGTGTTTGCTTAAAAAAAGAAAAACACAAAAAATAATCCTAACAACAAATTAAAAAAAAAAAAAGTTGCCAACCTTGCAATCAAAACTTTAAGCTGACTTTGTTTTCCTGTTGAAGTTGTAGAATGCTCTACACCTGCACAAATGTCTTTGTTTGTTTTTTGTTTTTGCAAAGGATCAGGTTTCTACGAGGTTGAGACCAGATAATTTTCTATCATGCTAAGTACATGGGTAGTGTTAGATTCAGATGTTAAGGCTGTGGTATTTCTCTTGTCTAGCGCTCTAAAGAAAAATCAGAACAAGTAGGCTGAAACAAACATTTCCTAATGGTTCTGGTGCTCTTTGACTTGGGATGCATGTTGCCGGCTAATGCTGGCTGTGTGGTCTCTGTGGGATGCACACCCTCCAAAGGACTTGGGTGTTCTCATGTGGAAAGTTTGCATGAGATCAGAAATGACCAGAAATAAGCTTTCATTGCTGGAAAGAATCTGCCAGGCAATGCAGGAATGCACTCCGATGGGTAATTCTTTAGTTACTGACTTGAAAGTGTCTTGAGTAGCAACGTATATCTATTATGTGTTCTAGGTGCAACTAATACAGGTATGTGTGCTATCACAGTGCAGAGATAAGAACTGTAATTCCTAGGAGGAAAGTTTTAATTTTGCTATCAATATAAGATTAGGTACAAAAGACGTTTTTACAAAACATGTTTGTTTTTTGACCAATTTTTTTTTTTCTTCCCTTGCTTATTTCTATTTGATTATGGTGGTTTTGCTATTTTCTCAGTGCTGGCATGAAAATGAAAATGCTGACACTGCCTGTGTCCTAATTAGAATTTTGTGGTTAACTGATTTTTATGTCATTGTCAAATCACAGTAGCATTGTCAAACAAACAGCATTAATGATAATAACGTAGCACTGTTTGAACTGCTAGCTTTAGTCTAGAAAAGGAGAGAAAATATCCTATTTGAATTTTTCATTGCTTCTTTTTTTTTTTTTGTATGAAACAGTAAAAGAAAACTCTTAATAGCCACAGTAAAGTCCCATTTTCAGTCTCAAATTGTATGCGTGTTTCTAATTTTTAAATACATCTGAAGCTCCTTGTTATTGTTTTAAGGCTTCAAATGAATGAAACTGTTCAGAGGGGAGCTAGATAGAAACCTTTTGAAAGAGTTGCCCTATGTAGATTTATTTCAAACCCAGTCTGTTCACTGAGACTTTTCCTGCTACCTTTAATGAGCTTTGCTTTGAAGTGTTTATGCAAAGAATAAGTACCCCAAACTCTGGACTTGAGCAGCCTTCTGCATTAGCTGGGTCCTGGAAAGGTCTGGCTGGTATTCTTATAGCCCTCATTAAAACTCAAAGGAAAGTTGGTTTGATTTCTGTCTGTTGGTGGAATTTATCCCTCCTCTGCATACCACTAAATCATCTCTGCCAGACGTGACTCATCCCTAGGATTCATAAATTAGAGAGTGAAAATATATATCTGAGCCACAGAGTATTCAGTAGAAACCATTTAAAAAAATCCATCAGAAGATCCTGTTGACAGTTTCTCAAGAAACTACCCTAATGCAATGTCACTTGGGCATTTTCTAATTTAACTACTTTTTGAGGCATTTCTTTACGAAAGTGCAAACATTTTTGGTATATGAGCTTAATATATATTTGTTATACATTTGCTGAAATTGCTTCATTTTGGGTAATGATCAGGGTTCCAGTATTCCCCCATGCTTCTCAAGATTCAAGAGAGAAAAATAGAGAATTTTCCAGTAGCCTTCATTGGAGGTGCTTGAATATCAGGAAAGGAGAGCGGATATCCAGTTCCTTCCCTTTCCAAAATGTAAAGGTATTTTCTTTACCTCAAACAAGAACTTAATTATCTGCACCCTCTCCCTTCTATAAAAGTTTCCTATCTGTTACATTATTCCTATTTTTTAAATTTGCTACCTCACTTTTAATTAAATTTGAAATGTGCTTCAGTAATCAAACTAATTGAAAAAGTATTTAATCAGAACTTGATTATTTAAGTTGTGTTTGTACTTGCACTTGTTTGGGGTGGGAGGGGGGGAAATGAGGTGGAAACCTTCCTTAGCTACTAATGGTTGTTATGATGGGGGGGAAATGAGGTAGTAACTTGCTTCCTTAGCTAGCAGTGGATGTTATGATGGCCATATGGGTATCAATGCAGAGAGGATGTATAGACAATGATTCGGGGCTTGAAAACTGGGCAGTCCTGTTGGAAGCCAGTGCTGATTGGTTCCATTGAGCCTGTGCTGCTATTCGTGCTAAACATCCCTCATTCCCTCATCATGCGTCTGCTCAGAATGGCTTATGCCACCACTTGTTCACACATGTTCAGGTTTGTTTCTTTCCCCTTGACTTGGTAAGCTTGGAAGCTGGGAGAACAGAAATAGCTGGCTTCTAGTTTGATTTTAGACAAAGAAATAGCTGTATTACATGGAAAAGGTGGCGATATGCTGATTTTAATCAAGGGATTGCAATTATTCCTGAAATTCAGAGCAGACTGAAAAAGACAATCTTAAGTTGTGTGAAGCAAACCTGTAATAATTCTGTTTACTGGAGAATAAAGTATGGATTGTCACTTCTGGAAGCCTTGTCTCAGGGTAACAGTGGACATGAAGTGATTTCAGGTGTACTCTTGCCCTCTCCATCAGGTGAATAAATGTGGTACTGCTTGGTGCCAAGGGGCAACTTGAGTTAGTGGGATGATGAATTAATGTCGTGAAGGGAAAGGGGCCGTGCTGCACAGCGCCTTTTTGCTTGTTTTGCTAGTGCTATTAGTCTATTTCTAAGCAAATTCCACCTATAGCCCTTTCCAACAGCAGCAAACAAAAAGAGGTTTCACATCAACAGAGCCCCAGTAACCCTGGTTGCTTCCAGGCCCCATCAGAAGTTGCCACCAGCAGTGCTGTGTGTAGGTGTGGGTATGAAATGGGGAGAGTGCCGCTATTCTGTGCCCACTTGAGAGGGAAGTTAATGCCTGCATAGCTCCTGCCAGATGACATTTCTGCACACCTGGCTCAAATGCAATAGTTGCTTGCATGTCTGCTTTTTAAGCTCAGGGTACCCGAAGGAGTGATTTAAAGCTGTATCTTTGCTTTAGGCCCCTGGTTTTACAGATAGCCCAGGTAACGAGTTGCATATTCGAGGACATAAAGACATGAGGAAGATGTGAGAATTCAAAGCTTGCTCTGGGTGGTGTTGGAGGTCTGCAAGAGCCAAAACGCTCTTGTCCAGATTGGCTTCCAGGGACAGTCCTGGGACAAATCATGCTTCAAACCAAACCTGATTTGTTTTGGAAGAAACTGTGTAGTGCTCTCTGATAGTGAAGCCAGGAGGAAATAGGCACTTATGTACCTTGTGGTATTCCAGACACCAGGACCCAAACGTGAAATTCGAAACTATGCTAGCCAAAACTGATGCAATTATTAGTTTCAGTATATGTAAAATTTCTCCTCACCAGTAAAAGTCTGAGCTGTTGCTTTTAGATTTAAAGAAAAATGAAAGCAATATCAACAGTTCAAAAATAAACAATAGTACGACAGTTACTTTTACTACAAAACATAGTGGAGTAACTATAGCGATAGATAAAGCAGCTTACATGGCAGGGGATACTGTGTTGTGGTTAGGATTTTATTTTATGGAAATTATTTCTATCCATGAACTACACAAGGCATTTCATTTAAAAAGATGGAAAAAAATATATATCATTTTTTAAAGAATCTTTGCATTCCAGACAGTTGTTCATTTCCATAATCCATTCAGACAGCACACACTGGCTTATACCATACTGCTCTTGGTAAAGCCCTCAGATGCATAGGTTAATATCCAAATGTTTTAAAAAAGCATACTTGTTAATGAACATAGGTGTGTGAAAGTCTTCTAGGCTATATGCTGGGAAATCTCTCATTGCTATATGGAGAATGCATCACATTTGCAGCATACTTTTTTTCAGTGGAGTTTGGAATAGACATTCTTTTGATCCTTTTCAGAAGATACCATTTTAGGATACTAATCTATTTTGTGTTTCTAATTAACCACTAAAACTCTACACTTTTTCTTGCTTTGAATAAAGTCATTTGTTTATTTGTGCACTGTCCAAATTTGGTATTTTAAAAAAATGGATGCATAGGTTTTGCTGATTTCATTTTATTCTTTCTTCCTACTCACACCAGTAGCATTCTGAGATAAGGCTGGATTTTTTTTTATTCTCATCAGCACATATTTCATAGGGTAGTGTACCAACCTGACTTGAATGATGGTGGAGTTTTGTGGTATATCTTCAGCTCACACATGATTAAATTATATTTCTTCCTGTCTGAATAAGCACTATATTGGAGTAGATTCATACTTAACTCAGAGTTAGGGAAGTGCATGTCAGTATTTCACTTGTGTGGCTCAGCTCAATAAAATAGCAGTTTTGATGAGGTAGAGATAGAAAATCATAAAAGTAGAGGGGGGAAAAATCAAACATTAACAGTATAGATATAAAGCTGTTCTTTTGAAATGTCACCCAATAATATATATTCCGATATAAAGTTATTGGAACATAGTTTAGTCAAAGCAAGCTCAAGTACTGAGAAAAAAAATCAAATAACACCTTACTCCTCCGCCTTTTTGTTTTTTATTTTTTGGAAGAAGTCTGTTTAACTCTGTTGTGAACATCACTGTTGCACAGTTAAATCTGGAATGCTTCACATGCCATTACATACCACCTTGCTAGGAAAAGTCTTATCTTTGCTGCTGCATCACTTCTGAAACCTCATACCATTAATAAGCAAAGGGTAGAACTGCTTTTCTTGAGTTTTCCTTTATGTGCAGTGTAACAAGTAGGACATTTAGTGTGCCTGTTTGGCTGTGAACCCCTGTAGGGAGAGATTTGGTTATTCCTGGGTGAAGACCAGTTGGAGGAAGCCTCCTGCTTGAAGGAAGGAGATGTTCTAGCACCTGTGAGGTCGGTCCTGCTCAGAAGCAGCTCAGAGATTCCAGAAGAACACACTGAGAAGACTATCATAAGTGTTGGGATAAGCTTATCTGGTTTCATCCTGTTCAGTAATACTTCATGAAGTCTATAGGAGAATTGGAGAGTGCAAGAAGTATTTTGTGATTTAAGGAAAACATGAGAATGTTGAAGAAATCAGGGTGGTTTGAGCATACTCAAAAACTTGGATGTGGAATAGGCAATTGATGGAAGAAATGAGGATGTTCTGAGCATCCCTCTTCTGGTAAGAGGGCATACACTGCTGCTGAGTGCTCACCTGTTTAAATCTGGGGAAAACTTCAGTTAAGTCAAAGATAGCACAGTATCCAAATATTGGAAAACTCACAATAAATTTCAGTAGTATTCCAAGCCAGGTTAAACTAAATAAACTGTGGGGAGAAAAGCATGTCGGAGAGGTAAACAGAGAATAAAAACCAGCCTTTTTATTTTCAAACTAGTATTCTAGCTGTCACTTATGATATAGAAAAGTTCCTGATAGACATGTTCTTTTTCTATGTGATCACTGATTTGCTTTGACTCAGGCACCAACTTAGCTCCCCAGCCAAAATTTTCACACACAATCATCTAATTATAGAATACCAAATTCTATACTTAGGTCTCTAAATAAAAGCGACCTGGATTTGAGAACTAGCTTCAACTGAAGTTTCTGTACCTCTACAAAAAAGTCAATGCGTTCCGCAGTTGAAAACCACTGAAAATTAGGCCACCTACCAAGACACAAGTCATTTGTCTTGTGAGTAGAATACTTTGTTTGAGTGGAACAGGAGGAGAGGAGGACAACAGCAAAAAATAATTGGTATGATTTTTGTCCTTCTTCCTCTAACCTCTAAGCTACAAATGGCACCAGACGGATTACTTCAAAAACCAGCACTTGCAGTCATATAGCTTTCCTCCTTGATAAGCACAGTGATATCTGTCTACCTACATACATTGTGTTGCCTTAACTGTGGGAGCACGTGCATTTTAGCATGGCACAGTTCAGACTGCTTTCTTGAGAGATGAAATTGGTCAATATCTATGCAAATCATCCTAAAGAACGTGATGCTCGTGATCAAACCATATGTATGTAGATTGTTTGTGCACGTATACATTTAGATACGTATGCATTGGGTTATAGTTCATGTAATCTTTGACAAAGAAAAAGTGCAGAACTGAACACAACATATTCTTGGATAATACTGCTCCTGGTGCTATTCTGCAAGGATTTTATGAAATTATTACTTTCTTACCTGTATGTGCTTGCCTCATTAGTAACGTTCAGCCAATTTCATCTTTTTTCTATAACTGCTAGGTGATGTGTAGGCATTAGAAGGCTATATAGTGCTTGAGGGTATTTTTTTTTTTTAAGCTACGCAGGACCTATTTTTAAGAAGTGGTGGTGAGGGAATGATATCAGCCTTGAGCCCAGGAGTTTCCAACAAGTTCTCTTAGGAGTGTGCAGAACCATGATTAGGGAAACAGAAAGGAAAGCGGAATAAGGTCATTCAGCTCTCTCTACCCTTGCTGTTTTCTTTCAATATTGGTTAGATATGGCAGTGTCCTTTTCTCTTACAAGGACTCATCTTCAGGGTGAGAAAAAGCTCGAAAATGACAGGAATACATTTCCCAGCAACTTGCTGCATACAATCAGAATTTTTTTTTTGCTAATTTCTGATTGGTTTTTGCTTCGTTCATCTTAAACTGTGTATTCCCTCTGATCAAGTAACCTTCTTTTTAATTTTCCAATGTAGATCAAAGGAAACTAATACCTTTCTCTTCTTCCCACCCACCTTCCCATTACTCAATGTGTCCAAAAGTAGCAAAAGAAGGTACCTACAGGATTCAGGAGAATGGTGAGGAAGAGTTCACCTCCTCGGATACTTTTGTCCAGCTCCTGAGGACCCCCAGGATATTCCTTGTAAAAAATAGTATGAGTGAAAAGGCCACAGGTCTGTCGAGGGAGCACCTGAGAACAAAATGACAGCACCACTGTAATATTAACTTATTTCTGCAAATTTACTCTAACATATTCACTGTAATACTTCCAGCAGCTTGAATAAAGCTGCAGTCCTTTCCGACTCTGTAACCCAGTGTGTTTATAGACTCTAGTGTACCTTTTGCACTCTCACTGTAAGCAAATTCCTGCAGATATGATTTCCAGATGCAAAGCTGCATCACACATGCAGACTGCTTTAGCCAGCTTATCCAGTAATAATTAAGGGCTTGTTTCCTGGTGTTTGGAAGAGAAAGAAAACAAAAAGCTAAATATTTCTTCCTTTGGCAAGGTTAGTTTATTAAAGGATAAATAATGCTTCATGGCCATGTTCACTATTGCAGGTAATTAACATTACTGGGACACTGAAATGAGCTGTTATTCAAGGCTGTGGACCTCAAATGAATGTCACACTTTCCTCAGTTTAACATAACGTGTTGTGTATTACATAGTGTCCGAAAATCACAGTGAAACCCTTCTCCACTCTGTCAAACATTTCCAGGACTGGTGGAACATGCATGTGACAGTGATCTGAGGTCAGGCCTCCATCCCATCATTAATCAGGAGGCTGCTTGTCAGAAACTTGCAAGCTAGCAGATGTGGGAAGGTAAACTGATCTTGGAAAATTAGATGTTTTAGTTACATTGCTAAGTAGTTAAAATCAAAGTGCTGTGGTGCACCAAGTAAAGACAACAAATGTCAGAGTTTATAGATACTGCCTAACATATGCAGAGACATGATTCACCTGGGGAAGGCCTTTTGTTTCCCTGCAGTCAGTGCTTTCATTTTTCTGCTCAGTTGAAAGACAAATAAACCTTAAGATCAGTGAAGCATTTTAACTTGTAAAAGTGTTGCTGAATTCAAGTCTATGCCAATCATAATTTGACTTTGTGCGGTAACTTGTTGGTTTTGATTGAGACATATTGAAGGAATGGCATCAAGTTGTGCTGGGGAGTTTCAGGTTGGATGTCAGGAAAAACTACTCCGTAAGGGTGGTTGGGAACAGGCTGCATAGGGGAGCAGTGGAGTCACCATCCCTGAAGGTGTTAAAGAAATATGGAGAAGTGGTACTTACGGACATGGTTTAGTGGGCAGTATTGGTAGTAGGTGGACGGTTGGGCTGGATAATCTTAGGGTTCTTTTCCAACCCTAGTGAATCTATGATGTTTCTTTTGTCAGAAAGTTGAACCCCTAAGTGAGATTTTACATGTACAGGCAATATTTGCATCTGTTAGGGCTTTTCTATGGTTAGGGACCCAGCTTTGAAAAATGAAATTTCTAACTTATGTTATATAGATATAAGTTTTGCAGTTGCCTGTTTCAGTCTCACAGTCTTGTCCATTCAAACTTTTTTCCTCCAAGCTGCTAGCTGGGAGGATAGGTCAAATTTACACAATTTCCTGCCTTTCAAGCAGTTGAAGTATGCATGTGAAGACCCCTCTCCCTCTAACCCAAATGTGGGGTTTAGAACAGTCAAGCATGTGTCTGGTCAAGGAGATTCAGGAGCACAGCTCAGAAAGACACCTTGGCCTTAGCGAATGCCAGAGAAGATTACTTCTACCCGTTCATTTTCTGCAGTGTTAATCCTTTCATACACCGAGATGAAACAGACCTTGAAACATAGGTCTTAAGCAGTTTAATGAATTTCAAAATATGCATTTATATTTTGATTGATGGTTGGTAGTAGATTGGGTTACAAATACATTTAGTTTCTGAAGATTACATTAACAGTTGCCTGAGTTTGTGTGACTTTTTAAAATTGCATAACAAATGCACTCTTTTGGCATCTTTACAAATCCTTGATCACAGAGAATTTTAATGATTGCTGTAAAACTTGAAACATTTGGTAAAAATAGCAGACTTTTGAATCACTTAAAGTAATATTGCTATGAAGCATGGAAATGCAGTGTACCATGATGCCATTGTGGATGAAGCCCCGTCTGTACCGTGCAGGCTTCAGGTGTGGGTATTCTTCTGTGCTGGTCACTCGGATATGCCAGACCTTCTTCCAGGCCTCATACAGCTGGATGTGGACTGGGTAGACTCCAGAGTGGTGTGGAGCTACTGCGTACCCCATGTCAGTTGGTATGCCATGCTCCTGCGACACAGCAGAGAGAAGGATATATTTAGGAGCAGAAAAAGAACACGTAATTCTTGAAAGATTTTCTCCTGCGGATAACAGCTTTGGAGAAGCTGTTGTCCTTGGACAGCCTTGTATCTATTTATTTGTATGTAGCACATGCTAAAAACAGGGGAGAGGTGGAGGGAGCTGGAATTAGTTTGATGTCTGTAGAGTGGTAAATAATTCTCTTGGATTACACTGTATTACTGTTGCAGAGAACAGTTTTATCTGCCTGTTCATTAGATGTTGCATGCTTTATAATACATGTTCTGTTTTAAAGAATCTTGTAAATTATCAAATAGCGTTAGAGCAGTAAGCAGAAAAACTTGTTGCTGTGACATTTGTGGCTTGTTCTTTCCTATTACTTGAATAATAGCAAGATGTCTTGCTGATACAAAGCAAACAAAAAAATGGGCATATGTCCCCTATAGCTTCTGAATATGCTTATGTTTCCCAAAGTATTAGGGTAGTAGCAAAAAATCTGAACTGAAAGACATATTTTCTGTTTCATAAATATTTATTCAGTTCCTCTAAGGAATTACGTGCATTTTCATGAATATAATCTGTAGGCTATATTGAAAGTAACTCCTGATGGAACAATGAGGTGTTTATATGCAGGCAGACAGAATTAAGGAGCTACAGTGTAAGTGTACTAATGTACGGAACATGTTCCTTTACTCCTGAAGATATCTTGCGTTTGTTCTGCTACTAATCACATCCATGACCTCATGTGGTCTATCCAAAAAACTCATCTGATGGGATTATCTGATGGGCTCCTTAACCTTTTCTGTAGACTGGGGTGTTTTTAAGAATGCATGTGATTTGATTGAGTGATTAGCTTTGTTGGGCTGAGAAATGTACAGAAATGTACCCAGTATTTTGTCACCAACTACTGCCAGGAAAAAAGGTTATGTTCTGCCTCTTCTTCCTTATCCTCACACTCATTTTCAACCCCTTCAATTTCTGAGTCCTTTTCAACTTCCATGGGAGATCTCCAGGGGATCTTTTTCTATGCTCTGAGTGTTTACTACATCTCTTTTGCTCCCAGTGCCATGTGATGTGGGACGGTGCCCATGGCCCCAGGTCCTCACCTTCTCTCCTCTTCTGCCCTCGTTGTCAATAGAAATACTCCCTTATCCTGCTGAGAGTTGCCACATCAGCTATTTTCTGTTCATATATAATCGATACAGATGAAAATGTTAAAATCTGAGCTGGAGTGCTTGTCCTTCATCTTGCCCATATTAACTAATAACTGTTGGTTACTTCTGGGAGTGGCAGGTTCTGTAGGGCATCTTTAAGTACTTTGCAATGAAAGGCTTTTGGTTCAATGAAAAAATTAAATTAAACCAATGGGGAACACTTGAGAAACACCATTTAATGCATCCACTTTAAATTATCTGTTTCTTACTAGCAAATATCTTAGGTTACCTGCTGATCTTGGGGAAGGTAGGGAGAATGTATAAAGAGAACACCAAACACACTCTTACAATTTACTGACAGAAAAGTGTGACTTTCAGTTATTAATGTTACATACCTGAAAGGCATGAGTCAGTTTAAGGGTGAAATGATGAATAGAAGTACAGTTAGAAGTGTCACTCTTCTCTTTTCTCTTTTCTTTGAACATGAATAAAGGAATAGGTCATGTCTAAGGGTTTTTAAAAATCTCACTATTTTTTAACAGAATGTCTGAACAGTCTATGATGCTCATAGTCAGATGTACTGAATTACAATGTGCAATAACAAAACTTCACCAAAACCCGTTAGGGAGTTCACAGTCACAAACGTAAAGTGAAAGTGTCTCGATCTAGTTAGTGACTGCTACTCTGAATGTGTCTGAAAGGAGATATCTGGATGAATACATGTAAAACCCTGTTTATCTACTTACTATTTGCAGCTGGTATTGCTACAGTAACAGAACCTCAAAACGGTAATCTACCATTCACAAATAAAATAAGGCACCACTTTGCAAATTCTAGATATAAAAAGATAATTAACCTCTGAATAAACCTGCACACTATGCAGTTCATCATTTAAGTACATGTCACTCAGACACCCAAAATGATTTTAAAAAGATATAAGCAAGACGTAATCAGATGTGACCAGTTCCACATTCAATTTATTTGGGTAAATTAAACATTAGACGTCTTATTTTAGTGATTTCTTTTATTTTGTTTTCTTTTTCATATTTTTCTCATTAAATTAATTTGGCGTTGAGAATCAATGTGCTAAAGGAGAAGCAAATATGTGAATCCAAGAAGGACTTGCTCCAAACTGCCAGGCAAAATGAGAGGTGCCATTAGTGAGTACACTCTGCTCTAAGGAACAATTTCCTACTATATTTCATAAGGTTATTTCTACTTTCAAGACTTTGTGCATGGGTTTGCATAGTTTGGAAAATTTGTTGACCTTTTTGGCACTATGAAGAACAGTATTACATTCTTGAGTATGCTTGAGCTGGTACAGGAATCCAAAATAGGAACTGGAAATGCTCAGTCCTGCCAGTGCAACCGGGCTCATCTGCACAGCCTTCAGAGCTACCTTACGAGAGCCATGTGCAGGATGGGTGCTTCTATGAAAGGTTTGAAAAGCTGAAGTAATCTGCTACGGTTCCTTTCCTCTCATAATTATCAGCTTCTTTCAAGCAAGTGAAGACTTTTGACCTTGCTATTTGTACAGAAATTAGTTGTATTCATCATGTCAGCATGTACTATGTATATTCATTCTACATCTAAAGAAAAGACAGTTAATGGAGACTTAGTGCTGCTTTCCAGGGGTAGGTGTTTTCTCAAAACATAAGTTTGTGTTCTGTTTTCTTCTGTGAGCAGATGCTGGAAATTTTAATTTAAAAACAAAATGACAACAATAACAAAACAAACAGTGACAGGAAAATTGGCTACTTATATTAGCAGGATGTTGTTTGAGAGAGACTCAGTTCCTGATTGCAACAAATACTGCATTTACTTGTTAAAGCACAATAAGGACTAAAATTGTGCTATACGACAACAGTAAATCTGGTTTTTAAAAATGACTATTGATTTATTTTACAGAAATATATAGTACTGGCCATTACTGGGGAGAGAATATGAAAACCCAAATCTTTAATTCAACAAATCTTATGTCTACTGTGGATTTCCTCATATAATCAATTGAACTGCAAGAGTACCTTTATATAACTAATTCTTAGATGAAGAAGTTAGTATAACCTCAGGCAAGTTTTCAAAAATGTTTTGACTTTGTCCATCAGTAGGTGATAGGGAAAATATGGTACTTTATGAGATGTTATCTTCCAAAGTTGAGATTTACATAAGCTTTACATACTTTTAGTACTGGGATATATTTTTAATATTGCTGCAGGTGGATGAGATTTCCTATGAGATTATGTGTTACTTGGCAAGTTTAAAATACTTAGTAAAGTTTTGTGGGTTTTTTTTTTTTTTTAATTTTAATTTGAGAAATGAATTTGCCACTTACTTGTCAGCAGTCATAAAAATATGTGGTATTCCTGGACACAAAATTTTGTTGATATTTCTGGATAATTTTACTGAATACATAATTCATCCTTTTAGTTCAATTCTAAACTTTTAAAATCATGTTTAAAAATTCTCTAGCTAGACAAAATGATTCAGCAAATAAGAAATCATTGTTAAGAGACAGGAGAAGTGCTAATGTGAATCTAGTTTATAATCAGGAAATTAAATCCAAGGAGCAATACAAGAGAGGATCTGAACTGATTTGTTTTGTGAAAGTGCATCTCACTTCATATCAGATCATAGTGATGTTTTTATAGCCTATGATAATTTTTGCCCTCTTTCTACTGTACTTTGGGTGTATGTGTTCACAAATGAGAGCAAAAAATAACTAGAGAGCAAATAAATCAAGCGACAAAATAAAGAGCTACAGGCTTTGGATTAAATATATCCTAGTTTTTGTAAGATAAGGATATACAAGAGGGTGAAGAAGAATATTTTATGATTAAAAGATAGCAGTAAAAATCAGCAGATCTTGGTTTGTTTTATTTTTGGAATATGGGCTAGCAGAGACATCTGCTTACATGATTTGTTTACCTTTGTATCAGTTGTCTGGCCTATAAAGACATAAGAATAATAATATCTGAGATCTTATCAGTTTGCAAAGCTTAATCCATTTATGTCTGTAAGGGATTTGGGGATCCTCTGGTAGAAGAAGAAAATAAAACAACCCACAAAATATGATTGACAAAACAAATGAATAATCAAAATAAATATCATTTTCCTTTAGCTGAGCTTTGAAATATACTATCCGTATATACATAAATAATAAGACGTTAGAATAGCAGAGTTATGGTTAGTCTGCAACCTGCTTTACTGAAGTTAAAATCACTTGTTCTGGTGTTTACTTGTTTAAACTTTCTGGTATAAATCTTCTCAGAAGGGGAACAAACAGAGTTAAAGACCAAAATCTAAAGAAAGGGACTTCACTCTATGAAAATTGAGGGAAGAATGAAACGTGAACATACTGGATGCATCAACAGTGGGAGTGTGCAGGGCTTGGGATTGCTCTCCTCCCCATGCAAGTGAAATGTCCTCTGAAACAGCAGAAACCTGGGAGGCTGCACGGAATCCTACCAAGTGTTCGTTTCCTATAGCTGTTATGCCCTGCTCTTAGAACGTGAGTCTGAGGATGCTGTGAGTGCTTGGGAAGAGGTGTGGCAGTGATGGGAGCAATGGGCACTGGCAGCTGTGGATCTGTTGCTCAGGCATGTGTGGGCAGGGATTTTGTTAAGCAGAACTTCTTTCACTTCATGGCAGATCCAGGGCAGTGGGGCAACAGCATGTATGAAGGATGTCAGAAAACAACTTCCTCTCACTGTCAAGATATGGAACTACAGAAATGAGGAATGATGTGCTCATATTGAAGGTGGTCTCCTTTAATTCACAAGCGGTTTACGGGCAAAGTGAATTCTTTAAAGACTGTTGATTTTATAAAGCCCCAGAGGTTTACTTATTCTGAGAGGTTTACTTATCTACACTGAAATCAAGGTAATTGTACACCTAATTAGCAATTAGTTGTATTTATATAAATTTGTTTAGCTATCTTATTTCTACGAGTATTTTTTGATGTACCTGTTTGAAGCAGGCTGCAATTGTAACTTCTCTATTTATAAAGTCTCACTCTGAGGTGCAGGCATACCAGTGCAGAACAGAACAAGGTGTTTTATCCAGCTGCCGCTGTAACACCTGCATTTCGTGCCTGTATCCATCAGACTGTGTTTATGCTCAAGCTTCTGCAAATCAAAGATTATACATTGTGTAAATGCAAGAGTCAATAAAAATTGTTTGTGTACATTTATAGCTCCATATGATAATATCCATGAAATACTGTGTTTCAGATAAACTGGCTTATGTTTGTTAAGCTTGACTTTAATCCACAGCACTCAGAGAAGAACATTCCTTTTATGAAACGTTTTCTCACAGTGAATATCACCACTCCTGAGCCTCGTGCTCTCTTGCATGAAGAAAATGCTGACTGTGAAGGGATTTAGATCTAGCCTTTCAGGTCCAGGTTTCCAGTCAGTGTGATGTTTCTTCCAAAATGAAAATGCCCTGATGAGCTGACAGGTCTTAATGAAGAGATTTTTTTGTTGTGGTGGTGTTTTTTGGGATGTTAAAGCAGCCTTGATTGCTCTTTTCTGATATAATTATTTGCTCTCCCATCTTGAAGAATTCATTTCCTTCTCACCATGTTTAAAAAATGAACAAAGAAATACATCAGGTGAAGAATGAATACGATCATACTTCTAAATAATTACTGCAACTTCCCTTACACAAACTGGCAAAGTGTTTTCTCTACTTACAGTTAAAACAGGAGGTGGGCAGATATGGTCAATAAATAGGAAATGTGTGAGAAAATGGCATAAACATCAAGCTGTATTCCCCTGAGTATGGTGCTAAATAAAGATAATAGAGCACAAATAAGATTTATAGCACTAAACAGATTTACTGTTTACTGTTCTGGACTTACAATATAAATTTGGAAACATGCTGTGAAGTAAAAGAATAATAAGAAGGACTCGCTTTCATTTTGGAAGACTTGAAGAACTGCAGTTGTAGAAAAGGGAGTTCCTTTTCCGAAGAAGACATGAGCCTGAGAAGGAGAAAGAAGAGCACAAGGCTACTCTGGTGTCATAGCTGGAAGCTCTGTTAGATATCAGGAAAGCTGTCATATCAGGAAGACAAATTTCTACCCCAGAGTGGACTTCAAAGGAAGCCTTTTGAAAAGAAATGTTCTCATAAGTAAATTGCAGAGCTCGTATCGATTCAAGGTTGAGAGGTTGGTACAACCCCTGTCCAAATGCTAGCAGGAAATAAAGCTGTAATAACTGCAGCCTTTCCCTGACATCAGCCTCTTATTTATAGGCACCCAAAGGAGTCTCTACCCTTCAATGATGATAGGAAGATGGGCTTTATCTTTCGGTAGCTGAAGTTGCGAACATTCTATTACAAGCTCTGTTTTCAAGCTGCATTATAGATTTTATTTCTGAAGGTGATTTGATCTAAAAGACATCATGTTACCTGAAAATACTAGGAAAATTTTCCTGCAGGTTTTGAAGATGAATGTGAGCTTGAGATAGGAATTACTTTAAATTGTTCTTGCATTTAAAATCTCAACTGTGTATAGATTCGTTAGGCCTCTGCAGCAGTTAGTCCAGGTCAGACAAAAGACATGAACAGGCAATGCTAGGAGTGACACTGTAACACTGTGCTGCAGAAGAGAAAAGTTGTCCAAAATACCTCTGCACTGATTTCCCACAAAGAAGCAGATGAGGGAGGTTATCTAGAGAGAAGAATAAGTGGTTAAGCCATTTTTAATGAATTTGCTTTAAAGGTTGTTAGGAAAATATTTTCATAAACAAGGGAATAAATTGCTTCCAACTGCTTGTTAAGACATCTGCCTTGGCTTGGCTTTCTGATGCCTCTTGGCTCATGTGAGGGATGGAAAGCAGGGTCTGCTGCTGGCTGCCCTTTCTGAGCTGTGAGGGGCTGAACTTTTTGCTCCCTAAGCAGCAGAGAAAGCTTCACTGCACTACTCTGCTACTCTGCTCTTTTGAGTAGCACAGGTTACTTGGCATTTCTATGCCTTGTCAAAGTCCACGCAAGTGTCTTTTCTAAAGAGAGTATTTGCAGACTTCAGGTTTTTTTTTTTTTTTTTTTTTTTTTTTTTTGTGATTCTGCTTAGTAGAATTACCCTGAATGGACTCTAAGTGGTTTCCATGTGACCTCTGAGTATAAGTGCTCTGAGCTCTGGGCAGTGTTAGGAGGATGGCTCTTGTAAGTTAACAACAGAAAAAAGCAAAAAGGAAATGTTATCTGTAAGCATTACTAACAGCTTAGCTATGTGAAAACGCATATTTTCAGGTCATCTAAAAAAGCACTCTGAAGTCCCACAGCTTCACTTATTTACCTCATTAGCTTCAAGATTTCTCACAAACCATGCACAACATTTCACAAAGTTGATCGGAGCTTTCACCCTCACTTCTGAAGCTGTTTGCACCAGACGTCAAGGAGCTGATAACCTATGTATTGTTCCCTTCCTAAAGCTCAAAAGACCAAATGACATCTGCCAAGAATTCCCTGATTCTGATCCCTGTGGTCTTGCAAGACAAGGTCGATGGGCTGCTTCCTATCCAGTAAGCCTTGCTGGAAAAAAAGGCAAAATTCAGCCCAAGTTTGAGTCAGAGTATTGTTTTGGTTTTTTTAGGGCTGAATTACCAGTCTTGCAACCTTATTTTTATACTTATTTAAATGTATGTATAATACGACTAATATAGCCACACTTTCCTTGCTGTATTTGTATGCAGAGGTGATCCATCTGGTAACTCTTACTTACTAGTGCAAATTCTTTGTTGAGGATCATCTGCTCCACCAGTGACGACTCATTGTGGAAGAGATGAGGCTGCATGTGACTCCACATATGGGGAAACCACCAAAACTCATCCACAGATCTCAACAGCAGGTCATCACCTTCATCTTCCTCTTCAGTGCCTGCAAAAGATAAAAGAAGAAAAAAAAAAAAGAATAGAAAAGTAAAGCAGAAAATGTCCATAATTACTTTGGTGGGGGTTTTCTTGTTTGTTTTCAAGATGGAGGCTGCTATAAAACCTGGTGTTTGGCTCTGATTTCTCACTGTGCTATGGGCAGTCTCTAAAATATCACAGAAGGAACCAGATGAGATACTGTGGTATCTCTCTTTCTATTCCTTAAACCATGCTAATTTACGGTAGTTATAACACTGTGAGTTTTAAGAGTGAATTGCTGTTCTGTGTAATACACTTGAGGTTTTCAAAAGTTCAGGCTCCCTGTGAAGATGGAGATTGGATGGACTGTCCAGGGAGGTGGTTGAGTCACTATCCCTCAAAGTGTTCAAGAAATGTGGAGATGTGGTTCTAAGGAACCTAAGGAACATGGGTTAGTGGGCAGTATTGATGGTAGGTGGACAGTTGGAATGGATGGTCACAGAGGCCTTTTCCAACCTTAATGACTCTATGACTTGAATCCACCTGCTTTGGTCCTGATTAACACTGCACAGCTGAGGCTGGGTTGGTGGCACTGCAGAGTGCTGTGTACCAGTGGCTTGCTAAAACTTACTCTTTACAGCTATGTCATTAACCTCAGCAAAATGAAATCTGATACTTTCTGGTAAAAAATGAAAAAAAGTTTCAAAAATGTGATAAACACAAAACTAATGACAAGAGTTCTACATGTTTTTTCCTACGGTTCAATATTCTATTCTTGCCATGTTCAATCTCTAAGTAAAAAGAATAAAAATTCCTACGTTAGTGAAGAATAATTGTGTCAGGCAGAAGCATGTACACTTATAACAAGTCAAATCCCCCTACCTAAGAAGTGATACAGTGCAAGTTCCACAGGATGCAGATGTATATCTTCAGTGCTTTTTTAATCTAGGAAGGAATAGTCATGTTTCCACTAACTTTACCCCCAAAACTACTGACCAACATTCAGTTTATTGCACTTTCCTGTATTTTTCCTTTATCATCTTAATTTAAATGCCTTTATTTAGCTTTGGTCAAAGAAATAATTGTCTAAATCAGCCTACTGATGCAAACATGGATTGCTTTCTCTCTCTGGGCCTTTCAGTTTCAGCAAAAATCACTGCAAGAAAATACTCCATGGATGTCTCTGTTTACCTTTGTGGTATGAAGCAGGGACACACAAAGATAGTTGCTCAGTGCATGCACTTCGGCTATGTATTTTTCACTTTTACAGGTCTGTTTTGAAGAATGCCAGTACACAAAGGGAGCATTTATTTGAAACTTTTGCCTAGCATAACTGAATCAGTTTATTCTCTTTTGTAGCACTCTGCAAGTTCTAAGAAAGCATAGAGTTGCTCCCGCTGATGGGAGCACTTCTGGAAAAGAGGAAAACAACCTTGTTTTTAGGTAACCTCTTCCACAGGCACAGGGACCGATGGCTGCCCTGTCTGCTTCATTATCCAAACTTCTGGAGTGCATTTTTTAATGGCTACTCTCTCGTTTCTTGGAATATATTGTTCACTTGCACCCTCCCAGGGAAATGCAATCAAAGGGAGATAATTAACATAGACATTCCTGTTTCAAAGCAGGAAGAAGAGAAAAGGGTAAATATAATAAAGAACTGTGATTATTTGACGTATGATTTAGTCCAAATGATAGTTTATTGCCTTATTAAAGTATGGTTGTTTAGACAGATTATTTTATATCACATTTTATAGTGATTTGGTTATAAATTTAGATACAATTCATCAAAATTTGCACATATATATATTTTACCATAGCAAAGATCAAACAAGACAAAGCATAACACTTCCCAGCTTGTACAGACAATGTCAAAGTTGGAACAGAAAGGCTTGAAGTCTAACACTTGAAAACACTACAAAAAGAATGTTTGATTTTTATGAAATATAAAATGGAGGTATTTTTAAAAAGTCAAAAGTTTAATGCAATATTTGCGAAGTGCTCATATATTTTGAATATTTTTTGCCCAACATTTTGTCTAAAGTATTGAAAGCAATACACTGAATTGGGAAGTTTTCAATTCTTGTGTAATCAGTATTCTCTGTGTGACTTTCTATCTTCATTTTAGTCTGAAATCTGAAAACTGCAGTACAGTCAAGAAGATGAACATATATCTACTTTGAAAGACAGTATGCACTCTGCACAGGTGGATAATAATTCGGTGTTTGATTGCATGTAATAAATAAACCTTCATTTTAAACCTACAGCAACTTAGAGGTCTCAAGCTCAAGATTGAAACAATGTTTGAAGTTGCCATCAATAATCATAGAAATTTCAAATGCAAATTCTGAGAATATTTTCATTTCCGTTGCCATAGTGTAAGCAAGCAGAAGATATTTGCTAAAACTGCATAACCAGTAGTCTTTACTCTTTTTTTTTTTTTTTTTTCTTTCTATCAGTTTCACATCTACAGTGCAGAGTGTACCCATGCTACAGGAGGGAATAATGATGGCATTAAGATGTGTCAGTTATTGTACTGGTATGCAGGCAAGCCAAAAAGGATTGGTATTTGTCATACAGAAGTCAGCAGCATCTTTCATTGCAAATGCTTAACTGTTTAATATGCCAAAACATTCCCAAGATCATTTCCCTCTTGTAGATTTAAACTGATCCCAGTTCTGGAAAGGCAAGCAAAATTACAAATTAAAGAAGTCAATAAGGCACAACAGTCTCGGTGCACTAATAAAACATGTTGAATATCTGATACTAAAAGCTTCTGGGGGTAAACGAGCCACATTTAGGGTAATTAAAGAATACTTTTCCATGTTTTATTTATTATGAGTCAATAAAGTGTATATGGCATTGAGAATACTTTAGAATCTTTCCACTAAACTGATATGACAAATGCCACCACTGACCTGTAAATGAAGTGTTCACTTAAAAACTTGAATACTTCACTGAGTACAGTCAGCAGCATGTCCCTTAATGGAGGCAATGGTATGCTTCAGCTCATTAAGTAGTTTTGTGCTATTCTGGTATGCCTTGGGATTCCCTAGGAGGACAGGCAAACGTACACATTCTCCTATATTCTCTCACTGTGGCAGCAGTAGTGAATCAGAAATTGGTCTGTGTTATACCAGCTAGGCAATGAAACCTGTCGGTTAGTAGGAACTGGCTTCACTAAGAAGTAGTAACAGCATACAGAGACAATTGGGATTGTCAGAAAAAGTGCTTTGGCAGGTTAAGTGTGATTTTGTAGGAAAGCTTCATGTTTTCTGCCAGTCACTGCCTTCATCTTATAATATTTGTAATAAGTTATCTTCTTTTCCACCTCTTCTTCTCCTTGAATTGTCTTTCTGTGTGGTGGATACCGAAATGTCTGATACCAGCTTCATTGCAACAGAGCAGCATCCTGCTTCAGAGCTGTTCAGAGCCTTGGGCTATTTTGTTTATTTTGTTTATTTTGCTGTACTAAGTGCATGTCCAATTAATCTCCAGAAGAGCTAACTATACAGGCAGGTCAAGCTGAACTGAGCAGAATACTGAAGATTTGTCTCCAAAGTTCTTCCCTAATCACAGATCTGCCAGTGGCTTGTTATATGACTCCGGGCAAGTAATTCCATCTCTCTCTACATCTCATTTTTCTCAGACTCTGCTGCTTATTTCTTTAGTCTGTGAGGTTTCCTGGGCAGCAGTTGCCTAGCATTATATGTCCGCGCGAGGGGAAAACAGCCTGGACTTTCAGTGGTGCCTGAGAACAATGGTAGCATGAATAATTTTGGTTTCCTTCTCTCTACTTATCTTTCAAATGATTTCTCATCCCCTTATCTCCCAGGGTCCTTTTTTACTCTTCTAATTGATGATGAAATAGAGACATAAGAGGTAGATGAGCTTGCTAGTGTCATGTTCACATGCTGGCAATGAAAGAGAGACACTTGCACTGTGACAGGGAATCTTCATCTTCCTGCTGTACTGTGCAGCTACCTCGTGACCTGTTACAGCTAGGACTGTATCATTCCTTGCTTCTAAAGTTCTCTCATCATTTTGCTGCTGCAATGCCT
The DNA here is from genome assembly GCA_035772895.1 of Perdix hodgsoniae. Taxonomy (NCBI): domain Eukaryota; kingdom Metazoa; phylum Chordata; class Aves; order Galliformes; family Phasianidae; genus Perdix; species Perdix hodgsoniae. The sequence continues at coordinate 26,293,744 of JAPSGF010000002.1, forward strand.
TCACATCTCCTCTAAATGATTCCCAGCCTCCATAGTGCCACTCAGGCAAGAAGTGTTAGATGTGGCTGAATGTATTGGCAGCTGAGGATTCTAGAGTCTTGAAAGATGAGAAAGGTGCAGTACAAGAAGGACAGTATATGTATCTGTTGCAGTGAGTCTTTAAATATGTCTTTTTACGTTAGGGAGAAGAAGATGAAGCAGAAAGGAGGGAGAAAAAGGTGGGGAGGGACGTTGTGCAGCAGAGAAGTAGACTAAAAGAGAGAGAGGAGTCATAAAAAGAAGGATACGTAAAAGCGCCTAATCTTCCATGTAAGCATGGTGTGGGTGTACAACTTGCTCCTGCATGCAGCACAGAGGTAGCAGGGTTTCAATTAAATTTATCTTCATCTTATTTTCTCTTTTCTTGGAAAAAGAATGTACTTCTGAACTGTATGATTCTACCTTCATCATCCCTCACAGTTTTCAGACTGTTAAGATAAATAACTTCTAGTCATAAGAAAATCTTATGTATCCCATTTAAGTACATCTGCCTCTTTATAGGTTATGAAATGTTTGGGTGTTTTTTTGTTTTTTGTTTTTTTTTGGTCTTATATGTTTCTTCATATCTGTCATACTGGTAAATCTTTAGTATGTCTTCTCTATTCTGTTGTACTGTGCAGAATTACAGAGATCTCGGCAGCTCCTTTTCTCCTTTTACGACAGTAAGGTTTACTATCATACATCTTTCAGAAAAGCACCAATGACATCTATGTATTCCTAATAACTTTATCCATAGGCTATTCTTGCCCCGGTGACAGCGAATGAGACCCTGGATCTAAAATGGTGGAACATATATTTCCCACTCCTCTACTGAGTAAGTGTTTTAATTTAAAAAAAATGTGTCTAAAGCTGGGCTTAAAATCCTGTCACCTATTTATCTGTAGCTGCCTGAGAACATGATGTTCCTTCTTACCTGTATGGTAAAATTTTCCTGAAAATCCAAGGTTGAAGGTAAAATTTGCAACCTGAGTGCGCAGTAAATTTTGAGTCTCTAGTAAAGCCTGAAATAAATAAGAAATTAACACGCGTTTAGAAAAGTGAGTATTAATTTTTGAATGCCTCATTTAAAAAAATTCTGTCCAGCTGAGGAGATATAACAAAGAAGACCCCGTTTAATATTTCACATTTTAGTTTGAGGTTATTCTTTCTTTTCTTTTCTCTCTCTCTTTTTTTTTTTTTTTTTTAAACGATTACAGTTTGCTTAATTTTTTCCAACAGTTTGATGTTTTAGCATTGTAGTAGTATTTTTTAAGTGCTGAAATACATGACTGACCAAAATACCATATATTATTTGCAATGATCTATGGCAGGACTTGAATCCAGTCATTGAGTCAGTGTACACTAAATCACTAAGCAACCCACATTTGGAGTTATTAATGAGGCTTGATAAAATGTGCTTAAACTCCAAAGTTAGAAATACTGCTTACCATCCAGATGTGGAGGCATTAGGGTTTACTTACCTGCAGAAACTGTGTTTAATTACCTAATTCAGGTTATTTGTGCAAGTCAAATTTTGATCTGTGGTGGAAGTAACATCCATTTTTCTCATGACCAAAATTAAATTCATTTTTATTTTATCTCTCCTCCATGAAAAGGATAAGACCAATCTAAATGAAAGAGTGGACAAGTATATTGCTTACAGAATGGGGTAGTTCAGGTTATTTATCTAATGTGCATTTTTTCACGCGTGTGTTCCCAACAAACACAGAAAAAGATAATAGTTCTGTCTGCACAATCTGTATACTGTCTACCTCTATAGTTAGGTCATCAACTCTGCGCTGCTTCCAAAGATAGTCCTTGCTGTGCAGATTTCTGCTTTGAATCAGCAGCTCACATAATCTGGGTGTGCTACATATGTGAGATTAATAGTACATTTATCTCCCTATTGGTATTGCAATTGTTGAATGGGTTATAAAATCTATTTTCATCAATATTCCATGTCTCCATTATGTGGCTCTCTAGATCTTTTCACATTATCTACTAATAACATTTCTATTGATCGAATGTTCATGTTCTAGTAAAGTTGAAAGACAAAGTGAACACAATGGTTTACATGAAGCCCAAAGTCCAGCTAATGTTTTCTTTAATTTCAAAAGATTACATTTTGTAGGTTTGTTAGGAAGTTCACTTTACGTTATAGGAAGACAGTGTCACCATTTTGTTCAACTCACTGGTATAAATTAGAAAAAAGGAAAGAACTATTTGTACCCCAAGTGTAATTAGTCCCTTATAAGTGGTGAATCATGGATTTAAGAAACTGAAATAAAGATTGGTGGCCTGTGCAATCCTAACCCAGATGGAACCAACCAAAACAGGTATCTCCTTTGTGTTGCAGTGGGTTAAGAGATGTCAACTGCTGTCAGCTTTTTTAGTAGGACATTAACTTTCTAAAGGTATGGATCTCATGTTAACTACAATATATATTTAGAGGCTATGGACGTTGGAATTCTAGTCTTTTTTAAAGCTTCATTTGCTAACGGTCACCATCAATAATGGCATTGTTTTAGGTGCCAGGCCGCTTCGGAGTGTAATATAAAAGATTATCAGAAAGTGCATCTTCATTATACTTTTGTTCCAACAGAAACATGGATTGAATGTTAAAGAAGACTTAAAACAAACTGTGGTTATCAGCCATTGCAGTCACCTAGTGGATATGTTGCTAAAGGAAATAGTACTGCAATATTCTTGCAGTAAATCATGTGCTTGAGCATTGTGTATTGAGATACATGTAGGTTTCCAGCTTATACTGGCATACAGTTAATAAATTGATCATTTAACTTCTGTGACAATTTCACATACTTTGGGCCTCTATCTACATACTATATAAATATTCACCAACATGTGTAACCTTAGCAAACAGTGGCATTAATATCTAGGAAATTGAGGAATGTCCCCAGTTGATAATAAACTGACTCTGTTAAACTCATAAGCAGAGAATCTGAGTTATATGTTAGAATAAAACTTCCCAAGCTATGTAGAGTATTTTATATATGTTGAGAAAGACTGATGAGCTGAGAAATTTATTCCATTTTCCTTTGAGGAAAGAGCACCTTGAGAAATTATCTCTTAATATATAGTACAAGAAAGTATGCAAAAGAACTGTCATTATATCACTTTGTTTTTTTTCTCTCTAATTTCCCTCACACTCCCATTTCAATAAGATCACAAAACTGGTAGATAGGCAGAAGCTTTACATCCCAGTAAGGTCTCATTAAAATTTCAGAGTGAGGATTAAGATGTAAATCCTGTAACCTGCAGTGTGTCAAGCATTTTTCTCTGTGTAAAGGGCAAATCTGTCACTCAAACTAGATTTGTCTTGGTCCCAAATACTTGGCTTTATTGCCATTTCCATATATGCATATTAACTGAAATGATATGTGGCTAAATCTCATTTTCATGAACTCACTCTATTTTAATACTAAGAGGATACTGTTAGCCTAATGTATTTTGTCACTGCGTACTTTCTGTAGAGCGTGGGAAACATCTTCTGATTTCAAAACATTTCCCTGGGTGATTAGGGTCTACTTTCTCTACTTTCACAGAATATGTATTTGAACAAAATTTCTAATGACCTACACTGCCCTCACCAGTAATTTTGCAGAGCAAATAATAAGAACTTTATATCGTACAGGGTACAGACTGTAACAGCACACAGTACCATGACAAGAAAAGAGCTGATGACTTGTATGCGTGTGTGATTAAACCCCTGCTTTTAGTGCTGAAACAAGGAAGGCTGTTGTTCAAGCAGGGTTGCTGTCCACTGGCTCCTGGGTGTTGCAGCCTGGAGGAGTTCTGTGTCCCTGCCATCTGGTGCTAGAAGTTTCTCTGGGACTCACAGCCTTCAAAAGAGGTGGAAGGTATTTATTTTATTCTAATCATACTCATGGAAAGATTTCGCAGGATGAGGAAAGACTATTGAATTTTAACAGCTGGAAATCATACCTGCCACCAGGTGTGAATACAGCTATTCACACTCTGCTCGGGTCCTGCTGTGCTCTCCCTGCCTCTCCTTGGCAGACCTCACTCCCCAGAGCCTCATCTGTCCCCATCCCTGCTGCCACTCCCACTGACTTTGTGTCATGATCTCAGGACTTGATGCTATCACTGAAGGAGCAACTTGGAAGCTTGACTGGTAGGCAATGCCCACAACCTCAGCAGAAAGAAATTCATACAGAGGAATGGAGGAAAAAAGCATGACAACTCTTATTTTGTAGAGGAGGTTTTTTTTTGTTTGTTTGTTTGGTTGGTTTGTTTGTTTGTTTTTTGGTTTTTGGTTTTATATTTCCACTGCCCATAGTATTTAAATGCTATCTGCCAATGTACATCTTTCCTTCAGCTTCAGTAGGATTATTCATTTTCCTTCAATTACTGAGTCTCAAAAGAGTTGTAAGTAGAGGAAGGCTGTTTGTAAGCTGTTTGCTCACCATTCCTTTTTTGTTGAACAGTTAAGTAAACCATGCTAGATAATTACTGTTTTTCAAGAAAACAACCATGGAGCACATCTGCACATGGACAAGCTGGCATGTCTCAGTGGCAGCCTAAGCAAATAACTTTTTTTTTTTTTAGTGATTCCAGGTTGTTCTTTCAAGTACAAAAACCAATTGCCAAGAACATCTCAAAACTTGTAAGTTTCATTTTGTTAATTGATTCTTTATTTTGTCAATGAAGCTTCTCTCCATGACATCCATGAGATGTTGGATGGTTTCTTCTTTATACTATGTTTATATTCAGCAGTATTTCACATTAATCCATATAATAAATTTTTGTAGATTTGAAGTTGCTGTGGTTTTTCCCTTCATAATTGGTGCATCTATAGAAGTGATATTTTTCTGCTATGTCCTTGTTAATTATAACTCTAGCCTTCATTTACATAATAAACTTTTTGGGGCAATTTCTTCAGTAACATTTCATGGCTAATAGGAAGCAATTTGCTTTCCTTTATTAAGTACATTAAAACTTCATGCCCCAGACATCATTGACTGTAAACATTTGATTCTGCTCAAATTTAATGCACCAAGGCATTTTGCTCTGCCATATTAGGTTTATTTATGTGCTATGTTCTGGATTGTTAGCTGCTAATGAGACTTCAGCTCTTATTGCTCCGAGGCCTGAACACTAACCTCATTTTAATGAGTTCATTATTTGCTGCCTTCTGAATGGAAGACAACAAATTTTCCTTTTAATTAAAGGTCAAAATACCCCTGGCTAAGAAAAGTGAAGAGGTTATCAAATCCTTAGAGAAAGTAAAAGAATGACTTTTTCTGATTTTGATGCTAAGCATGGGCAGGCCAAATTGAGGTAGAAGGTATTTCTCAAGGGACTGAATCTCCAAATCTAACTAAGCTAAATGACAACAACACTAAAACGTGGTGGGTAGTGTTTCCAAGATGTGGTAACCAACACCCACCCTCCAGAAAAAAAGAAAAAAAAAAAAAGACAAAATAAAGAATAAAAAGCAACAACTAAAAGCACACACAAAAAACAACCAACCAAACAAAAAAGACCACTTAAAGTTGGCTAAATAATTAAAGAGCCTTTCCTTCTAACTCAGAGGTCCTTGTGGATCAATACTACTACTAGAGTATGAGTCCTTGCTAGCATGTGTGGTGATTTATAGGATGCAGAGGACAGATGCTGGATGAAATGACTCAACAAAATTAATCTTATATTTCTTTTCAGGGAAAGTGAGGCAAATGTGATCAGTGCCAGGGGCAGTTTGTAGTGAGAGAGGTATATGCAACTCTGTGTATGTGTGTGTGGCATATGCAAGTAAGAGGGATAAGTGAACCCCTTCTTTGAAAATACATTGTGGAAATTTTAGTTAAATGAAAAAAAGATGATTAATTAAAGGAACTAATATGCAGCCTGTATTTGTTGTTGTGCATTTGATACCTGGTTACCACCTTACCAGCAGCCCTACCTAGAATTTGATTGATTCATGTACCTCTCGTCTGAGAAGCTGCTCATGTCATAGGTAGTGGTGTTAGAGATGTGAAGAGCATTTGTGAAAGGACTGGTGTCTGTGTGAACAACTGGTGAAAACTGGTTAAAATTTGTTTTTGGAAGAAAATCCTAATGTTTTATGAAACAGACATTGTCTAGGACAAAACCTAAAATTTTCAAAAAGACCTTATTACAGCTTTAACATTGATTCTGCAAAGACAAACCAAAATACCTTACTTTTGCAGATGTTTCAGGGACCTTCCCTGAAGCAACGTGAATTTTTCAAGCTAACAAAAGCTCAAGTAAATAGAGATTTCCATCTCTATGGCAGGGATCTCGGTGGTCAGGTTGTCCAGGGTCCCCAATGTATGGGGCACTTTACTCACTAGATCTGCCCAATGAAACCTGATCCCAGATTACTAAAGAGCCTGTCCACATAGCTGCATTATGTTGAGAGGGAATGAGAAAGGACACGGTTCATACGGTGTGGAAGGAGATCAGCGGAAGGTGGGAAATGTAGATATTTTTGCCTTTCAATGTATCTATAACTTACTGTCATCTTGAGTTATATTATTTCTGATGAATCATTCTGGGAAGCATTTCTGATGTGGGAGGATGTGCTAGTGCAGGCATCCTATGGCCAAGGTTATGTAGCCCCATCACCATCTCTGGGATATGACTAAGAATCTTGTCAAAAATGGGCTAAATTTTCATTACTCAAAGTCATCATTCATTTGGGAATAGAGCCTAGTGCTGGGTAGTCCAGTGCTGCAGTTTTTTCTCTCTTTAATGTGTGTGGGCATAAAAAAGTATATATGCTACCTATATATGTATTATTATTTATTTGTATGTACTGAGGACAAAAAATATAAGTAAATATGTGTGTAGATATTCTTTTAGAGAATATCTTCCTTTATATGATGTTTATGTACACTGCTTAGCAAAGAGGACTTTTATTTGGGACAGGTTGCCCAGAGAGGCTAAGGAATCTGTCCTTTGAGATGCAAAAAATAAGGCATGGACAAGACCCTGTGCAAAGTGATCTAACTTTGACATTACCTCTGCTTTGAGGAGGGCCTAAGACTCGATCACCTCCAGAAATCCCTTCCAGCCTAAATTATTTTAAGATTTAGTGAAACTTTGCCCTGTATTTCTCACTTCAAGGCAGTTTCCTAAAGCTCCTGTTATACATACTTGCTATTAATACCAAGAAGTGTTTTTATTTTGTTCTGAACATCTGTCTTTAATGCTTTTGCAGATATATAGCCTGAGGTTCATTTACCAGCTGTTCTGTGCAGAAATTTGCTGGTGGTCTGTGGAAAGATGGAGGATAACAAAATAGTATTTCTGCTCCTGATTTCCAGCTGTAAATGTGTAGGAAAAAATAGCAGAGCAGCGTTTCTTTCCACTGCAAGCAGATGTCATCAGGATGTGATGTTTGATTGCCGCTTCCTGTTCTTGTTTCCTCTCCAAAATCTGTGCTAAGAAAAAATCTTATACCACCTCTTTTAGTCTTCCAATTTTCAAAGCCAAAGCAATCTTCATAGCACTGGAAGATAGCTAATCTCCATAAGCATTATAGGGCTAGAATGAAGTAGCTAGTTTCTCAGAGAAAAACTGAATTTGAAAGAAATGGTGAGCAGCCTAACATCGCCAAGAGATTTACTGCAAGGCCGGGATTCTAGGTTCCTCAGATTCACCTTTTGTTTAGAACAGCAAACTTCTACTGTGAGGAGTAGAATCTCATCTGCTGTACCTATCCTTCTAATAGGACAACACAGTGGTGAATTTGTAACCCCTGTGAAGTTGTCACTGATTTCTGTGCGGTGAAGATTTCAGTCCACTTCACATTTTTATAACAGGACGTTAATAGAAAATTCATTAATACTACAGCGGAGAGATTATAAAGAATTAACATTGTTGACTTGCTAGATCTTAAAAGCAGTTTAGGTGATAAAGTCAGTCAAATCCTTAATGAGATTTTAAAATCACTTGTACTATTTACCCTATGCCAAAACTGATTTGAACAGAAGTTAACCAGGCATCTGATCAATGTGCAGCTCTTGACCTCACTGATTTTCTTTCTCTCTTATGGTATTTTTCACATAATGCAATATACAAATAATGCGATTCCAAGTACTGACTGCAGATCACTCACCACACCCAAGGAGATGAGCAACACTTCAGCCACAAATACACTGTGTTTTGTGAGATAGGACTTTACTTCTTTCCTTTTTTCAGATTTATTTCTGTAGAGTACTATGCTAAACTATAGCTCTATATAAATAATTAATAGGAAGGTCTTTGCACACAGCCAGCTCTGTCTGCAAATCTATTTTTTTATTATAGAGCTATTACTTGAGTCTGTTCAGCATTTCCCATGAGTAGCTGTCTTAGTGTGAGGTCTGGGAGGATATGCAGGTTTTTGTGAAGCAAGAAAAAGCCGTGTTTTGCACTCATATGTAATATGTTAATTATAAACAAAAGAATTTTTTTTTTCTTTGTGAGTGGAATGCCCAGCTTGTCAGATCTGTTTCTGCTACTCTTTCATAACCCCGTCCTAAAGTCAGAAGACTGTCAGAAGTCTAATTGCACTTAATTCAGCACAGAGGAATACATCCGTTCCAGTAAAGGTTTAGGTGCTTTCAGCTGAATGAGATGAATGGGGTGATATTGCACCAAATTTACCAGCTACTCACAACTGTCTAATAGCATTGCTTGAGAATTCAGAAAGCAGCTTTTGGTGTGGTGTTCCTGGAGAGATGGTGCCATGGCAGTGACACAGAAACACTGAGAGAGCCTTGGCCAAATGCATACCTGTGTACACAGGCAAATAGCCAAGGCATCTCTTCAGTCCTTGCTCTGGGAAAGGGGAATTCACAGCCAATAGTCTAGTACTAAGAAGGTCTAGCAACAAAAAGCTCATAGAGGAAGCAAGGGAACAGTCTAATTGGGGTGAAGTGTGAATTTCAAAACAAAAAGCATTAATGAAAAGCAGGGGAATACAATCCTTTCCAGTTCTCCAGCAGGACTTGCCTGGGGAAGACCAAAGGCATTAGGTACGGGAATGACCTGCAGGTGTATGGCTGAAATAGCTACCGACATCAACTGATTGCTGTTTTGTGTCAATGTTGTCTGCAGAAAAGGTGTATAGACATTTGGGAAATCACTGAGGGTCTTCAATATGGACCACTAATGATACTGAAGGATTTTTTAGAAATATTAACCTGGTCTGCTGACAACTCATGGAAAGAGAAGAACCAGCCTGTGCCAAGTTGTGGGCATTCCCTGTGCCCATAGGGGCAAGGTGGACTCCTAGCACCAGTCCTGCCACAAAGCAGGTTCCTCCTGTTGGGTTGGCATGCAGGCCTCTGGCCCTTTCAGCAGTGTAGTAGAGGGCCTTAGAAATTGTCTCTTACCTAAGGATTTTCAACAAAAGAGATAGCTGCCAGCTGTAGATTTTTGATTTATTTTTTAAAACAAATAGCATGATCAGGAATGCTTACTCTAATTTATAAAGTCCTCCCATTGTCCCCTAGACCACTTGCCCCTTGAGGGAAAACTGTGGTAAGTCTTTCTGAACAGGACTACAAATCAGGTGCAGCTTCCTTGCTGGACCATGGCCGTTTTTTGTTACATCTATATCAACACCATTTACATTATAACTCTTTGTCTATTATTTGAATCAGAATTTAATGACAATTCTGTTTGAGTGCTAGCACAAGAGGGGCACAACCATTAGCTAGTTTTGATCAATTACAAATAATAATAATAATAATAATAATAATAATAATAATAATAATAATAATAATAATAATAATATTGAACAGGAAACCCTTTCAAACAATCTTAAGGGGGAAACATCAAGATTAAAATAGTATACTATTAAAATATTCACATTCAGCAATCTGTATTGCAGCAGACTGTACCATGTCGCTCATTGAACTGCATGTAGCTAAAACACAGAGATTTACAGTTTTCCTCCAAGAAGTGCTTATGCCACACAAATAAATAAATAAATAAATAAATAATAAAAAATCAGTCTCCCCATCTTTGAAACAATGCAAATATATAGTAAAGGCTGAGTAACACTAATAACTACACTTTCAGTTGAATATATTTTCACTTTTTTCTTGGTTATTGAGAATTGCTTCTTTGCGCAAAAATACAGCAACAAAAAACTATTTGGTGAGTACTCAGTAGTTTTAAATTATTTAAGAGCTAGACTAATGGAGGCCACCTTATCGGTCTTCTTTAGTTTATGGATTTGGATATACTGAAGTTTGATCTGATTGGGTTTTTGCTCCTTTACTGCCATTGGAAATCATTTTCTGTGGTAACCTTGTCATAAAAATTCTTTCAAATTTTCATTGCAAACTTTTATCTCAAAATTCTGAACTTCTACCTACCCTAAATAAAATCTGTACTTTGAATTTACTGCTTAAAACCTAACTGATGTAGTTGTTTTGTAGTGGAATTAAGGTTTGGTTTTGTCTTGTTTTTTAAGCACATATTCAGTCATACTTGAGCTTGGGACAGAGGTGGTATTTTCAAATCTGAAATGAAGGTCTGTCCTTCAGTTTTTAGAATGGGCATTTGTGTGATGGTGGGTGGATATAAGCAGTGGCTTCTAAGAGGGTGCCTCCATCTGTATAAATCACAGTCTTCTAAAACTTGAGTCTCTTGGGTGCTTTTTGTCTGTGAAAAGATAGTTATAAAATCATACTCTGCATGCAAAGCTTTTCAATATCATTGTATTTCTTATTGTTGCTATTTTCTCCTACAACTAGTACTGAAGTAGGTGAGTGAGATCTAAAATCATTCACTCCCTTCTACTGTTCTTGCACATTACTACTAGCACCTATACCATCTGTGTCTTGGGTTCTTATATTTTTCCATTTGCTAGCCAGTCCATTGCCATCCTCTCTGAAAATCAGAAACCAGTCTAAGTCAGTGGAACACTGAGGAGCATCAACTTCAGCAGAGAGCTGCTGCCAGGCAGACACAGCATTTCTGCCAATTACAGATCCCTGAATCCCTGTGTACTGCATAATCATAGAGGTAGTCTCAGAAGCTTTGGAGATAGATGGGAGCAAGACAGGCAGCAGAGATTGTCCTTTTCAGTCCAGCCCTGCTCATCTATTTCACTGTGTTGTTCTTGGGAGAGAAAAAGGTGGATCCTGAACGGGTAGAAAAAGTCACACTTTCTTGCACTCTAAGTTAGAACATCACTTTCAGCAAACGTATAACTGTTCTCTGGAATATTTCTTAGACAAAGTAAGTAATACCTTAAAATTGGGGAAGGTATGTCTTTAAATATTTTTTAAGTTTCTTGACAGTGTTACAAGTGAAATACGTGTATCTCACAGTCTCCTTTGCAATTATTTCCAATAATCTAGTAATGCTTTTATTTTATGGAAAACCCATTGTGTAATCAACATGTTAGTTTTATCGATCCTCTTTTATCTTTAGTTGTTTGCAGTTTACACATCTGGCTGCAGTATGTAGAAATGTAACTGTGCTAGAACTGGAGTCCTTGTAATGAAGTAGTAGATTTTCATGAACTGCCAACGCAGTGATTTTCTTCATTCATTAACAAAAGTAAGTCTCACTTGGAGAGTCCTCTCAACAAGCTTTCCCTAGAAAGGCTGCATAGACTTCTGTGCCTTTATTGGTTATTCTGAAAAATGCAGGGCAACAGAGTACTTTGAAAATCACTAGAATTAAATGTTACTTCGTAATACTTCTGGGCTGTTTGCTACTTCTCTAGCAGAGCTTAACTTTTTTGACCCTTCTGGCTTCTTCATGATGCTGTCTTGCTTTATCCAGGGAGATCACTTCAGTATTTGATCATGTTTGTTGGCTGGAATTGGAAGTTTCTGTAAAGTGGAAGGGGAATTGAAAAGGCACTGTTTCTGCTTTTCATCGCACTCATTTCTTTGACCCAAGTTCATGAAGGACATGCTACCTCTGCCACGTCCTACAGGTTTCAGACCTAGAGTAGAGGAAAATAAAGCCTATTTTGCTCTTGAAAATGACTTCAAAACCCCTCCAGACCTGAAAATCTTCCTGCTTAACATTGCTTTATTATCCTTCCCAGTAATTACAGGCAGCATAGTAGGTTGTCCAATGACAAAATCTGGAAGATTCAAAGCAAAATGGCAATGCCAATAGCAAGTTTGATAATCCTTTTCCTCTCACACTCTGATAATGTTATTATTCTATTCGGTTCTCTCAAATGGTAATATCAAATGGTGATGTCAAATGGTAATATCAAAGGCCAATAGATTCTCCAATAAAATCAAGCCAGATCATCACATGTAGCTGACAAATTTGAAATGAACCATTTTAGATGTTCCAGTAGGTTACTTCATCATAAAAGCAAGTAATTTTAGGTAAAATGGAGAACAAATCTCTACAAATTATTAGCCAGAGGAAATGTGTCAGGTTATAGATGTACAGTTAGAGAGTATTATCACACTCTTTCAAAAAGAAAAAAAAAGAAAGTACCTGGAGCAAAACTGAGGTACTGCAGGTTATTTTTGGTTGTTGGTGGGTTTTTTTCTTTTTCCAGATTTGACTTGATTGGAGATGCAGGGGAAAAAAAAAAACCACAACAAGAAGAAAACCTCATTGTATTGAGTTATTAAAGCAGTACCAGAGCATGAAAGATTATTTTAGCACTTCTAGTGACCACTGAGGAAGGAAACTTCTGATAATTGAGTTTTTCAGTCTGGCAGAAAAACCAAAGACAAATCCATGGGCAGCAGGTAGGTCTACGCTTCTAATGATTGTGACAGATGAAGGTGGATACCTAAACTGACAGATGAAATCTTGTTCCCTCTTTTATTTAGAATGTCAGGATAGTCCCCCTTGGCCTTCCCAGCTCACCCTCTTATAGGTGCCCATATCAAACTGGCACATGCTCAGCCACTGAGCTAGGGAGAGGACCAGCCTGGCTTGCAGGGCTCTGGAGGTGACCCTGAGCAAAGGGAGCTGCTGTTGGTGGGAGGTCTGGCATGGAATTTTAGCCAGCAGAGAGTAAAAGAGGATTTGGATGAATTTCCTAGTGTTTGATGGAGCTCATCCCCTTCTATATACTGCTAAATCATTCTTGACAGGGATGACTTATCCCCAGGGCTCCTAAAACTGCTTCTGACAAGCAACCTTTTTTGCTGTTGGAGTGTGTTGAATTTCCCCAAGCATTGTGCATCTTTGAAATATTTCCTGTTAGAGAGGTATGCTTGTTCTCTGTTTGAGCTTTTCAATCCCTGCTTTTCTAAATTACACAGGAAGAATAGTGTGCTATGCCATTAGTACACAACATGAATTATTTGTTAGGAGAAGTAAACATTTCCAGAAAGCATGTTTTAATCAGAGGTTGTTTACTGATATATTTTACTACTTGTTGGATTATGTCTGTATTTGAATGGGAAAGTAATTTTGAAATTTCTTACTGTTTTCACCAACTGTTCATTTGTATGAGAACTTATTGTCATGGTGTATAAGTCTTCCATAGGTCATAATTTTGGCTGAAAGATTGAAACCGTACCTTAGAAGACGAGCATGTCTTCTAAGCAGCACAATGTCTGTGGCAGTGATAATATACTTAAAATCTGTGTCGCTAAAGTTTCTGAATCCTTTCATAAACCTTACAGTATATACACGTATATTTCTGTTTTCACATCAGTGAGGACATCAGGTGTTAATCTTCATGGTGAATAACTTACTCTCAGGAACAGTGAACAAGGATCACCAGAATATTAAATACTGTCATAAAATTACTTTAGAAAATGAAATATGCACAGAAAAGACAGGGAGTTTGTTTGTTTGTTTGTGATTTTTTTTCTTTGTTTTGTTTAAAAATATTTTTATTTTAAAACTCTCATGCACATAGCTGGTAGGCTGAAAGTAGCATTGCAGAGCCAGATAACTTTTAATTCTTACTACTTTAAATCTTAGTCATTACAGGTAGCGTTTTTCTCTTTAAACATTCTCATTGAAAACAGTGTAGGCACTTGCAGTGTAAAATATGATTTCATGTAACTTAGGTTCATTAAACTGTGAAAAATATGTTCAGCAAAGTATATGCCTTTTAATTATAGGCGTTACACTAAATTTCCAGTCATTTCTGGAGAGGTACTATTAGTCTCACAGCTATGGGGGAGTGCCATAATTATATTTTATATGGGAGTAGCTGCTTAAAAATCATAAATAGTGGATTGTTCTGATAGGTTTCATTTGGCTAATGCTCCACTACCCAAATGGGATTCTTTGAGAAGATATATGTGCCAATTCTGAAAAGAATTTGCAACTGTAAGATGAGAACAAAAATAGGTGTAATTTTTACATTGTGGAAAATCTTCCTCATTGCTTAAGCTCTTCCCTAGATTCTACATTACCCCTCCTTTGCAGCTTCTCTTCTTTCTCAGTGTGTTTTTGGTTTGAGGTCTTAGCAAACAGCCAGTGGAATGAATGAAAAGAGAGTATTTCTGTGTATTCAGCTGTTTTATCTTCAGTTTTACAGTAGAAAAGTATTAGAAAACTGATTTCAATTGTTCCATGCTGAACCTTTTCCAGCCTTTTTGTGCACATGTAGATGTACACATGCACATTTGTGTCTGTATGTATTGTGGTGAATTGTAGTCTTTTCACATTCACAAGCTTGACCCGGGTATAACAAAAAATATTGTCCTGTACAACAGTTGAAAAAAACAAGTTATGAAAAAAACAGTTATGAAAGTACATGATTTAACCAAGAATTTTCCCTCAACATATTTAGCCAGTTAAATGGTTTCAAGTGACATTACTCCTACTGGTGATTAGTAAAAGGATAGTTGATGAGCACCATCAGCATGTACCCTCATGTTGATGTGTTGAGTTTTTGCTGAGTTTGGAGAATGCCCTGTGGAGTATACAGGGGCTTGCTGGCTGCACTCATGCCCTACAGTGCAAACCATAACAGTAGTGGCAAAACAGTAAAAAAACTCTTTACTAAAGAGACCTTTTATTTCTTTAGGGCTTATCGCACTTTAATATCAACAATCAACACACAAAAGACAAGAAAGGAATTTTTCCTTACCCTCACGAAATCTTGGGCAGAGAGAAAAAAAAGTATCTTTGATGTAAAGTAATGTTACATCCTTGACTCAGCCAAGGTCTTTGAAAATTTCTAAGCTTCCCTCCAGCATCTTATTACATTTGTGAAGTCAATGTGTGTATCATCAGCTCAAAATGTTTCCTTATATTAGGTAAACAAATCATGTCACACCATGTCATTAGTCCAAGGCTTTGCCTCTTGTTGCTCAGCTTTGGAATGGACCTGCTGCCTGAAGGCAGAGGGTGAAGCCTTTCCAGTCTATAACAGACCGGCCCTCTAGCACCCACTTCACAATATTTACACCAGTGATGGGTAGAGTGTATTTCCTGATAATGCATCCAGCACATTCCCAGTTAGAAGAGAAATAGCAGTGAAAGCATATGGGAAACCTTATTCCCTTTCCTAATAACAAATACAATGGAATTACACTTTATAATACCGCAGACATATTTGTTTATGATGCACATAAATCTTGAGCTATGCTGTAAGGAAGACACATGCAGAGCTTCTATATTAAAGAATTCACATTCTGCAACTGAATCTATTCTTTTATCTATCTATCTATCTATCTATCTATCTATCTATCTATCTATCTATAAAATAATAGATTCAATATACATATTTGCTTTTATTGTTAACCATATATGGTATAGTTTCAGCAGTTTACGTGTCTGGAGCTTCATTAAACATATTCTAAATTAATAATGTTATAGACTATCTAACCTGTATCAATTACAAATAAGTATAAATTAATGTTTATTTATTCCTATATAGTCCATTAACTTCCAAGTATCTGTGATAATTTGATGACAAATCTGTAAATTTTATTACAAAGGAGGTTTTCATTTCCTGTAGCCCTTAGGGACACAGTGTTACAGGAAAATGGTGAGAACACAACCCTGCTCTAGGGTCTGCTTTGACCTTCTTCCCTTGAGCCTTTCTCCCACATTCTGTACTTTATTATTCTGCTTTCCCCCTTGGGATCCCATAGCCTCTTTCTCATCTGTGATTCTGCCTTTTTATTCTTCTTGTGCACTCACAGCATTAAGCAAGGCAGATGTCATAGGTCTGGCTAGATTTCTGGACTAGAGTCATTTCATGCCTGCCTATAGCGGGAGGAGAGGGACTCAGGAACTCTGAGGTGGCCAGGTAGGACCATCTGAGAATCACGACTGGAGCTGCTTCTGTAGAGAATATTTTTGAGGCCAGCCTTTTGATATTTAAATCAATATCAAAACTTCTATCACCTAAAATGATCCTGAGCTTGGCTTTATGACTGTGCTATTAATGATCAGACTAATGTACAGGCCTATAGACTTGTGAGGAGCTTAAAAACCCAGGGAATGGAAAATTATACTGAAACGAATCCTGTTGAAATAACTGGACCTCAACCAAAAAAGCACTTGTGCTTTCAAGAATCGCAAACAGTTTTAAGAGCCAATATTTCATGAGTTTCAGGGAAGGGAAGCAAATACTGTATGCTGTCAACAATGTGAATTCAAACATTCTTTATATAGCCTTTACTCAAAGCTCTGATGTTTTGAGGTCGAAAACATAAGTCCTTGAAGCCTATGACTTTGATTTAATCTGATTCAGTCAATGCAATTCAACTATAATATCGAGCGAACTTTTAAAGATTGCTTAAATGTTGACATTTTTGATTTAATATGCAATGTAAAAGTTAAAGTAATAATTCTGGCTTTTACGTGATATGAAGAGGCAGTACAAAACTGAAATACCCATTTTTTCTGGGATATTCTCATATTAAAAATGTCTCTCAACACACTGTGAATTATTTTCATTTTTAATTTCTGGAAGAAAAGCAATTCCAAAGCTGCATTTAATTATGTTTTTTTGAATTTTTTTTTTTTTTAATATTCTTCAAATTGTCCACTTTCTCTTCAGTCTGCCAGTGCAGATGAGTTAGCAGAATGCCATTTAGTTTAAATCTCATTCCTGTGGAACATTCTGCATTTAATAAATCAATATTTTGCCATGGGAAACTGTTTCACTGGAGAAGTCCAAATTGATCAAACAATAAGAATAAAAACTTCATTTTCTCCTGCCTTGCCACTTTGCAGTTACAGAAGGATTTTTCACCCCTTTAGTCCAAGGATAAATAAAAGGGTAAACAGGTTGGAAAGAAGGAAAGCTATAATCTTAATCTTTAAATCTAAAAGGAGCCAGAAGTGGGATAATGTGTTTTTCATTCAACATTGCTGGCCACAGAAATGGACAAACTATTCCAGCCTCTGGTGGGAAGGACCCCACATAGCCTGGGCAGTCTTTCTTTGCCAACTTTAACCAGAATTACTTGCTGTACACCATACTATTCAATTATAAGTGCTGGAGAATCAAATTAGAAAAACTTAATCGATGTGCTATTTTGCAATAAATCAAATCCTTAAAAAAAACACTTTAGGAATTTCTGGAGTGTTTTTACTCGTATTGGTTTTGTAAAAATTGTGAATTACTTTTTTTCAATTTTTTGTTTATTTTGAAAGTAAAATTCAATTAAGGTTAAAAAAAAGGTGTTTTTTTTTTTTTCCATCCTGTCGTTTCTTGAGATAAATTCTTAACTTTCATGAAATATTCTGTATAAAATATTGCAAATTTCTAAATTGCCATTTTTTTGTATTTATTTTCTTCATTACAAGCACATAATTTTCATCTACAAGAAATGACACATTATAATATCATGACATGAGATTATTTAGTGTTTTAAATCAGCCATGAGAGAAAAAAAATCCTTATTTAATTTTAGAAAAAAAATTTCATCTAAATATCATAGAATTAGTAAGGTCTTTTACAATGTCATTTTCAATGAGAAAAGAAAAAAGCAAGAACTTAAAATGCATACAATTTTAATATTTGAAAAGGCATTTAGCATAGGAAGGTCCTGTGCTGATTAATCTCATAAACACTTAGAATACTTGAATCTAGGAGCACTGAGTATTCTGCCACCGTAAGAAGATTAAATGTATGAAGATATTTTATTAGGACATTGTTTCCAGAACAAAAGATTGCCCCCTCTCTCTGGGTTATGATGCTCTATGGATAACAGTTCTCAAATAACTTCTTTTATCTAAGTAAATCTCTGGAAAAGCATTGCCTTTTGCATTTGGACCATGGGGAATAGTTTTATTCCTCTTGCCTTCTGCGTTTATGCAGTAATTGTGTTTGCTGTCTGCTGAAAATGATTACAGTTTGATACAGAGCTATGCTACATGCATGTGCATCACTTCAGAAGGGTACTGCTGTGCATTTGGAACTGGCGCTGCAAGAGAGATGTAGATTGCAATGCTAAGAAATGTACAGATAGATAAGACATAAAGGCCACAAAACGAAAATGAAGGGTAAGCTGAAACTGATATTGGCATCCTGCTATTGAACTGAGAATGGGCTGGCAGTAAAAAAGCAGGGGGATTTAATAGAGAACCTTGTTGCTTCTAGCATGTGTGCAGCAGTAAATAAAAACAGACCTGGTGAGTGAGTAATCTGTACTGGCAGCAAAAACACATGAAAGAACTGAGAGTCTGTGAAGGGGTTCAAAGTAGCTGTGCAGCAGTGATTGCTGCAAAGGGAGTCAGGGTGCCCTGTTCAGCAAAGCAGGGGGCTGCATCTGACTCATGTTAACATCCAGCCCCCAGCAGGTCCTGCCATACCCACACATCACACAGCAAAGAAAGTAAATGTCTTACAAAACTCCTAAGCAAGGGGGCTCTGGGATCGGTGGAAGGGGAAGATTTTTCAGGAAATTCCCAGTACTACAGTGCATTTTCACTAGTTTATGACTTCTGGTGAGCATGGGCAAAGTCTCTTGAATACTGTAATTTGCTAGCCCCACATAACAGCGTCCTACTTTTCCTCAATAGGAATATTTCCATTTGAATGGAAACAATAGAGGCAGATGAAAAAGAACTTTAACTTTATACTTGAGGCTGCAAACACTATTTGGCCCAAACTGAGACACTAGCAGTGACACAAGCCTATGGCATTGAGCATGATCATGGAGAACGTAGTGATTTTTCAGCTATTTCAAGTTCATTCTGCTATATATGAAGGCTGTTCTGAAAGTAATGTCTCCTATTTTATTCTGTTGGCCCACATTGTCAGTTGATGATATAGCAGTAGAGACTGAGCCTTCCCACCAATAGTCTCTTCTATTTTGTCTCCGTGTGGCAGATGGCAAGAGGGGCAGCCTGGCAGAATGATGTCTTACATGGAAGTGCATATGAATACATATGCACTTACATGTGAAGCAAAGGAGAGTAATTGAATTCCTCCACGCAGAAAAAAAATGACACCCATTGACATTCACTGGCACTTACTGAATGTTGATGGAGACCAAACAATGAATGTGAGCACAGTGAGGTGATGGAGGTGTGTTTCAGCAGTGACGACAGTAGGTCATATCCACTGGTGCAGATATTTATGAGTGCTGCGTGCAGGCTCTTGTTCATCACTGGTGAAAATGCATAGCTAATGGTGGTGACTGTGTTAAGAAGTACTAGTTTGTGGCTGAAAGCTTGCTTTGTCAGATAGTGCTGTTCTGCTCTTTGTATGTGCTGTAGTTTCCACAGAAACAAATAGGAGGCATGATTTTCAGAGTGACCTCGCTATCTTGGCAATGATATGAGAGAAGTCTAGATTCAATTGAAACCATAGTGTGCAACTGAACTTGCACATAGAGATAAATGGGTCAGCATTTGATGCACAGTGACAGTGTGGTCTTATTCAGGAGCTATGCACCTGGAAAGTAAACCATTGGCTATGAGTGCCAAGATTCTTAACATCATCCTTTGAAACTGCATTGCCCCAGGCTCTGATATAAAGAAAGAGTCTGAGAGACAAAAGCTGATGTCTAAGTCCTCTACATGTGTATCTTCTCAGGAGATCTCGCAGATGGTGAAGAGTTAACTCATCTCTTGCCCTGGTGTTCTTGATTTTAAACTGGACATTCTTGCAGGTGATTTGCACCTTAACAAAGCATTTTGTGGAGTTGTTATGCCAGTGCTCATAGATCAAAAAGTGACACTGAGATCCAGCTAGACTGCATCTGATGGAAAACCACAATGCATCAGGCAGATTTATTACAGTTTGTCCTCTCTTGGCAAATCCTGAATGCTTTGCAATGCATTCTCTTCTTTAGCTTGGTCAGTCAACAGGTACACAGAATATTATTTTGTGTCATAAACATAAAATACATAATGATTTTTTCATCAAGTTTGACTCTGTGTTTGTGTCCTTACAATCACTGCAGAAAAAAAAAGTCAATAAACTGTCCAATGCATGGAAATCCCCTTTGGCAGTGAAACAGTTATATCAAATTGTCACTATTTAAAATGTTCAATGAAATCACTCTTCTTTGTTGTTTGTTTATTTCTTAGAGTAGCTACCCATGGATCTTATTTCCTAACTAAAATAGTTCCTTGCAAAGTGAACTTCTCCAGATGAATCAAAGGATTTGTATGCAAAGCTCTATTCTCCAACAAACTGCTGAAAGCAATATATGATTCACTCTAACGATTCCAAGCTATGCATGACTCATGTTGAAGAATGGAGTCAGAAGGTCATTTGTTCTCAGGTCTCTGTGAAATTACTGGGACTCTGTATGTGTCCAGAGGAAAAGGAAACCATTATGAAAAGTATCCAGCTTTTTGGAGAAAGCCTGCCTGCCAACAGAGAAAGTCTTTATATGGAGAAAGTCTATCTCCTGACAGACGAACATGCAGCTCAATGAAAGCAATACTCGTATACCATTTTTCGACCACTGTCATTTATTTTTCTGAAAGGAAACAGGAGCTTTGGTTTGAAGGTTATCCTATCATCTTCTACCATGATCTATTATGACCCGCCAGTTTTGAAGTTCTGCATGCTGAGATGCAGTATCTTCAGGAACTATGAGTCCACTTACTAGAATTTGATTTTGGACTTCGGAGTGACTCTGGTCCTGGAATCTCACATGCTGCTCATACTAGTCTCTTCTGCTGCCCTCAGGGATTTGGTATATTTCACTTAAAAGCTTTTACACTCTTCTGCCACTGTGATAAGAAGACAAGTGGAGACTTGCAGCATTAGAAATAAAAGTATTAATTGTAGACATCTATGACCACATTAATAGAAGAGACAAAAAAAACAAACAAACACAAATTTGTGTCACCATATGCATATGTCTGTAGATATGTACCTATCGAAGAATTCAAAACCAGACACGAACAAAGATTTGTTTTCATACCGTGTTTTGACTTAAAGGTGGACAGAAAATAGCCAGTTAATTATTGCTGAATATTTTTAGTACCAACATACTCCTTATCTTTGAGTTTTTCTATTCTCATCATTTTGTCTATCCTTCTATCCAGTCACTCTTTTTCTGAACGTTTATGTTTCCAAATTGTTTAAATAATACTAATGATATTAATAATACTAGATTGAGAGAAAATGACAGTGATGCAATTGAGGTTGCTTAAGTAACACTGCTGGTAAAGCAACTGCAATGTATATAGGACATAGTAATGTGCTTTTTGCTGCATCAGGTGCTTTTAAGGCAATAATTATGACTGCTTTTTACATCTGCATTGGCTAGCCTTGTTTGAAAGGTATTCCATCACTTAGAGTGCTGTTTTATTATACAGGGAACAATTGTTAGTGCACCTTTTTAAGTAACATGCATTGTTTTAAAACACAGGTTACTGTAGGCCTCTTGAGAGGTTGATATAAAGCAGCCATGCGTTTTGGCTCCTACTGATTCCCTAAATGCCATGAAAACAAATTAAATGAAATAAGATGAAGCTAAATAAAACATAGAGAACCACATACATCTTAAAAATATATTCCAGTATGACACATCCTATGACTGCAGACTTATTTTGTTGAAGGCATTCAGGAAATAGATGTGAACTTAGGAAACTCACAGAATTGTAGACATAAGACTGTGAACATAATAATAATGCTAGGCACAGGCTATGAGCACCAAATGTTGCACACTTTATGAACTAGAGTAAAGAACCCATGCTCTTTCTACATATTAAAATGTATTGTTCTGTGTTTGTTTGTTTGTTTGTTTAAATCAGAATTCATTGTTTTGAACATTAAACTATCTACTTCTTACAGCTGCTCAAAAAGCTGAAAATTAAGGATTTGAATCTTCTTTTTTTAAATTTTTCTTGTTTTGTGAAAGATTAAGCTTTTTCTTGAAAAAAAAAAATCTGTTTTGTGAGATCGTCTCACAAGCAATATCAAAGTGCACTGCACAGAAGTCAGTGTGTTCTCTGGGAAAAGAGAGTTACTCTTTTAGTATGTGAGACGTGGAAGTAATGTAATTATCTAAATGAACAGGATGAAAGTACAATTGGAGTTTCTTGACTTTGTTTTACAGTAAAAACACAGTCATATGCTGAAGACCTATCATATCTTCAATGGGAAATCTATAACATGAGAGAACCCCAAATCTATTGTAATTCAGATAAGGTGCCTGGGCAGACAGTCAATCCTCAAGGCTGCCAAAGAGAAAAATAAATATTTTGCTGACAGCAAAGAAATTGTGTTTTTTCACTATGTCAGTGCTGAAATTGTGAATGAAAGAGCAGTCTTTACTGAAACCAAAATTAGAAAAGAGCTGAAGTATAAAATGTTTTGTGTTATGTTTCTAGACAAGGCACTTGAGCAGTGTTCAACACTAGACAGAAGGAACAGGGAGACTCAAGAGAAATCAACAAGGAAAATATTGAAAGATCAGTCATCTCTGCTGAAGTAGAATGGCATAGAAACTCCTGCCTGATTATTAATTTTTTCTTATAATGCATTCTCAACTGCTCTTAAAATTCATTTTTTAAGTCTTTAAGATCATCCAAATAGAAACTTCTGAATTTCTGTTCATTGTGTTCTTCGATGCCATTTTCAAGTGCTTTAAAGGGTGTTGTAATGGTAATACTTAGGCCATAATGACTAATGCTCAGCTGTCTGCTCTAACTTCCAATGCTCATACATCTTCTGCTTTCAGTTTCTCCCTGTTACTTTCCATTTATGTGGTTACTTTATTGGCAGGAGTTTATTACTATAGAAGGACTACAGGAATGACTAGTGTATCTCACATTATCAGAAAGGAAATGATTGCTTCAACTTTTGCTGAAGGTAAAAGACAAAGATGAATTAACAATTAAAAATAAGATTTGTTTCCAATTCCTATCTGCAGCACCAAGAATTTCAGATTTTGCTGAAGCACTGGGGATTGATCTGGGGAACTGATAATGAGTACATTTGGAACTAAGGGGAGGGAGATGGAAGTATTTGGCTACTGCAACTTCTATCATCATCTCTCCACAGTTCTGCATGAATTCTATAAGGGTATAGGAGAGGAGGGCATCCAGAGAAAATCTGTAGAAACCTGAGTCAGAATTTCAGTTATCCATTATTGTCCTCCCGGACTCCTTTGTCTGCTCTTGACTACTGCTGCCAAACTACTATGAAAACTTGGGTGTATGTTGCAAGACTAGATGCAATGGGGAACAGAAATACACTATTGTCTGTTGTTAAACAGAGCTTCCTTATCCACATGCCTGGATTGGATCTCTGCTACCAATCCTAGACAGCATGAAAGGGAAGGGATGCCAGCAGAACTGAAGCAGAGCATTGGTCCACAAGAGCTTATTAAATTCCTTCCTTCAAAAGTTGGGAGTTTGCATGAACATGTAGCACAGTATTACCCATCCTGCATCCACCTGCAGCTTTTCATTGAATATTGCTCTGTTATATCTGATGATGTGGCTCAGAAATTGCTAACCGTTCTATCTGAAAGCAATTTGCCTTGCAGAAAGATCAGAAAAAGCATATGCTAGAGAGATTCTGTTATTGAGTGCAGACTCCTGCTGAGCCAGTACTCTTTAATTTGGAATTATCAGAAAAGATATGACTCCAGCATGAGTTCTTGTCTTTAAAATACTAAAATGAGCAAGAAATCACACCTTTTAAGTGTTCTAGGCATTTTAATGATAGTTAAAGTCAAAGACAAAGTGCAGACTTATGGAAGCAAGGAGGTGTCAGAGCTTAATGCAATTTTTTTTCCACTGAAGTGAGTGGACTAAAGGTTAGAGCAGGAGAATGGGGGAGAAGGCAGACAGATTACTAGATACTGCTAGGAAAAGCAGAGTCCACACCCAGGTAAGAACACATGAGACATTCCAATAGCACTACTGCTCCATTATTGCATTACATCTCAGCACAAGGATGATCTCTGTGCAGCAATTAGAGGCAACAGAGAAAAGGGAAAAAGAGCTTTTAGAGAAAGGGGCTTTGTGTCATGTTGCTATTATGTTGAGAAATTTGTCTTTGCTTATTGGCTCCAGCTGGGAAAGCAAGGGAAGCAGGTGGCTTGCTCTTGAGTGGGTCTTCTGTAATACAAGGGACTAGGAGATCTTTTGTGGTAAATAGAGCCCATAATAACTCTGTTTTCTAATCTCTGTTTCTCTAGCTGATGCCACCCTTTATAAAACTATATATATATCCTCGAAGCACCTAATTGAGGAAAGGCTTTGTGAGAGGATAAAAACATTCAAGTTGCAGGAAGTAATTACACAGGAACAGAGTTACTCGTCTTTTTATCGCTACATATGAATACTGTTATCAAAAAACACATTTCTAGTCATGTGTCCTTTGGATTGGCAATTATTATACACTTGGTCACTGGGAGGAAATTCCTAAGAGCTTGAATAGAGAGACGTTATTTGACTGTATTTTTAACATGGTTTTGGAAGAGTGCATCTGTTTCCAGTTTTCTTGCATGCATCTGGGAATCTGGTGCATATAAAAGCATTCCTAAGCTACAATAGTGTCTATGACACCTTAAGAGTCTAACAGAATTCCAAGTAACTTTGCAAAGTGAATCTGTGCCAACTCTAATGACAAGTGCTATGAACTGAAAGAACTGAAGAAGTAGTGATGTGACATAATTCAGTGAATTGTACTAAGCTGAGAAACTTCATTACAAGCAGCACTTCATGTTTGGTTTCTGTGTGTTTTTAAAGTACTGTATAAATAAGTCTATGTTGGAGATGCTGATATTGTAAACGTCTGTTACAGGAGATGGGATGAAATTAATTTTGATGTACACAATACTGTTCATACAGACTATGATTTTTGTGCTAAATATACCTGAAATATGCAGCTCGGAAAAGAAAGGAAATGGTCTAAATTTTTTGTTTATTTCTCATTCAATGTTTGTTCTCGTTGAACAACATAAAGAGGCTGTACAATTCTCACAGAATCATAAAGATTGGAAAAGATCTCTAAGATCATCCTCTAGTCCAATCATCCACCTACCACTGATACTGTCCACTAGACCATGTCCCTAAATACAACATTCAACCTCTTCTTGAACACCTCCAGGGATAGCAACTCTAGTGCCACCCTGGGCAGCCTGCTCCTGTGCATCACCAGTTTCTGAGAAGAAATTCTTCCTCATATCCAACCTGAACCTCCCCTGGCACAACTTAAGGCTATTCTTTCTCATCCTATTGCTGTTACCAGGGAGAAGAGACCAACCCCCACCTCACCACAATCTCCTTTCAGGCAGTTGTGGAGAGCCATAAGGTCTCCCCTGAGACTCCTTTTCTCCAGATTAAACAATCATCTCACCCTCTCAGCCACTCCCCATCGGACCTGTGCTCCAGACCCCTCACCAGTTTTGTTGCCCTTCTCTGAACACACTCCAGGGCCTCAATGTCTCTCTTGTCATGAGGAGCCCAAACCTGAACACAATACTTGAGGTACAGCCTCACCACAGATGAAAACAGAGGGGCAATCGCCTCCCTGCTCCTGCTTTCACTCTTACAATACATATACAAGGCAAGCACAGCTGTTGCCTCCGTGTGTCACCTCCATGCATTTTGTGGCAGTCTCCCACTGTGCTGTGGAAATACAGCCCCCTTTGAGCAGCAAGTCACAATGCTTAGCAATATTTTGATATTGCTTAAATATTAGCCTCCTAAATGTTGTTTTCCTTTGCTATTTTGTGTTTTGACCACGGAGGCTGCTTTGCTGTGAGAAGTGAATCCAGGCTCACTGGCTCTTAATTGCTTTCTTTCCCTAGTGACTTCTGAGATTTTCCTCTAACTCACTGTAATTATCTTTTACTGTAAACTAACTAAAGTACACCCTGATTTTTTTTTTGTTGTATTCATTAGCAAGAATTCTGCTTTGAATGCTACTATATTCTGAGAATGTCTAGTCTGATTTGAAATTAAAGCCCCAGTTTGACATGCAGAATAGTAACGTATGGTCAAGGTGCAGAATCTCTTTACATGGGAGCATCATCTAAAAGGGAAATAAACTATCCCTTCCAAAAGTGTGCCTGATGGGGAAGTCAGTTCTGAGTATGTGCCTGCAAAAGATATCTCACCATGGTTTGCGTTTGTTGTGTGATTTCTTCTCTGAGACCAAGAGAGAATTTATTCTGTGAATGAAACTATTTGTAGTATTGCAATAGAGGTGGGCTACTTGTTTAGCACTTGAGAAAGGTGGAAACAATGAAAGATTTCCTTCAAAACTTAAGTTGAATATAATCCATAAAGAGCAGTCTCACAATCCTTATTATTATTATTATTAAAGCCTGAAGCCTAGCAGATCCTTTTTCTTGTTGTTAAGGTATTCAGTGTTCTGGACTGTTCAGTTCTCAGATGGCTGAATGTGTGCAGCATACAAAATTGACACTGAATGCTTTTAGCAGCTAGAATTCTGACGTTCAGTTCCTCACATAGCCCTCAGATCCCCAGTTTTGTCCTGTATCTCCCACAAGGAATGATGATGGGACATGGCTGCTCTGCCAAGCATGAGTGAAAGGTTTGTCTACTAGTGTTGTTGATTTCTGGATTAAAAGGAAAATGATATGGGGCTTTTCTTGGGGCTTGGAAATTATTTCAGATGACAGTATGGTTTGAACTTACAAGTGTTTTGATGTGGATGTTCTGTTCAAGTAATAGGGACTTCTTAATCAATGTAGATAAGGCTGTAAAAGCTGTGTGTGCAAAAAGCTCCACTTGGAAAAATTTGTTCCACAATTGTATTTGCAGCTAATTTCCTCTTTTAGATGGGCCCTTTGTCAGTGCATTTTATCATACATTTCTTCAGAGGAAACACTTGATCACTTAGCTTGTGTGTAGTGCTTGGATCACAAGACACCAGGAATATCTAATGCAGGCTCTTTAAGTGTGTGGATGCTGCTCTGATGGTCTATCATACTCATGGTTTGATTAATAGTTTTCCTATGTTTTATTTGTATGAAACTGCTCTTTTTGGAGGCTATTATATCACTCTCTTAGTGATCCAAAAGAGTTGGCAGGCAAACGTAAAGCTCATACAACTGGAAATAAGTGTTAAGAAACAAAATAGATATCTAGGTGTTTAAAAAAAAAAGAAAAGAAAAGAAAAAAGAGACTTACTTATTGCTCACAAAAGCAGTAGAGTATTTACATGAAAATTCTATAATAAAGGCTAGAGAATGTAATGTTGCATGCTTAGGAGTTTCAGTTAATATCTGAACATGATTCTCATGCATGTGGAAAATAACAATAAAGTAATTTTCATGCAGTAAACTTCTGTCTATTCATGCAGTATAGACTTCTGTCTACCTCTTTAAGTCTGCATGTCTTCCTATAGTGAATGCATTTTTAAGAATTAATCTAAACAGATATGATTGAATTTCTGAGTATGAAAGACTATGAAAATAATTTTGAAAAATTCTCCAAAAAGTTGTCTGTGAACAGTTCACCTCATCAGATACCTAGCCTGCTAAAGCATAGGCTGTGCTTTCAACCTATCACTAGTAACTTTGGATACTTATCTGTTAATTAAAATTATCCTGCTAAGCACTGAAAGTCAAATTGTGAACAATTTTTCCATTCCTATTTTATTCTGATATAGTGATAGTTATGGGAGATTTCAGAAAATGAACAATCTTTCATTGTTCTGTTCATTTTTCAATAATAATGACAGAAACAACAGCAAATGCATATAAATTGAATTTATATATATGTCATAAGCAGACATACATGTATGTATACTCAAGGGTTGGGGGGGGATTAATGCAGTGTAAAATGTGTTCTTATCTGAGTTCAGAGTTCACAGCAGTAAATTTGTCTCCAGACAAATCTCCAGAAATGGAGATGCCTTTGTCTTAGTTTGGAGAGAAAAAATTGGTTATGGGAGGTACTCAATTGTTTTTTTTTCTTTTTTATCCACTTTCTCTAGTGAGCAGGACTTACAAAAGTGAGAGGTGGTCAATATATTTGCTATATAATTTATTGTTTGAGGCCATCTCCATGCATTCAACATACTTGAATGCATCTCTATGCATGTGAGTAAAGAGACATTTAAAACAGCCTGGGGTTGTTGTTTCTGTATTTGCTGGGCACATTTATGTACTTTGAGCCTTTAAACAGAAGTGGGACCCTCAGTTTTTTCACCCTTTGTCTCCTTGTTACCAATGAACATGTTTGCATCCAGGATGGTGTTCCCCAGTTCTTGCCTTACCTTCACATCGTTGACATTCATTCTTGTTCCCTCTTTCCCAACAAAGATGTCATCAATGTCAACCAGAATGTATCTGTCCAAGGACAGTGTGAGCTTCTTCCCTGACAGAAAAGAGATGGCATCAATAAAGATCAGCTTGTGTAACCAGAAGGTCAGGTTGTTTCCAAAAAGAACTCTCTGAATCCCATCATGAAGTCCCAAGTCCTGGATGACAGTTGCATACAGAGCAGCCTTTGGCAATGCCATGGGGGTTGGTCTGGAAGTCTGCAGTTCAGTTAAAAGCACAGGTTGGTAGGTGGAATGGTTGAACTGGAAAACTGTCCAGTCTTCACCAGGCAGTGGGCCTTTCTCAGTCCTTGGTGCTTTGGTAATGCGCAGAAGGGGAGACTGCGGGTTTACAACACAATCTTTGAGGGCAATGTTATTGTAAAGATGTAATGGCAAGCCTTTCAGTTTCGTACTTGGGGAGCTGTTCTCGTTGGCTTTATGAAAACCAATTATGCTAACACTGTATTCCACGCAGTATTTTTCCAGAAGCTCTCTGTTCCATGAGTCCATGGATACATACTTTAAAATATTCTCATATATAATAATCGTATATTTTCCTCTTCCGTTGTCTGTGAGAGGGGGAATATCTCCCTTGGCAGGTGCAATGACCATGTGGTATTGAAATCTGCTGGATTCAAGGATGGCTATGATGTCTTGTCCCAGCTGGGAGTACTGACTTTCCACAAAGAGAAGGATGGTGGGATCAGTTTTAGATGGATCAATTGGCTTAGCTGTTTTCAGCTCCATGGACCTGTATGGTAAAAGCTTGAGATCTTCACACTCTGTTTCTCCAGTGGTTACTGCAAGAGTCATCTCCTGCTTGTAGCCAGTGTACAGGTAATAGGCAGAAATGACAATACTTGCTAGACAGAAGGCAGCCAGGAGAATGACCAGTGTTCTGAAACTTCTTCGGAGCCTCACTATTAGATTCATCTTTTGTAAGACTTCCAACTTGATTTGGACTTGTTGCCTTTTGGTTTTCTCTTTCTAAAGTGCCATAATAACAGTGAGACACAGAGGTGTTGATTCCTCTCCTGAGACGTTCATGTGACCATTGCAGTGCATTTATGAAGTTGTTGGAGAGATTATAAAGCTGTTGGAGCAGGAAATCAAAGGATCTGGAAAGCTAAATTGAAAGAGGCTTTCTCAGAATGCAGCAGTTGCCAACAATCAATGAAGAAAACTCTTAACATTATCTGTAACAACAAGTAAAATAAAAGTAAATAAAATCCATAAAGAAATTAAAAATGCATGTTAATAATGATAATGATATCAGTGATGTAAGTTGAGAGGGAGGCTCAAGCACTATTTGAACAGTTCAGATGTTGCTTGCTTTCTTTAACATAGCAGAGCTGCTTCTATTTTATTATGTTGGCTCACAGTGTCAGAGGTGGATGTTGGTAATACGGCAGTGGAGGTTGAACTTACCTGCCAATATTCTGTTACATTTTGTTGCAGTGCGACAGATGGCAGCAGAGGGGTTAGTCTGACATAATGGTGTTTGACATGGAAGTGCATATGAATCAAAGGTGTGCCACTAAACTCTTCCATGTGGAAGAAAAATGGCATCCATTGACACATGCATCAATGCTTGCTGAATGTTTCTGGAGACCAAACAGAGGATGTGAGCCAGTGAGGTGGTGCTGGGTAGTGTGTTTTAGCAGTGGTGACAGCGACATGAAAGACAAGCCACGTTCCAGCAACCATGCACAGCTATTACACCACAAAATGCAGAGCATCTTGATCAGCTCATCTGATAAGATGATCTGATAATCTGCCAAGGATTATGGCCAAGGAACTGTGTATGGAGCTGCATATCAGCTTCAATATGTTGGAAATGATGGGGGCAGCGTTGTAATATTGCAAAGTTTGTGCCATGTGAATTCCATGAATTCTTACACAGGAACAGAAAGGACAACATATACAAATTTGTCAGGGCCTATTGGAGGTGGAGCTGGAGGTGACAGTTTCCTAGAACACATCATTACTGGTGGCAAGTGTGGTGTCAGCACTACCAGCTGAAGTCAAAACAGCTGTCCATGAAGTGATGACATGCAGATTCCTCATCAAAGAAAAAGTTCAAGACACAGCCCTCAGCAGGTAAAGTGATGTGCACTTTTGAGATAGGAAAAAGGTAATCCTTCTGGATTTTCTGGAACCTGGACAAACCATGAATTTGACCACTACGTAATGATACTGACTAAGCTGAAGGTTCAATCTTCTAGAATCAGGTAAAAGAAGACAACCTTTCTCTTGCAACGTGACAATGCCAGGCCCCATGCCTGTTTGAAGACATTAGCCAATCTAGGCTGGACTATCCTACCATACCCACTGTATAGATCAGATTTGGTGCCTTCTGGCTTCCATCTGTTCAGGCTGATGAAAGATGGACTGCATGGGCAATATTTTCCTACTGATATGCTGTCACAGAAGCTATGAAACAGTGGGTCATTTCCGTTGATGTGGCTTTTTATAAGGCTCTTACTCATTTCTGGCAAAAATGTGTAGCCAGTGGCGGTGACTATGTTGAAAAGCAATGCTTTGTAGCTGAGAATTTGCTCTATCAAATAGTGTGCTCTTCTACCTGTTGTAGTTTCCAAGGAAATAAATAGGAAGAATTACTTTCAGGGCAACCTATGTATTTTTTCTTAATACAGCAGAATTCTCCCATATTCTTAGGGCTAAAAAAAAATAAAAAAAATCTAAACATAGTTTTTTGAGCACAATGGTATTTTTATTTATGGCCATTTATTGGCTAAATGGCTTATTACTATTGTAACTAGGAATAAGTAATGATTGTGTAATAATATGAGGAGAAAGAAAATGTTGGTTAAATATAGGGTTTAGTTTCATGTCAACTTCATAATTTTGCTCTTTAATATTCTGCAAAGGGATAACAGATTCTCTTTTAGACTGTGAAACTAATGAAAGTAAAGAAAAAATAGGAGTGCTTTGGACAAATTTTCTCTCCAGTTTCTCTTCTGTACCTGGAATGATCAGTACTTTACAGTCCATTTAAGGACTGTCAATGATTAAAATTTCACATGAATTTTCCAAATGATTGAGTAGGTTGTGCAGGCTACAGCAGTGCAAGCTCAATTTTCTGTTCTCCCAGGGATAAATGGGGAGATTGTATGGGACATGCATAGTTTTGGAGTTGCTGAGCCATGAACTCATAGTATGTCCTGTGAGTGCTGGGTAGGAGCATAAGTGTGTGCCCTGGATCAAAGCATTTCTTGCTAAATGCTGGGGGCTTTAAACTGTTTCTACTGTCTTCTATAGTTGAAATATGAGGTGCTCAAACCTGACTGTTAGGCCAGCTCTGATGCACTTGTGCACTTCTTGATAGTTCTTCCTAAATTCATGAGGAACAACTGTTGCTAACAATGAAACATATGACTGAGAAGCAATTAACTAAACAAATAGCCTATGTTGCTCTATGGATTTAAATAAGAATTAATGTCTGCTTGAGTAATTTGTATTATTTACCTATTGGAAAAATGTGGGACTGTAAGCAATGGATGTTTTTTGAACTGCAAGGAGGAAACAACTCTTTCAGAGAAGATGCTTGTCAACTGACAAGTGTCTGTTGGATTATAATTCTGATTTATTTATTTATTACTATTCTGGAAGCTACTCATCTTAATCTCTATGTGAAAAAAATTGAAAAAAGCTTTCATGAAAGGTACTAAGAAAACGTGTTTGCCAGTTATATTTTGTGATTTTGGTATTGAGTTAGAATCACAGAGTGGTTTGAGTTGAAAGAGACCTATAAAGGCCATCTAGCCCAACTCCCCTGCAGTGAGCAGGGACACCTACAGCTCCATCAGGTGCTCAGAGCCCCTTCAGTCAGACTTTGAATGTCTCCAGGCATGGCGCATCCACCATTTTTTGGGCAACCTATGGCACTGCCTCACCACCCTTATTGTAAAAAAAACCTCCTTTTTTATATCCAATCTCCTCTCTTTCAATTTGAAACCATTTCCCTTTGTCCTATCACCACAGGCCATGTTAAGTCTGTCTTCTTCTATGTTATAGCCTTCTGCCTTTAGACACCAAAAGACCACTTTCAGCCATGAACTATTGCTGAAGCAATTGTGAATTAAAAGGTCTTTTTATTCAAGAGAATCTTGCTCCTGCTCTGGCAGTTTAGGTAGAGGGAGTTGCTGCTGAGGCTGGCTGTGAGTTTACTAGAGTTTTACTTAGTGTTAGTGGCCCTGCTGTGTCACGTGGCAGTTAACAAAAACAGCGAGCAAGGTGGGCAACTGCATTGAGTTTAATAAGCAGTCAAAAAAAGTGTGAAAAATATCCTGTATTTTGTAATGTCTACTGTGTGAAGGGAAAAATAGAAAAGAAATGCAGCTATTGCTAAGAAATTAAAATCATGGAGTTAATTGGAAGACTATCTTCCCCTTCTTCCCCTCCCCCTCCCTGAATCCCCTTGGTACTTCCTTCATTCTGCAGTTTGCTGTGTGCTTGTTGGGATCTCACTTCTTATTAAAGCTCTAATTAAGATTTTATAAAAAGATAAAACCAGATCAAGTGAAGCATTGTCTATGAGGCTGTGCTTCAGATGCAGTGACATTGATGAGTCACTCAGCCCGACTCTGAGGGGTTTATTGGATTAGGAGAACTGCTCTCTCTGTCGGAAGGACAGCCTTGGGGGGGAGAGGGGGGGGGAAGAAGGGTGGGGGTAATCTCCTCACAAAACAGCTAATTGCAGCAAGCCTTAGTTTTGTTAGCATGTGAGATATCTTGGAACAATGATTACCACCCTCCCGCACACACCTTGGACTTTGCATCTTCTGCTTTCTCTGTGCACTAGAGGGCAATATTTTCTTGCTTTTTGCCAGACAGCACCTGTTCTCACCTCAACTCACAGAGCAAACAACCCTGCCCTCATGCTCTTTCCAGAAGGGTCTCACAAATCATCCAGACATGTAAAGCACCTTAATTGAGACACTTATGTTTAATAAATATATAAAATAAACAGGGTTTCTGTTCTAAAAAAATCTGCTGCTATATTGCAATGAATACTAACTGGATGTCTCAGTCAACATCTTCAGCACAAAGGGGAATTGCACACAGGGAGACCTAAAAATGCACATTTCTCCTCACTGTTCTGTCTTGCTGGATCTCTCTCTGACATTGCAAGCTGTCCAATTAATACACCTTGAGCTAGTTCTTCACTGTTATTATCACTTACATTGCAGGGGGGAGGGGGGGGGGGGGGGGGGAAATCCGCCAATTAAAAAAAAAAAAAAAATTTTATTTTTAATTTTTAATATTTAAAAATATTTTTAAATCCAAAATTAGTTAATATAAACACCACTACTAAAAATATCTCCTAGTTATCTAGAATAGTATGTAGTTTCTAGTTATGTAGAAGAGTATGCTTGTTGTATACAGATATTATAGCAAGCACAAGTATTCAGTTATCTGTCTTGCAGCTGTGAATGTCCTTTCCCTGGAGGTGCCCAAGAACAGGTTGGCTGGGGCCCTGGGCAGCCTGATCTGGTGGTGGCAGCAAGACAGCCTGAGGCAGGGGGTTGGATCTGGGTGGTCTGTAAGGTTCCCTCCAACCTGAGCAATTCTATGATCTAGACATGCAATATGAAGATTAATTAAAAATTTAAACTTCCAGAATGAAATCTGGATTTGTGTATTTCTGTGTGTTTTCGCTTTGTGCACTTCATTTGAGCTGATCTGTTGAACTGATTATATTGTTCCATTAAAAAAAAAAGAAAAAAAAAGTGTTAAGTAATTAAAGTTTATGAAAATAAATCAGCTCTATTAGCCTCTAGTGGGACATTTTCCAAAGCATAATTGGAAGTTAAGTGCTGTTTGTGCCTTTGAAACTCTCCCCCTCAAAGTTCAACAGCTTTATATTAACTCAGAAATCCAAACTTCTTTAGAGTGTTTCTGTACTATATTAATTTGAAAACATGAAAATAGGCCATCATTCATAACTAGCATCACTAATGTAGTTTCATTTTAGAAACTGGTATTTGATGGCCTGTGAACCTATGATCACTGGTCAAAGCACACTGACTCTTTAGCGACAAAGTCTAGAGCTGGGTACACTTATCAAGGAATTCTGCTTATGTTTTCCCAGACTTGATCCTTTAGTAGGTGTTTCAGTCTTGTGTTTAGCTGTCTCTCTAGACACAGTGTCTCTGGCCAGAAATTGTGCAACTTTATGTTGAGGTGCCACACCTATCTGCAAGAATTGTCAATTTTCTTAGGCATCCTGGAAGTTTGAAAAATTCATTTCTTTGCTAAATACTTGCTGCTTCCTCATACAAATGCATCTGATTGCTTAAAGCGTACTAGTATTGAAGATGGTTGATTCGGAGATCAAGATTTAATGACTAAAAAAAGATAGCAAAGCAGTGATAAGAAATAACATATTATTAATGCCTTGTGTTAGCACAGCACCAGGAATAAAAGCTGACTCTCTCACAGTCCAGTTTCTGAGTATGAATCTTCTAGCAGTGTGCAGTGATTTTAGCACATATTTCAACCAAAATAGGTGCAACTAATGGATAGGGAAACACAAATGATGCAGAATGCAGCTCTGTATTGCAAAATAAACTTGTTATTTCTGTTGAGGGATCACTGCATTAATGAAGTTATTGCCTGGGTAAATAAAGAGTTCTATTAAGAGTGAGTGTTGCTGTCTTGTGTCATCAGAAGAAATAGATGATATATTAGTGGTCTGGCTTGGGTATGAGGATAGCAGCAGGTATCTGGTGCTTGGGCTGAGAGCCCAAGTAAAGGATGGGGAGAACACTGTCTGGCAGGGCTATCGGCTCTTCTGTCATTGTAACCAGGCTAAGGTTCTGGTTTGGCTTATGAAAAGCAGAAATCTCAGTTAACACCAAGTAAACTTGTTTTTATCCATGTTGCTGATTGACTGAATATGCTTCATCTGTAACAGGTTAACAATATATTGCTGACTATATGGCTACGTAGAGGAGCAGTGGACTTTCTGTAATATGGTAATTTCTGGCTGCCTGTCTCAGCCAATGCAATGCTGCATGCAATGCTCTATGTGCACCTCATCTGGAAACAGGCCAGGGCCTCCTCTCATCCTATTCCAGTATAAATCAGAAGTCAGCATGTCTTCATTTTCTATATATAAAACTTCCCTTTAGGCTAAAATCTTTCCTCTTTTCCTTCCTTTCTATGCTTATGTGACTTCTGCCATTTATTAGCAGTCTAATGATCCATGACACCAGCTTACTACTCCTTACATAACAACTGCTCATTCAACACAGAAACAAGAAAACTGATTCAAGTGAAAAATAATTCCTGTTGACCACAGGCAAACTTTCAGGGTTTCTGCTTGCTGCAGAGAGAGAATAGCCTTTATGTTGTTTTAAATCTTTCTGGAGTTTAGGAAGGCCTTTGATACTGTCCCTCACAACATCCTTTTGGACAAGTTGTCCAACTTTGAGATAAGCATATAGA
Organism: Perdix hodgsoniae; assembly: GCA_035772895.1. NCBI lineage: Eukaryota > Metazoa > Chordata > Aves > Galliformes > Phasianidae > Perdix > Perdix hodgsoniae. The sequence continues at coordinate 26,329,871 of JAPSGF010000002.1, forward strand.
TGCTTTTCTTGAACATGAGCTCACTCAGCAGTAGAGCTCAGTGCCATTGTGAATGGAGCTACATCAGCCTAGTGTCCAGTAACTAATGGCATTCCCCAGCACTCAATTTTAGGGCCAGTTTTGTTCAGCATTTTTTTCAGTGATCTGGATGCAGGAGCAGAGTGCATCCAAAACAAGTTTGCTGATTACACTAAACTGGGAAATACAGTTGGCTCTCCAGGGACAAGAGGCCTTGCAGAGAGGTCTACATAGATTGGCATGTTGGGTAATCATCAATGGCATGAAATTCAACAAGGATAAATGCCAGGCTCTGCACCAGGGAGAGAGCAATGCCAGACACAATTACAGACTGGGAGATGAGTGTCTGCAGAAAGCCCTGTGGAGAGACTTGGTTGACTGTGGGCTCTGAGTCAGAAGGTGTACCCTAGCAGCCAAGAGGGCTAACTACATTGTGGGGTGCATTAAACACAGCACAACTATTCAAAAGATTTGATTCTCTTGCTGTATTTAGTATTGGTGTGGCCTTACCTTGACTGTTGTGTGTATTTCTGGGTTCCATAATATAAAAAGAATTTATGGTACTTGAATGTGTCCAGAGGAAGACAAAAAATCTGGGCTGCGAGGAATCTCCTTTGAGGAAAGGTGACCTCATTGCTCTCTTCCTGAGGATGGGAAGTGGACAGTGAGTTACCAGGCTCTGCTCTCCAGCAACCAATGATATGGGAATGGCACAAAGCTGCACCAAGGGAGGTTGAGACTGGACATTAAGAAAAAGTTGATTTACCATGAGGATGGTCAAACACCGGAACAGGCTTTGTTAATAAAATACTTTAACTTCTGTTTAGCCCTGAATTGATCAAGCAACTGGACTTTATGGTCTTCATAGATCGCTTTCAATTGAACTATTTGAATTATAGCGCACCTGTAATATTGGAAAGACTACAATCTTATGCATGAAACACTTGGAAACTAGCTATTGAATTCCAAATTTCTTAGCTTTTTAAATTTATCAGATGATTTTAGAACTTGAAGAAAATAATGCTGCTCTGGTGGAAGGGCAGCTGAAGGCATATCTGGAGATGAATTTTACACATGTACATTCTTACTTGTACATATATGTAAATATACCTCTTAACAAATACATCAGATCTCCCATCTATCACATATAAGGATATACTTAGTGAGTCTTCAGACTCTTCAGTCTTGATAAAGAAGATAAAATCTGACTGATACAGACTAATTAATGTGAAGCTAACTTTTGATCTCACTCCAGGATCACCAAAGTTGGTTTATTTTTATTACGCTTAGTATTGTTAAGTGTGATTTGAAGCACATTAATGGTTTTATTTATTTCAGTGCTCAGCTTGTCTTTTAACTGAGTAGGAGACATAAGGCCCACTTTCATGAACATATATGATAGCTGTACTTTCATGACAGCATGTAAACAGATGTATTTTGTTCTCATTAAATCATGCATATCTGAAGCTGCTGACTTACCAAGTGTTTTTCCTCAGTGATAATTTTTTTTGACCAGTAACTGTAATCTCCACTAATGAGAACCCCACAGAAACATTCTATCAGTGGAATACTTACAAACATGTATTGGTGAGCCTGTAAGGATGGTGTTTTCCTTCAGCAAATCTTCCCTTATGGAAATGTTGCTTCCTTTGATTCTCCAGATCATATGTAACATCTCATAGTACTTAATTCCCACAAGGAATTTTTAACCCAAGACTCACCCAGACCTCACTTCTGGTGAATGTTGCTTGATAATCAGCTTTAACTCTTCTTTTCTTTGGCCCAATATCTTCCAATAGTCCCACAGTCATATGGGCCACCCAGGAACATGCATAAATATCCATGCATAGTGGTACACTGACCTTTTCTCCAGTTGTCATTAGTTATCAGTCTCCAACACTTTAGTGTTTTAGAACATATGGGGTTGTAATATTTCTTTAAACTTTTTTTCCTTAAGTGTCTACTAATATAACTATGATCCTTGGAGGCCCATAAATGGTAGAGAAACCTGTATTTTTTTCTGTTTCTTGATAGGGTGGTTCTTGTCATTATTGCACTGAGGAAACATTAACAACTGTGTACTCATTTTATTTGGTTCCAAAAATATCACATATCATGATATATCACTGCATCATGATGTAGTGAATATACATATATCATTTTGATGTCATCTGGCTGAAAACCTTAACTGTGTGGTAAGACTATTGCGTTGTGGTTTTTTTTTTTTAAAGTAGTCTCACCATATGCAGGGGAGCTGTTAGATCATTAATTAAACTGATGATTGAATGATGATAAAGGGGTGAGGCTGGCCTTGGGAGCACAGGCAAATTGCTTGCACATGTGCTCCCCAGGTGACCAGACGGGGTGGACTGACCCTGCACTCATACAAGGACCAGTCACTGAAGGGATTAAGTTGCTTTCTGAGAAGGAGCATTGTATGGCCAGAGATCCACTTCACCAGTACTCTGAGTTCAACTCTTCATTCTGTGTATGTCTGTTAGTCAAGCTATGAACATTTTGCCTAGTATTGCTAAAAATGTGTCAGAAGCAATTGTATTTCTTCATAAGCAGAAAATCATGCCTTTTCCAATGAGTATTTGTCTTGCTTGAGTAATGATAATGTATACCCTTTCTCGCTGATAATTTACCAAAATTCTAAAAAATTACCAAAATTCTAAAAAAAAAATAATAAATATCGTTATTCCTGAATGCAGTCCTCTCTAAGGCAGTTTGGCTGAGATGGCAGCAATAGCCATTTGCTCTTGGAAAATGACCTCCTTCAAGTGACAGTTGTCTTCATAACCTTTGTGAGATCCGTATAAAAATACTACCAAGAATGAGAAGACTGAGCTATGATCTGAATGTCAGAAGCTTGCTGCGTATGTCATAATGACAGAGCCAAAATGTCACAGCAGAAAGTTATGGTTGAAAAGAGTACAGGTATTCCTATGCTACAAAGTAGGGTGTGAACTACAGGATCATGTCCTTGTTTTTTGTTCTTTGCTTTTCCAATTGGATTAAGACAGAATGTAGGTATAATGAGCATCCTATAATTTCACTAAGTACTTTTGAATTAAGGTGATGAATAAGAGCAGGCTTCAAGTGTTTTCCCCAAGACAGCCTGCAAAAATGTTCCCCCTGTCAACAAATCTGACCTTGCTTGGTTAATCACTTTTCAATTCACTTCATCACTTTTCAATTCATAGTTTGATGGTTTGATGAAAGCCAATTTGAATTTGTTTAAGTTTTCATAGGAAACTTTTGTGAGATGGTGTATCAGATGTTTTATTACAGTTCATGTATTCTGTTATCTTTGTCTACTCCTATAAGGCTGTCAATTAGCAATACAATTTCAATGGAATGATTTGTGCTTTGAATTTAGTCAAGATACAATATTCGTGCAATTTAACAGTAGCCTACCAGTAGTTTTTAAATTCAGTCAATACAGTGGTTAAACTCTGCGCATTGTTTGATCATATGTGAAAGCTGACCAAAAAAAGAACAGAATATGTAACAAAAAAATCTCTCTTATGATTTTATTAGCGTCTAACTAATGGCAGAAGTTCTGTAGCTTGCAAATCTGTCAGCGATTGCAGATTTGCTGGTTAGCTACTAGTGCTTTACTTTTTGAAGGCTTCTTAAATAGATTTAAAAGCTTCCTTCTTTACAAAGAAGTAGTCTCTTTGCTTACATGATACAATTACAGGCTCTGAACTAGCTTATTTTGTGCTGAATTTTTTGGTCTTGATTCTCTTTTCTAGTGCTTAATGGTTTCCCACGTTTTTTGATTTCCTACTGCCATAATGGGACCTAGAAACATTTGTTGTCATAGAAGATAATTAAGGTCTAATTCATATACCAGTAACAATTTATTTCACTCAATAACGTGTTTTCTGATACCTGTATCCTGTCAGTGGCAGTAGTTGTGAGAAAGTCCGATGTGGTTACATCTGTGCTAGGAGTTAGGAGACCACTAACTTAAGAAAAACTGCTGCTGTCACATAGTAATGATCTATCACTTGCTACAGAGGAAGTCTATTTAAACGTAGATAACAACAACTTTGTACCTAAATCCTCAGAGCTGCATGTTTACCACATAACGTTTGAACAGTTTTATTCTGAGTTTGCTCAAGCCAGGCTCTAGACAGGCAGGGATGGTTTTCAAGCTCTGGATACAACAGTAACAGTTTGTCTATATTTATTCTTCAGATAAGTTCCACTGAAATCCCCCCTCCGTCTTCCTTGTTGCTGACTGAAGGGTTTTGCTATCATCAAGAGGATTTGATAAAAAAAACAAAAACAAAAAACAGGTAGTGCAAGCAGTGAGCTAGGCAAAAGCAAGTCTTTTCTGGGAGATACTTGAAGTAGTAATGTAACGATATGCCAGTGACCATCCTTTTACCTCTCAGATCGCTCAAAAACTGTCTGGTCCCAGCTGCCTCTGATAAGAGCAAAGCCATGAGTGGAAGTATCATCTTAGCTTTTGGCACTTGCCTGGAATGTGCAGGCTAATGCAATGAGAAGGCATTGCTAACCTGCAACTGGTGGTAAGGGTTTTTAAGCAAAGTAGAGTAAATAAGAGTTAGAAGATTCTGGTCTTATTACCAGCTCTTTAACACTGGAAAGATCAGCTTCTTGGGAGCCAATTATGGCTGTGTGTATTTCTACTGTCAGTAAAACTAATCTAGACAGAAACTTCATCATGTGCTAAAAATATTACAATGCAATCCAACAGACGATATCTCACTTTAATACATTTAAGTATTTCCAACAACGCAAGAAGACAGGATAGTTCAAGAAAGTCTTATAGATGATGTTAATACAGATTCAACAGTGTTTTTTTGTTTGTTTTTGTTAATCTTGAGATGAATGTACGACTGGTGTTTGCATATAAAGAGGGAAAAATGCCTAGTGGTGAGAGAACAAAGCAAAGAGCCAGAGTGTTGATTTCTGTCTTTTTGCCATCATAATTTGCCCTCTGGAAGTCACTGCTTTTTCAGTGCTTCAATTTTCCCTTCTATTATTCTGAGATTCATACTTGTTTAAATGTACATAGTGTGATTACTGCAAACAGTTCATTTAAAACCTGGAGCAGAACTAGTATTTTCATGTATACAGACCAATGATTACAGTGATTGTTTTATCTTATTTTTTATACCCTCACCAATTTTTTTTTTTTTATTTTATATTTATCTGAGATAAGCCACTTTCTATCAAGTGGAAGGGCACTTTCAAGATTTCTGATGTGTCCATCTGTGACTTATACATCCTGTTTTTCTTTTCTTCAAAATACAAACAAATATTTCCCTTCAAGTGATCTATTCTATGTTTCACCTAGATAAAACTGAATTTAGAAATGCCGCTAGTTGGATAATGGACCTACTTGGGAATTCAAGGGATTTTTTGTTGAGTCACACTAAGCTCACAGACTGGAACTTGAACTAATACCATTAGAGTTTTATGATAGAATGCAAAGGCTTTGACTAACCTGCTTTGTGAAAATTCTCTTCTTATTGATTTGCTGAGACATTAACTTGTTTTTGGAGGCAAAAAATGATCTAACAAAAAAGAAAATCCAACCAGTAATCAAAATCTCTTGAGCTGAATGTGCTGCCAGTGCCCTTTTTATTCAGTTTCCTATTGTCTTGTATGGATTGGGTTTTCCAATATGTATTTCCAAGGTGTTTCTTGAAACTTAGCTTGGCTTTTTGGTTTATGAAAGGGAATTATGAGCCTACAAAATGATGTCTCATTACTTAATACAACAAAACACTAGAATCTATAGTTGTTTCAAGTAAAGCATATAACTATATATACATATAGATGTATACTGTTCCAATGAAAGAAAATATTTTCCATGTAGGACAAAGTGCTTTCTGAGCTACAGTAGTTAAGAATGCAAAATGACTGCTGTTGATTCATCCTGACATGTAAATCTCTCTCTTTCTAAACCCAAAAAGGAGTTAGTTTTCAGTGTCTGAGTGGGTTGCTCTGGGGCCTGGACAGTGTTCCATGCTATGTGGACAATGCAGAACATGGAACTATCTTGATTTTTAATTGTGATTTTTCTGGTATGAATTATAGCCACATGGACCCCTACAGGTAAGTTAAAAACAATAAGGTATGGAGAAATAAGATTCAGCTCATATGTTATGCTGTTCCAGAATCACTACTTTTCAGTTACCAGCAATATAGCATTCTCTCCTCCATCTTAAGCACTATTTCAAATCAAAGCATGGCCCCTTAGTTGCTGATGGTATTTACTGGCTTTTACAGTGCCTTGTGACTGAATGGACTGCAAACTCTTTGTGTACAGGATGCCCCACCATTTACAGTACGACTGTTTTGAAGTAGAACAGTGAAACCAATTAAATAGCACAAATGCAGCCTAGAAACTAGAAGTGAATCAAAGTGAATGAAAATACTAGCGATGAATAAACTGCCCATTGTATCAGTGAATTAAGTAGGCAAAATGTCAGTATTTTTGCAAAACTATCAAGGAAGATGGTTCTACTTTATTAAAAAAAAAAAAAAGCCCTGAGAGCTTTAAAATCAAAAGTGACCAGTTGCTTTCCTGTCATATCTAAAAATTTCTCTGTGAAACAATGACCACCAGCTTCTTTCCCCTCTGGTTGTTTAGGGGGTGATAAATCATCCCTGTGGGAATGAATTTATTTAAAGAATACCCTTAGGCTTTGGAGCTCAGGCTTTGTCTTTCTTGCAAAATGCTGGTCCCTTGTACAGGGAAAGGATGGTGAATAAAGCATCCTCTGAAATTAGAACATAGGTGGGTGCATATTTCATGACAGACTGTTTTAACTTTCTGAACAGTCTCCTCTTTTATGGCCTGCAGCTGCTATTAATTATTTAGCACAACACTTATTTATACACTAAGAGCTAAATGCAATCCTTTCAGTGGAAGCCTGGCAGAGTGCAGGTTGAAATAAGTACCTGTGGATAGTCCTTCAGGAGGATACATCTCAAGCCCAGTTTTGCTCAGAGAAGAACCCACTCATGTTATACCATCTGCTGCATCTCTAATAATGATATATAAGGGCATGAGGTTAAGACCCATCCATTAGTAAAACTATTGTCATAGATGAACCAACTCTGAGCATTAGCAAGGTGTGTGTTTCTCAGTGCTCTGGTTGGCTGTGGCAGAATTGAAAGTACTCCTCTCATCTTGTGGCTACTTAGGGATGAATCCCGAAGTTTCTTATTTGTCCTGGCTGAAATTCTCCAACAGCAACCTTGTTAGTGGCTGGCTGTGTGAAAAAGCATGCATTCACTAAATGTAGTTGTACTGTGGTCTGGGAGAAATGCATTAGCAGTTGCTGACTGCATTATATGGTCTCGTACTGGGGCTGCACTACTGAATATCCTGCCTTAGCAAGTTTTGAGGGAGGAAAGAAACCTGTGTGGTAAACTCCACGTGACATGAGCAAATAGAATGAAGGTCATGAAAAGCAATTCAGAAATTCAGCAGGCTCTCTCTTGTTCAAGTGAGCCAAGTAAAAAGAAGAAACCTTTTTCTTCCTGCTGTTTTTTTTCCCCCCCATAGAAGAAGCCCACCCTGCTCTCACTTCTGTATTTGCTCTAGTTCCCCAAAAGACTCTGCAGCCTTGGAGGAAGGATTCATTTCCTCTATTCGTCTGCACTTGAGGAAAGAAGATGTGACCCTTCCTGTAGCCAGAGACATGGAAATGGGTTTTAATACTTCTCTGTTACTTCCAGATATAGTTTAGAACATCACGTCACAATACAGTATTCTGGTGCCAATGTAATTTCATCATCAAATACTGACATGGTTTCTACACTGTTGTGCTGTTGCCATGTGATTCTGGTAGCATTACTGTTTAGATAAAATATTATTCATTTTCTATAGCAACTGTTAATTTCAGAAGTATCTGTGATTTCACTGTAACTATTATTACTGACAATAGTTGTAATAAATGATTTGGATTGACGTGCATGGCTTTTATTTTCTTCCAGCAGACAATTTTTTTTTAATAGTTCAGACAATTTTTCAAATTTAGATGTTGATGTGGAAAGAACATTCTTTGTGTTTATTTATTTATTTATTTTGCCCTCTTCTGCATGGCTTCTGCTCCATAAAATGCTAACATCTCAATAGGAAAGACTTATTGCTGCGAAATGACTATTCTTCAGCCTTTCTCAAAATGTGAGACAGAACACTAACTTAATGCTCCAAGTAAATTCCAGCATGGATACCACCCTCCTCCTCCTGTACTTCAATCCCTCGATGCTGGCTCCTTGCTCAAGTCTCTAAGTGTTTAGTTGTCACCCTATACTTTACTCCTCAATTACTGCAGTCTGTTTCACAATCAGGCTCCCCTCACCATGGAAGTGTGGACAAGCCCTCTCTTGTCCTTAGCTCAGTGTCCCATTTCAGACTCTACAGGCAGGGGAATCACAGTTTTCTGCACAATTCTGAGTTACTCTTTCCTTTGGACATCAAGACTCCAGCTTGAAATTCTTTGCTCATAACCTAGTGGGTTGGGTTTTTTTTTTTTTTTTTAAAGACTGGTCCATTTTGCAGGCATAGGTTGTAGATCTCTGGATGCATCTAAGAAGCTGAAGCATTATTAAAGCTTTGCAAAGCCAATGCTTGATGGAAGCAAATATCAGTATATACATGCAGCTGAAGGTCAGCCAGCCTGATGGACATAAAAGCTGGCAAATCAAAATTTTGTGGGCTCAGTCAGACTTGGAACAGAAATGATATACAGATAGAGATTTGGTTAAGAGAGCATGGTATTCTTTCTTTTATTGCTCATAGAAAAATAAAATGAGACTTTTTTGGCGGTATAAAAGTTTAAATGCCATTTTTTTGCTTAACTGAAAGCTCAGTCATGACTTGCTAGTAACTCACCAGCTTTTCTTTGAGCAATATTGCCCTGGTTTTACAATATGTAATCACATTTTCCTTAAAGTCTCTTATTATACCTCTAAGAATTCCTGTACTGTATGGCTTCACAAAAATAATCTTTACTATTAGCATATTTCCTCTCCACACGCACTCATACTGAATGATATTTGAGCTCCAGAGGAGCTTACCATTTCCTGTGTGCTGCCAAATCAACTGTGATCAGTGCCACTACGAAGAGCAGTATAGCTGCTATCACAACCTCTGGACATCCATTAAGTTTTAATGACTTTCCCAACTTTAGAGTGAGAGTTAACAGGGTGTTCAGACAGAAATATATATATATTTATATGCATATATATATATAAATACACAAATATATGCGCAGGTAGTCAGTGACTTGAGCATGCTGATCTGTGCTTAATGCTGCTTTGATATGATCTACTCCAATAAAAGGAAATATATAGCATAATTCCTCCAACCTCATAGAAAACGGATGTTAACAAGAAATCAGGAAACTCCTGCTTTCATTTCTGACACTTTCAGACATGAAGCATTTATTATGAATCAGAAGAATAGCCATGCTCTGAGGAAACTGCACAAAAACCTAATACACAATCTTAAACTTCTGCAGGGAAGAGCACCAATAGGAAAATCTAATCTAATTGAGCCCATCATATTATCTGGATTGATAAGATTCAGAAGAAAACTGAGAGCCAAGAATTTCCTTTGTTAAATGTGACTTGGCATTTCCCACTGCTCTCTTCCTTAGAGCAGCATTTCAGAAAGCAAATCAGACAGTGCATCTTGGCTGGTAAATTGTGCACGATGAAAGTATGCAGACATGATAGGGCAAGACAGGGAAGCACCTGGCAGCATTGCCAACTATGTAAACTTTATGAGCAGGGAGATTCTGATATTATCCCACAAGTTGAATGTCTTGTAGTAGAAGGAGCATAATTTAAAAACTACTGAAGTAATGGAGAGAAAATTACTTGTTATTTCTATTTTACATTTGCTCTGATAACATCCAGAATATTGAGGTTGAAAAGGCAGAACAACCGCCTACACAGGATAGGCCAAATTTGGAAACATTTGTGAAAAGTGAGAGAAGGTTTAATCAACAAAATTAGGAGCTGCAAAAGTTGGTTAAGAAAAATATCAGGGCAAATTCCCCAGGGAAGACAGAATTAATGATCATGGCTTCTGTATGCATGTGTGGTTACTGTAGTGTAGTGCTTGTAGGGAGAGACTTATTCACCTCCACACAATTCTCCTTTGAATGCTTATTCCCAGCAGCAATGACTTAAAGCCTATGTGCCAGCTGCAACCTAAAAATGCTGGGCTGCCTCTGTGCTCAGACTGTAGTAATCTGAAGAATAAATGCTGATTTCTTTGGTTTACTTCTTTCTGCCTGACGTGTTCCCTGCTTCCACACTGTGAATGATCATACTATTTTAAAATAACATTGCTGATGGATAGTGATTAGAAACAAAACTGCTGGAAAAGATCAGATCTTGGCTTCCTTGCAGAACACTTACTTTTAATAGTACATTGTTACTAAATACCCATGCAAGCTTTCACATTGTCATTTTAGTGCTCAACTTTGCTTTGCTCAACTTGGACTGCTAGATGGAGGCAAACAAAAGCAAAGTATATGGAGCAAAGAACTGCAACCTTATCTTCTTTTTTTTTCCCCTCTTGTCATCTAACTTCCAGTGCTTTAACTTCTACGCTCTTTTGCATATTTACCCCAACAACTATTTCCCCTCTGTTTTCATCTGAGACACTTGCATGCAAAGAAGGCAAGTATATCAAACTTTCTGATAAATCTTTGAATGCCAGGCTGTCAGCAGCTTACAGAAGTGCTTGTTATATATGAATAGGTTATAGGCATGCTATATTTGTATGCTCTGTGTATATCATACCTTTTCAAGAACAGTTTTCTCTAAGTACATATGCTGTCTAATAAGTAGCATTAACACATACCCAGAAGTATAGGCTACTGTAGCAACACATGCAGAAGCTGAAGAATAGCTTACCTAGAGAAGAATTTCTTTTCCTAGCGTGCAGGAAAGAGACGTCTTCTATTCACATCTCCCCACGCGGCTCCAGGTAAGCCAGAGAGAGTTTTCAATTGATAGCAGCTGTCAGAGGAGCATCCCGGGAAGGCTCCTCTCACTCCAGTCCCAGGGACTGAACTCTGCCGGCACAGTCACATCTCATTTATACACAGGCTGTCCTTTTCCAAACAAGCAGCCAGCTGGAACGATTCAAACCTCTGCTCAGCGCACCGTTAAAATGCAGCTTCCTTCTCGGACACGGGGATTACACTAGGGAGCAGCCGGAGCGCAGCGAAAAGGCTGCGAGAACTATTTAATCACCCGAATACCAGCTGCTCCTATTACTAGTGTCGCTGCCGCCGTGCCTCCTGCTCGCCGGAGCCAGCCTCCCTCTGTCTCGTATCTCCACGAGTATCGGGGCGGTGATTGGCAGGAGCAGCCCGTTCCTCCGCTAATCAACCCCGAGACTTTCAAGGACTCGAGCTGCTCTGATGTCACGCTGGCTGGGGGATGCTTCACGCGAGGCCGCCGCCACGCAGCCTAACTCGGAGATGAGCCGCGTCCCTCTCGCGCCACCGTGATTGATGAGATGCTCCGAGAGGATCTGCATAATCTGTCATTGTGCAGTTGGTCCACCTCCCGCCCAAAATGAGGGAGGAAAACACCGCTCACAGCTTCTGATTTTACACCTAGATCTTGCAGCTGAAAGCCTGGATATTAAAAAAAAAAAAAAAAGGGGGGGGGGGGGGGGGGGGAAGGAAAAAAAAAGAAAAGTTGAAAGAGTCATTTTTTCTGGAAGGAGAGTGCTTCAGGCAAGTATGCAAGGGGAGCCCCCAGCAGCCCACCCCATCCTCAAATGCTAACAGAGGCTCCAGAAAATCACAGTACTGCAAGAGTTTGTGGTTTGTACTGTTGCTGGGTCACTGGTAAGATCATCTGGCATAATAAGAGGTTGTTTTTTTGGTGCAACAGTGTGGTGTGACCAAAATCAAGCAAAGGTCACTCAGCAAGCTGGCTAAAAAGTGCTCTTAATGCTACTACCTCTGGGTGGATTCCAGCAAACATGCAGCGCTTGAAGGTGCAAAACATTTTCTTCTACTGTATGCAACGCAAATTCCACATATTTGTTGCATAATTTCTTATTAAAATCCTTTAGCTTGTCCAGCTAAGGTTGAAACCTATACCCATTGCCAAGATACATGATTGTTATGCAACTTTCTAGGGTTAAATTATATTACAAAGGAAAATCTAAACACTTCCTATATTAGAAAAATTAGATTTTATACCAATCTAATTTTCAGTTTTTGCCAGCTTGACACCTTTCACTCCAGAACTGTTCTTTGTACCATGCACCTCAGAATTGAAATTCAGCCAATTCTGTGCAGCAAATGTGAGGAGAAAATAGTTTTGTTCAAGGAGACTGGAACAAACCCATTTTGAGATGATGAATGATGCTGTAAACTCAGATTTGAATCATGGAAGGGTCAGCTCAACCTTTCATGTTTCCAAAATAGTGTAAATAAATGGTATTCTATGCAATTTCCCATTTACATCCTTCAGCTGGAACCTTCTGTGTTGAAGAGCTGTTTACTCTCTGTGATTATCCAGGTTTCAAAGATGGTAGATATTCCTGACTAGGGACTAATTTATTCCTTCTGGCTAAATTAGAAACTGAGGGAAAATTAAAATTCAAAGTATGTCTGAGTCATTTCCTGCAATTTCTAATTACAAAGCAAGCACTGGGGTCTTTTAAAATCCCTTGCACCTATGGCTGACTCTGGATTTGGGGTTTATTTTCCAAATGCTGTTGGGAAGGTTGAGAAGCCGAGTTCCCATGGGACCTGGATGATGAGCGGGTGTCTCCTTCTACCCCGTGTAAATGGGCAGTTTTTGGTCAGGCAGTAAACCAAGATCTCTGAGTCAAGTTAGAGGATCTTTTCCAAGCATAAAGAATTTGGGTGCACTTGGTTCAAAACTACAAAAATGTCAGAGCTTCCTATTACTAATTCCATTGCCACAGTTGTGTGAGAAGAAAGTCCAATGATCATTCCTCTTGCTGCCTGTCTACATTTAGTTCCTGGCTGTACTCAGAGCGTCAGAGACATCACTGTGAGCTGCAAGGCTTTGCTTCAAGATGTGAGTGTGTGACAGGACATCTCAGATGCTGTCAGATGTGGCAGAGCAACAGTTGCCCCTTTGGAGCCGCCAGACTCCGGTGGAGCTGCTGCTGCAGATGTTCCCACAGCAGGCCAGCAACCAAGTGGGTACGCATACTGTTGGAGTGTATTTTAATTCAGATGCTAAAGTCACTCTTTGAACTTATCTGTTCACTTTTTTAGTGATTCGTTTTAAGTATCAAGTGAGAACTTGTCTTGCTCAGATACAAATTTTCTTTGGTGTCATTCCTTAGGATCGTAGAATCACAGAATGGCTTGGCTTGAGGCAGACCTTCAAGATGATCTAATTCCAACCCCTGTAATTGCAGGGTTGCCCCTCACCAGATCAGGCTACCCAGAGCCTCATTCAACCTTGCCTTGAATCACTCCAGATGGCTCCACTGAATCACTCCAGATCACTCCACTGGGGCATCCACAGCATCTTTGGGCAGCTCGTGCCAATGCCTCACCACCCTCTGAGTGAAGAATTTTTTCCAAACATCTAACCCAAATCTCTCCTCTTTTAGTTTAAAGTAATTCCCCCTCATCCTATCAAGACTTTTCTTCCAATCATGTAATCATTTTCATACTCTGCTTTAGGGGAAAACATCCAAAAACTGAAATAGAGCAGGAAGAAACAGAAATTAAGTATGGATGGAGAAAGGCAGTAAAATGAGGGAAACTCTAATAATGAAATACCATATTAATGAGGTACCATATTTATATTGAAATCCTTGCCATAGGGTGTACGTTTCTCTGTACTTACCTGCAGCATGGATTTTGCATTAGCTGATGGAAATAGCATATTAGTTAATTATTATGTGATTTATTTCCCCTATGTATAACCATCATTGCCCAGCCCTTCTATCACAGTAATTAAAGTTGTAGGTAAAACCTCTCTATATTTTGCCCCCAGACTAGTATTACCTTTCAGAAGCATGCCTTTTTGACTTATAATTCTGGTGTGGTGGTAGTGTTGCTGTTGTTTTTCTTGGTGCGTTTTGTTTGTTTGTTTGCTTTTGATTTGTTTCTATTTCAAACTTCAATGAAAGCATTGGTTTGTTTTGTCCAAGCTTTTTGGAGCATATACAAATGTAAACAAATGTTTGGCTTTTCTAAGCCTAATGTGCTTTCACATAGACTCTACTTAGTTCTGTGTATGTTAAAAAGATTTTGAATCAGATTTTATTTTTTTTAAAGGTGTATCTGCATTTACACTAAGGGCAACTGCTGAAAATTCAGCGTCCTTTACCTATTTAGGTACCTAAATCCAGATTCTGGTATTCATAGTTCTTTTCAGTACTGTACTATTACTACAGTGTCTGTGCACCTACCTGCTTTAAGAAATGTATCTTCATAACATATTATAATGAATAAAAATACATTTCCTTCAATTTTATGCTTAGAGATATGATACAGAGCATACAGATTCTTTTCAGATTAGTATATAGTATATGATCTCTCCCTTGCTCACACTTGCTCACACTTCTGGGCTGCTTGAAAATGTTCACGGAAATATTTGGATGGACCTTTTGTTATTATGCAGAGCTTTAGTTTTCTCTAATTGTCTTCTGATTTCTCACCTGTTACTACAGTGCTCTGGTGGCACTTTAATAGGCATTCCTGACTTCTCCTCTCAAAGTTTGCCTTGCAGCACAAAGGCCACACTGCAAAATGAGGTGGCTGCAATACATATGAGCATTTCTTTCAGCTAGAGGCATCTGATCTGTACAGTCTTTATTGAAAGAAAGATGGCTTTTGACTCTTGAGTTCATAATGAGTTTAAAGAAACAAAAATTGACTATTGCTCAAAGGGTTGGCTTTTTGTTGAGCTGTGGAGACTTTTAAAACTTCCCTATAATTGAACAACAGTGTGTCTTTTATTAAGAACACAGAGCAGTTCCTCAGCTGGTGGAAACTATCAAAATATCCATTGATTTCAGAGGAACTATGACAACTTATAAGAATTATAGATTAGTCTCTAATTCTCCAGCAGCTTCTCAAGATATGCAGAACTTAATTACAATCACATCAAAAGCGCAAAAAACAGAAAGGCACAGCTGAACGTGGTTTTTTTTTTTCAGGGTATTCAAACATACATTTGTTAAGAGAAGTCTGTTGATTTGGTTGGTGATGGTTCTGTTGTTTCTTATTTATTTATGTTTAATTACTAAGAAAGATGCTTTTGACCCAGAATGTGTTAGAGGTTTTATATGCTCAAAAACGTGGAAATGAAATATGCAGATACTTGGAGTAGAGTTTTGAGCGTCGCAACTCAGCTAAGACATTCCTATCTGGTACTGGAAGTGCCTGACTTGTGGATTATTCTTATTTCCCAGATAGCAGTGGAGAACATGCTGCAAGTAGGCTGCTTAAGTATGAAGAACTGATTTGAAACAACAGCAAAAATACTGCAAAGTCCTGTATGCAAAATGAAATAGATATGCAAAAATATGAACTAGATTACTTTGCTGCAGGCTTTCCCCAGCTAAACAGCCTCTATTAACCTCCCCTGTTGATGTCTGGACCCATTTCTTCTCCAAATGACTAAGGCAAATCAGCACATATCAGTTTTGTAATGACCTTTATTTTAACCTTTCATATCTTTATGAAATAATGTCAGTGTCCTAGTGTGTCTTAGTTCTTGTAAGCCTTCGGATGTATTTGTCTTAGAGAGGGTGTTGATATAAACTAATATTGAAGTATCAGTTAAACTAACATACATTCATTAACATGTAGCATTAGAGCTGTTCTGCAAATCTCTAATTGCATTACTGTTTTATGTCCTAAGTACTTACTCAACTATGAACATATAAACTCTAGTCTGTAAGGACTGTTATCAAGATGCTATCAAAGCAAAAAATGTATTTGTTCCACTCAGACTGAAGTTTGATCTACATCACTGCTTTCTGAGCTATTGAGCTCACTGTGACACTGAGAGAAGAGCTGGCATTGTGCAAAAGGAAAAGCACATCTTTGCATGCCTTTGGGGCTCTTTTCCACTATTTACCATACTTTCCTAGGTTTGATTTGCCATACTGAGACTTTCCTAAGTTTGGGTTAGGCCTCAAGTAAGCTGAAATGTCCCGTGAGGTAAATAGGTGTAGGCCTAGACAGAAAAAGGCTTTCTCATGGGGCAGGAGGAGTGTATTGCTAAGTAAGCTTCTGTTCTGCTCGGCTCCACCATGATTTGTGTTAGCACCTCTACCACCATGCCAGTGTCTATGGGCCCTTTCCTATCTGGAGTGTTTTCCTGAAGATTGTGCTTGTGGCCTCCCCACTAATCAGCAAGTAATCTATTTTTAAAAATAATCAAAAAGAGTAGATTAAAAGCAGCACCAAGTCCCCCAGTGACTGCCTCTCTCAGAACAGCTCACTATTCGTGCAGCTACCTCTAGCACACAGCTAACTGCAGCACAAGTGGAAATTTGCTGTTCTAGAAATGCCAGTAGAACACCTGTTTTTCCTTTCTGTGAAAGTGTGAAGGATAGTTTACTCTACTGCTTTCTCCTGTGCTGATGATATGGGCTTTCTCAGCATCATAGAGATGACCATAGAGTTTCTTTCTTCCCCAGTCCTATAGCCAGGCAAGCACAGACTGTAGAAATGTTATCATTCTGGTATGTATTAGCTATTTCCAGTTCTCCAGTGCCCACTCACAATACAAGTTCAGGGTGATAAAATGACTTAATTTAATGAGTAACATATTTTGTTCACCATGACCTTGCAGCAGCTCAAGGAACTACTCACAAGATGGCTGTGTAGCATTCTCTTCTACAACATGGACTTCAGCAGTCCCACTCATTGCCTTCTCATAAGAGAGGGGAACCCTCAAGGGAGTGAGGCAAATCTGAGAGCAGAAGTCCCTACACAAAGGGGTGCCTCACTGTCATGGGAAAACAAAACAAAACAAAACAAAACAAACAGTGACAAAAAACAAACAAACAAAAACACAATAAAAACCCACAGAGATTTGCACTGATTCAGGATTTTTGTAAAAAAGAAGAATCCACTATTGGACTGGTCCCAGCTAAGTCACTCTTTTGCTGTGGTCCCTTAGGCCTTTCTGCTTTCTCCCATTCCAAATTTAGTGGAGCTATTTTTTAAAATAAGGAAAGTAAGGGAGAGAACCATAGCATGCCCAAAGGAAAGGTCTGCAGCTCAGCCATTGGGGAGTCACGTGTATCCTTCTTTCCACTCCATTTTCACTTTAAGGAGCAATTACATAAGAAATTACAGCTTTATATTGGGAAATAAAGAAGTAATTCATTCTTGCTGCTCTATCACAACACTTGGGACAATGAGAAGATTTATCTCTGTATAATATCATCGTTTGGTTGTCAGATGCCACCTGCATAGCTAAGCCTTGGTAGCTTTCTAAGTAGAGAGAGAGAGAGGAAATCAGTTATACCACCACTGTGCATTATTTTCTGATGGATAAATCAACAAGTCAATACTTAAAATAAAATTTTTTAAGACCCAATAGCTAACAGAACGTTTTAGAGAGAACAAACAATAAAAACAGTGAAGTTGCTGTAGGGCTGGTAAGCTGGCTGGAGGCACATGGTTTCTTATAAAGAGGAATCCAAAACAGCTGTTTACAAAGCCTCTATCATGTAGAACATCCTTCAGAAAAATGACAGTGTACAAATCCTGTAAGTAAGCATTTCTTCCTCGATTACAAAAATTAAGAAGGTGGAACTCTTGGTTTAAAGCATTTAAAGTATTAAGTGATTTCCTTTATTTTTATTTTTGTGTGTGTGTGTGTGTTATTCAGACAGTGGAAGGGTTCATAGTGTAACTTAATTAGACCATAGCTCCAATGGGAGTCCCCTTTAACATGTCTATAGAGGTTCTTTAAATACTCTAATCCACTCTGAATATAAGGTGAAACTAGGAATGATATTTTCAAAGAAAGAACTACAAAGAGCAGTTATCTTTCTCTTTTTAGTTTTCTGTCTGTGCAATCTAGATATCAAGCTTCCATTACATTTTAAGGATGACTTTTTTCTAGGTTAGCTCTCACAAGCTTAGCTTTTTATATACCCTAATTTAAAACTAAAAAAAAGTCAGTGAAAAATCCATTACTAAACCACATTCAAACTGGTATTCTAGTATTACAGTAATAAATGGATGCTGTTGTACAGAGTATTCTGTTTCAGCTTTTAGCAAATTTCTTTTATTTTTGAAATCCCATTATCATTTGTTTTCTGCTTCATCTAGTCCTATAGGAGGAGGCCTCACACTTCCAAGCTGCTGCTGATATATTGATGTTGAACAGAGCCTCTGTAAATCACTTTTTGCTTTCTTCTGTGGCCTTCTCTGAGAATAGCCAAAACTCTGAGGCAAGTCCCTGATACTCTGAAGTTCTTGTTCCTAGAGATTATTGGGTACGTGAATGTTCTGCACTTTAAAGGTCTCCAGAATGTTTTGTGCAGCTTTTTATTTTAAGGCTAGCAAAAAATGAGAGGAAATTATGTTTGTCTTTAGGTGTTCAAATATAACTGTCTCCCTTAGACATGTAACTCTATTAACTTCAGTGGGATTACTTGAGTAAGCACAATGAGTACTCTGAGTCCAGTGTTTTTGTGTTGCAGTAACCATTAGCTGTACACTACAGGATGATTTTCAAACTTTCTAAGATGGGGAATTTGGCACCAAATGATCATGTCACACTCATGCTCTTATCACACACTGGAGTCTCCTAGAATCTCCAGTCTGGCAGAGTTGTCTAGCATATGCCAGTACACTGGGAGGACACTCTTCCTTCTGGGAGGGAGATACACTGAACTGCATGAGATCACAAAAGCAACCCCAAACCATGAAACCTGAAAGCTCAAACAGGTAGATGGAAATGTTTCCTCTAAGGTCTATTTTTAAGCTGATGCAACTGTGCTTTGCCTTAACATTTAGTAAAATGTACAGGGCTGTGCTCAACAAAAGGCAGGCTGACCGACTTCAAGGAATTTTAGTCTGACAAAGAAAAACTGAGATCATGATTTTATATTTATATTGCACTGGTATTCTTTAGAAATGTGAAATCTCTCCGCAGTGTCTGTAAGGAGAGAAGAATTAATAAGCTAAATGCTATAGATTAATTTTCCTTGAGGTAGGAATTATTTATAGAATTTCAGCACAGCTCTCCTAAATCAGGAGAGAAGCAGAAGGTGTTTTGAGAAGGTGCAGTATAGCAGAGTGTGAAAAATGCACAATTATTGTTGTTCTTTAAGCAATCATCTTCCAGTCCAAATTTGTTTGATTTTTTTATCATGGGAAGAAATTAAGGAAAATAATTAAAATAATCAAAGGAAAATATGAATGGAGTAAGAGCACTTCAAGTGAATAAGCTCTTGATGCTTGACTTAACCCTTACGCTTCTTTTTCATGCCTCATTACTTCTCATGCCACTCGTGTTCAATAGGTTACATTTGAACATATTTTTTTGTACCTGTAATAATGTTCTGGAGTTGCATCTTCACTTTCTGCAAACCTCTGGGTACTTTAGAAATATTATTCAAAATGTTTTTGGCACATTTATGACATTGATGCAACTACTTCATTGTGTGCTTTTGGATTCAAGTGCTTTAAAAAAAAAACAACACAACAAGATGGCAGAAAGGCATACACACTTTGAGCAGTGACACTGTTAACTGAAATTATCATATAAAAGCAAAATGCCAGTAATAGACGTATTTATTACAATATGATCTATAGGCTTGAAAGAAGTAGATTAAATGATAGCAGGGAAATAGGTTCATTTTTCTGATACATAAAGCTTTTATGGTAAAAAGAAAAGCATTTTAAGACAGATATGATAAACAGGTAAAAAGACGAAAGCACAGCAGAATGCTTATTTCAAATCTGTTACATATAGTGCTCCCATAGAGGGCAATATTGTATAAAAGATAGGTTTAAGCCACATATTAGAGATCTGCCAATTCATCTGTGTTAATATACTTTAAGGAAAATTGCTCTTACGATAAATTTGATGCCACATTTCCCTTTAGTCAGGCTATGACTAATACACATAATAATGCACACAAAACCACATAACAGAACCTCGTTAAAGATGAAGGAAATTAATTTTGTAGATTACCAAATTGTAGGTTGTAAAGTATAAACTATCACATTTTGGCTCGCATTTTCTGTTCAGTAACTGAGTCACAGTAATACTCTCTTAAAGTTGATTGAGCATATCCAGAAGAAAATGCACCTAAGTTTGTGAAGTCAGCCCTGGGTACAGCCTTTGTCGATAGATGTGTCTGGAATATTCTGAAATCATCTGCATTTCTGTACTGCTTCTGGTATACTTCTTCCTGTGAAATGCAAGTGTGAATATACCATCGTGTTTTAATTTACTCTTGTACTTTTCTGCTTTTGATCTGTTGCCAACATGGCCCCCTGAACTTCAGTTCTTCTCAGGCTCTTCAACAGGTAAAGCATGGAAAGCTCTATGCCTCTTTAAAATAACATCGTATATTAATTTTTTACCCTAACCTTATTTACCTACTTCATGATAGCTACTGAGAATTTATGTGAGTCAGTTGTTCACAGTATCAGTGCTGGCTTTAAATTCATGGATAGTGATCGTAGAATCATAGAATCATAGAATGGCCTGGGTTGAGAAGGACCATAATTATCATCTAATTTCAACCCCCCTGCTATGTGTAGGGTCACCAACCACCAGACCAGGCTGCCCAGAGCCACATCCAGCCTGGCCTTGAATGCCTCCAGGGATGGGGCATCCACAACCTCCTTGGGCAACCTGTTCCAGTGTGTCACCACTCTCCGTGTGAAAAACTTCCTCCTAATATCTAACCTAAACCTCCCCGTCTTAGTTTAAAACCATTCCCCTTTGTCCTCTCAGTATCCGCCCTTGTAAACAGCCCTCCTGTTAATACACTCCCTTTGAAGGGAAGTGCTCCTTCCAGAGAAGCAAGAGCTTTGTGGTTACACCTCTACAATTCAAGAATTAAGTGTTCCCACTGTTTCTTTCAAACAACGACATTACAATTGTATGAAGAAAAATCTTTTAGAGATGTCTTTAAATGGTTCAGTCAGATTAGAGATAACTGAATAAATCTCAAAAGTGGTACATTCCTAGATTTTCACTGAAATCAGATTGGTTGATGTGCTAGCAAAGGGCCCCTGAATTAATAATATTTATATTTATATATTTATATTTATATATTAATAATATTAATAATAATTATTGCTCCAAATAGTATATTGTTCACTTTCACATATCCATTAAAAATGAAGTTTGCTTAATGAGAAATATTTGCTGAAGACTTAGGGGTCTGTTCTTGCACATCATTGCACTTGACTGATTTTAGGCAGAGAATGAGCTGTGTTCTTTGAAATGTGTGCAGGTCACTTCAGGTCAGGTTTCTGTATTTTTGTGAATATTACCATGTATCTCCCTCTAAGAGTAATAGCACTAGCTGAGATTAATGCTTGAGAGTAGTATACCTCAGGTCCTTTGATCATGCAGATAGAAAATCCTTTTGGAAGTTGCTGTGTTGCTTACTAAACTCTGCTCATGACTTTTCTCTATCTGAGCTCATGGTGGGAAAAAGTGAACCATTGGGTCTTGACTCAGCATGAGATCTCTGTAGACCTGAGCTGCAATGGGGAAATGCATACAATGCACACTGTGGTCCTAGCACAGATGGGCCCACGAAAAGGACTTCAAGGAAAAGATGCTTCTCAGATGTGAGAAAAGATATTGAAATTCAAGGCTGCTTCAAATTACTTTACATAAATGTGAAAGAATGTGTTTTTTTTTTCCCCATATTACCTCATATAACCACTGTATTTAAACAAATTAGATCATATTTTGATAAGCATTACATATATATTACTTTATGTATTCTTTTCACATATATTTTAGTAGTGAAGTTTAGTAATGACAATCACCGTAAATGCTATTCTCACATCATAGTTCAGTCAGTGGCGCTACTTGTTTCCATAACTGTTTGCCATCTGGGCTAGAGAAGCTTGCAGCAAAGTTTCTTACTGCTACCATCTCAGAAATCACTAAGGATTAGGAAAGAAAAGCAACCAGCAGGGACAGATACAGAAGCAGTTCTTCAGCCCATTGCATATGTTTCAGTGCTCCAGCAGGGATGTGAAAACCTCTTTCCATCTGCCAAAGAACTGTAACAAAACAAGTGAAAACATAAAGTGTATTTTAGGTATATCTGGTATGATCCCATTGGATACAACAGCTTGCTGTAGCTATGAAAACAGCTATTTGCTACTTATCTCCAGACATATCTGGCTTGGCAAAGTGAAGCCTCTGCCCTCCTTAGTATGAGCATATGAAAGAAAAAAGGAGGAATCCTGATGCCTATTATGCACTGACCCCCGATGGCCAAGCAACTGGCTTTTGCAAGGAGGAGAAACTGGCAAAAAAGTTGGATAGATCATGCAGGCTGGATGCAAAATATGAGGTGAGCATTGACTGTACAGTCAGAGCTCACTGGGGATGATGTGGCCTCATGGAGGGCACCTTACATGATGTCAGGATACAGAGGCATTGCCATGTGCAAGAGCAGCCTGCTGACAAATGAAGGGAAGACAAGTCTGAGTAACTTTCACCAGAGTAAGTGAAAAAATCTCACAGAATGTTCAAAGAAAAGATATAAAGGAAACTATTAAATACTATTTAAATGGTATTTAGTGTCATTAATGCTAGCAACACTGAATGAAACAGATTATAGAATGTCTACTGTAAATTATATTTAATGATAATGTAAAGGTATCTTCCATCCTTCTTTTCTGCCTTCCCTCCCTCCCTTCCTCTCTCCCTCCTCATATAACAGCTCTAAAGTCCAAGTAATCCTTTTTTTCTCTAACGTTAAGTACCAAGATTAATCCATTTCCTAATAGCTGGCATGTACCCAACAGGTACAGTCAGGATTTACAAAAACTCTTTATCCAAAACTGAGCTACCAAATATTTTGGCAAGCACATTTTTTTCCCTATAAATTAGATTTTCCATCCAGATCCCATATCAAAACCCTGCTCTCCACCCAGGGGTCCAGATGCAGCTGTAGATGCTTTCCCTCTGCTGCCCTGGATCTGTGTGCAGGCAGCCTCTAGAATGGCTTATTTTCTCTTCTCCACTGCTTTATCAGTCTGGAAAAAGTTGGAAAGAGCAGACTGTAACTGTCTGTAGTAGGCTCTGAATGTATGTAGACTTAGCAAAAGCTAAGAATTATGGGAAAGTTGCAGTTAGTAGAAGGCTCTATGTTTTGTAAATGACAATTTTCAGCTTTCAACTAAATCATTCTTAGATAGTGTTTTTCTGTGCTTCTGTGAAGTTCTTGTCTCATTATTTACATGTTCAGTGATTACTTAAAAGTAAGTGAATGACACTTTGTGGCCATACTTCTATATTATCTTTATGTAATATATGCAGTACAGCAGTGAAGCATTTCTATACAATGTTGCACCACATCTTGGAGCTGAGTATTTTCTATGTTCCTGATAGAGATAGAGATGGGTTAATAACTTCCTTGCTTCAACACTTTGAAATGTAGTAGCAAAAATGAGTATTTCTGATCACTCTGCCTATGGGGAAATACAAGAATGCCTTACATTAAAAATAACAATTCAAAAACGTACTCCAGTGAGTTTCTTTTACGCTTTCTAGAATTATGGTCTCTGTGGTCACATGACAGGGAGAAAGAAGGAAGCCTGATATTTGCTTTCCAATTATAATTTCTACTCTACTTAGGGATAAATTCAGCCCTGTCATTTCAAATGCAGCCTCAATAATACAACTGCAACCAATTGCACTAGATTTTAACATGGATTTGACAGAATCACACCTTACTACTGAGCAACAGGTAGTTCTTGCGTTCAATTGTGCGGGAGAAAAAGAGCAAACTTTGTTTCAAATCTCTCAATTTCATTTTTCTTTCTTTCTTTGTTCCTAGCTTGCTAAAAATGAAATGAGTCAAAAAGGGTCTGTTGTTTTTTTTTTTTTGTTTATTTGTTTGTTTGTTTTCTTTCAGATTCTGCTTTAATGAAGTCAACCGTTCCCTTCCTACTTTAGGCTGTGCTGTAGTCACTTTCTGAACTTCTTTCCTTTATCTTTCTTGTAAGAATTAGATGGAAAATGTGCTAATCTGTGAGAAAATCTCCAAGACTAATTAAAGATATTTACTCTTGACAGAAGGCAGATTTTACTGAATTCTAGCTAAAATATAGCTTGCTGAATTCTAGCTAAAAATATACGTTTTATCAAAGTAGATTTCATTTGAAAAATAATAATAAATGTCATGATAGGAAACTCCAGTTTTAACTATTGACCTAGCTCTATCTACTACACTTGAGAAAAAAATATAGAGTTCACAATTTAGCAGCACATTATTAAATAATCAAGAATTCTCCAAGAATGTTTCAATTGTTCTTATTATTTTACTGCAAATTAGTCATCAGTAAAAACACTTCAATGCAATTTGAATATGCAAACATAAATGTGTTAATTGCATGTTTAGAAAAACTGTAGAAGTCACAAATTAGAACATTAATGATGTCACTGGATATCTCTTTGATTAGGTCTGAGTGAGGCATAGAGTAAGGATACTAGTATTTTCTTCAGAGCTCTGCTCTGCATATCTGTAGTTGATTTACATAACTTCTGGGCTTTGGATAACCCTGCTGTAACGTGGACATAAGAATTTTATGTCCATTTTGTAAAGCTCGCTAATCATAAAAGCTTTGCACAGCTTGGTGTGTGGTATTACAGCAAAACTTTCACAACAAGTGAAATGCTGCCAACAGAATTAGAGTTAGAAGAGGCAAACTGAAAGAGAGACTGAGTTACTAATGAAAAAATACATAGCACAGTGTGTAGTGTGCATTTGATTGTGCAGACGAGTCATTGAAGTTATAAGGGTTCTTTTGTTTGTTTTTTTTTGTCTGTTTTGTTTTTTAAAGTCATAGCAGATATCTGCTTCTCAATGAGAGGATAATCAAAGGGCTGGAGCACATCTCCTGTGAAAAAAGGTTGAAGGAGCTGAGCTTATTTAGCTTGGAGAAGAGATGGCTTCATGGAGTCCTTGTTGTGTCCTTCCAGTACTTGATGGGAGGTTACAACTGGGAGAAGGGCTGACTTTTTACAGTCTGATAGTGATTAGACAAGGGGGAATGACTTTAAACTAAATGAGGAGAGATTTAGTTTGGAAAGAAATGCCCCATCCCTGAAAGCACATCCCTGGAGGGCCGGGCAGGATGGGGCCCTGACAAGCCTGATCTGATGGATAGCAAGTCTGTCTATGGCAGGGGATTGGAACTGAATGTGCTTCAAGGTCACTTCCAACCTGAGTCATTCTATGATTCTGTGATAAAATACATTTAAAGATTTCTCATTTTAATTTGCTGTTCATGGAAAATCACAGCTGGAAAAAATTGGAGGGAAAGCCTAACATTTGTACTTATGGTGTAAGAACATTGAGTTATTTTCATTCTATATGAGTCTTAGGGCAGAAAATCATTTTGGGCTATTTCTGAAGTTTTCCGTCCCATCTTGAGGCCGCATCAGAGAGAGGAAACCATTTTGCATTGCATTCTTTTGCCAACCAGTGCAACTGTACTGTGCAGGGGCAAAGACAGCAGGGGACATAAGGACGTAGCCCCAAAGGAGGCCTGAGCACTTCTTGTTTCAGCTGGGCGAGAAATTGAGTGGGGTTGAGCATGGCAAGCTGTCAGCTCTTCATCTACGCATCCTGGTAGTTGGAAGCTGTCCAGCTCATAGACACGGGAAGCCATCATGTTAGTGATCATAAGGGCCATTCAGTCATTTCCTTCCTTTTTATGCTAATCTTTGTCTTTTATGGACACTGTGATACGTCTGACAGAGATCCAGCTTCCATGAACAAATCCCTTTAGCTTTTCACATTCCCTCATTAACAATGAGTATAGAGGAGACCAAAAATCATATAATTTGAGAACAGAAACGTCAAGATATTTCAAATATTTTGGAAACAAGCCAAAACAACTGTAACATCTGCAGAAGCATATTTGAAACTAGTTTCTTGTTATATGTTTATGGGTGTTCTAGTGTATGTTTGGGAAGCTTACAGCTTGGAAGGCAGAATGGGTGAAAATATAGATAAACGTGATGAAAAATCAATTGCCATTAACTGAAGTGGAGATAGTGAAATACCAGTTTGGTAGAAATTGTTTCATTTCAGGGTAAATCACAGTCAGAGGGTGCACCTGGTGCAGTATACTCTATGATTCGAAAGTCTTCAGTGTCTGTTACAGCTAAAATACTGGCAAGAAAACTCACCCTAATTAAAATCATAATAGAAAATGGAAAAGGATTTCAGATTAAATACAGAAGGATTAAAGAAACAATTAAAAGATCTTCATTGATTGTTCTCAATTGCTTTTCTTATTATGTGGCTATATAGACACAAAGAGAGTAGATGTTACTAGAAAGGATGCTATTAAATTCAGTGTTTCACATCTACTTTTCCAGGCACCAAGAACTTGTAAAGCAAAGATTCAAATCTGAGTTGAGTCACAGCCTTACACTCAGACTAAGGCCTCACAATCAGGCAAAACCTGTGACAAGCCAAGACACAGAACTTCGACTCTCTGCTGTCCAGAGTTCACAAACATCCCTAAAAGAATTATAAGAAAAAAACGCAGAAATTCATGCTGGGAGTTCTTTGGTGTGATCACTAAAATTATCCTGAGTCAGCAGCCAAAAGTAAGTTTATTTTCATGCCTACTGTATGAATCCAGCATTGCATCAAAATCCACTTCAATTTCAAGGAAATGCTATTTTCATTTAAAAGCTAAATGAATTCCTCATCATTCAAAATATTGCCAGTGCTTTGCAGGTGACTGCAGAATACCTACAGAAAACAGCCTTACTTAATTGTAATTCAGAAGCTCCACAGAGCTTCCTGTGCTGAGAGGATGAAACAGTCAGCTGAAATAGAAACAGGTGTTTCAAAGCCAGCAAGAAGATATGAACATGAAAGCTCTGCTATTAGAAAGCAAAAAGCTCATTTTCTCAGTGTTTAAACTTACTTTTTTTGTGGTTGCTATGCTACCATCTCTGCACTTACTTTATGGCACTTCGAGCCACAGCAAAAAAAAAAAAAAATTTTTTTGGAAAAAACAGGCCTCAATTGAAAACAAATGCAAGACCATCCTGTAAAGTTTTTATAGCTTGCAAACCCTGAGATTCAGCAAAATTTAAATTGGTCAGTCTGAGGAATCATCTCACTGTTTACTTGCCAGCCTTCTGCATTATTTCTATTTTTTCAGTGCTTTTTAAGTATTATGTCTTCTACTAAGCTGATACTACCATCATTACCATTACTTGTTTCAGGATATAAGCAAGTTGCAGCCACTGATAACAATAATAGCTGTCAAACACTTTAATATACATGGAAACGGAGCTAACTCTTAGTAAAAATAAAATTTGCATAATAGGAAAAAATAGCCTGCATTCAGATGATATACCACAAGAGCGGTAGGCAAGTACTGCAGCATTCAGAAAGCAGGGAGTCAATACTAGGAAAATGGGCTGAAGATACTCAAAGGCTTTAATACATATGTTGGTGAGATAAGAAATACGGGAAAGAAAAGAGCACCCTTTGGACAACCAGGAAATATAGTCAGCTACGACCATGAAATTGTAGTGATAGATTCCTTTCATGGATATATTTCCAGTAACTCATTTAGGGAAATTAAAAACAAGCAGAGAAGGACTTGGGGTTCCTGATGGATGAAAAGCTGGACAGCAGCCAGTAGAATCCTCTCACATCCTGGAAGCCAACAGTATCCTGGGCTGCATCAAGAGAGGGGTGGCAGCAGGGAAGGGATGGCATTGTCCCTTCTGCTCTGCCTTCATGAGGCCCCATCTGGAGTACCGTGTCTAGGCCTGGGCACCCTGTACAGGAAGGACACAGAGCTGGTGGAGTGGGTGCAGATGATACACGCATATGATCATTGGGCTGGAGCACCTCACCTATGAAGAAAGGTTGAAGGAGATGGGCTTGTTCAGCTTGGAGAAGTGATAGCTCTGAGGAGACTTCATTGTGGCATTCTTATACTTAAAGGGTGTTTACAGGCAGGAGGACGGGGAACTTTTTACATGATCTGATAGTGAAAGGGTGAGAGGGAATGGCTTTAACTGAAAGAGAAGAGAATTAGTTTAGATGTTAGGAAGAAATTCTTTACACCATCCTCTGGTGGTGAGGAGCTGGCATAGGCTGCCCAGAGAGGCTGTGGCTCCATCCCTGGAGATGTTCAAGGCCAGATTGAATGGGGCTCTGGGCAGCCTGATCTGCTGGGTGGCAGCCCTACCCATGGCAGAGGGCTGGAACTGGATGATCTTTAAAGTCCCCTCCAACCTCAGCCATTCTATGATTCAATACAAAAAGAGAAGGAGGGAGAGCTGCTTGTGAGAAAGTGAATCCCACATGAGGGGTACTGATAGAAAAAGTGCAAGAGGATGAAGTTCATAACAAGCATGGGCACATCTCAGGAAACACGGTGTAGCCCTGGTGCTGGTGGCATGCTGCCAGCTCACTTCTACCTGCTCCTGTAGTATGCTGGGATTTAACCACAGACTCAAAATGGAGCAAAGGGAAGCAGAGCAAATCCTATTGTATAATATGGAAAACATGAAGCATTATTATGCAGTACCAGATAGCAGAGTGGTGGACTTCATAAGCCATATTTCATATGCCTAATTTCATCACCCACTGATTGTTCTGTGAAGAGAAAATAAAGAATATTGCATACTGATAGGTGCATCTCAGTTCTCTCTGTCTACCTTTAAAGAATCATTTCCTCAGGGGGAAATTGTCATGCTGAAAGTCCTTTCTCTTTTTCCTGTGTTTTTTTACACAACTGTGTGCATACATGCTTACTTGTACTTGGGATTATTAATTCCTCTTTTTGTCTTTGAATGTCTTCTCCAATGTGATTCTTGAGTTCATCAAATGAATATGCTATTTATCATATGGCTGTCAATTCCATGCCCCACACTGAAGCAGTAACTAAGGGATGTACTTTTCTATAAATATGTAAGTCTACTAGCAGTAAAGATGGCAAGGAATTATTGAGTAACTAAAGGATGTAATGGACTGTAACAAGAAAAAATAAAAGTCATGTTATGCATTAGGAAAAAATGGGAGGGTCAGTCCTACAACAGAATAATTTATCTAGAGAAAGTTGTTATGGTACCATCACTGCAGAGGTGATGATGTGAATATTAGATATTGTACATGGGAAAATATAATGGTATTGAAAAATAAAGCTGTAGTAAACATTCTGTACAAAATACTAATGCAGTGATGAGCAGCTGGAAGGGAGTATTTCTTTTCCATACTTTCTATTTAGGAGTCTGCTCTTGTGACATTAGCAGTTGTTAGCAGCAATGGGAAAGGAGGCAGAACAAACTGATCTAAGCAGCCCTTTCAGCTTTAACATCTATAGGATTCATTCAGCTTCCTCCTGGCACAGGATTGAGTTCACTCTACTCTGATTTATATATATCCAAAGTTTTTATTTTTGTACTCTTGCACAGAGGGGAAAAATACTACAGCCTGACAAGAACTTTAGAAACTTACTTCCCATTTGAAGAAGTGCATTTTTGCCATTGTCATTCAGTATGGCTTATTTTCTGCCCACTGGCCATGAGTGCATTAAACACTCAGTAATGGTTATATCAGTAATAAATAATTATGGTAAGCTGCAATATATGCTGTGCAAAGACTTTTAGCAATCATACAGCTTACTTCTGCACTGGCAGATTTCTGCACTGTGGAATTACAAGGATTTACTGCACTGGAAAGCAAAAGTTGTCTGTTGATAAGATCACATATCAAAAATATGAAAAAAAGTTTCCTTTGCATTTCATTAAGGCAGAGACTGCATTCGTTTTCTGCATTCTAATCTAGAGACCTGAAAAGTACAGCTATGTCAATATGGAGGGTGCCTCGCCACTCTGCTTTTCTCGATTCAACAACATAGGACTACCATCTACTTATTCCATTCATAAAGTACAAGGAGAAGAGGAATCATTTTTTATCGGGATCAGACTGTGCTTTGAACTGAGATTGGTGTGCAGTCATTGCTGTTTGCTCATCTCTGGAAAACTTTGAAAAAGTCAAGCAGCGATAAAACCTGGCCTCTCTTCGTTACTCCCAATATGCACAGTGAGCCAAATGGGGAAAGGAGTGGGAGGTGGCAGAGAGGCAGTGTGTCCCTCTGCCTTTCTTGCACAGCCTTGTAGATTACACATTCTTCCCCAGGGTGAATGCTTTACCAAGATACTAACAGAAACCATTTTTTTGAGGTGTAAGAAGACTGTGTTCTGATTCAGGTTTCAGCAGTATAAATGGAATAAATGGGAAGGATGATTTCTCTGCCACTACTGCTATTACAACTCTAATTTCTGGGAAAAGCAGAGGTTTGGTTACTGGGGGGGAATTTCTGTGGTCACTGCTTCATTGAGTATGGTGCGTGAAAAGGGAGGGAATGCCTTGCAGATATTGATCTCTTTGTGCTTTCCAGACTTACCCTGAGAACATTAAACAGCAGTTATGTTTCCAGTGCAGATAGACATATCTATGATATTTAATTTCCTAAAACTGCAAGGCAGGAGGTGTGGATAAATGTTATTCTTTGTTTATTTCTTGATTTCAGTCTTTATGTTTCCCAGAAGACCTTTTCTATTTTCCTCAGTGATACACAGAATTTTGTAAGCTTTATCTACACAAAGCATACCAGACGCCCTGTTCCACCTTGCAACACAAATATATTTTTCTCGTCTTTTAAAACTTAGTCAAAAATCTGTATACTTTGGGGTCCTTACATGCTGACCTTTACATTTTATCTCTTCACTCACTTCTCTCTACTCTTTAAACTCTCCGCTGGCTTATAACTTTATTATACATTCCTTTCAAGTTTATTCAGGTTTCTCAGATTTCTTCCCAAGCATTCTGTGGAAAAGCCCAGATAAATGGGTCTCAGAGTTAATTTGTTCTATAACTGCCCACACATTTACGATTCAGACTCCTTTCTCACTTTTGCCTTTATCCTGTTCTTGACCCCTGGTTGTAGTTGCTGCTTTTCAGGTGACTCAGTTTTCTGAACTCTGTTCCCACATTCCCCCTCTCCCCAAACCCTTAGTATTAATGAATTCAGGCAGGTGATCTCACGACACTTTCTCATATAATTATACCTTGAGGTTTCTCTGGAAACAAAACTACTACTTATTTGGTACTCTTCAAGAAAATGCCTTCCTGCTTAGAGCAATGTATGGGTAATTATTTAGCAACAAAATGCTGCCACAGGCAGCATTGCTGCTGTGCTGGCCTGAGGAGGCTACACACAAGTTAACTCCTCTCCCTGAAAGCCAGGTTCCTTTCCTGTGGAGATGCTGGTGTTTAAGATATAAGAAACTTAAGAAATTGTAAACCATGCAGAAATGGAATACAAATGGGGGATAAATATATAAGCCACCAGGGTCTGTACCACAACAGTGTAAGCAGAGGCATTGTCAAGCCTTTTTTGTGAGATAAACATTTAAAGGCATTTTAAAAGTTTTATTTTCTGAACCAGTAAAATTTCAAATGGAATGTCTGCCCTCTCATTTCACCATTTCTCTGAGTCCATAAACTAATCATAGAATCATAGAATGACTGAAGTTGGAGGGGGTCTTAGAGCCCAACCAGTTCCAACCCCCTGCCATGGGCCAGGTTGCCCCCCACCAGAACAACCTGCCCAGGACTCCATCCAACCAGGCCTTGAAGGAATGGGGCATCTACAGCTTTCTCTGTTTTCTCCCTCCGTTGACTATTATTAGGTACCATGCTAAAGTCATCAATACAGCATCTCTGTGACAAAGCAACCGTGCTACTGGCTAAAATGTTACTTCAGTCAACTGCATTGTCCACAATACTACGGTGCCTAATAAAGTGGCAGCTGCCACTCAAAGCCCATTGCAGAGCGGAGCTGGAGGACTGGTGTGCAGTCTGCAACTCTGCCTGCTTACAGGTCACTCTTTCCTGGGCTGAAAGCCTGGCTGAGGTGCATATGACAGCTGAACACAGCCTACTCATTTCAGGCTCTGCACAGGGCAGGAAACTTGCCAAAATGTCCACATACACATTACGAGGGAGTTGAAGGAGGCAGATATGACAGCTTCCATCTACGTGTTCCTTAACTGCAGTCTCTGCAAGTAGGTGTAAATTGCCTACATTTTAGGAACACTTTCTTGTTTTCATCGACATGCCAGTGAATTTCTGGCAGTTTTCTCAAACATGATTATTTTGCATAAAAAGGCCCTTCAAGGGAACTTGCACATCAAATGCAGCCTAATGCAATGTTCAAAAATCCATTTGGCCTTTATCATCTTTTTTGTTCTGTGCTGTGATGCGTGTCCTGAGAGCATTGGCCAGATTTATGGTGCTGCAGTCCTAGTAAGTGTAACTAATGCCTGATTTAATTGCTTTCTACATTGTTCCTCCTTTAATTCTGTATCACATCCCTCTAGGCTGAAGCACAGCATCTTATTCCGACTCAGTGCTGAAATGAGCTTACAGTCCTTGCAGGTTTTCCTTCCACCACACTTCAGACCTCTTCCTCTTTCAGCTTGTCTTCGACGGTAGCACACATGACAAGGATTTGACTTCTTGTTCCTAGGCTTATTTTACATTACTCCACTCTACATGGAATATGCCCAGGCCAGGCCCATAGCGTTATCAAAGTGCTTCTGGATCTCATGGTGTTGTTCCTACTTTTCTTCATGATAACTTTAGTATAATTTTGAATGAACTCAAAGTCTTGTCTTCGTTACAATCATCTCAGCAGAGAGCAGCAAATAAGAAATGAAAAGTTCCCCAGACTGTGGGGCATCCTGTACAAGCTGAAACCCAATTCGCTAACCTTTTATAAACACAGAGTGAGTGTGAAGTGCTAATGATACATTGGACACAGAAAACAGACACCAGCAGGGGAATTTTTTACCTGCATTATTCCAACAGAGCTTTTGAAAATAATTATGCCTTTTTTATACTGTTTCAATAGATCCGCTTGCCTACTGTATTATAACTGTTCAATTCCATGTATGAAATCACTAATTAGAATGTATTCACAGCAAGGTTATTTATTGAAATTGAGTATCTGGGATGGACACAGAACACTTGAGACTCAATTAGCCTTTCACCTATCAATAAAGTACAATGGAGTGAGAGGAGAAAAAGAAAGGAAAAAGAAAGGATCCTGACTCCAAATTGTTCTACTTTACCTGCATATTTGAAGAATTATGGAGGAGAGAATAGAGATTTACTACTGTATCGCAATGTTATTTAAAGGGATATTTTGCTTTTCAGTCAGCTACCCAGAGTAGCTGGAAAGGTAGAAAGAAAAAGGTAGAAACAACATTGAAAAGCATTAATCTTAGGAAGCTGCTGCTGTTCCATATGTGAGTGGTAGCAGACATTGGAAGGTGCCAGAGGACACATCAGTATTGTATGTTCCTTCATCTGAACACTGCATGTGCTGACAAGTGGGAAGTGGGGGTAAAAGGGAGAGAGGAAGATTACAGTTACAAGTGAATCACCTCTCAGGGATGGATCTGTCCTTGGAGTTGTCAGATGTGATTTCCTGTGCCAGCCCTGGCAAATATGACCCTTGGACTTTTACTGTATAAACCTGTCATCTAAATTGATGGAGGATATTTCATCTCCCTTGCCCTCCGTCACTGATTTGTTTCATATTTAGGCCAACTGACTTCATTCATCCTGTGGGAGTTTGAGCTCGGCAATGAACATTAGTCAAAACAAACCATTTTAAGCAACAATTGCAGAACAGTAACGGCAATTATATTTGGGATTGTGAATGCAAGCATCGGCACTCTGATTTTCTAAGATACTTGCAAACAATCAGGAAGCAATCCATATTGAGAGCACCAAATGTTCAGTCAAAATGTTCCTCATGTTGAATATTGGTTGCTCATGAATAACCCGAGATCTAAGGAATTAACATTTCATCCAGAAATAATTCTGAGCACCAAATATCTAACCTCAAATAGAGATACCCAGTATCTCCTGCAAACAGCCTGGAGACCCCAAGAGCCATACTGTGTTTTAACTGTTGTGTAACTTGCCACTGTGCTCAGGACAGCTTACATACAGAGTAAATCACATTTGTTTCTCCCCGCAGGCAGACATAGCATATAAAATAAATGACTCCCAACATATCTGTGAAAAAATATATCTGCTGGTAAAGATTGCAAGAACTTCATTTTTGGCATTTGCCATTAGAAATTAAGAAACATATAGATGTCTCAAGTTTCAAAACACTTACTGTTTTGTCTCCTCAACTTTAAGCTTTTTCAAACTAGTTATTTTTGCTGAAATGAACACTATGCTTTTGAAAGGCCTCTACAATAACGCACAAATTATGAATCAAAATTTCTGGGACTCAGAACCACCACTTGCTAAAGACTGTCTCAGATACTGTAAAATGAATGCAAATGTATCAGTGCAGTAAGGAGAATGCTGAGTGTCAGTAAGAAACGTTGTGTTTTCGTTACAGGACTCTCTTCTGTTATGTTTGGCTTTCCTTGGGAAGCTCATTAGTGGACTGGTTATTTAGAATAGTGCACATTAAGTTCTATTACCCCACATAACCTATAGATGTCATTGCCCTGAAGGGAATTTACTCATCAATTTTTTTTCTAGCAGATAATGGAGGTGAAGTAAAACTGCTTCTATGTAAGAGGACCTCTAGCTTTAATTCCAGCTAGGGACACAGCTGCAGCTTTGCTGATTTTGTAATTTAAGCAGCACGGGTATGTTTAAGCAACTTAGACTTAGAAAACTAGGTGGAGAGGTTCCCTGATAGCTCACAGCTCTAGCATTTAGTCAAGCTGCTAATCCAAACCTTCAGTGCTTTTTCAGGGCACATTTTAACACCTTTTACAGGATGGTCTCCTTTGCATGTGTGTCTTCTGCTTCCATAATTAATCTCTTATATAAAGGTCTCTAAAAATGGATAAAAATTACCCTGGTGATACTGATTATCTCCTCTGACCTCAAATATGCTATACTAAATATCGCCCTTCCATTTCATGATGTTATGGCTAATACATTTGTGACAGTTGCCACAAAATTGCTTTGGAGACTTCAAACATATTTAACTTATGATTAATGTCTTTACAGAGCCGGTCATTTACCTTTCTTGTGGAGCAGGCACTCACTTTTTCTATGTTATATGTGATCGTTTGCTTTTAGGTATTTTGCCAGGCATTTAAATTTTAAGAAAATTATTCATATGAAACAAAGACTGAGCTGAAATCCTTTGGATTACATGAATATCTAAAATACGGTATGTTGTATTTTTTAACAAGCTAAGAAAAGACTTGAAATCAAAAATGACCAAATGGGTTTGTTCTTTATTTCCTGAGAAACTGAGAGTGTGTTTCTTTTGTCATTTTTTTTTTTTTATTATTATTTGCCAAACATTAATAAGCACATATTCGAGTAGCTTGATCCCATGTTAGCAAGTCAATGCACCTGAATACTATGATCTGTTGCAGGAATTAAGCTTCAGAGCAAGTAGTCTTCAAGATAACTGACAGCCTACCTTTTTCATTAAAGTTAATTAACAGTACTATGTTGTTTACAATAATTAAAAATCTTGGCAATTTATAATCATTTTTTCACTAATCATTTCAGTATCTGAGCTTACGACAGGAAGATAGTAGTCAGTCTCCTTTGTCTTGTCAGTCTTCTGCCTAGCCACGCTGAGCTGTTATCAAATATCACCTAAAAAGACACATGAAAAGCTGCTCCTGGAGTACTTGTCTCTACACTTAGGACTGTGTACATCCATTTAGCAGGTAAACAGGGATACTTTAACACTATTATTCTGCAAAATGCCGATGCTATAGCACTTTAATCGGTGAAGCTGAGTACTTGTTTTTTTAAATAGTTGCATATATAACATTTTCAAAATATCCAGGAAATCATATATGTTAAGTTCAATTGTGTGACATTAAAGCTGGTGCAATGTTGACAGAAAAGACGATATGCATCGGACGGTCTAATTTTCTGTTTATTTACCAGCAGATAGCAAACTCCTTTTTCCCTCTCTCTTTCCCTTTCTCCTTCCTTTTCATTTCTTTTTTATGGGTATTAATTTGCTCTCTGGTGCATGAACATTTTCCTTCTGTCCGCCCATCCACTATTCTTGCTGTGAATATGTTCTTAATTAGTGTTCTAAAATATGAGTTTATAAATATGACATAGTAGGTGTAGAGGACTGAGGAAAAACAGTACTAAAAGGACATAATTATAGTTAAATGAAACAAAAGAAAAAATGAAGTTTCAAATGTTCTTACTTTCTGTTAGATTTAACCATTGATTTCTGCATTAGTTCATTCAGTGTCTCTCAGTTGAAATAATGCTGTCCATTATAACTAGGGAGCTTTAGACCTCAGCTCAAAGAAACAAGTCTACTTAAATGCTTAAAGTTAAGCATGTGCTGAATTTTGCCCTTCAATAGCATTGTTTCATGAGAATGAAATATATGCCTTAGTTTCAATTCTGTCATTGTTTTGTGTGGCCAGAATCAAATAATGTTCACAGTTCTTAAATAAATAAATAAATAAATAAATAAAAGTAAAAACAAAAACAAAGGAAAAAACACAAGCATCAAACAAACTTATTGCAGAATGCAAAAAATAAATCTCAGAAAGCTGTATTGGTATATATGGTGGCTAGAATCTGAAGTACTCAGAATCCAAATGCAAAGTACTATAATATACTTCTAAGATTCCAAACTTTATTTTGACTCACTCACAGACAGATAAAATAACTTCCCCATTACTTAGTGTCTGAATCAGATTATATTTGCAAAGGTGCACTTTACAGAAGCTATTGATCTCAGTGCCTTATTAATATATTTACAGGAGTTAACACAATTTTGTCATAATGGTTTCTGTTTCTTGAGGATCAGTAGACCCGTGACTGTACGCTAAAAGAAGGTAAGTGGTATTTTTCAAAGTGATTAGATGTCACTGTGGCAGCATCATTCTTTTTTGGCAGAAATAACGTGGAAGAGTTGTATTAGTTACCAGAAGAAAAAAAAAGTACCTTCCCCCAAATACTGCTTGAATTACTTTTGCAATGTTAATGTTCTGATTGTAATAATGAAAGGTAAGAAAAATAAGGACAGATTTTCTGAGTAAAATTAGAAACGAGACTCATTCTGAAGCACATGAATAATTTAAAATGAAAAAAAAAAACACAAAAAAACTATATTTCCCGAAGTGTGTTTACAGCCATCACTCAGACGTGTAAGAAAAGGATGGCACTGGACATGGGTAACTGCTTCAGTTTCCTCCCCACCAAGAAAAAGGCAGTCCTGAGAATTTCTTGGTCAGGAAAGGTTGCTGTCTAGATTTCTGGAGAAAGGAAACCCACTTATTTTCGTATGTAGATCGTGAGAAACGCTCAAAATCAACTATTTCTAATCAGGCAAAGATCTCCGCGAGGCAGCAGAGCTCTGTTCGGCATTGCAAGGGCGGGCGCGCGCGCCCCCTGGTGGCGAGGGAGAAATTTCGCGCTCAATCAGCGCCATCCGTACCGCTACGAACCGTTTCTGCGACGCGTGTGATGTCGCTGCTGGCACTCGCTGGCTGAGCGTCTCTACTCGATGTGGTTGCTGAGGTACGCTTCATATAGTTTATTACCCTCCTGTTGTTCCCCACTTTTCACGTGGGATGGCAGGACAGTGTGTACTGGATTCTCCCTTCCCTGCCTATCCGCCTTAGCTAGTATCATTTCTACCCACCTGGTAAGAATGTTCTAGAAAACAAAATACCTGGCAGACTCGCTGTACCCTGTGCTAGGCTCTGCCTCAGCAGCTCGGTGTGAGCAACAATCCCTGCAGCCACTTTGTAAGAAAGTTCAGTAAAGGCTGTCCCTTAGTGCTGGAAGTTTTGCACTGCAAAAACACAACCCAACTCTCACAAGATCTGAAATATTTGAACACCTTTCTGCACAGACCACAGGGTGATGTCTAAACTGATTCTGGTAGCTGTGCTGAAGTGTGGTTTCTGATCTGTTGAAGTGGCAATATCCAGGAACAACCACAGAGGCTGGAGAAAGATCTGGCTTGAAGCAGTGTCACTTTTCTCTGTTCCCAGCTCTCTGGATATCTACATCCACAGATCTCAAGATCCTATTCTGATCCTGTTGAAATTCATGAATCCATTTCTAAGTATTGTGGGACATCAAAAGTAGTGCAGAAAGGTGCAGTACCACTAGGGTATTCTATCTACACATGTAAAACAAGGGAAAGTAAATTCAACTTAAGGCCATACCAAAAGATCATGTGATATACCAAATTCTGATTAGGGTTAAAGGAATTGGCTCTGATGCTACAAAAGAAAGCAGAAAGATAGAAGCAAAAGCAAAAAGTGTTTGTGGTTTAATGTCTGCAGTTAATTGTTAATATGATATTTGGAACAGAAATTTTATGAGCATTTCACTAGGTAAACCATACATCAATTCCAGGTTATAGCTAGATTTAAATCCAGATGTGATGAAGGATGTATATTTAGTATTCCAGAGTAGGCTGGAATTTGACTTCTTCCATAAACAAGCATATTTGTTGTGGGTGCTGACAGAAACACTAATACAATTAATGCTGCCAAATTAACCACCCAACAAAAGCAGAAAAAAAAAAATAATAATAAAAAAAATCACAGAACAAGTCTGCTGCTTTGATTCACTTGAGAAAATGAATCTTTTATTGCCCAGATAGT
Organism: Perdix hodgsoniae; assembly: GCA_035772895.1. Classification (NCBI taxonomy): domain Eukaryota; kingdom Metazoa; phylum Chordata; class Aves; order Galliformes; family Phasianidae; genus Perdix; species Perdix hodgsoniae. Next base: position 26,368,820 of record JAPSGF010000002.1, read on the forward strand.
AAGGGTAAGAGAAAAAAATAACAATTGTGGTTTATTTTGATTTTATCTGTCTAGGTCTAAAGCTGTTGTTTAAACAACAAAACTTTCCACACAATATGGTTGAGAAATGAAATTTTACTTAGTCATTGGTGTAGAAGGATGCACAATGTAGAAAATTTCCCTATGTCTGTCTGGAAGTGTTGAGTTGTTCTCAGTTTAAAAGCACAGATGAGCCCCAGATTGAAAATTATAAACAAGCAGAATAACAGTTACACTGATGAATGATCATGTAGCATTTTTTATAAATATTGGTCTGTAGTTCATCTAACAGCTTTGATAATTTATAGATCTGTAATGTTTAAGGTTGCTGACTCAGCCCTTTCCATGGTCACTGGTTCTCATTCTTGCTTGCCCTCAGAGTTAAAAGTTTTGCCATGTTTACCTAAAAGTGAGTTGCTATATTGTTTAATTTGCAAACATAATCTCATTTGCAAAAGTAACACCCAAAAGTTTTTTTTTTGTTTGTTTGTTTTTTAATCAGAACAGAGAAATAATGTCTAGTATGGTCTTTTATATGTTTAAAGCCAGTTTAGTTTATCTGTGGAAATAGCTCGGTATTCCTAGATGAGCTCAATAACAGATGAAATACCTCCTAAATCATCCCAAAGGTCTTCTTGGTTACTGTAACAAACAGAACTGTAACCTTGTTGCCAAGACTACTGCCCCACCATCTTGACCTTCAGGAGCTCTCATTCACTTTCCCTAAGGCATATATTCTAGCTTGAATTTTCTTTAGTTTGATAGTCTTTATTTCTGAAGGATTTTTTCCTTGTCTGTCTCTTTGCTTATTTATTTATTTATTTATTGGAATCTGAATCAATCTTAATTTGTGAAATTAATGTATGTTTAATTGTCAAGAAATGTATATATATGCTAGCTGATTTTGCAACTCATAAAAATTATGAGCATACCTTATAAAACTTCAGACTGCATGCTGTTTACTTTCTGCTTGGTTTGACATCCTTTGGAAAGATGTCTTCCTATCAGGTTGTTTATTAATTTGCTGAATTTCTTGTTCAAAACTTGAACTTTTCCCTAGTTTTTAGGGTGTGCTTCTCCTGGCTGTTTCTGGGGCAGGATGTATTGAGGAAGGCTGTATTGAGGAAAAGGATCTGGGGATGTTGATCAGTATTCAATTGAACACGAGCCAGCAATGAGCCCAGGTGGCCAAGAAGGCCAAGGCATCCCAGCTTGTATCAGAAATAGTGTTGCCAGCAGGAGCAGGGAAGTGATCTTCCTTCTCTACTCAGCACTGGTGAAACAACATATTGAGTACGGTGTTAAGTTTTGGGCTCCTCGCTACAAGAAAGACATTAAGCCCTGGCATCATCCAAAGAAGGGCAATGAAGCTATTGAGGTGTCTGGGAGCACAGGCTTTGTGGGAAGTGGCTGAGGGCACTGGGGTCATTAGGTCTGGAGAAGAGGAGGCTCAGGGGAGACCTTATCAATCTCCACAACTGTGGGAAATAAGATTGTGCTGAGGTGGAAGTTGGCCTCTTCTCCCACAAAACTAGCAATAGGATGAGAGGTAATGGCCTTATGTTATCCCAGGAGAAGTTTGGGTTGGATATTAGGAAAAGCTTCTCAAAAAGACTGGTTGGCACTAGAACAGGCTGCCCAGGGGAGGTGGTGGAGTCATTGACGAAACATACAGATGTGGTACTTAGGGACGGGGTTTAGTGAGCAGTCTTGGTAAAAGGATGATTGGACCACATAATCTTGGAAGTCTTTTCCAACCTTGGTGATTCTCTGATTCTGTGTTGGGGCTCAGGACACATCCCCCTTGTGCCAGGACTTAGTTATGAGGCTCAGGGCAGCTCTGTGCTGTGGGAACCTGTCCTGCAGGAGAGACTCTCCACTACTGCCATGGAGTGGCACAGATAAAAAGATGAGAGGAGTGAGAAGACTGGCAACTTCTGTTGCCTTGATAACCGGGCACTGACACCTCAGTGTTCAGATGGAAGTCATGGACAGGCCAGTATTTACCATATAAGCCCCAACCCTTAGTCTTTTTAAATTTTGAACTTTTTAGAGCAGCACTATCTTTGTTCATAAAGAGATGGAGTAGTAAGATCCAATTCTGTGATTTTTTTTTTTAATCATAGAATTGAATCACAACCATAAAAATAGATGATATTGATTGGGGCATCAAATTTAAAAGTTGAATACAGCTGGAAGTGAAAAATAATATATCAAATTCTGTAGCTAACATATACTTTAGGAGAGTAAATTTAAACATAAGACAGAAATAATATAAAGGAAGATCTAGTTCAAATCTATGGGTTGAGGCTTCTCAGAAGGTTTGAACAAACATTTTCTTTTGTGTACATGCTGATAGTGCTGTGTGTATGTACTGGAAGGTAGATCTGATTTTAAGTGACTAAAATTACATTGTTTGGAGAATGTCAGGTTTTTTTCCTCTTAATTTCATACTCCAGTTGTTGGCCAGTAAAACAGATTATTGAAAAAAATCCTGTTACTTCAAGATCCTGAAGAGTACAACAATAACTCCACCTCACCTTACATCTTTCACTAATTGTAAGTAAAGTGTTACAGATTTTAAACAAATGTGGTGTTTCTGAACACTTGAAAGGTACATTTCAGATTTAATTGCAGGAACTCAAACAGAGAAATTAGAGTTTAGGCTTACAGTATATTAGCTATTGCTTGTGTGAACACTGTTGTTCAGTGGCAAATTGGAAGTTGTGTATATCATTTTGGAGAAGATTATTATACGGGAGATCAAAACAAAGAAGGCTGTGATCCAGGCTTTCTTACATGAAAGCAAAATCATTAAATCTGTATGAAACTTTTGTTTAAAGTGGAACTTTAAGCATTTTTTTTTTTCTAATGCCATGATTATTAATAATGGGAGTTCATGAAGAAAAGGTCAAAAACAGTTTCTGCTTATCCATGTATGCTATGTACAACTTGGATCCTTTTTAATGCCAATGACAGAAAAGATCTGGCATGTTATTTAGAAGGATAGCTTTGGAGGAGACTCAGAGGTGACCTCTGTGTTGCAATAGAATCATATCCACATAGTAACAAAGAGCTGCCACCACTGCAGATTAACTTCACAATCTTTGTGCAGAAATTGTGTCCTTAATACTTAAAGGAAACACAAAGAGGAGAAAGCTGATTGAAAAGAGCAGATGAAGGGCAGGAAAATAATATGATGCTCTCATGGAGAATGTTCAGCTCAACATTTTTTTGTTTTACTTATCTAGATAGGTTGATTCCAGATGTAGAAAATTCTTAACATTCTGTTGTTCGGGAAGATGTAGAATTGATGTTGCTGTAACTGGAAACAATGATGGATTTTCCTAACTAAGCTATTACCTCCTTGGATCTGCCTTCAAGAGAAAAACAAAACAAAACAAAAAACTAGAGGCATTTGAAATGAAAGTTGTCTTTAGTGCTGTTTAAAGCAAGAGAAACAGAAATAATTTGTGATTTCTAGCTGCAGCATTCTCCATATGGACAATTTGCTGCCACAGTAAGCACCTCAGGAAAATAGATTGTTTTAAAACAAAAGTAAAATGGCCAGGCATAATTCAAGTCAGCTTTTTATTCAGAAAAGCATGCGCTTTAATTCAAGCATATGGCAAATTAAATGTATTCAACACTGTGAAGGTGAAGGAATTAGATGATTTGGCAGGTCACTGGCAAACTTTCTCTTGGCTTGGACATTCTGGAGCCTTCATGAAAACTCCCTGATGTCAGGTGTGTTGCATCCTGCCTTTAGAACATACCTGTTCTTGCTGCTAAAGCTTGCTGTTCAAGCTAAAGTTAAGCTGGCTATAAGGGGTGAATTAACTTAATGTGACCACAATATATATAGCTTTACCAAGATCGGGTACTGCGGTTACAAAAAAAAGCTGCTACTGTTCTCGTGTATGCTGCTAACTGTTGGAGAAGGATAATATTCTTCTGAGGATTTGGGAATGTCTTCCGGCACAACTTTAGGTACAGTCTGAGAAAGATTTGTAACTTTTGACTTCTGGAAATGCGCACATGAGACTTTCCATATGCTCACAACAAAGCATGCAGAGCTCATTTTTTGTTTGTCTTTTAGTAAAAAGGTGTTAGACAGCATCTCTGTCAGGCAGGACAAGGGAGGACGACTATTCATTTTAATAATGAATACTCTCAAAATTGACCTAGATACAACCTGCAGTTATTATACTGGAAACTTTTGTCCGTGTTTTAGCTGACATAATGTTCTTTTACACATTCCTATTGGAAAAAACTCTGGGCCCATCAATTTTCTGAAGACTGTTATTTCCAGTAACATCTCACATGTAGTTAATGTCCCCAAATGATTAGCTGTGAGAAGAGTGTGGGCATAAGACAAGTTTGAACGAAGTTCCCTATTTGTTATCTTTGATATCACATCAGGTGGTTTATTTGCTGGATACATTTGTGAGGCCTTGCAGTGCTCAAAATAAACCTATTCCTTCAGATTTAAATATAACTTTTAATTGTTTTGTAGCTGATATAATATCCTAATCAGTATCTTATCTGTGGTTTATAGAAACGTTGTTATAAACATGCAGCTTTAACCTTCATTGATTTCAAGGACTCTGTCATTATCCTATTTTCCAGGGCGAAGTGATTTGTAATTACTGAGTATTCTCATGTTTAATTTGATGTGATAAACCTGAAACTAATAGATAAATGAGCTCACTTCATTCTGAGACCAAAATAATTTGTAGAAAACAGAAAAGATGGAGAAAAGGCATTTGAAAGTAACATCTGAAGGCAGTACCTAAAAATATATAGTTCACGTAGGAAAATATCATTTTAACAAGGCTCACTTACAATTTAGTATCAGACCATCAGGTTGTTTCTTCTATGCCTTTTTTTTTCTTTTTTCTTTTTTTTTTTTTTTTTTTTTTTTTTTTTTCAGCTCTGTGCTGGAGAAACTCCATCAAAGGAGGTGGCCATTTCATCTTCTGAGGCAAACTTCTAAACATAGGGCACACTGCACTAATAGGAGTTCCATTATTCATCGAGACATTTCCTTTATATCTGACTAATTGTTTTGAAAAATGCATATGAGTTGCAATTTCAAAACATCATTTCTTTCTCTGTTACAGTACTACATCCAATAGTGTAAGCTACCCACATAGTTCCATTGTTCTTTTTTGGTTTATTTTAAGTCTCATTTTGTAACACATGCATTAAAAAATGAACTCTGTTAAATCAGAGTTTGTGTAACCCAATTCTATCTGGTTGCCATTCACCACTGCCATTAGAAAGGCAGTCAAGTGTCATATACTTAGCTTGTGCAGCACTTGTTACTCCTGAGTGCAGATTATCATCAGTGAAAAATAAAGCCAGATGAACAACAATCAAACCATTTGCAGGAGTTAAAATTTTCCTTTTTCTTTATCCTCTTAATGGTCCTTGAGCAGCTATGCTTGAAACAGCTGGTCAGCCTCAGTCTAAAGAGTCCTGGGGACTATTTGCGTCATTGCTCTTCTTTTTAAGCATTCTGCTTTAGAACTAAATTGCAAATTTGGAGATGCCAAATTAAAAGTGATTTCCTGTCTTGACTTGATATCTCTGCAGATGTTAGCCCTTGCAAACTGCAGTTTTACCTGATCCACTCTTTAAGTGCCTTGTAATCAAGACAGTATTATTGTCCCATCTCAAAACCTACTGTATGACATTGCAAAATGTGTGTGCTGTAGCGCCATGGCTCAGTGTGAGTTGAAATGAAAGAGGCACACATAAGAAGAGATGAAATGAAGAACATATTATACCTTCTGTTGTACATGAAGTTAACATAAAAATAATGAGTTAGTCTTACAGGAAAATGTTCTGGCGGTGTATCACGCTGAACAATCTTTGCCTAAGGAAAATGCCTCCTTATAACTGACTGGTTTTGTCTGTGCCTCTGTGGGATTGTCACTTATTTAACTTCATTTCATTTTCTGTTGAAGCCCGTATTCATCTGTTGTCTTTTATAACTATATCTTTATGAAGATGGTTTCATAGCACAGTGTAGTGGAATTCCATAGGTACGTTGGGGGTTAGGAAACATCAGCCAGAAACCTCTTCAGTGTATAACAGAAACTCCAATTCCAGAATCTTCAATGAAGTACGAGCTCTTGGAAGGTACAACAGCGTTTTACCAGTAGATAAAAAATATAGCAACTGGAAAAAGTCCATAAGTATGGTAGATGTTCTAGTATTTAAAAATGTTTTCAATTCCTTTAGTAAAAGCAATATTCCATTTCTGAAAAGAGAAATTCTTTGATATAAATATTTTTATCCTTTCCCTCGTGTTGCTGGATCATAGACAGGGAGAAGAGAAACTGATGGCAAAATTCTAAAATATCATAAAGAGTTCTGTGGGTTTTCTTTTTTTGTGTGTGGTTTTCTTTTTTGTACTGCTTTTTTTCTCTTTCCAGCTATCAAATATTTCCTGAATTTTCTGTTAGTAGTGTGAGGCAAAGACTTTGTGATCAAGATCAGATGTTTTGCTTCAAAGAGAGAGAGAGGGGCTTGTTATTTCCTGGCAGCTAGCAGTTACTGATGTAGCTCAAGGGGCTGAAAGAGAGATAGGTTCAATCCCACAGTGTGTCCCACAGTGTTTCGGGTATCTGTAGAGGGTCTTGCAGTTCATTACAGAAGGAAAATACTGTAGAACTCAAAGTGTTGCCAGTCCTAACTTATCTGGCAAATTATGTAGTGCTTGCAGTGCATGCTGGTAATAGTCTCCCTCTAATGTCTAACCTGTGCCAACAAAGAACAGGAATGGCAGATGCTGATAGCTAAGTAAACTGGTCTTCTAGCTCAGATGTTGGTAGCTGAACATTGTTTATTGCTGAAAGTCAGGCAGGTGATTCCTGCTGAGCCCAGTACAGGTATGCATACAGTCAGCAGCAGCTCCCTGTATTAGGATTTGGCAGTTTTGTAACAGCTGTACTCTGTATACATTCAGACAGTATTACAGAAATTCAGATCCCTCACAGTAGTAGACAAGACCCTTTCCTACACCTCAGTGAGGGAAGATAGGGGTCATAGATGCATCAACAGAATCTTGAGCGTGACTTGGATTTGCTATTAATCATTCATCTTTGCACTGAATCTTAAAAAGGACTTGGACTCTACAATGCTTTCTGTTTGGGTAGCGGGCTGTTGCATTAGCATGCAGAGCCTGTACAAGTTGTCTAGTCTTCCTAGGCAGTGCCAGGTTATGCCTGTGCTCTGTATCTCAGAGAGATGGGAGCATGAGCTCAGCGCTGCCCGTGTTTGGCTGACTGTCTAAGGGGATTCAGTGCAGTTGACATGCCAAGGCAAAAGTCCCCTGAAACAAAAACAGCCATTGCATGGTGGCTGAGAGCTCTCCAAAGCTCTCAGTACAGGAGACACTGAGTTATACCATGTTCCTTGTGGCACTCCTCAAAAAAATGCCATGAAAGTCTTTTCATGAACCTAGAGGTCTGGGATGACTTAGTTCCTTTCTTTGTAAAGCATATCTTCCAAGGGAAGAGGAGGTGTCATGGAAATATTCCTCTCCTGATCACTTCTTCGTAGTATTTCAATAAGTAAATCACCTCTTTCTGTTATAATAATGAGTAAATCAATGAGGAACAGCAAATACAGAATCATTTTTATTTTCTGATTGAGGTTCTTCGTGCCTTCATTTTTCCCCACGTTTTGAACTTAAGGGGCTAGGGTGAATGTGGAAGTCATATGTCCACAAAAGATGACCAGACAATCTAAGTTTTACTGCAAAATTGCTATCCAAGCAAACGGCTCAGAGGGAGACTTCAGGCAAAGTAAAGGTGTCTGTTGTTCAGCAACTGGAATGGGTTTCTGAAAGAGGAAAATTACAGCTTCCTGTCCTTGCACTGGGGACAGTACATTATATGTAATGGATTAAATGATGATACTATGTGTTAAATAATGACTCACCAAAACTGTTGTCAGCAAAATGAAATTTGGGTTACAAACTGGACCAGATTCACATTGAGATATAGACAAGAGCTTAACTTCTGGATTGGTTCTGATTTAGACAGTGAAGCTTTTCAGTCTTGTCTCCAAAGTAGCTGTAGGGGTTGCCCAGAGATATGACCTTAGATATTTTAGCATCTTGAAGGTATGAAAGAAGAGCTTACCTAATTCTGGCTCAGACAGCAAATAACTGAGGTGCTTCTGATTTACAGTTTTGATTGTCAATGTCATGTTCCCATTCTATAAACCTTTAGCATTTAGAGGATGAAATAATACCATGTCCTACTCTTTCTGCCTACTGTAACTAGGCTGAGAAGGTAGTGGTATGTGGTAAACTGCATTCTGTCAGAAGTATTGATAATCATGTGGGTGTTGGTTAAAAGCCCTTTTTAATGTCTCTGCATTGTAATAAGCAGCCGTAGATTGAGTAGTGAATCTATCCTTTTAAATTAAAAAGAAAGCATATTACTTCTGCAGATGTGTTATTCTCTGTCTCCATGTGCACAGGAAACAAATTTTATATCTGTTTCTATAATGATTGAAGTGATTCCTATGTATAATGTCAGTGTGCACATATTAGCATTCACAAGCATATGCGTACAGTAAAGTGCTTCAGGATGTTTTAAAATAAAATATATGTTACTAATGTGTTGCCAGTAATGACTTTGTCTCCTAATGGCATTTGTAAAATGCTCATATTTAAGCAATGTCTTTAGTTTTCCATTGTGATTAAACTAGGTGGCCATTTAAATTCGAAATGGCACAGTGTTAATGCTCAGCACTATTTATTATCAAAATATGCATATGCATGTTTAGCTGTAAGTGCTGAAGTACTGTATTTAATTCTTGTAATGTGCAACCTAGAATTTGATCAGAGCTAAAATCTTGAATGCAGCCTCTGATTTTGATTAGTTGCACTTACACTCTGAGATAGAGACATTTCATATTACATGATCAACATTTTAACTCCATTTGACATAAAGGTAGAATACTTCTTCCCTGCATAAAATCCTGGTAAATCAGATAAGAATTGATTATTTATGTTGGTTTAATGAAGTAAGATAGTTGATTTCTGACTAATGCATTGGAAAGTATTTATGTAATAGAGAGTCCTGCCACCATAAATCACTTTGTGGTGAGGTTTTTTTTTTTATTGGAGGTCACCAAAGTCAGTTGCAAAATCAATTCAAATCAAATCACACAGCTGCAGTCTACATCAGAAGATTGCAATGGATTAATACACTTACATATTTGCTCACCATATATTCCTAAATTAAATATTAGCTGTTTACATGAAGATGAAGTCACCTTGCTTTACAGCCCGTTAATATGATTTTGTGCCAGACAGCCCAGGTACAAGCTGGAGTTTACATTTTAAAAAGTAATCTGTTCTTTGGCCCAAGAATACATTGCTCATATTTTTTCCATTATGAGACCAAATCCAGTGTTGAAAATATGTTGCATTTCTTTCACAGTTAAACTATTTCTTTTGCCAAAAAAGTCCTGATTTGAACTTTTAAATGACAACTTTTCACATAGTCTATAGTAATACCCAGAGAATACCAGGAGAAGAATTGCTGCAGTGGGTCTTGTGGAAACCATTTCTGCTATCCCTGCAGCTCAAGTTCAGACTTACTATCCAATGTTTGTATTTATTTTTTCAGAGGCTGGCACTAGGATGCATTGCTCATAGACATAGAATGATTGCTCTTTAATTTTTTTTCATTAAAAACACTGAAACTGAAATTTCCTCCTTATAATTCTAAGGGAAACATTTTTAAAAGTCTGTTCTGATATTTTTTTTTACCTTCAGGAAAAATAATCAGACACTTATTACTCAATCTGTTCAATAAATAGGATTGTCGTGTATGTTCCTTTTCTTCCTTCATTCATCTCCTCTTTGATGATATTAACTGATGTCAATTATTAAATAAGTAATAATTGGAAGATTTCACAGCTGCTAGCTTGAAATTTGAGTTTCTTGTGTCTTCCTGGACTCAAGAGTCCAAATGTGATCCTTTAAAAAGTAGAAAAGTAGAAGAAAGGAACACCTGTGTGACTGATTTATATCCTAAAACATCTTGTAGTTAGAACTAATTCTGAAGTATTGGTGAATGGAAAAGGACATGGGACACAAAGTGGGAAACCTCTGAGCAAAACATCAATAAAAAAGTCAAAACATCATCTCTTCAGCAGCAGAAATACTACTTAATGTGATACTCTAATGGAGAGAACTTCCTCTAATATTTATGAGCATCTAGTATGCAGAGTGTGCTGCAACAATCCTATATGTTCAGGAGGGAATCAGTTTATGCAGTGCATCCTGTATACCACCATGATGCATTTTATCAGTGTTAAAGGTGAAAACTCCATCTTGGAGTTCAACAACAAAAGGGGCTGCATTATCCTCATTGATCAGCACTGGCACAGAACTAAACCCCTGACCACTTCCATGCTGTTTTCCATAAACTTGCTGAAAATTGAGGTAAATGGGTACTGTTACAGTGCATATGTACTGAAAGCAACCTATTATGTAAGGTGTTATTTGACTGAAATAAATCTGAGGAAGGAACCAACCTGATCAAGTGACTTTACTGGGGGCAGTAAGCACGCTGGGAGCCGCAGTGTAAGAATAGTGTAGATATATTAGAATGGGTCCAGAGGATGGCTACAAGGATAATCAGAGGACTGGAGCACCTTTCCTGGAAAGATCAACTGAGGGAGCTGGGTTTGTTCAGCCTACAGAAGAGAACACTCTGGAGAGATCTCATTGAAGCCTTTAGTACCTGGAGGGGGCCTACAATAAAGCTGGAGATGAATTTTTTTTACAAGAGCATGTAGTGATAGGAAAAGGGGAAACAGCTTTAAACTGAAAGAGGAGAGATTAGATAAGATATTAGGAAGAAATTCTTTACTCAAAGTGTGCTGAGGCACTGGCATAGGCTGCTTGCAGCAGCTGTGGAGCCCCATTCCTGGAGGCACTCAAGTCCAGGCTGGATGGAGCTGTGGGCAACCTGATCTAGGTCCTACAATCAGGACACAGCAGGGGATTGGAACTGAATGGTCTTTAAGGTCTTTTCTGTCCCAACCTCTTCTTTGGTTCTATGATTCAATGAAGTGATTTGCAGCTACATAATGCCATGGACTTACCACCTAGCATAATTCTCTTGCCACTGCTAAAGACAAATAAGTGGCCCCCATCAAATTTACTGGCTGTACTGAATCACTGGTTCATATATCAGTAATCTCATGGACATTCGAAACTATTTACTTGGTTAACAAAAAGGTTTCTGAATAGGTAGCATTCTGAAGTGCTCTGTTCAAAGTGCAAGCTGTAAACTCAATGGCAGGCATAATTATCATGTCAAATAGATTAACAGCCATTCAGTTCATGGCCATATAACTAAAGGATGCATTTAACAAGCCAGTGATCTAAATTTAAGAGCAAAAATGCCAGTAAAACAGCCTAAATTTAAGTCATTTCCCAGGTTCTGCAATTACAAAAATTAATTGAACAATAGAAATGCCCCATGGGGAGTTAAATAAAGCAAGAATTCAGTCTTCTTTTTCCTTACTTTTATTTATGAGCTAAGCTTTGAGCTACGTAACAAGGACAAAATCCTCTATTTACACCTGTGTCACTACATTTTGCTCTCAACATGAAATGATATGAGCAATACAGAACCACTTTTCATTGGTCTGTTGCCCCTTGAGCACAGTAATACAATAAAATGGGAAGAAGTAATATAAAATTAGATGAAGAAAATTTTAAACCTATTCCTGAGACTTATAGGCTTGTATGAATTTAACAAAATCACTTTCATGTTTGCTAGATCCTTCTGTATAGTTCAGAAGAGAGGATCTGCATATTGCCATCTATTAGAACTGTAAATAATTTGAGTCAAAATAGATTAAGCTTCATAGTAAAAAGTCTAATATTACAATTTATGACATAGAAGTGATAATGTAAGTGAACTCTTAAGATGCTAAAACTTGTCATATCTGACAAATGAGGCACCTAAGAAAGGTCTCAGCACTAACGTATGATGAATGTAGACTTACATTTGGCATGCATTTTCCACCAATTATTGTTATCCCCTAAACTCCAGTTTTGCTTGAAAATTATGATGTTCTGAAAGCCAAGAGAAAACTGTACTTAGAAATTTGCTGTTAAAAATGCTGTAACACAGGAATAAACAAAAGGCCTACTGGGAACTGACTAATGGAGCGTTTCCTTGCATACATGAATACCCAATGCAGTGCAGGCTGAAATCTAACTCTTGTACATCATATGATCAAAAACCCAGTACTCAGTGCTAGAACTGACTTATGTGAAACATCCATTATTTGCAATCTTCTTTTCATGTTCTACTGGAAGAGCCAAGTCTGGTATTTTCTTCTGTAAAACATTAAATTTAATGTAACTGAACTCAGTGCAAAATGAGTAGTCAGTGTTTCCTGTGCTAAATTTACCTCTAACAGAAGTTACCCAGTCTTAGCTGATATAATTCATTATATGAAATATTATTCAAAGTAGTGAATTTATTTTTAATTCCATCAGCTTTGTCTTTAAAGTAACACTATGATACTTTTGATGAGAACTGATTTTAAAGAAGTTCGTAAAGAATATGGTGGTAATTGCTGTGAGAACGGTTGAAAATTTGGTAATTTTTTTATGCAAAAGTGGATTTAATTTTTCTCACCTTCATAATATCTCAGGTCTATTTCATCCCTTCTATTCTTTCCATGCTAGATTTCCAAACTGGAACTTATAGAAAGAAGCAATAATTTTGCTTTACCTCAGTGTACAAAGCACCGGAAGACACAGAGTACAAAACATGTCAAAACATGCTGGGTTTTACCAGGTGCCAATCCTACAAATCTCTCTCATTAAAGCTGTGAGGCTTTTTGCTGCATAAAGACTTCTAGCTTTTCTCAGAGTGAATTATCAATTTTGCAATCAGTCACCAGTTAGCATACAATTATTAGAGATGATTGTTATTTCAAAGTTATATGGCTATGGCTATAAGAATGGAAATCCAAAATATTCTTATTACTAGTGGCATTATGATATAAAGACCTAGGAAATGTGATTTTAAATCTACAGCTGGCTGCTGTTGAATCACTCTGAAACAGTCTGAAAGGTGATCTTATGATAGAAAATAAAGTTCTCTAAAGACTCAGCCACTTACCTAAGGGGAAAAAAAAAAACAACAACAAAACAAAACAAAACAAAAAAAACAGCATATCTGCATAATGATATTTCTAGCACCAAACATTTCAGTGTATCAGTGAGAAAATTAGACAAAACTCTCCTATAGGAGGAGAAAGCATGCTATGTATATATAATCTTAATAAAATAAGCAAATCTAAATATTTTATGGAGAAAGTAGAAGAAGATAAAAGTCATTTTTGAGGACAACAGTAAATACACATTTTGATGCTGTTTTTCAGAATACAGCGCCTATAAGGACAAAGATGTAAATAGCCAACTGTATAAATCATAAAGAAGAAAAGTGTGCTGGCTAACATAAATAGGTCATCAGGTATCAGAAAGGATGTGATCAGATAAACACTTCCCCAAGTTAGTCAGTGTCCCTATCTTTGCTTGTGTTTCTTTTAAATAATCACTTTCCTTTCTGAATTATCTTTCACTAGTTTTAGCCCTGTCACTACATTGTTTCTCTTAGTATGTCATTGTCCTTTTCAGTTTTGTAAGACTTTTATAAATTCAGCCACGTCACTTTGTATTTAGCAATAACATTTTCAACATTCTCTTTTTAGGCTCCAAAGTTTTTGCCTACCTTTAAGCCAGTAGTGCAATTCATGTTGATTGCCTTTTTAACTTCAGAGACTGATAAAAAATTTATATGTTGCTAGCCATTTTTTAGTAGCTGTCATCTGAAATCTTGTGTGGCCCTATCGTTATTCCCTATTTTACTCTAAATTAAGTCTCTAGATTTTTAGCACATACAAATATGGCAAGTTGCTTTATAAAATCTGGAAGCTATGTTACTTCACATTACTTCCTGGGGGTGCTCTCACAGAATGTGGCAAAGGGATTCTCTCTGTGGTGTTTCTTCTTCTCTAACAGCTAGAAAATTCAATATCTGCATTGTGTTTTGGTCTTGTGAGTCAGACCCTTTTTGTGCTGATGGATAGTCAGTGAATGTGTTAGTGTGACACCGTGGAACGTATTCTCATTTAGTATTAGAAGAGTTATGCACACTTAGAAAGAGAAAAATATCCCCTTGTGACATCAAACATTTAGATGCAAGTCCTCAAGTACAGAATAGTGTAGGGAATGTTTTGACTATTTTATGCTTGTTAATATTTTATCAGAGTCTTCTGCTACTGCAACTTATGTGTTTTTCAGCACAGACTCACGTAGCCCGAGCCTTGCAGCAGCCTTACGGCAGGCTGAAAGCTGAGCTCAGTGGTCCATGCAAACCTATCAAATATGGTGTATTGTTTTGCACAGATCAGCCAAACCCAGCCCACGCAATCCTTGTGCAACCATCAGCCTTCAGCACAGGAGACGTTACTCCCTGAAAAATAGTCTTTCAAGATAGCTATAGAACAACATTTATCAACATAGAATATATTGCAAAGATAGAGGTTTCACCTACACTCTCACAGAAGACTGTTTACTGTTCCAGATCAAATAAATCTGGAAGAGGAGGAAGCTGGGTGAGAGTTGTTGAGGGCCCTTGCTGCCTGCCTCAGCACTGGGAGTGCATTACTACCTGCCCAGCTGTAGGAAATCAGACAATCAGGAGCATCTGTTACAAAAAGCTTGAGGTTAGGAGATATAGCTCTCTTAAAGATAATATGATGTGAGTAGAACAGGGAAGAAGTAAGGGTGAAGTACTCTTTTTTTCATGATTCTGAAGGTGTGTGTATTGTACTGGCCTAGAAAGTTAAGTATTTTAATACTTTCCATGAAAGAGGTGTTATAGATTGCTATGGGGACACAGTGATTTCTCTGTGCTGCAGGTGCTGGAGCACCTTAGATTGGATGTGTTGTGTGCAGCTCTGTGCAATTGCAGCTGAGGGGCTTTCAGAGCCACCCAAAGGTCTGGGTATAGGGGGCAGCCAGGCAGTATCTTGTGGAGATGCCTGTACTGGTATGGCCTCATCTGTTTGAGTTCTGTGTAAGCCAAAGTGGGATTTCTGGTATTGTGCTGAAGCTGTGAGTTCTTCCTTTCTTATTCTGATGTTTCTTTTCAAAATATTTGGCTGTGTCAGAAATGCAGCTATCAAGGAATGGGATATATCTCCCTCTCCATAAATTCTATTAATCTGCATGTTTGGGTAGTCTAGTTGGTTGTCTCTCTATATATCTTGTATAATCTTCAGCGGAAAGAGTTCTTTCTTTTTTTTTTTTCTCCCCAAATTCCTGAAGAACATAATCAACATGTATTTAGTATGCCTGAGAAAGGTGACTAAAAGGACTTGCATTGTTTTTTTTTAGGGGATATCTGAAATAGTTAAGGACTGTGTTATCCTGGTCATATACTTGCTTGTATTCTGGCTGCTTATGTTTTAACATGCTGTATGAGAATATCTAGGTCAGGGCCAGAACCAGTGATTGAGCACCAAGTGAGAAGGTGTGAGTAACCCAGAGAACACAGGTGCAAGGAATGTACCTGAGTAACTGGAAGGAGTAGAACCAGGGTCCACCCCTCCTTACTCCCATTTAAGGGTTAGCAACTGAGCTAGTACTACCTCTTTTGGGAGATTATGCTGTTCTTGAGACTTCCCCTGCCTTCAGAAATGATAAGTTGCTTTCTCCTGTATCACTTTCTAAACTAAATAGTGACTAATACCTTTACAAGAGTGTTTCTATCCTGTGCCTTCTGTTGCTACACACCTGCATGTGAGCATCAAACTGCATCTGGCCAGCTTTATATCTAGCTTCTGCCTGTTCCTTACTATTAGGTTCATGTCATTCTTCAAGGTTAGCATTCATAAATTATTTACAGATAGTTCTGTGTTTTCTATAAACTGGTATATAAGTGCCTGCTTAGGAATATATATATATTTTTTAATATTGCCTCAAGTCAGTGTGATGAGAAGTAGGTCAAATGCTGTAACAACCAAGGAGGGGGAAAGGAAATGAAAACTAATCTCTGTAAACACAGACAGAAATAGACTTTGGTTTTGGTAGTAAGGAAGAGCTTTTTTTTTTTTTTTTTTCCCTCTCACAGAAAGAAAACTATGTTTCTTTCTGAGAAAAGCTAATGCTGCAATAAATGAAACACAATGTAGATACAGTAAGCTGAGACACTGGATTGTGGTGGAGAGGGAGGATTAATGCAAAAATTCAGTGAGTTTTTAATGCCCATTAAACTTTCTTTCATGTCTACGAACTGCTTTCTGGGAATTTTGAAGTGTTTGAGCCCTGCATTTGGCAATGCTATCTCACATGCTGGAAAGGCTTACTACCTTCTTTATGGACATCTTGGGGATTTTTCAAGTCAGACTTCTAGATATATTCAAAAGACAAAGAGAAGAGCTCTTTAATATCAAGACTGCAAATGCATGGAGCTTCTCACATTTACTGAGTCTCGTGAAAAGCAGTTTTACATTCCTGTGGTCAGATCCCATCACAAATTGTGCTTTGTGCTCTGTCTCAAATGTATGTGCAATTGGGCAAAGCCTCAGGTTTGATACAACAAAATTAATTATGATCTAAAGAAAACATATTTCTTCCTTTGGGATGCTATTTTGAGAGCCAGAATATAAAGCACTGACTGAACAGAACCGAGTACAGGTAGTGATAAAATGTTCCAAATAACTTCAGGAAAAAAGTGCTAGAAGAAAGCTTTTTGTTTCTATCCTGGTGAGAGAAGGCCTCTTGAGCAAGCTGCAGCAGTCTCCTTTATTCAGGAAAGGAAATAGTGTACTAGTGGACAGGATGAGGGAATGTTCACAAGTTGTATCAGTGGAGGTTCAATTTGGGTATTAGGGAGAATTTCTTCTTTGATGGAGTGATTGGAGCACTGGAACAGGCTGCCCAGGGAGGTGGTGGAGTCACTGTCCCTGGAGGTGCTCAAGAATTGTGTAGATGTGGTACTTAGGTATTTGGGTTAGGAGGCACTATTGGTGGTAGATGGATCAGATATGGAATTGCTAGATGGAATGCTTGGACTAGATAATCCTAGATGTCTTTTCTAATCCTAATGACTCTGTGACAGCTCTTTCACTATATTGCTTTTCAATAATGAAGAAAGCTCTGTCATACAACTTTAAATGTTGTCTTAAACAAGGTTGAACCTGAAGTTTTTTCTTGATTACCTCAGTTGAACAAAAGATGGCAGTTTTCTGTATGCAGGGAGTTACACTTCATTGTCAGCTTGTGAATTTGGGTAGAAACTCATGCATCACTGCTTGCCAGTGGCTTAATATAAAAAATAAATGTACATGATGCTGTATAGGATGTCTATCATGAGAGTGAACTTCTGTAACATGCGGCCTAAAAGCTGCAGTAGCTGAAAATTTAATGTCCATTATAGCGTAGAAGACTTGCTTTCAATTAAGTTAGGTGTAGAGCTTAATGAAAAGTTTAGAAGAGGACTATTTTCTTCATGAGTTCTCTGCAAATGTCAGAGCAACTTTGGAAGGCAATGACTGGGAGCTAATAGAAGCTTACTCCTTCCAGAATCTCCTTTTCCAAACATGCTTGTGGCGCAGTTTGTTTTTTTCCTTTCAGTTGCTTAGTCCTTAGGAAGCAAATTCTGAAGTAATTTCCTGCTTGCATCTTCTAGAAATGTATGTGCTATGAGCTCCTCATTTCCATTAATATTTGCTTACTAACTGATAGTTTAGTTTTTACAGTTACTACAATGGCATATAATAAATTCTTGAAGAAGAGCAAATAATGCAACTTCTGAATGCACAAAATATCTAAAGGTATGTTGCGTGCTGTGACAGACTGAAGTATCAACACTAGCCTAGTATTATCTGTTCCACTTCTTACAATAAGCAGGAGTAGCCAAAAGATTATCCTAAAAAACATGTTCCTGACGTAATTTGGGTTGTAGTATACCAACTGGATTAATCAGCTTGACATGTCTGCATAAAGTCTATGGTAATAATTGACCAAATGCATATTAAATATCTAAAATATGTATAGTATAGTTACTGGACCTTGATTCTTCCCTCTGTTTTCTCTGTGGAACTGTTCCTAGCTTTTGTAGCTGTAGTTGGAATCCCAAGCAGGACCAAATCTGTCTCCATGAATCCATGGATTCCTTTTTAGAATGCTGCTTCCCCTGACATTTCTACAAATGGAAAGGGATACTGAAACACTGTATAGACCCAGGATACTCCTCACCAAGGGCTAAGAGGTGTGCCTTTTCCTGTGCTTGACTGGAATTGGGAGAGTGGGGTAAGTACAGGTGTGAGGGCAGAAAGAGGATGAAGGAAGAAATAGCAGAAAGAAGAAACGAGAGGAGTGAAAGAATGTGAATATACATCGTGTTGCAGCATTACTCAGATCATGTGATGAACATTAAAATATTCTTTCTGACTGATGAAGTCAGTTATGCAGATGACGAACTGTAGATCCACTGACTTTCTGACCTCCTCAAAATGATGATAGCATCTAGCAAAGAAGCATCAACTAGTATATTACCTGTACAACTTAAATGCAACTCTGCCTGGTGGTGCTGATCACACAGGTTTTTTTCTTCTATATTACTCTTTTCCCTGAGAGGATCAATGGTAAATAATGTTGATGTCATGTATTCTATGGAGATGGATTTTTTTGAGAAGCTTAGTTCTCAGGGAAATGAATGGAAGTAGATTAGAAACTCTGAAGAACAAAAGAGAAAAATCTCAGCTTTTCTGATTTTAGGTGGATGTTTGTAGACAAAAACTAGTCTCATCAGTTGCCAGGTGAGATTTTCCTCACACCATTAAGCTTCAGAGTGTGTGTATGGACATCCAGTTATAGGTGGACAAAAAATAGATATTTGTTCTTCTGTATGGAAGAAACAAACTCTTCTGGGGAGAGGGAAAAGAGGAAAGAAGGTGAGGAGGGAAACATAATTGATATTTCTTGAAAATGACAGGCAGTTCTAGCAAGAAGTTCTGGCTGAAATATTGGCCTGAGGCACTTGCCTGGAATGGACTACTACATTCCAACCAGTTTAGCTTTTGCAAAGCTATAATCAACAAGCACTGAGAAGTGTCAGTTAGCTTTAAGCCCAGTTAGGAGGAAGTCCTTGAGCTAAAATCCTTTCACATTCATTGCTATGCCAGAAGAACTGTTCCTGTTGGACGTGAACTGTCGGTAATGGGGAAGGAGAAAGGGGTGCAATCTGGTAAGCTTTGTAGCACTGAAGTTAGGGATGATCAAATAAAAGCATTTATTTGATTGCCTGTTTTGCTGCCTTGCTTTCTAAGGTTTGCATTGGCTTTGTTGTTAGCTTCAGTGTTTGCTGTTGCACACCAATATAGCATTTGCTGTGGAATCAAATGGGATTAACTTTTTTTTGTGCACAGCTGAGAAAATGCTGTGCATGTAGTGTCTATTTGATAGTATCTGGTTGACATTCAAGCTCATGTGCATGTCATGACTTTCCACAGAGCTTTCAGAAGAACTGAAAAACGTGTTCTGTCTCTCTGCAGTGAATGTGACATTTTTTGAACATGTGACTAAAGATGCAATTGTGTGTATTTGTTAGGAGCACCTGAAGCACTTTGTTCTGTTGAGAGATTAGTCGTCATTGGCTTTTTAAATTTATACTCACCAGACGTTAAGCATCTGAGCTGGAATCCATATCACAGAATCACAGAATTATCAAGGTTGGAAAAGACCTAAAAGATCATCCAGTCCAACCATCACCAATACTCCCCAGCTAAATCATATCCCTCAACACAACATCCAAACGTCTCTTGAACACATCCATATTTGGTGACTCCACCACCTCCTTGGGCAGTGCATTCCAGTGCCTGACCACCCTTTCCGAGAAGTAATATTTCCTAATGTCCAGCTTGAATCTCCCCTGGCGCAGTTTGAAACCATTGCCTCTAGTTCTATCACTGTACTTATATACTATACATATGTACTTGTCTTATCCTAAATTTTTGTAACTCATTCTTTGGAGGGCAACTGCTACCCTACAGAAAATCAGCAGATGATCTTAGAAAGGTTTTTGTAGGCTCAGTCACTAAAGTTGGAAAAGGCTACTAAGATCCTTTTAAGTCCAGCTAGCAGTGTATCACCACCATGCCCACTAACCCACATCCCTAAATAGCACATCTATACACTTCTTGAATGTCTCCAGGGATGGTGGTCTCACCAATTCCCTGGGCAGCCTGTGCCAGTGCCTGACCACTCTACTGGAGAAGTCGTTTTTCCCAGTATCCAACTTGAGATATTCTCCATCGTTTACCAGTGAAGAAACAAAACTAAAGCTGTAGGCGTGGTAGTGCTGGAAAACTTGTTTTCTGAAAGGTGAGTTGCTGATTGAACGCTACCAGAATTTTTTTTCAGTAATATGGAAAGGTGTTTTTCAATGCCTGTTTGTGCTTGGCTTAGCATAAAAACAAATCTTGAGCATCATGCCAGGTTTGAGCATGTTATAACCTACTGAACCTTTAATGAAGTATTATTTAGTGCATACAAAGTTCTATACAAAATCACCTAAGAAATATGATTTCGGGACCTATGTCATTAACGTTTAGAATGCATGAGGATGATCTGCTTCTGTGGGGTGGGAGATGGGAGAAAGGGGAACCTAGACAAGCAGCATACAAGCAGATAGTTTATTGTGAAGTTTATGTCAAAGGGTTGAAGAATAAACAAGAATTAAAACTTCAGTCTGAGAAGCAGCATTATTTCAGAGAGCTTTCTGGCTCCCTAGGCACACTTTTCCAGCAGTGCAGAAATAGTAATGTCTTCAGGCAGAACACTTGTTCTTTGGTAAACGTGCATACAAAGTTCTTTGATATAGCAAATATGAAGTAGACAGTATTAAAATAATTAACACAATTTCCATTGCTCTAAATAATATTTAGTCTTTGATACTGACAAAACGATTTACAACAGATGTACATACTATGCATTGTTAACTCTTGGTGATATGATTACAAGCATCTAATGTTGCTTATTTTGGAGAGAAGTCTGTCCCTCTTGGAGGGAATAAGGACATCTTATGTATGTACCACTGGAATCTACAGTGCAATATAACTATGAAAAAAGTTCATACAACATCAATTACAAAGTGAAATCAATTGTTTTTTTTAAAAAACTGAGTAATTATGTACACTTAATGTGTAGTTAACTTGTTGCAAATCTTGCAAGTTATAGAAAGCTTTTACCTTAGCTATTTTTGTAAAAATAAATAAATAAAAAAAATAAAAAATAAATGTTTTTATTGTGACTTAAGGCCTAATACTATCAGGTAGAAAGCAGCCTCTGATTTGCCTGAAGGGTGGGAGTATGCCTTCTAGGACAAACAATAGCCTCTGAGTTAATCCAATCCTATTCTAATTTAATTTCATACTGAATGCAATGCTATGTAAGATACATAATGTTTGAGATCTTACTGCTATAAATGCTGAGGAAAAGCTGAAGATAGAGACAAACCTATAAATGCATTTGAATATCTTAACTGCTATTGAAAACAAAGGCAGAAAGTTACCCAGTGTTTTCATAATGAGTGATGTGGTGATAGTACCAGACTGAAGAAAGAACAGCTAAAGAGTTTACCAGTGGATGAATGAAGAGTTTGTGGGGCTGTGTGGGGATTTTATTCTACAGGGGTTTAAGGAGTCTTGGTTTTTCTCTCTGTGGAAGGGCTTTCCTTGTAACTGACCAGGAATCTAAAGCAACTGGAAAACTTTATATGAGGTGATACACAGCCACTTCCTTCCCCTCCTCTCTGAGATGCATTCTTTCTCTTCCTGTTGCCTTCTTTTAGTCCTTTCTAACACACTCAGTTATTCTTATTGCCCTTGTCTCCCTCCTGTCAGGGATATTTACATCTGTCCCAGTATTCCCATGTTCTTTTCTATGAATTATTTTCTCCTCTTCACTAAGACAAGGGAACACAGCAAGAGTTATACATTACATAACTTTTTGCCTGTACATGGAAAATTTTTAGCCATCTGCAACAAATTGGGTTTTGTTCCAGCAGTAACTCTTGAGTTTAGAAGAGGCAAAACACGAGGAGGAAGAGTGTGGAAATGTTCAGAAGTGGTAGTTTAGCATTGTGTGCTGTAGGAAAGGATCTTTTCTGACGCTTCACACACTGGTGAGTTGTGCAAGAATTAGTTTCTATGGCATAAAGACAGATTTCATCATTTTGTAGGAATGAATGGAGGAACTATTGTGGAGCCTATCTGATCTTCCCATGCCCAGCTCAGCAAACAGTTCAGCATCTAGAATAATATTAGTTATGTGCACTATAAGCTGGTTCCAGAACAATAGTAACCTTGGAGGCTTATAAAAAAGCTAGAGAAGCTGCTTTAATAAAGGGAAGTTTCAAGGTCAGTCGTTCTTTCTCTGTTTCATTCAAAAGAAGAAAAAATGTGAACTCCTTTTTCTCAAGTTATACTGATGCAAATGTGTTACAGTTTAAAAAAAAAAAATCAGACTTATTTATACAGAACTTCATGGATATTTTGTTGCTGAATTATTTTTCTTAGTAATAAGGGGAATTTATTTAGCTGTTATCAGTAATAGTGCATCTTAGAAGACCTGATGTATTTAGAGCCATTTAATCTCTTTCTGTGTCTTAGAAAGCAAATAGTATCATGAATTTCTCGAATTATTAGCAAGATTTAAAATTGCACAACCAAGCCAAGCAAACAGGCAAGTCTTTCAGTGATGGTTCAACTGTTATGGAGCTGTAAAGTAATGTTAATATTTGTCTGTTAAAGAGCTTTTCATCTTATACTAGGATTATACAAGTTTATGCTTAATGTCTAAGTGTCAATTTTTTTCTCAGAAATGACTTGCACTTTATGTAGTCAGGTGAAGATTGCATCTCCCAGCAACAGTGCCTTAGAGGACATCTCTAAGCTAACTGAAGAGTTTGAAGTGTATCAATTGTTTTTGTAACAGTTTCTTTGGGTACAAGTTCTATTGTCTTCCTCTCAGTGCATTTGCTTACACTATAGGATGGCAGTGCATGCTTTACCATATAAAGAAGAGATGATGCTGTTAATCAGCGGACTTCAAAGGCAGAAGTTGCAACAAAACTGTTAAATATTGTCTATTGTGTTATAGCTTGGAAAGACTAATGCATTTTTGTTGCCTTGTGTAATAACGATAGGCAGCTCTTTTTATTATTTTTTTTCCTGAGGTTCACGTTGACTGCAGTCTGTTAGCTAGCTGTATTTCATTAACTTTTATAAACCTCTTGCCTTCAATAACAGCAAATGAAACTCTGTGACAATGTCTCCCTCTAGGCCACAGACAACTCTAAGTTCCAATAATTCAGTGTTGGAGTTGAATAAAAGACAAATTATTCTGTCATTTGTCAGTAGCTACAATACATCAACCAGTAATACAAGGTACTTACTGCGCAAGAAGCGGGGATATTTTCAATTACTGTCAGCCACTTAATTATCTCAGATGCTGAGGTGTGTGATGCTGTGCAGCTTGTTGTGTTTTATACAACACTGCTTCCTGTTTGGCTCCAAACTGTGGGTTTCCTGTACCCAGGCACATGGAACAGAAACAAAACTTGAGGTTTTAGTGGTTTTTGATGTTAGCTTTAGAAAGTTCAACATGCAATAAGTGTAACTCTTTTTTTTTAAGTTATGCAGGAGATTAAAAAAAATAATAAATTCACACATATATACCTTCTGGATAGCATGTGTTTCTGTGCAGTAGAGTTGAATCTGAGTGAAGCAAAACCATAAGTGATCCAAGGCTTTTGCTTTCTTATGATCAGGTTAAATATGATCGTGCTGAAAACAAAATGTGTATGACCTTTCCAGTCAGTTGGATGGAGTAGCACAGTGGTATTCATTCCTGTGTTGGCTCACTGGCATCTGTTAGTAAATGTATCCCAGTCTACTTGGTGATGTGGTATTAACTACCTCTGCATCCTAATGCATCCATAATGCTTCTGGCAATGTTATGCTTCATGTATATGATTTAGAGATTTTTATTATCTAGTATAATATGCAAAATTAGCCTGAACTG
Organism: Perdix hodgsoniae; assembly: GCA_035772895.1. Taxonomy (NCBI): domain Eukaryota; kingdom Metazoa; phylum Chordata; class Aves; order Galliformes; family Phasianidae; genus Perdix; species Perdix hodgsoniae. The sequence continues at coordinate 26,392,998 of JAPSGF010000002.1, forward strand.
CTTGTGAACAATGAGCAACTGTTGCCTCAGTGGGCTCCAGGAGCTCCCAGTTGAAAGAGGTCCTCGGAATTTTGCTCTCAGAAGTCTTTGGACTGAAGCGCCCCTCCATCAGTTAAAACAGTTCCCTGGGGAGCAGGCTGAAACTCTCAGTGAAAGTTCCAAGTCACTTGGTATATATGAATGTAGAGGGAAATTGTAATAGTCTATCTCCTCTCTTTTCAGACTGCAAGCATTGCCTCTCTCCTGCCAAAAATGAAAGCTGCTGTTGCATATGTGTGATATTAGTGTGAGTGGATTTGTAAATAAGGATTCACTCAAAATCCTTGAGTAAGGGAAAGGCTTACCTTTTGGCCTGGTCTCATTTTATTCTATGAGTTCCTTGGTTTCTCAATTTGACAGCTGTGCTTGGTGTAAGTGTTGCCCTCATGCATTTGAGACAGGAGCAGAGAGGTCAATTCAGAGAAATTGCATGGATACTAGGAGCTGGAAATTACCTGATTTAATGCTGTCAATCCTTCACTTTCCATTCACAGAATTATAGAAAACACTGTTGGGACTTATTGCACAGCTGGTTATCACAGGGTGACAGATATTTCATTTTTGCAAAGAAATATATGCATGCATACAACAAGCTATTTTGTCACTGCTGTGGCAATTACTCAATAACACTGAACCCAATTCTTGCTGTAAACTTAGATATGCATTTCCTTGCATTGTAATGAATTATGAACTATACTGTACCTATTATTATACAAAACCTTCTGGTAAAGTTCATCTGTGCAAATTAGCTAAAAAATGAAAGACAAGTGATTCCCCTGTCCTTTATTATTTATTACCTCAAAAATCAAATATTCTCATTCAGTTTATATAAAGAGACTTTGCTGCTTAAAAAACATTCTTAAATGGTAGTTAAATTGCAGAAGTAGCTGTCAAATTAGTAGATTCAAGTTTTCCATTCCTGGTGTATGTTTCAGAACTATAATTATTGTATGGAGTTTTCCCAGTTCTATGCTTTGTATGAATAAATGCTTCAGTTCCTTATGATCATTTTTCAGGATTTACTTTAAGCTACCTTAAAATAACTGTTTCAGTTCTGAAGTCATTATGCAAATTGACCCTTCACGTTATATTCCTTGCTTTAAATGACCAATGAAACAAAAAATCACTCATTGTGGACTGTGTGGTTAAACTCAGTGAAATCAACATAATTTCATATTGCTCTTCTGCAGGAAACTGAACTATCTTCACTTATTGCTGGTCTTTGTTTTATGCTTTGAAAATGAGAAGAAATGCCAAGATTGGAAAGAAAGTAATTACATGACGAATATTTTTTACAGTTGAAAACCAGAAAATCTGGTTGTAGCCAAAACTCTTTAGATTTATCAAAATATTATGGTAGAAAATAAGATGAACAAACATTTTACCCAGTGAACAGGAATATGGAATGAAATGTGGTCAGACAAACAAAAACAAGATGAAAATTTAATTCTATATGATTATGGGAAATTTTACAGCTGGCATTGCAGACTATCCTTTTTGTTCAGATATTAGAAAGCTCAGCTCGTGACAACACTGAGAAGAAACATGGAAGGAGGTAGGACTTTGTTTCTTATTTGTTAGTCAGTATTTGATGCTGGTGTTAGTGATGAATAATCCAAGGTGGTCATTAAAGAACCTGGGACAGCTTCTCTGCTGTGCTGTTACCACTTCTTTTTTTTTCAGTAGAGACAGAGGCAGCAGCGTATGACTCTTAGCTGTGACTGTCTTGCTTCCCAGTTGTTTAAACTTGAACAGTAACCTCAGCATGCACCAAGTCTCAGGAGTCCATGATTTAAATTATTTAAGATAGAAGACACCGCCCACTGCTCTCTGATATCTCTGTGGTTCAGATGCAATAGCTCAGGAGTTGGGGAAGCCACAATTAGTTTTGTTTTTGCCAGACCCTCTCTTAGCACAGATTGCTTTCTCTTCCTTTTTTTTTTCCTTTCTGCTCATTAGAGCAGGATGCTTGCTGTTTGCTGCCTTACTGAGAGTTTATGCTGACAAGAAAGGAAACAAATAGGTACCTGATGTTTTCAAAAGTCTTATATGATATATTTTTTTAGGCTCTGAATGTCTGTACAAACCTTGTCAGTTCTCCAGGTATGGAGACAAAACTAATTTGTGTTTATATATGATGAGATGCAAGTAAACTCGGGGCTCAATTCAGAGCTAAAGTCAATGCAATTCTGTTATTAAAATTAAGCAAAGATCCTTTTAAAGTTCTCAGAGCACAAAGGACACTGCACTCCTTTTTCAAAATATTTCTTGTACTATTAGACTGCTTGTGCAGAAATCCCTGCAAATTCAGTGTTGGGTTTGGAGCATGTCCAAAGAATAGCATTGAAGATGTAAATAAAGTATCTGGGACGTGAGTCTTACAAGGAGTGGCTGAGGCAGCTGGAGTTGTTTAGTCTCCGCTAAGCTTCCTATTGTCCACACTACTTTGTTCTCTACAACATCCTGAGAGGAGGTTGTGGTGATGTAGGGGTCGGACTCTTCTCCCAGATAACAGTGATAGGATGAAAAGGGATGGCCTCAAGTTGCAGTAGGGGAGGTTCAGATTGGATAATAGGAAAAATTTCTTCTCAGAAAGAGCGGTGGGGTATTGGAATGAGCTGCCAAAGAGGTGATGGAGTTGCCATCTCTGGAGTTGTCCAAGGGCAGATGTCTCACTGAGTGACGTGGTCTAAAGTAGTCATGCATGGGTTGATGGTTGGACTAGGTGATCTTAGTAGTCTGTTCAACCTTAATGATGTCAAGTTGTTATATCTCCAGAAACTCTTTCCTGAGTAAGCGCACATGAAAGCATAATGATTGGTGTGGTATTTTGTATCCAGAGCTGACAGATTTCCTATTTACAAAGATAATTGAGAATTATTAATTGGGCTAATGCAAGTTTTCCTGTATTTTCTATTTCCTACTGTTCTTAGGCCAACTAACTTGGATTTGCCTATGGTATGAAGGTTACTACATAATGTGCCCTGTAGACCAGTTCTCTGGGGGATGACTGCATCTCTATTTAGTAACTAACTACCCTTCACTTGGGGAACTTGACATAACTGTAAAATCTAAATTTGAACACTTGAGTCAGTATCATGTGCTTCCTTGTAATAGCACTTGCACAGTATAAGACAGGATTTGATTAACAAGAAGATAGCTATTAAAAAAAATAATTGAGATCCTTTAAGTCCCCCAGGTACAACAGAAGGAAATCATGACAGCAGATCTGGCAGGATATGCCATTCATTCATCTCTTAAAGCTCATCTGAACATGTTTATGGAAACATGCCTTAAGGCATTCATTGATTATGGCAGCTCATTAATGTACTACGTTAAATAATATATATATTACTTCTCAAGGAGTTGCATTTGATTTCCTTAGCTAATGCTGAATGTTAGCTAACTTCTCCACGAGTAACTCTCATTTTACTTCAGTCTTTTTTCCTATGTCATAAATGTTTTAAGATGAATATTTTGGAAAAAGTAATGTCTAAGGAAAGATTATTGAACATAAAATATGCAGTCAAATTTCATAGAAATATTTATTTCTTTAAAATAAAGTTACTTAAAGGTTATGTTTCTGTAATTTTCTGCTTTGCTTTTACTATCTGGGAGAATTTCATAGAATAAAAAAGGAAAATTTAATGTAGTTTAGAAGATGAAAGACAATGAAGAGAATGTAACATTTTGGTTCCTTTCTAATCGTGTTTGGGTAGACTGCTATTGAAGATTGAAAGACTTCTTGAATATCTCACCCAGGAACAGCAAAAACATTTTATTAAATGTAGCAGTAAGAGCGTGTGTTCCTAAAACCCTGTTTAGTTATGCTGGTTTTTTTTAATAAGTGTTATAATTGTTGTATTCAGTGAAAGTCTAATATCTTTACTTGAAAATGTAGCCTTTTGAGATTACAGTTCACTGACTAAATTACTAGCCATTACATAGCTCCAAAGCCCATGAATAGAGGAAGAGAAGTAACAGCGTCAGAAATAAAAACTTCCAAGTATGGAGGGATTTCGGTGAGTAAGTGGGGCAAACCTTGATGTGAATTCTGTATTTGTCCATGTATATTTATTCCACAAGCAATTCTGGAAGTGTTCATCTCATGGAGGCAGTAGAGCAACTGTCTCCAGAACAATAATATTGTTTACAGATCTTTAATATTTCTCTCAAGTCTGCTTAATTGTGGATCCTAACAACTGTGTCCTACTATCAGAATAAACGCAGGTAAGTATGTTGTTATTATGGATGCTCACAGGGGATATTAAAAAAAGCCTTAATATAAGAAATTATTTCTGAGACCACCCATGTTCACTTTTGGATTTTATATGTGCTGGCTAAAACACATAAAGAGAAATTTTGCGCAGAAAACATGAAATACTTGTCAAGTAAGCAATACCTGTTTTCAATCTTTTAAGGTTGTAATTCAGAGTTCTTTACTGTGAGATACGGGATAAACATATTTCTTAGAGCAAATTGCAATTTTTGAATGTTTTACTAGAAATAGGGAGAAAAACTTATAGAATAAATGTAGATAGAAGTAAAATTAATACTGATGAGACAAGACTGCATATTCTCTTAAAAATCTAGGGAAGCATTTCCCTTAATTTTTCTGCTTTTGATTTATGAGTTCTGTTTTCTAGTAATTGTGTTCTGATAATACTTTATGAGACTAGGAGATAGGTGGTTCTGATTTCTGCTCAAAAAGAATGTATTTACTGGTCTTCAACAAAAATTTGTGATTTTAGTGTCTTGCAGGGAAACACGGATGAAATTTTTAGTAGTCATTCAATTATATCTTTCCTCTCTATCAGTCTCTAAATTCCAGTCACTAATTTTATGTAGATTTTGCATAATCCCAGGTATTTATGCAAACTGGGGGAAAATCTCCTTGAGAGCAGCCCTGGGGAGAAGGACTTGGGGGTCCAGCTGTGAGCACTTGCAGCCCATAAGGCCAACTATGTTCTGGGCTGTGTTAAGAAAGAAGCAGCCACTAGGGAGAGGGAAGTGACTGTCCCCCTCAGCTCTTGTGAGGCCTCATCTGGAGTACTGCTTCCAGGCTTGGGACCTAGCACAGGAAAAGATGTGGAGCACTTGGAATGCATCAAGAGGAGGGCCACTAAGATGATTAGAGGTCTGGAGCACGTCTCCTATGAGGAAAGGTTGAAGGAACTAGGCTTATTTAGTTTGGACAAGAGAAGGCTCTGAGAAGACCTCATTGTGATCTTCCAATATTTGAAGGGTGCATATAAAAAAGAGGGGGAACAGCTGTTTAAAAGGGTGGATAGGGTTAAGACAAGGGAGAATGGTTTTAAAAGAGAGGGGAGGTTTAAGTTACATATTAGGAGGAAACTTTTCACAGAAGATGGTGATGCACTGGAGTAGGTTGCCCAAGGAGGTTATGGATGCCCTACCCCAGGAGGTATTCAAGGCCAGGCTGGATGTGGCTCTGGGCAGCCTGGTCTAGTAGCTGGTGACCCTGCACATAGCGGGGGAATGAAACTAGATGATCACTGTGGTGGTCCTTTTCAACCCAGGCCATTCCATGATTCTATGATTCTGTGAGTCTGTGATTCATAAATATGAACATATCAACAGCAATATGCAGTGTTAGGATGTCCACTGTTTCCATTTTGCAGCAGGACATAACCAAGTCAGACATAAGAAAATGACTATGTATTAGCACTACTAGGAACAATTTTATTTACTTCATGGAACTTCAGTTAAATCAACGCAAACTGGAGATGTATATTCATTATACAGAGGAATTTGATAGTAAATATCCTCTAGGTTTTGTGGTTCAAATAGTGTTGGACTTGACCCAGTTTTGCTACTACTTCTTTTTACTGTTTCACAATAAAACAGAAGACTTGATAGCAATGTCTTCTCTCTCTGAAGTAGCATCCTTTAACTGATAGAGAACAGTAGGTTACTTCATATCTCTTAGAAATGCTTGTAGATACTCAGTACTCCGTAGGTCTTATCAATATGAGAACACTGGAGACTGAATGTGGAAAGTATATATGATAGTTATGCCTATAAACTCCTTCCTATTGTAGAACTCTGCTACTTTTATGCATAGGTGAAAGTTTTCTATACTTTATTGATTAATACTTAATCTTCATAGAACATGAATTCATAATAATTTCATTTTTGAAATAGGCATCATGCAAGTTGAAGGAAACTGATTTATTTCTTTCATTTTTTTTTCGTGTAAAATGCAAGAAGTTCTGAAAAGCAGAGATAATCAGTGTGCATTTGTATGTTAATGTCACCAGGTAATCGTCCTGAAAGACTGAATATGATTAACACTTGGAATCATAAATTAGAGAAAATGTACAACACTTGACAAGGAGTGAAACATCTAATACAGTATGAAAACATCTGGCCAGGAAATTGTTTTCCAAACACTGAAAATTATAAGCAATTATCAAGTATTTTACCTGACTATACTCATAACTCTATTTTAGTGACACTTTAACTGATATTATGCTTCATTTCTCAGCCATCTGATTTTTGTATAATCACACTAGATCTATGATTTACACTCTTTCATCTTTCTGCTTGATGTGCATAGCAAATATTTCTGTCATGTACATTAGGGGGGCAATAAAGGATGGAGATGAAAGAAAGCTCTCCTGTGACAATTGAAGGGAAGCGCTTAATTCAGCAATTCTCATCAGTGAGGAATCTAACAAGAACTTCAGGTGCCCCCAAATCAACCTGAGCTTGAGTTCTAAGGAAGAGAGCTGGCATAAGCTATTTTCTTAACATAAACCAGGTGTTATTTTTCAAGACCTTTATGATGTAGACAGATGTACATACAGTTTTGGGATGTTGCATATTACCAGCATAGTGACAGGAATATTAGCTAATACTAACTTAGGATGACTCTTAAAAGGTATCTTTGTCATGAATGAAATCTTTTCCTTTCCTGAATGGAAAGGGAAACTCCATCCATTTTGTACACATTTACAGTCAAATATACTTATTTAAAATATGTATTTTCCCAGTATAGAAGAGAGAGTAGCAGGAACAAAGTAGAATACTAGGCTTTTTTTTTTTTGACTCCACGCTTCATAAATCTGAATGCTATTTGTGACCTGAAAATGCAGTTGTGAGCCATTTATCATTCTTCTTATTGCACTAATAAAGCTCTTCCTGTAGCTGGGATCAGCCATTTTCATCTCAGACTGAGCTTCTTGTCTCAGGTGAATCCAGGAGACATCAAACTAGCATCCCTGTTGCTATTTCTTTATATCTTGGTGTAGTGGTAATAAGAAAAAAATGGCACATTATCATTCAGTGAGGAAGTTGAGAGAAGGTTGAGTCCTGTCATTCTTACACAGCAAAAACAAATAAACAAAAAAAGGATGTAATTCTGATCTGTCTGTTTACTGAAGCAAGGTAAATTTTCACCTCAAAAACAGTGATAGTGCTATTATAAACTCTTAAGTTGTGTAAGTTCAAAACATTGAATTCTGTGAGATAGTTGACTACATTATTACATAAAGCAGTGTTGTATAGTCTTCTTGCTTAATGTAGCAAGATGGGCTACTTGATATTAAAATTTACATATGAGTGCAAAATATTTCAAGTTAAAAATCAATAATGTGAACTCTGAGGTAGCTATAAATCCCGAATCCAGTTATTTTCACTGACTAAAAATAAATATGTATATAGGCTGTGTTTTGAAATGTTATTTCCATTCTGTTTTTTTCTTCAGTGTTTGCAGGTTAAGGGAATCTTTTTTTCCCGTTATAATTTTTTTAGTTCATAAGCTGGAAAAATAAATCGGAAAATTTCAAGCTAGGTAATATTTTTGTGAGGTATGCTGAGAAATCAAAGTCTCAAAATATTTATGGGGAAGACTAAAACAATAAAAATTAGTTTTGGAAAACATTATTTTTCACTGCTATAAAGTAATTCATATGCATACAATAGTATTAAAGATAAATGAAGGGTAATTGGAGTGAGGAAATAGAAAGAACTCTGGTTTTAATATCTCATTTTGAGTTCTCCATCTTGAATTTTTCGTTTTTTGAGTATTAATTGCAGTGAGTATATTCTACAGTCTTTCTGGTACTAATATAACAGCTTTCCAGGGTTTTTCCAATGTGATGGCTATTCCATGAAGTGCTGGCATATCTGAGATGTGACCTGCTCCTGAGCATGCCAGCTCTTCAGATGCTCTTGGAGAGAGCTGTCATTTCACTGCAGGCACTGAAGTGCTATCTAGGCTTGGAATCAGCAAGTGCTTTAGTGTTAGTCAGTAACCAACAAGATGAGTTGCTTGCAGGGATGTCTTTTGCATAGTCCAAACTTGAAGTTTTGATACTGACATAAGTTAAAAACAAACTAGGAGTAATTTGAGAAGAATGTTCTAAACCACGCACCAAAACAAATGAGTCATAAATTGGAGAAAAATGCTTGTATAATTACAAATTTCAGTTTAAGAAATTATGATCCTATTTTTCTATTTTTTTATACTCCTATTCACAAGTTGTTAACTTCAGAGAAAGCTTTTAACCAAGCTGATTCATTAACAGTTCTATATACAAGGGAAAAGGTGCTAATTAAATTACAGTTTTGCAAGTGAGAAAGATAGTTTTAAATTCAAGCAGTGAATGAACATTGAATGCTCCAAGGCCCTGGCCTGCTTAAAGTGCCATTTTCAGTCAGCTTTGAAGAAGGTCAGTGTAAGTACAAGAAACTGAAATAGTGCATGTGCTCCTGAATATTCAGAGCAAGTAACAATTAAAAAAAAAGTTGATTCATATTTGGAATGGCAAAGTGAAATATTCTTGAGTAATGTGTGAGTATGGATTGTTGTTGAAATATAAATCTCGTTTTCAGTTGCATCTACAAATGCTCAAACAAACGAGCATAAGTTCATCTTTTTCTGTGTATTCTTTCTATGTATAAGGTTTTAACTTCACTGCTTCTTATTACATGATGAAAACATTTTCAGGTATTCCATTTAATTCACACGCTCCATTTAATCTGAAAATTACATGAGTCAAAGCTGACTCGTTTTAGCTCTCTCAACCCACAGACATACTTTAGGTATATCTGATGTGTGAAATAGGTTGCAAGAAAAAAGTAAAGCCTGGACCTGTAGAGACTTCATGATTTTTATTGCTCTTTGTCTGCTGCTGACTAGGTGGCTCTGGAGAAGTCATCCCATTCTATTTTAAGTTTGAGTTCTTTTAAGAAGATAACAATATTGCTAACCTTTATAAATCTAGAAGGTTCAGTAACATTATAGGATAAATAATAAAATTACTAGCTTGTAGACAATTATATACAAAGATATTGCATGTATTAGGAGAGGTGTTAAGAACATCTGCATATCTTACAAAAGGGCCAATAAGTACATGGGCTTTGACTCTTGAATACGATCAGCATTTCTCTGTATTACTCGGCTTCTCACTAAAGCTGTGATAGATTGCTGTTAATGTATGTGATTGTTACAGATGAGCTGATATATAGATATCAGTGTAAAATAAGTTGGCTATAGCTGGACCAGGACTGGGGAGTATTGTGATCTCTCAAGAAGCAATTCCTTTGTATTTGAGCCAGTGCATCCAGTTCAAACATGTGCATTCCAGGAATCTTAGTTGAAGATAAAATGATGTACAATGATATATTTTCCACAACTCAGAGAGTCTGTGTAGAGTAGGGATAAATCTTATCAGTAAAACTGAGAAATGGTTGTCTAGATTCCCACCATTATATTATACTTAATGAATTTAAGGAATGAACTCTCCAGAAATTCCCTGTTTTTGTTGAAGAGCCCAGAATTGCACACAGTTCTCCAGATGTGGCCTCACTATGGCAGAATAGAGGGAGAGGATCACCTTTCCTAAACTACTGACCCCATGCTTTTTAATGTGCCCTAGGCTGCCATTGGCCTTCTTGACCCCAGGGGCATATTACTGACTCAGGACCAATCTGTTGTCCACCAGAACTCCTCCCCAGAGCTCTTCTCCAGCAGGCAAGCCCTTAACCTTTACTGATTTGTGTAGGACTCTGCACTTGCCCTTGTTGAACCTTGTGAAGTTCCCTCTGCCCAATTTTCCAGCTGGTATAGGTCCTGCTGAAGGGTAGCACATCCTTCTGATGTGTCAGCCATACCTCCCTGCTTTGAATCATTGGCAAACTTGATGAGGGTGGACTCTAACCCTTCATCCAGGTCACTGTTGAAGATGTTGTACAGGACTGGACCCAGTACTGACCCCTGGGGGGCCCTGCTAGGTACAAGCCTCCAAGAGACTCTGTGCCACTGACCATAAACGCTGAGCTCTGTCAGTCAGCCATTTTTCAATCCACCACACGGCCCATTCATCTTTCCTGTGCTTCTTCAGTTAAGCTATGAGGATGTTACAGGAAATAGTGTAAAAAACCTTGCAGAAGTGAAAGTAGGCAACATCCACTTCTTTCCCCTTGCCTACTTACCTGGTTGTGACAGCACAGAAGGCTACCAGATTGCTTGTGAAGGGAGCATATTTTCCCCACCATATTATTCATAGATGAAGTAACAACTTAGCCAGTGTTCAATCAAAACCTATTATAGCTTGAGGTGGAGAGAAGACAGGATAGTTGTGGTCATTTAAAAGTTCTTTTCATTTCAGTAGTGAGGTAAAAATAGATCACTAATGTAAACCTCAGAGGAAGATTAAAATACCTTTTATTAGGTTTTCATTGAATGAAAAATTAACAAAAAAACCCCAACAGTTTTAAAACTCTTCAATGTAATTTGGTTCAACTGAATGTCTTGTACTCATGTTGTATCTTACCAAATTGTTTAATATGGAGATTTTGAACTCTATAATGCTGAATACTTTTAGAAGATCAGTAAGTTACGTGACTTCTCAGAATTCTTTTTAATTTTTTTTAAGTGAGAATAAGCAGTATCCATATTTTTGTATAGCATAGCCCTTTTTTTTTTCTAAGCAGTGTGCTGATGAAAGAATTTTCTTATAATGAAACAGCTCACTGCTGTTCTGTAGAGAAAATAATACTGAATTTCATCTGCTTGTTACTGACTGGACTTTTTATCAAGAGTACTGTTAAAGTTCTGCTTATCTCATTAGGCTTAAGTTGCCTTATTTGTTTTTGGTTTTTTTTAATAATTGGTATAATGTGCTGGGAGTAAAAAGAGGAAACAAATGTGGTAAATTAAAACTGTTTCTTATTTTCCACTCTTGAAACAGTACCTCAATTTATCCATAGTTCAATTATTCAGTATGGATAATACCTAGAAGGAAGAAGCAACTTACCATATATTTATGGGCTTATTTATGTTGAGTATTTGCATAGGAAGCACTTAGAAAATCTGATCTGTGTGTTCAGATAAAGACTTTAACTTAAATAAACATGTAAAACTGATGTGCTAATACTAAGTAAATAAGTAACTTTAAAAATTCCGGTAATTCTTACTGAAATTTAAAATCAGTACCTTAAAAATGTGAGTTTGCTGAACTAGATTGGAAAAAAATAAAGTTTTATTATTCCTTCATTGCTAGTTTAGTTGATAATTTTGCGGAAATCTGGGTCTTCTCTGGTCCTGCTGTTGTTCAGCCATTCACTGGAGGAAAAAGGGAAATGCTTCATGTCAAATAGGAACAAATTGTTTGGGAAAGAACTTATGGGTGTTCTTTAGGAGAGAGAGTTAAAGATGTGTGGTTTAGTTTTTTCAACTTCAACCCTGGTAGATACTAGAAGGGGATGTTATTAGTGTGACTTAGTGTTTTCTTTTGTACGTGGTATGATTTGCCTTTTGTTGAGAGGAGCATCTGTATGGTTTTCTAGTGCATGTGTATAAGACAAACAACTCACTTACGTCTTTATGTAAATGGAAATAGACGTGAAAAACTCAGTTGACTGAGTGTTTTGTCCAGTGTTCTTGGGTCTTCTAAGTTAAAAACTGAATGCATTGAGGTTTACAGGCAAGGTTTGGGCAAGATTTTCAGATTGCAAGAAATGAAACAAAATCTACATCAACGTAATCAACACGGGTTATCAGGTTGCTTTCAGCTTTTGTACATGCATTCTTGAGAATCTTTGTTGTGGGAAGAGTAATTATGCTACTTTGATGTCCACATGAAAACAGCTTGAGGCCAGTGGAACTTTAGGAACTTAAGCAAAATGTCATTTTTCAGATGAAATTACTTTCCTATTACAGCTCTTAGAATTCTGGGCATTTACTGAATTTGAATAATAGAGGAAAAAGATCTAATGCTATGTTTGCAATTGTTTTTTTTTGTTTGTTTGTTTTGGGGGGGTACTTTATGCAGAGGGCCTAGAAGTAAGATGTCAGTGCCCTTGCTTCCTTATTTCTACCATAGCCAATGGGCTGAGACTGGGAGAACTGTGGAAGGAAGATGCAATATGAAGGTTCTTTAAATCTTTTCAATTACAATGTTTAATAGGCAGTTGTAGCTTCCTATGACCAGAGTCACAGTCACAGCCTTGAGGAAACCCTGGGAGAAATGCTACAAATGTATTCTTTATAAAGCATGTTGCTGACCTTTTGCTGCCACTCAAAGCAGGACTGGATCATAGAATCACAGAATCACCAAAGTTGGAAAAGACCTTTAAGATCATCCACTTATCACCAATAGTACTCACTAAACCATGTCCCTCCACACAAAATCCAAATGTTCCTTGTACACCCCCAGGGTTGGATACTCCACTACCTCCCTGGGCAGCCTGTTCCAGTGCCTAAACACTCTTTCAGAAAAGTAGTTTTCTTAACATCCACACTAAATCTTCCCTGGTGCAGCTTGAAGCCATTCCCTCTAGTCCTATACCAGTTACACGAGAGAAGAGGCCGACCTCCAGCTCACTACAACCTCCCTTCAGGTAGTTGTAGAGAACAATAAGGTCTCCCCTGAGCCTCCTCTTCTGCACACTGAACAATCCCAGCTCCTTCAGCAGCTCCTCATAAGGCCTGTGCTCCAGACTCTTCACCAGCTTTGTCACCCTTCTTTGAACCCACTCCAGGGCTCCAATGTCTTTTTTGCAGCGAGGGGCCCAAAACTGTACACAGTACTTGAGGTGCAGCCTCACCAGAGCTGAGTACAGGGGGACAATCACTTCTCTTTTCCCCCTGGCAACACTGTTCCTGATGCAAGTTAAGGTGCCATTGGCTGCCTTGGCCACCCAGGCAAACAGCTGAGTATCAATCAATACCCCCAGGCCCTTTTCCTCTATGCAGTCTTCCAGCCACTCTACCCCAAGCTTGTAACATTACCTGGGGCTGTTGTGGCCAAAGTGCAGGACCCAGCATTTGGCCTTGCTGAAATTCATCCCATTGGCTTCAGCACAGCTATCCAGCCTGTCCAGATTCCTCTGTAGGGCCTCGGTACCTCCAGACAGATTGACACTTCTAGCCATTTCCATACTCCTTGCAAATACTAAAGGGTTTATTTTAGAAATGTTTTTGAATAATCTTAGCAATAGTTACTAATGTTTGCTTAAAAAGCATGCAATATTTCTATTCTGCACATATTTGACTTCATGCAAGAACCCATCAGCTACAGTTCCCTTTCAGAACTGTCTTCTGTCTGAACTGGAATCTTGATCTATCCCACTAGCACTCCCTTTGCTATTAGTTCAAGCTCAAAATAACTAAAGCAAATTAATCCACCTCAGCTCTTGTCTTCTGAGGGATATTGTCTCTTGTTTCCTCCTCTTGTGAGCTGTTTATCATTCAGGTGTGTATAACCTCAGTTGTCAACTATTCTTATATTGCTTTAACTTAGTCTATGCAGGTACCTTAAACCATTACAGATTCTTTCTGCAAACTATCTTTAAGATGTGTGCTCTGCTCTATTGCTCCCTGAGCAGACTTTCAAAACGTAATGTCCCTATTTTTGTAACAAATTCATGTATGACTGGAAAATACTGCCAGATTGTTTACTGCTGCTGGCTTTGACCATTTTTACCTTCTCTTTATATTCCCTTACAGGCTCCCAATTTTCTTTCACATCAAATACTTTAACTTCACCTTGAGAGGACCTTGTTTCGCTTTGCACATTTTGTGTAGTAATCTATCCATATGAATTTTGCCCAAGTCCATCTCTTTAACTAACAACTGCTGCTTTTTTTCTTCTGTTTCCCCCATATTATATAGGACTAAATTTCCAGAAACATCTGTAAGCCTAATTCTTTAAACATTCTAAATTCTATGAATCACAGAATGGCCAGGGTTGGCAGGGACCTCAAGGATCATGAATCTCCAACACCCTGCCAAATGCAGGGCCACCAACCTCCCCATTTAATGCTAGACCAGGCTGCCCAGGGCCCCATCCAGTCTGGCCTTGAACACCTCTAGGGACAGGGCATCCACAGCCTCTCTGGGCAGCCTGTTCCAGCACCTCACCACTCTCTCCGTAAAGATTTTCCCCCTGATGTCCAACCTAAATCTCTTCTTCCTCAACTTAAAACCTTTTCTCCTCATTCTGCAATTTCCTCTCGTCCTGCAATTCTGACAGTGTCTTCTCTGTATACATATCCACTGTTTATCATGGTGATCTGTGTCACTTTATTTTTCAGTACAGCTCTAGTTTGTACTGATCGGTTCTATCTGGTCTTGCTTTTCAGTAATGACTTTTCTGTAATTAATTTGTAATTTCTAGTTGGTGTTTGAGGTGCTATGGTAATTTGATTTTAGATATTGTTTTGGGGTATGCAGAAATGCTTAGAAATCTGGGGGCTTCTGTTAATCTCTTGTCAGTTTCCAGCCTTATATTTTAAATGCTGACTGCTCAAAGTGATAAATCTACTACCTTCCCATAATTAATAAATAAATAAATAAATAAAGCTTCCAAATTATTCTGTACATTTGTTGAAGACAACACTTGAGCAATTCACAAACACTTTGAAAAGGGGATTAAGTTAGTAGTTCATAATTCATTGTTAGCGTTCATTCAGATTAACCTCAATAGTTTGAGGACAGAATTTCGTCCAGATAATTGAACCCCTCTTAAATAGGGAAATGTTAGCCAATTATTTCATTACTTATGCAGAATGTGGGAGTTATTTCAGTGATTTTTACATTGTAGGTATTTACTCACAGATAGGACTCTCTTTCTTGAGATTCTAGCACTGGTTTAAATAAGATGAGTAGAATGCACTGCAGGGTAGAACTACTGTGATTCATAAATGCTTTTTTCAATTGTTTAAATATAGATGAAAAAAGTTTCCAGTGTATTTAAATGTTCAAAAAAATGTGCTTTGCTCTGCTAATGTGCATTGCTAGCAAGATGTGTCTCTACGGATTTTTAAAATAAAACAATCTACAGAAGTTGATAGTTGCTTCAAATGCTTTTGAGACAATCTAGGCTATGTTACTTTAATTTCATCTTTTATTTTTACTACTTGTTTTTATCTCTTTTTTTTTTTAATTGCTCATCCATAGTTGAGTTTTGTCCTCTGGGTTATAAACAAGGACAACATTCTCTCAATTTTTTATCCCTAGTCTCCAATTCTAGCCTTAATTTTATTCTCTTCAGCTTTTATGGACTGTTTCAGTGGCTTAAGTGATCTTCGTACATAAAGTTAGTCAAATGCTCTAATTTCCTGTGGGACGAAAAAGATGGATGCTGTATTATTGCCATGTCTAGTGGACAGCAATGTTCAGAGTATTGTGCTTGATTAAATATAGAGGTGCACAGAAGCTGCATAAAACAAACTTAAAGTCAAATGAATCTTTATTGAATAAATCTGTTCTTGAATTAAGAGTCTCCTGGTAAAACTGAGGAAAAGCAGAAACAAAACAAATTACCAGTACGTAAATCAGCTTTGCTATGGTTTGCAGAATGGTCATGCTGGACAGCATCCCTGTTTAACCTAAGCAGCAGGTGTTTGCTGATTTGTTTGCTGATTTTGCTGGAGTCCCAGTGCTCTGGTTACCTACTGGGTGTTCTAGCTCTGCTTTCACTGGATGCATGTAAAGTTATGAGAGGAAATGAATACCCCCATTTAAGCAGGGAAAACAATCCTAACCTTGCCGTTTCCACACAACTGTTGTCACCTACATTGTGTGACATATGCTGTACAGGTAAAATAGGAGGTTGTAGTGCTGTAAATATGCAAACTCCTTTGGAGATCTTACCTTGAGTATGTTATTTATCCTGTAGCATATGCTTTAAAAATCCCTATCCTAATTTTTGATTCTAGCTTTTTCAAATCCATTTTTAACAGTAGGGTCTTAAATATTTTCTTCTGATATTTTATGATAGCAATGATAACTTTGCTTCTGGTATTTTTTTTTTTTTATTTTATTTTTTCCCCAGAATATAATCTTAAAATGTATTAAGAATTTTAATTCAAATTAGCAACTTATTTTTCTATAAAAGAAAAGTTGAAGATGAACTAAAACTAGAGCTTCCCAAAATATTTTAATCACCCTTATGGTATGCTGATGGGGTAGAAGAAATGCTACTTTCTAATTTAAAATATATCCAACTTCTGTCTAATGTGTATGGTCGGCAATTTGCAATTATGATCTTCATGATGAGATTCTTCCATGAAATGAGAGGTGTATTATAATTTAAATAGAGTTGTAGATCTGGTTGATTTTAATTTGTGACCCAGGGGTCAGTAGTTATTGGGTGTAATAACCCTGTGGTAATGTGACTCTTCAAGGCACATTTGTATAATGAGAAATCATAACTCGTTATAGGAAGTATGATGATATTTTTTTCCTTCGCTATTCAGTTATGCTGATCTACCAGTCTCCATTTTATATGCTTAAAACTCCAGTTAACATGTTTTTGCTATAAAAATCTGTGAAGCTGTTAGCAACTTATGATTTACTGAAGTTCACATGCTTCTTCAGTTTTCAGTAGGGAGCTATATTCCATTGCTTATTCTTTTCTGGAAGTGATGTCTGTGTTGTCATTTGCATTGCTAAAAGCTGTGGCTTTGGTGTCCATCAGTTTTTTGCCACTGTTAACTGTTCCTGTGACTTCTATCACTAGATGGTTAAAAGCACATATGAAATTCCAGCCTTGTTTTGAGGTTTTGGACTAGGTCTAATTCATAGAGGTTGCCTTTGGGTATAACTTTCTTCAAACCTTGATAGGGAATGTCCTGATTTTACTATCCTGTAGCTTATATCACCTTGATGAAATAAGTAGTACCTGCTGAAAAAATAATCAGTCTGCTTTATTAGATTTAATAGTAGAGCTCGAAATAATTATAAAATGGAAAGTTCAAATTACAAGATGCCTTAGCAGATGACATGCATCTGATGAGTTAAGAATAAGTGTTTAAAATGGGCAAAGGATACATATAGTCAAGCCTGTGTTTTGTACATTTTGAGGACATACCTGTGGAGTCAGGTTTTATAGTAATGTTAGTTCATTTTTTATCTTAATACATCAAAGAGATTAGTATCAACAATCTTTTACGGTAATGCAGAAATTCTTGAAAATTTCTGAAATTATCTGGCTACAGTCAACAGACATAGAAATAAAATAAAAATAATTCTCAATTGTGCAAAAGGAAATAGTTTCCCTCTGCAGAAAGAAAGCAACTTTAGTGAGAGCATACTTTAAAAAAGATCAGTTACTGTTCAAGTCAAATTTATTTTCTCTGATAAAACCAATCCTAATACTTCCTCTTCATAATCAAACCTTTCACATCTTCTAATCTCATTGATTTTTTTTTTCTACTCTGGGTAAAGATATACTGGCTATTTGCTGTTCATTAAAACTGTATTTATTACATATATTAATGTAACAGGACTTGTGGGGGAAAAAAAACACACACAAGGACCATACAAATAAAAAAAAAAATGCAATGAATTTCCCTGTAAGTTTTTTAGTGCTAAAACAATTCAAACAGTTGGATATTGCATGTTCAGATGTTTGCAGATGGGGTAGGATAATGCTCTAATGACATTCTAAAACTAATTTCTATTTGCATAACTTTCATCAGCCTGTCACTCAAATCTGCATTCATGTTGGATGTTCAGCTCATGTGCCATTCGCTTCTCATATACCCGAGGTCTTGCATAGGCTTTTACCCAGAAACTATCTCAGTAGAGATAAGTTACTATTCTACATTTCCACAAGTTTGAAATATTGCTGAATGGGGTGCCAGATGCACAACATGTTCTGCCTGTGTTTTACTTGTTAATTTGTTGGCTGCACTAATGATACCATCTTGTACAGAACATAAATGGAAATTACTTTATTGAAACATGACTTTCCCAAGAAATATCTATCAAATATTTTATTGCTTTTCTAAAAGCCAAGCTGGAGTTCAAGTTTTGTTGTACAAATTAATGAGTCTCTGTGAGCAGATTAAACCTGGAACAAGTTAGATATTTTAAAGCAGGTAGAATTTGATTCTTACTACATTCACAAAAAATGGATGATCAACAGTGACTTGTATCAAAACAAAAAAAGAGCATAAAGCCCAGTGTGAGTTAATTACTGTTCAAGTCACAGAAGGTGCATCAGTCTTTTAACAGTCTTTTTAATGTGGGATATTGTTTTAATCTTGCTGAGTGGAGCAGTACCCTGTACACCACATTTTTTGGATTAGTAATGGAGTACATCTGTCTGAAGTGGCAACTGCACCAGTAGGATTATTGTAATAATGATGCAGAGGAAAGACAATAACAATATTGTGATCAAAGAAGAGATACTTCAATGGCTAATTTTGTTTCAACACAGGAAAATAAATGGTATTTAATTTACAATGAACTTTTTTTTTTTTAATCAAGGTACTCAAAGTTTTACAAACATGTAAATTGAACTGAAATTTGAACACTTCACCTTTTCTACATAATTTTATTTAAGTATGTTGCAAGATCTCACATTTCAGCAGGCTAATGCTTATCTTATGCTATCTTCATATGTAATTTCCTTGCCTAAAATTAAAGCACCACAAAAGCACTTGTTTCTATTAGCCAGTGTTATTTGGATTTGGGCCCACTGCTCCAAATGTTCACTCTGGCTGTGAAACAATGCGTACCAATGTACCTGTTTGCCTGTCAGCATCTTGAGATTCTGTTCTGGGTGATGAGATGAGAACTGCTGTGTCAAGTTTCTCCATTTCTGTAATCCAGAAAATAAGCTTTTGTTCAGCCTTTGCTCACAACTCTTTTTCTTTAAACAAGAGAGCTTTGTGTCTTGGATGTTATTGCTCAGCGTGGCATGGAATGAATACCCATACAATGCAGTACTCCTTCTCATTTAAGAGATTTTTAAAGACACAGTTGCCTACATCTTCCTCCCAAGGCCAAACAACCACAAAAGATCAGCACCTGCAAAAATGTATAAGATGCACAGAGAATAACAATGCTTGAGTAATTTCTGAGGTACTGGTGCAATGCATGGGCAGCAAGCCATCAGTGTATTTGTACATAGCACTACATAGAGTCTGCCTATTCCCCTGAGACTTCAAGTCAGTGTTGTCAGGCAGCATTGTGGTGATTAGCTTTGCTTTGATTGTGACAGAGCTCTAAATCAGTACTTCCTGTGTTTCTGTTGCTCCTCATGCTTTTGTTAATTCCTTTGGGAGCCTTGAGTTGATGTCATTTCTTGTCTTCTGTGTCTGTCTGCTCAGGAGACAGTTTTGTAGGGCTGCAACTGTCATGGTAACAATCTTCACAAACAGTCTTGGTGTCATAAGGACAAAGATTACAAATGCTTTGGGTTGTTTTTTTTTTTTTGTTTTGTTCTGAAAAAGCTTCATGAATGCGCTCTGGATTTCACATTGAGGATCTTGTCTTTCGTCAAGTCTCTTTTGCCTCTCCTGCACATAGGATCTAAGGATTTTTGCATACTTAGTGCAAAGGTTGTGTGCGTGTGCTATTCCTGGCCTGGCTGTGTTAAAGCCTTATCTTGTGATGGGGCCCTCCTGAGCTGTTTTTTTAATACTCGATCATGTTTATGAGCGCTGGAGTATCTCTCACTGACTTCATTTAAAAGAGATTGAGATGCATTTAATGCCAAATTTTGTTGGGGTCTTCTAGTAGCTGTATTCAAGTACTAACTCTTCTCCAGTTGAATACATGTAAGATTCCTGCGATCATAAGCTCTCTTTTGTCACCTTACCTTTGCAACAAAACTGTCTCTTTCAGTTATTTTAGATGACACTTCTTTGTGTTACTGACAGTTACTTTCCACTAAAAACAATGAAAAATTAAGGAACATCACAGACAATTTTTTTTTTTTTAAGGAAATATGTGTACTTTTCTTAATGTAGTGTTCTATACAGAGAACAAAATGTGGTTTATACATCAAAGATGCTACAGTGCAGTACCAAAGGGGCAAAGATTCATAAAGAGTGAAGTACTATTAGATGGGAAATGAGTTCAGGAGGTCATCTGATTATCTTAGGTCTCAGTAGGCACCATCACAAAAAAATTAAGTGTGATTTTAAGGAACTATACAGTCCTGCAGAAATTTTTCATGAGGTTCAATTATAGGGCCTGCAGTGTAGAACTCAGGAGGAACACAAAATTTTGGAGAAAAAGGAAGGGATCTCAGAAGCTGCTTACGCTACAGGTATCAGAGTTGCTCTCTACAATTGCAAAAAGCCTCTGTGTATGTGGAAAAGGGAAGATCTGATGGATAGAAGTCACCGGAATTGGGAGGGGAGATTTGAGATTCAAACTTCAGAATAAGAATTATGTCACATAAAACATAAGACGTTGGAAACAAACCTGAATGTCGTAGGTGATAGAAAGTTCCAGAAAATTGACTTTTCTCTTTTACTGCCAGCATGATCAGATGTTTATTTCTTTCATAACACAGTTGAGATTTTACATCTTGGATGCTTGTTTCCATTGTCTAAATTCTGAAACTTTTGTCTCAAATATCCTTTTTTCAGGTCTTCCTGTAGCTTAACCTTAGACAACTTTTTAGCATTCTCACAACATGGTTACAGCAATTTATTTTTATAGCCTGGAGAAATTAGAAGTCTTCAAACTGCATTAGTTTCAGACTTAAATGGGGGGAAAAAAGTCAAAAGATAGGGCTGTACTACATATTGTTTTAAGCTATGGCCAAAGTATTTTCAGTACTCCAGCAGCACATCAGAGCTACTTTGATGGATTAATTTGTTTTTTCATAGAAGTACAGCATGGTTAGACTGCAGAAGATACTCATAAAGCCATGGTACTTTCTCTGATTTAAAAACAAACAAACAAATAACAAAGGTAGTGCTTCAATGCATGCTTGCAGTGGAGAAAGCCTTAAAAAAGTAGTTTTGCGGAAAATTCAACTTACACCAATTAGTAAGCCAAGAATAATCTCACCATAAACTCTGAATCAGATGCATCCCTATCTTCTTATTCAATATATTATTAGTAAAAATAAACAGAATGAATAAACGATACACTTCAACATGAGGGAAAAGAGTCCTACCTCTTCAACAACAGAGATATGAAAACAGTAGCAGAAAGCTGGCATACAATAAGTCTGTACAGTTTTGTTTTGAAGCTTTTATCTGAGAGAACTCTGAACTGTATTGCTTGATTTCCATCTGGATCAAATAAAAAAGATATAGAAAAAGCTTGTAGAAACTATCAGAAAATAGAAACCTCTTCAAGTGGACACAATTAGATAAAATCTTTTCAGAGCTTCACACTGAAAGATATGATAATGGTTTTGTTGAAAGACTTTGAATAATCATATAGGGAGTGCTTGGTTCCCAGAGCACAGTCTTGTGGAAAAAGATTTTTCCACTGAGTTGTGCTACAGCTGATTAAAATGGCTTACCAGCATTTCAGTCCAACTGTATTGAACAGGGATATCTGAATTGCTTCAAGAGGTTTAAATATAGATTTCTCAAAACTGCCGTACTCTATTGTGCTAGAAAATAGTTTAGCTATTCTTTTAAACTTCATTCTTTCGAATCTTCTCCAATTCTATATCAGGAAAACAAAAGCTTCTATTAATTTAATTACCTTAAAAGAGCTGAGAACAGTAGAAGGCAAATGATTAAAAATAAGTATTTATGCAGTTTGAGAGAGAAGTAGAATTACAGCTTAAACTTGGATTTTGTGTACTCATTCTCTATGAATATGATGTTATCTCTAATTCTGAAGAGCTTTAGAAACAGCCTTGATGGCTTGGGATGTGGAGGGGTTTTTGTGGCAGGTAATTCTATAGCTACTGGTGTATTTGTTAGTCTTAGAGCAGTAGTAACAGGTCAGGGAGATCCAGCTTCTGCTGTGCAGGCAGAGCTCTGACATTGTGCTCCTGCTTTGAGGAAACTTAAAACTGAGTGAGCACATGATCTCAAGTGGTTGTTTTTGTTTTAATCCACATCATTACCTTGCTCAGTAACACATTGCTCCTTTTGTGTGTGCATATTAGACAAGTACAGAGCAAACATAAAACCTAAATCTGAGCGGAACTGCAGTTTATTTTGGGAATTAAGTATTGTTGTATTCCTTCTCTGAAGACAAATCATGGAAAGAATGAAGCAGGTGAAAAGATGCACTGAAAGTATATGCTGGCTCATGCTTCCTGTTATCACAAAACAAAAACAACAAACAAACAAAAACTCTAACAAATCCCTTTAAGTATGAAAGGGTAATGGAAAATGGAACAACTTTGTCTCATCATAAATCTTTTTTTAAAAAGGTTGAAAAGATTATGTAGTTCACTACTTTGTGGCAGTTATTTCCCAGCCCTAGCAGAAGACCAGATGTGTCTGGTTCCAATTGCTCTTTAGCTATGTCTCTTCTGCTTTTTTTTGACTTTGTTAGTGCTCTTAAAGCTGAGCTGGGTGTTAAGACACTTACAGCAATGGCAAAACAAATTGTTTCTAAGAAATGGTTACAAATCTGACAGTACAGTTCAGATTTCGTGCCACTGTTTCCAAACTTGCTTGTGATGTAGCTTAGCTAATAAAAGTTGTGATGTGAAAGAACTGGATAGCCTTTGCTTAAGCAAAATCTGAGGTCGAATCAAGTAAGACTTTCCTCTTTCAGATATTATTCTTTTATGTTTGTCACTAAAAGAAATAGCAAACGTTGAGTCTTTCAGACAATGTGTTAAACATCCTTTTAGAAAATAATCAATGTAAGCTTTCTTTCATCTCTAAAAGTTGGCTTTGGCTCTCTGAAGTAGGGCAGGAGGCAATGAAGCGGCCCTACATCCTCTTCTCTTCTGCAGCAGGTCACTGGGCAGGCTGCCTTGGTGCAGGCTACCCTATAGAAGTAATGTGCTGGGGGCTGATTTGGTGCTATTGCTGGTCTATGCCACTCTTGGCAATGGTTGTTATTTTTCCTTTGAAGTTAAATGGTCACAAGTTGAAACAGAAATAAACCTGGAAGAAAAATAAATTTTATGGTTTTAATGAATCACTATTAAAATTAAGATATTTTCAGTCACTTATACTTAAGTTTATACAATGATTTTCACTCACGCAACTTATAAGCACACAATAGTAATGTAGAAATTGCTGCCAACCAGAAAGTAAAGAATAGCTTACTAAAAAGCCTAACAAAGCAGTTGAATTCAATAACAGGCAGTTTATTGAAACCAAATACTGTAGTATCTGTGGGAGGTATGTTGTAAAAAGGCTTTTTTTTCTTTACCAGAAAGGGGCAAAACATCCAGCTGTATCAAGATTGAAGCTGTAACTCACTTAATATAATTGGCCATGGGGGATGATGAATGTATTTATCTTCAGTTTCCTTCATCTTAAAAAGTATGCTTTGCAGTCCTTGAAATGTATATGAATGCACTGAATATCCATTTGCTGCATGGATAAAACTACTCTGAAGTAGTATCTATGTATCTGGACACCCCAAAATAAGCTTTCTTGTAGTTCAAATATATATATATATATTTATTCTCGCTAAAACAGTTAATAACAGGGCTTTGTGGTTCCTATAGGATTCTGCGTACTATCTCAAATGCAAACCTGAAAGGGTTGACACCACAACTACAGCAGCTCACCTCAGTCCACACTGAAAACAGCAAACTTCCCCTGCCTCCCCTCCAGTCATCCTGAAATGTTAATTCCATGACTTGCCAGGATTGTAGCAGACAGAGCAATGGGCACTTCTCTGTGGTAGAGTGTCTTGCTAGGGCAAAACTGCAGTCTCCCTTATGTTACATCTGATCTGTCAAGACTTCTACTACACCCTTTTCAGAGATAAGCAAGAAGCATCTTGCTGCAGCTAAGGGCAAGCAAAGTAATTGTTGGTTGGTAAGACATGTGAAGTTCCTCAATCTGGAGACAGCTGACACTTAAAAAGGAATCCAGGTGGTTCTGGGAAAAGATGATAAAACTATGGAGATGCTAAGGTTTAGCTTAGCTATTATTTAAACACAGGTAATAACTTTCAATTTCATTGATTCTTTAGTGAAAGCAGATAAATGAGGTTTGTTTTAGTAACAGTACTCTAATGAATAAACACACAAGCACCATAGATATATGTGCATTTAAATACACACATCTTTGAATTACTTTCATAGCATCTCATATTTAATGCTAACTGCCTTGAAATGTTTTATGTTTTTAATTTGTGCTTGTCTTTTGAGAATGAATCACAAAATATTAGTGTGACAGTTTCTCATTTTTCAATAATGATGGTGGTATTTGTGACCATCAAGCTAATATACTATTAAAGCATGCCATTCATGGCTAACATGCTCACAGTACCACAGTGGCAATGGGAGAACAAACATCTGTGTCTCCTAAATACCCAGAATGGGAAAGAAAGGATCATCCTGTACCACGGTCTAAAGGACGTTTTCTTGGTTTCCAGGGACTCTAAGATTGTCTCTGTGGATCTAAAGACAATCAAGACATGATCTTTCAAGACAAATCACAAACCCTTTTAGTGATCTTTCTGTACCATTGCTGCACTGATTGGGAATGCCATTGTGTCCTTAATATTCAACAGCAGAGGATGAAGGGGAAAGAAGAGGGAGAAAAAGGTTAGTAGGAATAGGGTAGATTTAAACCTAACGCAAAAAACACCCATAATCTTCTATTATGAAAGAATTCTGTAAGTGGATGCAAGGAAGACACTTGAAAAGAGTTAATAATGCCTGTTGGTAATTACTGCTTAGCTGTATTTCCCAGTAAGACCTGCCAATGGGAATCACTGGGCTGATTATTCTGTCTCTCCTAGTAGAGCTTTACTACAGGGCTCTTGTTCTCTGGGCAGCTGTCACTAAAGGTCCACTGATTTGCCTGTTGTCCTGTCAAGAACAGCTATTCACACAAAAATAAGTGGAACAGATAACCTGGGAAAGACTCTGCATGGTAGCAGTATTCAACATTAGAGACTTGGGGATTTTGCTGGTTGGTTATTTTTTTTGACAAAATCAGTAGAAAGCTAGAATAAATTCTATACAGATGTCCCTAAACTGGAATATCTAGTGAATGTGAATTTTGGGAATCAAAGAAACATAATGCCATATAAGGAGAAAAAAATATTATTGCCAACAAGTTGATATTATTATGAACTCCTAGGATGTCAGATGGAAGTTGTCTTTTTGAGGTATGATGTTGTATGAATTCCTGCTTGAATATTTGGTGTGTTTCTAAAGATCGGGAAGCCTAACTAAGTTACTTTGGTTTTATGCATGTTTGTTTTCTCCTTGGCCAGTTTCTTGTTTAAAATGCATGCCGTGACAGCTTGTTGCTGGTATCTGTGAGTCACATAGCAATTCCATTTCTGAATCTTTCTATAGCTTCTGAAGGCTTCTTAAACTAGCAAACAAAGTAATTGTTGGTTTTCCTACCACATAGCGAAGCATGTCACACATCTTTATCTTCGATGTTCACAGGCAAGGATAGATAGCTTAGGACAGCAGTTCGCTTTATTTTTTGCAGATGGAATAATGTCAATACTTAAAGTATTAAAAAGTTCTCGTGATTATTGTTGCCTTTCCATGAAGTAACTTTGATACTTCGATTTTTTAAAGCAGAGATAAAAAACTGAACATTTAGGAGGAAATTAAAATTGTTTCACAAAATTTTGCGTGCACACGTGAACTGTTCTTAAAAATTTTTTGCTTAAACTTCTTTAACTTTTGGCTATTGACCAGTAGACTTTAATCTCTAACATGTGTAAATCAATTAGAATACAGTATTTAAAAATTAGATTACTCGGCAGCTTACTGTAGGTTACAATATTCTTTAGTAGGCTGAAAATCAAACAGACTTGAACAGTATCACCCATGCCACAGACTCAGTATGTCAGAAACAAGCTGTCTGGGGGTTGGGTCTTGATGGGATGAAACCTAGCCTATTTACTTTTGGAGAGAGTGAATATGAGGTAAAAAGTAATGTGTGATTATTTGTTGTATTAGGCGAATAGGCGGGGACTTCGGATGTGTCGCAATAGGCCCTCCTCTGCTCTGTGATTGATTTATGATGCGTGCTTAAGGGGTGTTAACAAGGAAGGGGCTTGTATATAAGCAAACTATGCCACACATTAAATGGCCATTTCACTGCTCATCATATTGGTGTCATAAAAAGTGTGTGAGTGGTCACTAGGCTGGGAGCCAGGGCCAGAGCTGGGGCGAGATACGCGAGGGCCAGTGTCCGGGGCCAGGCTGGGGCTCGAGAGAGCTAGATGCCATAAAAGAGGCCGGGGCTGTCAGAGCACTTTACAATGGGACGCTAATTGGGGTTGCCACGCTATATTCGGCAACAAGTGGAGGCACGGACGGGGTCGGTGTGAGGCTCGTGCGAGGATTGTTCAAGGATCGTGTGAGAAGCATTCCGGGTGTGAAGTGCAACAGTTCGCTGCGGGACGGACGCAGGACCCTACCGCGGATGAGATGGTAGAAGTGCCTTCGGGGATGGATTCCATCATTAAAGTATTACTTAGGATTTGTAAGGATTATTTCGACAAGAATTCTCCTTCTAAGGAGGAGATTCACTCAGTTATCTTGTGGTTGGAGTGGGAGGAAGAGATTAAAACCCCCCATGAGATTCTTGACTACCAGAGATGGGATGATCTCACCTCCGCACTCGCGCAGCATGTTACGAGTGCTCAGAAGGGTGTTTCAGAGTTAAAGACCTGGGGCTTGATCTTAGGGGCCCTAAAAGCTGCAAGGGAAGAAGACTGCTGAGAACCTTGCCAGAGATTTATTAGGGCTAATCCCAGGGGGGGGGGAACCTGCCGCGGGCGGGAGGTTCTGATTCCCCCAGGGATGTGCTGCGGGACAAGATGGCGCTGAAAGCAGCCGGGGAGGAGGGGAAAGTGATAAGGGAACCTCGTCAGCTTTTGGGACTCAGCTCCCCAGACTCCCCAGACCCAGGCGGTGGGAGCTCACTTGATTTGCTTGTCTCTTCTGGAGGCTCGCCTGGGGGCCCAGAAGGAGCAGGCTGATGTCGGCCGAGAAGTGTGTTCTCTTCCAGATGCTCGGAGGGGGAATGGTTGGCTAAAATGGCGCCGGATGAGCTGACCATCTCTGCTCAGACAAAAGACCAGCAACCGTCGGCATCCTTATCGAGCGAGAACATCTTATCACAAGACCTTGGGTCGCCTCCTCCAAATCCTCAGCAGCAGCTGTATCCTTCACTGCGAAGTCGTACATCACTCGTGGAGGCGGTGATAGGGGTGGAGCAAAGGGGAGGTGATATGCCCACACTTGGTCAAGGGGCGTGCAGTGGGCATGGTGATGCTCCCCCTGAAAGGGTAGGAAGTAGGCGTGCCACTGATTGGCAGAAAACTAAGGAGGGGGTGAAGCTGAGAGGCTTGGTCACTGTGTTCCCCGTGGTTGCTGTTGGGCTGCGGTGGATTCCGTTAGACCCGGGGGGAGTCGCACGGTTGATAGAAGTGGTAGAAAAGAAAGGATTGAGATCATCTCTGGCTTGTAATGCAGAGCCGTTCACTCCTAGGTATGAAATCACTCAGGACCTGACAGAACTATCTCAGGAATTTGTTGATAAGTTAATTAAGGCGGCTGAGGAGTTAGACTCACCGAGAGAGCCATTTATGGTCCTGTAATTGTGGACTGCCTTAAACAAAAGTTTCTTGAGATTGTTATAGATCTGTTCTGTGCAGCTTCTGTGAAAATTTCTACACCAGGATTTCTACAATTTCTACATCTATTTTTTAAGCTAAAACACATATTTTTATCATCCCTGCTCTGTTATTTCCATTGTACTTCAGTGAGTTTTTGTTTAGTGGGAAGTACTGATGTTGGACTAGATGATCTGAGGTCTTTTCTAACTTTAATAATTCTATGTAGAATAACATCAAAGATTAAAGATGAATATTTCTGTTTCTCTTCCTTGGTTTGGAAACTTTACCTGGGTTTCCAAACACCAGCTGTTGGTTTTTTTTTTCCTTCAAAAATTTAAAGTTTAAAATGGTCTGCAGGCTAAAATGTACATCGTGTGACAATTTTGAAATTATTTTGTTTGTTCCTTCTTTAGTAAGCCTATTTTGCTTGAATTATGTTCTTAGTGTTACCTGAGAACACTTGCAGAAGTTTGCTTTTTTTCTCTTAACTGAGAGCAGCTCGATATTTCTTGGCTGTTCTTCCATTTGAACAATCTAAAGGCTATGACTTCAATTCCAACAACTAAATTGCATAGCAATAATCTTTTATAGGCATTTTTCTGAACTTCACATTCTCTTGATTTTAATACCTTGTGCAATTTCTCAATTTTACATAATTCCCTTCTTCATGTTTGAATTTCCCCAGCTTTTTCTGCTGTTAACTTTGTTCTCACTTAGTGTTGCTGTCACTGCTAGTGACTTAATTTTTAAATTCATGTAGATATGTTGCTATCTACACAGTCCTATGTCATGACAGTAGCCTATCTACTCTTTGCCTCCATTAAGGATGTTTACTGTGAGAAGTTCAGTCTGACCTTTGGTGGAAATATGTTGTGTCTGGCTTTACTGTCAGGTCAGAAGGAAATATTTGAAGTAGCTTTGTCTGTTTCCTAAAAATAAATAAAATTCTGGAGTGTATTTTGCTGGATGCAGGTACATCGTTTGGATCATTTTTTAATATAAAACCTCTCTGCATTTATGGGATGATAAGATGCTGTGAAATTATGCTTATCAAATACTGCTCCATCTCATGATATATGCTCTTTTACCCAAAGACTATTGAAAATATAGTGTGATGTATTGAAGGATTAGCATTTATTCGTATTTTTATATACACCTACTTAGATACGTGAGGCAAAGGTATTCTGTTTTCCTGTCATTTCATAAGATACCCCCAAATACTCTTCTTAATTCTTTCATTGATGAGTATTGTTGTAGTAATGCCTTTTGGACTTTAAACAAAGAAGCAATGATTGCTGAAATTTTAATGATGTTGCAGTGGAACTGTTAGGTCATGGCTTGAACTAGTGATTGAGCACCTGGTGAAGGGAATGTGGCTGGCCCAGGGGGCATGGGCAAATTGTTTTCACCTGTGCTCCCCAGGTGACCATAAGGGGTGAACCAAGGGGTGGAGCCACATGGTGCTCATATAAGGGCTGGCCACGGAAGAGATTACTTCTTTAATCCAGGCTGCTTCATGGGAAAGAGTGCTGTGTAGTCAGAGATCTTCACCAGTTGGGTGAGTTCAAATCTTCTTTCTGTGTAATCTACCTGTGAACTTTGACTGGTATTGCCAAGAGCCCATAAGAAGTAATTGTACTTTTTCATAAGCAGAACAGATAACTATCCTTGTGTTGTCTGTTTTATTCTTATTATATAAGAATAATCCACAAACTAGTGTTTCTAATGAATGCTGATGCTTTTTTCAAATAGGAACGTAGATGCAAAATTTAGGTGTTTTATTGTTGCACAACAAAGGGCAAGGCAATTTTTGCAACTCTGAAAATAGCTGCAAAATACTCAGATAACCCTGTGCTTAGAAAGGAGAAAATCCTAGAATAATTTCAAAATACAGTCATGGCTGACAACATTCTCAATGTAGCTTGCTCATATTTTTGGCTTCTTAAGGACTCTTATGTCAATGTTAGGAAAACCATTGTCCTGCTGTATGTTCCACACAGGTGAAAATGCACAAGAAATGACTTGTGTTAGATATTCCATCTGTGCATTTCCTGCTTTATTTACCAAAAAGTGCTGAGTGTAGAACAGTGTAATGCAAGTGTAGAATTTCCAGAGAAGCAGAATGGTTTTAATTAGGATTATTTTCCTATTCTACCTTGAAATGATTGAGATATGTTCACATTAGGAAATGTAACCTTATTGTAAGGGTCTGCTAGCACTTAAGCTATGGCTGGATGTGCAATAAGTGGCCAGAGGGTGCATCTAATTACATACTGTCATACAAGTGACCTTTGGAGCAGTTTGGTCTACTAGTTATTATCTTCAGGGTTGTTCAGAACAATTTCCAAAGGCCTCAAGAAAAGCTTGAGTTAAATACTGCCTTTCAAGAGAAAATCAGTAGTATTTCAAAAGGATTTTCAATAGTCTTAAATACTTTTTTTTTTTTTCCTCCTTGAGATCTGAAATAGGAAACCATAGGGTGCAACTTTTGTAGGATAAAGTGTGGAAAACAGTTTATGTTGGCCAGCTAGGTTTTGGCCTAACTCATCTACGTTGTTTTGAAGATCACTTGCTGTTAGGTTAAACTTTCTTTTTCTACCTACTGTGCATAAAGACTTTTGTGTAGGGAAGGAAGTACACCATATAGAGTAAATTTTCTGAAAATTCTTAAATTTGAGCTTCTTAACACTGGAACTTCTTTTAGAATCATGGTGTTTTATATCAGTATTTCTCCAAAGAAGCAGTAGAAGAGAGAATTGTCTCAGCCTACTTTGCCCTGGAATTTCCTGATCAGATGCTTCCTACGAATGTTCTGGGGATGAGAGAACTTCTAACATCTTCCCATTGAGCATCTGAAGTTCTCAGCTTGGCAGGCTTGAATCGCTCTGCTATCTGAAACAGTCTGTTGTCAAATTGTTTTCAGTTAAACAGGGACAGTGTCAGCAGAAAAGCAGGCTAGAATCTCTCTTTCACCTTGTGTCTGCAGAGCGATAGGTGAACTGAAATTTCAGAGGAATAAAACCAAATGAACAGTTTTGAACACAGTGATGTGGCTGGATGTCTGCATACTTCTGTACTGGAGGCTGAAAGGGATGAGGGACTGTAGGAAGGAAGAAAATACCTCTTTCACCTTTTGGTTCATAGTAACTTAACATGGCATATGCCTGGAGAGAGAGAGACTGGTGCTGTCTCTGCAGGTTAGGTGTGGGGAGAAAATACGGATTCTGAAAGGAAGATAATGCTGGGTGATTAGATGACATGACTGCAGAAAGTGGTAACCTTGTGAAACTATTGGGAAAGACCTTACACATTGATGGACTTCCCGAAGAAGCGGTTCTGTGACTGGCTTTGGAGGTCTTTGTTCTGAACTTGTGCATCTATAGTTTGGCCTATTTCACTGCCATAAGTTTGCTTGTACTTCTCATTCTGGAGAGTTTATTGCACTGACACAAAGACATGTTCTTTAAAATTGTATGTGGTGTTTCAAGTATCCGTTCTCAGAATGTGCAAAATAGAAATATTAACTGAGCTTACAAGAACAGATTTTTCATCTGACTTCTGCCTGCAATTTCTTCCCAGTAACAGGCACCTAGCTTTCTCATGTAGGAGAAGCAGTCACTTTTAAATGTTTCCTGGATCATCCATCCATTAGTAATGTTTCTCTAAAGACTGCGCAGAACCTAGGGAGACTATCTCTCAGAGGAGTTCTAAATCTCTGCAAATAGTTGGTAGTGAAAGAAGCTTCAGAGGCTTGTTTTGATTAATTTGAATTAAAAAAAAAATAAACTGAAAAGAGGGAAGGAAATGACCATCAGCAATGTACCCCAGGACATTTCCTGCAGTGTTGCAATTTATATTTTGTTACTGACTGGGGAGGGTAGCAATATATTTCCATGCAAGTCAATCTTAGTCAGTGAGAAACAGGCATTTATAAATTTACCAAAAAAAGCAACCATGCAAGCATTATGGAACGTTTTCATGGTTGCTGCATGATTGTAGTAGAGGGTTATATTAAAACACATTGATATTTTGAAAGGTATTGCCAATTTGCTCTAAAGTGACATTATATTAGCCATTTTTCACTTCAGAAATGGGATCTCTAGGACATGAAACATGTTGAAAGATCTTCACTGATAAATTTCCAGATCCGTGTCTAAAGAAGGTTGGCTAGCAGGGCAAGGGAGGTGATTGTCCACCCTCTGACTTCATTTGCTGTACTGTGTACAGGTCTGGAGCCCCCAACACAAGAAAGACATAGAGTTATAAGTGCGGGTCCAGAGGAGGCCCATGAAGATCAGAGGACTGCATCGCCTTTCATATGAAAATAGGTTGAGGAAGTTAGGCTTGTTTAGCTTCAGAAAGAAAAGGCTCTGAGGAGACCTCATTACAGCCCTCCAGTATTTGAAGGGACATCAGAAACATCTGTGGGCTTCTCAGGAGAATTTGTTTGATGCAGAAGTGCAGACTTCTCTTAACTCAGAATAGGAAAAGGATATATTGGAAGGGGCTACTTTAATCATATGTAATTCAACTGTGTGTTGTATTGCATATCAGGAAAAGATATATGGCTGAAGTCTTCAAGCATTGTGCTGGGACCAGGTACTTGAGAGATCTACTTTGCTTGGTGTTTCAACAGTCTCAGAACTGCATAACAGTAGTCTCAAATGTACAGTTTTCTAGTCGAGCTTTACAATAACAGCAGAGAATAAATGACATTGTGTAAAACAATTTAGAATATTTACAAGCACTACCTGAGCTCTCTGACAACATCCAGTCCCTGGAACAGCTCGGTCTCTGTCACGTTATCGATGCATTGCTGTAAGGCATTGTGTTCCTCCCAGCTCTCAAACATATGCTGTGAGACTTGTCTGTGTGATCCAGCTGTGCCTGTGCAAGGCTTGTTTGAGGCCCTTTTTAGCATGCCTTTGGGCCTCCCACTTGCAAGCAGGAGGAACTGTTCTCTACTTCTCCATATGCTTGTATCTTACTGAAGTGCAAATGGACCCTTCTGGGTACCACAGGTATTTATAATAAGAAACTCATACTACAGATAGCCGTGATGCTGTCATCCTGAAGAACTAACAGTACATTAATGTCTGTTGTGTTTGCCTTTTGTGTTTGTCTCATTGTATCTGGAACAAATAACATACTTTCAGCAAGTATGCTTGCTCTGATTTCCCTGCTAAATGCAGAATGTGCAGTTTTTACAAAACTTGTTCTTCACTAGTGCTACAGTAATATTAGTGCTAAATACAAATCAGCTTTTTCAATTATTTCCTTCATATTTGGAGACTTTGGAACTGACTGTTTAAGTTGTTTGCCTGTTTCATCTACTAATACAGATAGTTTTAGATATCTTTTCTGTTAAATGTCGTAGACAGCTACTCCTACATGCTTAATAAGTTTTATGTGATTTTTTTTTTTGACAATCAGTCTTCAGCAATCAGTAGAAATTATCTTTTTTAAATATGAGCACTACATGGCATAAAAGTCATTACATCATCATATTGAATGCATAGAAAAAGTATCATATTGCACTCAGGGCTTGAGAGCATTCCTTTGCATTGATTTCAGGACTGAAAATGTTATTCTGGCTACCTTTTGCCTGAGCTAATCGTTTGAAATTCACTTGTCTGAGGCAAGCCAGTGTACTTACATGATTTTTTTTTTATTTTTTTTTAACGAATTGGAAGCTCTGAATTTTATCCTTCTCCCCTTGTACTTCCCTAACAGATAAGCTTAGCATGGAGACCTGGAGACCGTTTTTCTACTGTGGCTGTATTGCACATTACTTTGATTAGGACTTGTGCTTTCTTTTTGTCCAGAAATTTTCACTGTGATGTCTGAGATAACTCTGAAGTGATATAACCTACAGTATATTATTAACTCTATTTTGTCCTTACACTAGCCTTATCTTGGCTTTTGCCTGTTGTAATGGTACATCAGAAGCTAAACACTGTTAATTGATTTACTGTCGATGTATGAAGGTAGCACACTGTCTGCATGTTTTGAATTCTTGGCTGTGCCCATTAAGTTTTGTTCTAGGTCAGGTGCATTCTGTTGCCTTGGTGGTAGTGAATTTCAGATCTTCTAATCATATGAGGATTGCTTAAGTTCCAGTCTCCGTTCTGATTTACTTTTTATTCTTGTCATGTTACCCTTGCTTTTGTGTATCCTTTATCTTTTATGTTTCAAATGCACTATTTTTAGGTCAAATGCAGGATTTATCAGTTTTCATTTATATTAATTTAGTAACTTAATGTTCAGTTAGCCTTTATGTGAGCAGTAAAACAACTTCTCTCTCTGCAGGGCTGTGCACTTTCCTTCATAAGGAATAACCTATCTGTGGACCATTCAACAACAAAACATGAAATTTATCTGTGTCCAGGTACTTTCTCTTTGATCTCTGATTGGACTTGGGGGGGAAAGATTTATTTGGAAAGAGCATTTAAGCCTACTTCTGCCTGTTGATTTTGGACAAGCTACAAAGAAGTAGATGAGTGTGGTTCTGCAAGCCAGCTGGCCTGATGTCAAAATGGAATTTACTCATTTTTATCTTCTTGGGAGTGATGGAGGGGGAAAAAGGAAAAAAGAAAAAAAAAATTGCAAAGGAATAGCAGCTCAGAAGAGCTTCTGAACATGGAAAGCTTGGAAGAAGTTGGGTAATGTATTGTTTTCCCGGATAAGATGCCTAATAGGAATGAAGTACTAAAGGAGGGCTTCAGTTTTCCATGTGTGTTTTGAAAAGGATTTATTGGTATCTGAGAACCAGTTGTATGGAAACTGTTGAGTCACAACCTGACCCACTGATCAAACACCTGGGGAAAGGACCCGGTCAGATCTGAGAGCACTGGTGAAAGGCAATTCAGCTGTGACCAAAAGAGGTAGAGCCTGGCTGTGCCTCTCTTAGACCTCATTTAAGGGCTGACTGCCACTGGGGAAGGATCTCTTTCTAGAGATCCTTCCTTTGTGGAGTTTACCCCTGTGAGCCTAGATCTTCAGAGATGGGTGAGCAGTCCTTTTATCCTTCCCTTATAACACCTTTCTATTGTGGTAGTCCCCTTGTTGTTACACCTCTTATATCACCATTCTGTTGTGTTTTTCTTTCTGATCGTTACACCAGTCTGAAAGGGAAAGACTTAAAGGTATTACCTTAGAAGTAGGAGGTTCAGAGTACCTTGTGTTCTAATTCCGTGTATACTGCCTACACAGCATGAACAGACCACTTCAGTACAGTTGAGTAAAAGTAATAAACTGAAGTGATATGGAAACATTTTTTTTTTCTCCAGATACCTAAAGTAGCTGTCTTTTTCACTGTTTGTGAAAAATAAAAATATCTACAAATGAGTTATGCACTTCAGGGGGTTACAATCTTTCATGGCATATTTCTCAACAAATACTGTAATCAAAAGGCTAAACAGTGGATGTTTTAATTTATTTTTTCCCTGTTCTTGTTGAAGCCACAAGAGAATAAAAGATCAATTCAACAGAAGGGCTAGGCAGGGAGGAGAAGGCACATGAAGAGGAATGTGGAAAGAATATACATATCTGGAGGAAGGCACTTGGTTATGTTCCCAGCACTATTTATGCATATTTATTATATAATTGTTAAGTAAAAGTTATGACCAGTTGAAATAAAACAAAAATACAGGTGTCTCCGTTTTGAAAATGGGATATATCTGTTATTCCTCTCCCATTCTTTGAACCCACTGGTCTTTCATTGCTTACTGTATGGCATCCTGATTTCAAAAATAGTAGTAGTGTACCCCAGGAAAATCAGGTTCATTCTGGTGCTTTGGATAACCTACAAGTTCCCAAGTTTCACTTTATTAGCTGTGAACCCACCTAAGTATTCTGTTGCAATATGAATGCTCATAGTGACCAGGCCTACTAGTGAGCTGTCAGTGCAATAGGCATGTCTCTATAGGAGATGAGAGTTGTAAGGAGCCAATCTCCTATGGAGAATGCTAAATCATTGTTTAGGCATACCTCCACTCTACCTTGAGTGAACTCTATAAAACTCATTTGCAGCTCAAGTCAGCTCCATTCTGATGTCAGGTCTGGGCAGGTATAGGAAAAGCAATGCTAGGACATTGATAATATACAATCCAAACAGTGCATTGTTGGCATCTCACTTGGATGTAACACTTTAAAAATTGAATATTGGAGGCCTGAATGCATTTGAAGATTTAGATATCTTTTTTCCTGCTCTTTTCATAAAAATAGGTATTTATGACTTCAGTGTTCAAAAACATATTATATATAGTTGTTGACATTTCTGTGAGGCTTTGGGAAAACATTATTGAAATTACTAAGTTTTAAAATCCATAACTTTTATATTGTACAGCTATGAATAAATGGCCTATGTGAAAATGAAACAAAGGAAAAATTCCATAGTCCTTCTTGCTTTCAAAGTAAACTAGTCTGGGATTTTTGCTTTATCAAATAATTTAGAAATCTGTGAGTCTTCTGTTTTGTCTCCTGTTCACATTTAGATTATAATATTTCATAGTAAGTGCACGCTATATTGTATTTTTACTTTTACAATGGAATAGATTCACCTGTCTTCAACTTCATAGTTTCTTCCTTGAAGGCTTATGTATTCTACTAAGCTTAAATTTTGCAGCA
Organism: Perdix hodgsoniae; assembly: GCA_035772895.1. Classification (NCBI taxonomy): domain Eukaryota; kingdom Metazoa; phylum Chordata; class Aves; order Galliformes; family Phasianidae; genus Perdix; species Perdix hodgsoniae. The sequence goes on from JAPSGF010000002.1 coordinate 26,429,647, forward strand.
ACTGCAGCATTAGCTGAAACACTGGGATAATCTCTGTGGACATGTTTCTCTTGTTCTGTGAAGTTACTCTTGACAAATTTATAGAAAGTGCCAAGACTCCTGGCGTTTTTCCTGTGTTTTGTGCTGTGACATGATGCTGTCTTCAATATGCAACACATTCCCAGTAACTGATAATACATAAAGATGACTTTTTTTATCACAGTGCTCTTGACTTGAACCAAGCAAAAGAATGAGACAATGAAGAGTAATTTTTCAATCTCATTGTTGATTGAATTGTAAGTATGCAAACTTTTGTTATTCAGCAGTCTTTAAAAAGCCCTTCTAAGAGAAGGGCTCCAAATATGAACGTGTTTCTGCAACTGAGCTGATTTGGAGGTTCTCTTACCATTTACTGAGAGCCAGAGTACATGACAGTAGACCCCTTCTATGGAATAAAAGCTGAAGAAGTTATTAAAACTTTCTTAAAATGCATTGATGGGGAGAATGATGCCTCAAACATATGTTTTTTCCACAATTTATTTATTATTGCTTGATGAGGATAACGCCTGAGCAATGATTCTTAAATTAGATATCTGTTATGCTTCAGGCAAGGAGGTTTTCTAAGCAGAAGGAACTATTGATCCTGTGTCTGATTTTATAGTACATGACTACAGAGTGCCATTAGCCTCCTCAAGCATTCAATTAGACTATTTATCTACCTTAATTGATACAGCTAATAGTATCATATTTAATTGTTCCATATAGGTGGAAAACATGCTTGTTAATGAGTCTCAGGTAATTCACAGAATGACACTTAAGCAATAGTGGAAGAGCTGTAGGTGGGTTCCTGATCAGTGTGTGATGGATCACCTTATTCCTTTGCTGTGATAGTTGAAAATGGTTCATGCTTGCTTCAGGTGAATTCCAGTGTGTAGGAGCTCAGTTGCTGTACTTAACTTAGTACTAGTACTTAGTACTAAAGGGATAGTACTTTATCATGTAGTATCAATAATTGTAGTAATTATTGAATAAATAAAGCAGTTTGTGTGTTTCATAGTCCATTCATAATCAATTCTTTTAGCTACAGATGACTTGATTATTTTCCTGCAAAGATGTGTATGTGTGATGCACATAATTAAAGATATGTTTGTATTTGGATACAAACACATGCATATACAGGTGTATATATATAATGGATACATGTACCTACATTTACAGAGTTTACAGAATTGTAGTGGATCGAAGAGACCTCTAGAGACCATTGAGTCCAATCCCCCTGCAAAGCAGGCTCCCTACAGCAGGCTGCACAGGCAGGCATCCGGGTGGATCTTGAATATCTCCAGAGAAGGAGAATCCACAACCTCCCTGGGCAGCCTGGGCAGTTTCAGTACTTCCTCACCATTATTGTGAAGTTCTTACATTTGTGCAGAACTTCCTATGCTTCAGTTTGTGGCCATTTCCCTTTGTCCTAACTCTGCACACCACTGAAAAGAGTCTGGCCTCGTCCCTTTGCCTCCAGTATTTGCATCACATATCAGAGATGACTGCTACATCAGATCCAGAAATACTGTTAGCAAAGACACATCTTCACTAACATCTCTAATTCACCTTATATCTGCAAGGATATATTATCTAGCATGTTAGAAATGAGTCATAAAGCAAGGTAACAAAAGCCTCCTGAAACCTGATATTCGAACAAGTTAGTGAAGGCCATTTGAGGGAGCAAAGAAATGAGATAAAACAATAATTTCAAAGTGTTTTATCTGTTTTGCATAAATCTTTGTTTCTTTTCTACTGGTAACATGTTCTTCCCCGTTAGTACTTGTAGTAACTTTTTGCTTAAATCTTTGCTCTCAGACTGTGTTTAGGGCCATGCATTTTGTTGTCTAATAATGCTTCTAACCCTTGCAGAAGAAATGAAGTTTTAGATTGCTTACAATTATGTACAATATATATCTCATCCTGTTAATTGGAAAATCCTACTACTTTAGTAATGTTAATTTTCTTCTACTTAAAAGATGCATAAAAACTAGTAAAGACTTGATAAGCTTCAATGATAAATACAGATGCCACTTCATTTTTTTTTGGAATAGCAGTTTTATGGAGGCTTCAACACAGAATTCAAGTCTGGGTTATTTAATACATCATTAGTTTCAGAAACTTCTCACAGGTACAGGAAATCTGCTTTTAGTTTTCTTTCGTAAGGGACTGACTGAGAGGGGAGGTGTATTTCCAGCAGTGGGCTGGTAGTTTTAACAGAGAGCTTTATATGATGCTTTAATCATGGGTAAGTGGGTTTTGGATTAATAATGGAAATTTCTCAAAGAATATCTGCAAGCCACTTTGTAAGTGTAGAGAACTGCAGCATCCCAGTGGCCATATCTTTATCACAGGATTATGAATAGGCTTAACTGCTGAGATAAAGCTGTATTGGAATCAACTTAATCCAAAAGAGTAAGAATGAAATAGCTGAAGAATTATGTAGGTAGGTAGGGAAAGGTCGGAATGCTTTAAACACTATTTTTCAAGTGCCAGCATCACGTTTATCAAGTGGCACATTCCAAGAGGCTAAAGTGAGGGTGGTTAGAAACTGACATGAAATTACACTGAGAATTATTTGACCCCTGCATGAGAAAAAATAGCTGACTTTTAGGAATTTATTTTTATTCTTTTTATCAATTATTCAATTAGGTAGCCACTAGAGAATGTATTTTTTTCTAGTCATAGGACTGAGTGTTTCTACAGCTTCAATAACAATTATAAAAACTTGAATAGTTGTATTAAGTTATATTAAAAAAATCACTTGACAATTTGTTGGGGGGTTGGGGAGGGAAGTCAAAAAATAATGCTGTTCTACTAGTTGGTAGTTCTTTGGAAAATTAAAAAGGGGAGAAAAAAAATCCATATTAAAAAGACGTGCTGCTAATTTTGAACGTTAGCCATCAGAAGCAGTTTGCACAAGTATGAAATCAAAAGATCAATATATTTCTCTAAAATTGAGACGTTGAAAGATCTGTTACCACTCTGAAAGGTCAAACTTTCAATTTGAGTCTTTCTAGTCAGGAGTAACAAGGCATTTCGCCTTGGACCTGAAATACCTTCTTTGTTTTGTCAAACTTGATGCTGCTTTTGAAATGAAATATTTCAGCAGAGTGATCTTGTACTGCTTGTAGTTGTTACGTCCTTATGAGTTTATCAAAACTCCCAAAGACAACAGTTTAGTGCTCTAGACCTATTTTGTTTTGTGATGATGCTTATACATAAGTCACAATGTTTTACGCTTACTTTCAATTAAGTAAAGATAACTGAATTAATACATTTTTCTTTGAGCATAATTGACCCAATGTATGTGGATTTCATTTTTATTTTTCACTAAAATGCTTTTTGATTTTCTAATACTTGCACACATGAGTACATAACAATGTAGTTGTGAGGAAAAAAATAAAATTGCAATTATATGTATAAATTTACAGTTTAATGAAAAAAATCTTATCAGCTTCATATACTTTATTGAAAATTACTGTCAATTTGTACCACAAGTGACTTGTAAACAGTCTGCTTTTTATTGTGTATAAAATTTAAGGGATTATATTACATGACTGGAAAATAACTGAAGAACAAATTAGGAAAGTCTCTTATTTTCCAGCTCAATAACATCTTTAACTGTTACATAAATTTTAAACTGCACAGCATGTAATTTTTGAGAAGCTCTTGACTTGAGCAGGAGATAAATGTTTTTGTTTTTTATGTTGTCAGAGTTTTGAAAATCTAAGGGACATTTCAAATAAGTGGCAGAGCTAAACTGTGAGAATGTAATTATTTTTCTACAGCTATTCTTAGCTTCACTTTGAACAGTTTGATAATTGAATAAGTCTCCTACTAGTTTGAAGTCAGATTCACAGTCTGTATCACTGGCCTTTATCATTTCAGTCTTGGAATATTGTTTAGCATCTGTTGTCTTATCTATATTTCTCATGCCAATATAAAAGACAAAGCAGTGTTCCAGTGATTCATTTCTTTCAATTGCTATGTTTATTTTCATACATATTTATAATAGGTGAGCTAGCACCATGGTGTATTGTAACAGCAATTTATAATGGTGCAGCATTTTAGTAACAAGTGAAATTTTATGGTGAATAACTAGTTAGTCCCATCATTGCAAAATATTTCTAAAAGGAAGTGTTATGGTCAAATGTCACAACAGTGATAATTTGTTTTACATCTGAATAGCTTAATGCTAATATGTGTTATTAAATACACATTAAAAACTTCATAAATTCATTTTATTTTAAATGGGCGGAGCTAGCAGTCTGTTTGCATGACATCACAGTTACACAGTTTACAACCTATATCTCCTTTATTTTAGTAAAAATATGGAAATACACAAGCTCAACTGGAAAGCTCATCTTCTATGAATAGTATTTGACTGCCAGCGATAACTGGTTGAATAATTTGTTTCTACTGAAGTATGCTAATTTTTTAGCAATGAAAAAGTTGAGATGCGTTGGGCAGTGAAAAACATCTGCAAATGTTCTCCTACTTCAATTCTTAAAGGAAATTAAGTTGAGCAGGTGTATTTTGATGTTTGTTTTCTTTTTGAAGGTCAAACTGCTACGGTGTGTTTCACAGTCAGATTGGCCAACCTTTTGTATTATGGGAACACCTGACAAGTTCTGGATTTCTTGGATGTCGAGTGAAGTTTCCCGCAATTAAAATGCTGCTCCTTTATGTGCCATTTCTTGCAGGATAATACTTTATTTACAAAATGCATTTTAAAGTACACAGCAGTAAAATCAGTTTCTGCACTATTGGGCTTCTCAAATAACAAATATGCATCCTGTGAAGTGTATGATTGTGAGTAGTTAGTGCTGGTAACTGGTTCATATTTGACATGCGAGTCTTGCAAGCACTAACAGACTTAACATTGTAAATGAAGTTTGTGCCTAATCAAGATGTATTAAAATATTTTTATTTGCTGATTGTGTTTGTTTTTGAAGAATCCTTCTACAAAGTTACAAGTAGTCTTGCCAGCTCATAAAGCCCGTGTTGCACCCAGCAATACTTGTGGACATTTTTGTATGGATGGCTGTTATGGTTAACAGAGGTCAGCTGCATTGAACTCTGCAATATTTCTCACTCACATATGTTTTCAAGTTAGTCACTTTGGTTGTGCTTCTGTCTTTTCATTAGTGTTGTTCCGTTAAAGTGAATGTGGTTACACTGTTGTATGCAGTAGAGTATTATTTCAAACACTTCTTTAAGACTTCCTTTGTGTTTCTTTTAATTACCCTATCTAAAAGTTGAAATCTTGTTTGCGTAAAATATTTCAGTTGTAGGTTCACGAGATCACTGTCATGCAGATAGTCACTGTTGATTAAAATATCAAAAGCAATAAGGACATGATCTCCTAAGGAAAAAAAAGATGGAGTAACACTGCAAGCACAGAAGCGATATGATTTCTAGTTAATTACAACATTTTTAAGTTGTGAGTCTTCCCTCCTATTTTGTTGTTACTCATTTGTACAAATAGTTATACATCTTTCATTAAAAAATTACTTATTTCTATAGGTTTAGATGTTGTTGAAACCATCTTTGTCTAAAACGTCAATCCAGACAATGGTAATTGATGAAATGGAAATAGAGGTCATTGGGAATATTTCAACTGTATAAATTGTGGTTTTGCAGTAAACTATTATTAAAGTTTCAGCATATTTAGAAAAACTTTTAGTATCCTCGCTTAGGTTTCACTTGAAGTGACTGTTTCTTCTTTTTCCAAATACCACTTATTTTTCCATTTGCTCTTCCTGGTTTCTATTTCAATGATGATCTGAAATGCTTACATAGATTAATCATTCCCCAAATGAAGTTTCCTAACTTTCTTTTCCAAATCCACTATTTTGCATGGCCTTCTTAAAAGCCAAACCATGATGATGCTCACCTGCGTGCTCCTATACATATCTTGCTAAATAACATCAAAGTTGGTTTATGTAGCATCTTTATATGCTTCTACTACAGTTTTTTTCTTGTTCTCAACTTTTTTTTCAGTAACTGTTGTCACATTTTTATATCAGCTATTTGCCAGGAACAAATATTTATACACACAAGGAATAATGTACATGCTAGTCTACAACATATGGGAGTAGTGTATAATGAATTTTTTGAAGATTATGGTAAATATTATTTGCTGCCTTCTAAGACTTGACATCTCACAAGAAATAACATCTTAGACATGATAGTCTTCTCTTTTACTTAATTGGTAAAACTACACTATACTTAACCACCATGTTTAGAATTGCTTGTGATTTACAACAGTAACAATCTTGCTAAATATTTTTTAAATATCATGCTATATGCGTCCATCCAGCTTGTACTGTAGTTATCAATTTCAGAGTGTTAAAAGTCTGACACAAATTTTTTGATGATGTTATTACCTAAGAGCTGAGTGATACCCCTTCATCTATAGCTTTAGTTTAATACAAAAATCAATCAAATACATTGGTAATGAGGCTATAATAGAAGCTTTAATTGTTAATTAGTATGTGTAGCATTGGACTTGGGTGTATTTTTGACAGACATTGTCTCCACTGAAAATTTATCATCCTGAGGCTTTTTCATCTTTAAACTGGGCGAGTAAGTACCAGGCTGTATTAAGACAGTAGGAGGATCTACATTCAAGAAAGGGGCAGAGTGCTTGTTTCATCTGTCTGTGCTCTGGGAAAGCATTTTTCATCTTTCTTCTAGCTGCAAATATCTGAAATGATGTCTGTAACCTAACCAAAGACCCTGATCCAAAGGCTGACAGTCTGTGACAACATTCCCATCAGTTTATCTTGCTGAGGATTAATTTTGTATTAACAAAGCACTCCCTGAGAATTAGGTGCTCCCAACAGATTGTAAGTGATCACTGTCACTTGCCCTCCCTTTCTCTCCCCCACCAAATGTCTCTATACTGATTCTCTTTGTGCAAATTAGCAGACTCATTTGAGGAAATTACCTCAGTATCACTGAGATATTATCAAATGTTCTTGTATTAACAGATTACACAACCATTTTTGTGATTTCACCCATATGCAATTAAACAAAAATCAGTTTAGTGTAAGCTATCCTTAATAGTCTTATTTCTCACACTTTGTGAGTATATGTTTAAAAGCATCTATTGCAAAAATCATTTTCATGTTTTCACATGTTACAAGCCATATATGTTCATGTGTTACAGCCTGAAAAACTATTCCAAATTTAAATCCCTACCTTGCAAAATACTTAAAGCATAAGCGAATAGGTCTGTGTTTCTTCTAGACTGATTTACTAGATCTGTGTTTTAGTTGAATGTGCATTTTTAGTGTTGGGGGAAGATTTCTTACTAAATACCACCTTCCCTTGCTTGGGCATCAGATTTTCTTGCCGTCTTCTCTAGAAGAAATGATTTGACCTGTCACGCTTAATGCAAAAAGTCTGATAAAAGCATGCCCTGATGAGACATCTAACTATTACAATTTTTGTCATTGACTGCATACTATGCAGTTCAGTCTGTCCTTGGAAATGAAAAATAATTCCCCTATCAGCATCATAATAAAGCATGAAATCCTCAAGGACAGATTGAAGTCAGATACTTGATTAGTTTTGTCCAGAATATGACTGAATACTGTATTCCTGGGGGGACAGTAGCAAGAAATAAAAATAAAAAAATACTCTTGTCTGTAAATCTGTAGAAAACTTTGACATCGGGCACTTGTCACTCTGTAACTTTTCAGAGATTTCTAACTGTTGGGAGGGCATAAGTATTAAATAAAACAACGGATTTACAATATATGCTTTTTTTTTTATTTTTAAACTGAAGAGAAATGAGTTTTTTTGCTAATGTCAGCTTCATCATTGATTAGATAGTAACAAAAGGTAGGGGCAGGCTTCAGCTCAGTATAGTTGGAGATGAGGAGGTGCTGGTGCCTATGATGGAGGGATCTGTTTCTGCCTGGGCTAGGGTGATGCAGGCATACTGTTAGTCCATGCTGCAGTATCAAGTGTGGTATCATGCTGGCTTCACCAGAGAAAGGGAAGAAAGGGTGACAAAGTAGAAAAAGGGAGGATGTGATGAGCGTGGCTGTAAAACTTGTCCTAGTTTGTCGTAAGGAAAGACTTGGATCTTCTATACCTGTCAGCAAAGCCATAAAAGAGATGGGCCATTTTATTATAGACTACATAGTTGTGAGTTTTTATGATTTTGCTGTCAGCCAAACACCAAATGAAGATTTTCTTCCAATACACATGAGGTACATTATAATATAGCTCTCTTCTTTCCATCTTATGCTATTATCTCTCTATACTTGTTACTGCTATCCTCACAATTCTCGCTGTTCTTTCTTCAGTGTGAGTTGCTTGTTAGCAATATTTTCTGCTGAGCATTCTAATAATTTCCTAAGCCTCTTATTCATGTATAATAAAAAGATGCTGTCTTAAAATATCTGTATGCATGTATACATATATATAAATATGCACACACACAGGTTGGCAAGTTCTTAGGGACAATATTCCATTGTATAGCAGCATATCTATATGTCACAACAGCATGCTCAGTTAATCATTGCAGGAATCCTCTGAACTTGTTTAGATTTGTTATGTAACCAGGCTGATAAATAAAGATACCTATGGGCAGCCACTAGGGATCAGACTTAAGTTATTAAAGCTTCAGCATAGCTTGTTTTTCCATACCTGCAGCTCTAGACCTGGGTACCTCTAGAGCTAATTTAAATAACAAATAGGTTCCTTGTTGTTCAGTGGAAGATTCTAATAGGAATTAATTCAACTTCCTAAGGCATGGGTTAATGAAGTATAGAATTTATAATTGTGTATCTGGAAAATAAACTTTAGAGGTTAAGGGCAACTGAAACCTCAATTATTTAAAAACATGAACAATAAAAATCATTTTGAAGATTAAACTGAAATTTGAATTTCACATTTTACTATCTTATTATATGCTTGAAAAGTGGTGGTGTTGTTTATGGAATAAGACTAGTGAGAAAAAAATAAGAAAATGCCCAGAAACTTGAGCTGCTACTTTAAGTTATAAAACTTTTCTCACGAGACTTGGAATCCTACAGTTGACCAGATTCTTCAGAGAAAGTAGTAATAAGGTCATGCAGAAGTGTGCTGCCCTTTTAAAATATTCACTGTTTACTTAATATAGGAGAATTTTTTCTTATTGTGATTCAATTGCTCTATTTGTCTTAAGTTAGAAAACAAGAATGAGGTAAAATTACTTCAATCAAACCATTGGAAGCATGAATTAGATAATAAGTTTACTTCATTTGTTCTCTGAAATAGTTCTTGTATTTGATAAATTATGTTATCCCAATCAGGGTCTTCTAAAGAATCTGATAAAGAAATGTGGGGAAGCCTGGTCATTCACTACAAAGAAGTATAAAATGGAAGCATGAAATAGAAGAAGGAATCATAAAAATCTTTACACCTTCTTTTAAGCTCTCATGCATATAATTTTTCTTTTTTTAACTTCAGATATACTCCTTTGAAAGGTCTTTTTAAAAATTTGCATCGGAAGTTCCTTTATCCAGGAGGGAAAGAATTATTCAAAATGCTCTATATTAGCCTAATACTTCCCACATAAATAGTAGTAAAACTCTTAGTGGTATTAACATGACTAGGAAAAGAATCTATCATGAGGTATTTTCAAAAAATGCTGTCCTATACATCTTTTTATGCCCTGGTAAATGGGTAGTGGTGTCACTGTGACATGTGCTCTTACCCCAACTTCACTTCTGCTTCTGAAAAAGATTGCAGTTTCTTTCCTTTCTGCCTACTGCTGCTGACTTGGCTTGTCCCAGCACCAACCTCAAAGCTGTAGCTTTGTATCCAGTATCCTTGCAGAAAAATCTCATTGAATTTAGCATGTTTCCATTATGTCTGAGCAGCCATTAGATAAATAGAAACGTTAGTGCTCTTGCTAATCATGGTGACTCATTTTTCTAATGGATGAACTCTTCTGTAACGTGTGTGTGTATTGCTCAGACGGTGTTATGTAACTGGACTGCTTTGTAGCTTAACAGCAAAGAGAAATATGTGAATAGATGGTCTCTGTTTTTGAATGCTGCCACCTTTCTGTAAATAGGTTTCCCAACTTTAAGAACTATTTCCAGGGGGAATTACAGCCAGTTCTTGCAGAATGCCCATTCTGATGTAGTACAATGCAATTTCTTTTTTTTTTTAATGTAGATCTTGTTGGACCATGGGGTTAAATCATCGTATTCGAGACAGTGTACATCTGGGGCACCTGGGGGAACCAACAAACAACCCCAGAATATTAAGGACTGCTAATCTGAGAGACCATTCTGGATACAACATCACTCTAATTGTCCTAGGAGTCCTAATATTTCTCCTATTATTTTCATTTTCTAGCCACACTTCACCCAGTTACAGCTGGTCATGTAGCTGATTGCTGCGCAACATAAGTAGTGACAGAGGATCCTCAGCTGTGCTATGTAGTATTGGCAACTAGCCACTTAGAAGCATATGTCCTGGAACAGACATAGGAATAGCCCTTGTCAATAATTACTCCCATTGATGTCTGTACTGCTGATTGCAATGTTGTGAAAAAGGAGTTTGACAAATGCCATTTAAAATTCAGGGACAGCAGTTGGACACTACTGTTCACTGATTCTGAGGTTATTCTACGTCAATAAACAGGAATTTTATTTATTGGACTGCAGGTAGTAATATTAAAACAAATGAAGTTATATATAATGGTCTGGGGAGGGGGAACAAACAACCTTAAACAGTTGAATATTAGTAAATATGTTTCTAAGGATAATGTGTGAACCTTTAACACTGTCCTTTAGATAGTGTACTTCATCACTTTCTTTTATCATCTATTTGGTATGCCTGTCTCAGCCAGTACACAAAATCTGTTGCTACATGGGAGTGAGGTGCATAGATACTCTCAAAAACAGATCTTTCTGTTATAAAACAATTTTAAAAGTACGTGTTCTTTGAAACAAAGATGATCTTTCATATACCAGGTTCTCAGCAGAGGATGGTGTTGCTGTTCATATAGTCAAAAATCAGCTCCTCAGGGTGTTGATATTACAGAAGGAAGCATACATAAAAACCTGCAAGTCATGGCATGTGAGAGAATCTTTCAACTATAAAATTGGGTTAGCATAAAGTGCTCTTCTCTGCTAACATGTCATAGTTATTTGATAAACCTAATTTGTAAATATATAAAAAAAAAAGTCATAGGTATTTGGGACAATCCGTAAGTAATTTAATACAACTAAATGGGAAATATGCTGTAAACGCATTGGAAGTTGGACTTGTGTGCCTGAAGTCTGAGAATCCCTAAGAAGTAGCCTAAAGCAAATTTCTTCAAATTCAGTTACCTGGAGCTGGAGTTGTAAATGGGTACTTTTATCACCGTGGGGACTAAACATGGGAATGTAATTTCCACACTTTTTAAATGGGAATAGTAAGGTGTTATAAACTCAGAATTTGGAGGTTTTTAAATTAAGAAGATACATATATAAATGGGCTATTGGAAAAATTGTATTGGAACTCTTCTCTCTGCTGTATTAGGTTTTGAGATAAGTGTGCAAAGCAGCAGAAGACATAAGTGTTTTAGAAATGTTGGAAATGTAGGAATATTATAAGTTGATATAAATGGAAGTATATTTATCTTTATAGAAATTTCAGTAGTAGTCTTTTTCAAATACATACTTCAGCATTTTTTTTGTTAGGATTTCTATCTTGTTATTAATTTTCAGCATCTTGTTTTGCTGTATTTCTCACTCCAACACTCTCTTATAGTTAGATTGTTGAGGTCACCATTAATTTTATAAGTGTACTCTAGGATTTTTATCTTCCATCACTCCAAAATAGAGCATGTATCTGTGATGCTCACCACCTGGCAGAGGTTATAAAATATCAGGTTGCAATTTAATGAATGTTTATCTGTTATGATACATAAATTGAACCCATTTGAAGTAGTCCACCAGCGTCCCGAAGTGGAAAAAGATGCTGTATCTGTTCTTGTGCCACGGAGTCATTGACAATTGTTATAATTTCTGGGTGGGCGATAGGACGTGCTTCAATGCAGACTAAAAAATGCCTTTAGACTTGCTTGAGGGGTTGTGGTTTAAAAAAAAAAAAAATTAATTAAAAGGCAAAACGAAACTACTTTGTTGCTCATGAGCTCTAAAGCAGGCAATGCTGTCCCACTTTCATCACACAAAGCATGTTATCATGATTTTCTGAAACTCACTGTCTTTCTTTAAAGCAAAGGATATATTTGGCATCTCAAACTTTCCCCAGCTCTTGAGCCACCACCAGAAAAGGGACAGGGAGCTATTGGAGCTTGCCCAGATGAGGACCACGAGGACAGTTGAGGTCTGGAACACCTCTTCTGTGAAGTCAGGCTGAGAGAGTTAGGGTTATTCAGCCTGGAGAAGAGAAGGCTCATCTCATTATGGCATTTCAGTATTTAAAGGCAGCTTTCAGGAAAGATGTGAAGCAGTTTATCTGTGACTGTAGTAACAGGATGAGGGGTAACAGCTTTAAACTGAGAGGATAGATTTAAATAAGCTGTCTGATTAAGCTCCATATCATTCTCTATAATACAAATTTTACTTGTCTTTCTGTGTTGATGACTCTCACCACATACAGTAGCATACCTGTGCTTTCATTACATTTGTTGTTGTCAATCTTCTTGAATGCTACAAATTCATCTACAAGAGAGCAACAATCTCTTATTTCTCAGCATTTCAATATTCAGATCTTGATTTGAGTAGGATCTCAGCTGTCTAAAACCAGTATGAAAGAACTTCAAGGGAAGAAAACCTTTTCTCGTATGAACTGTTCATATCATCTGTTGATTGTTTTCCTTCTGTGATAATGGACAAAGATAAAGCATAGGTTTTACTTTTTTTTTTCTTTTACTCCATACCATGTTAAAAAGAACTAATGACACAAAGATATTTTTTTCTTAATTTCAGGAAGTTTGTTTATCCATTCTCTTAACCTAATAATTTCACTGGGTCATTATTGCTTGTATAATCTTTTTTTTTTTTTATTTTAAGATTGGACACCTTACTATAGTCTGCCTCAGTTTAGGAATGGGATTTTTGTCCTTTTCCTGATGTTAGCTTTATAACTCTATGACTATAGTTTAATCTGTTCTAATTCACAGGTGTTTTGTGAGGTCACATTATTACCTTTTGTTTTAAAGGAATTAGATGATTTAATTCCTACTCAATAAAGAACGTGTTTCCAGACTATTATGTTAACCATGAGGATGATAACATATTCAATGGGATATAAAATCACAGTCCAGCTTATCTGCCACACTATAGTGTGTTCAATGTAGAAACATATTTGTTCTTTTCATTATCTTTTGCTGTGGCAATAATATTACTAGATAGGTAGAAACTTTACTTCTTTCCAAGACCACAGCAGAAGTATCAACAGCCAACCTGGAAAAATGAGTGATGTGCTAATGCACCTTATTTTCAGTTCACCTGTATCCAGGTGCAGAGTAGTTATTTGTTCACTCACGGAATGTTCTTCTGAAAGACAAAACTCACTACCAGTATTATACAGTCCTTGGGACAGAAATGATGACTTCTTCATGAAACTGACTGCAACTAATAAGGCTAACTTTAATTTTATTAAAATATGTCAGGCATGAATAATAAACGCATATTAATTGCTAAATTACTCTAATGTGTAGCTGCAATACTTTCTTTACACCTATGATTCAGTTTGAATTATCATCTGTCAAACAGCAAATGCTTATGCCTTCCTTTTCAATGTCTCTCTTCTATGTTTTTGAAGTTTCTTGTACGACAGACCCAGCAGCTACTGGTTCATGAGGTCACCTTATTTAATTTGCTTCTTTCTGCCTCTTTTATCTTCCTGTTTGTGGTGGAATCAGCCTCTTGCTCTTAGAACCTGGGGTCATTGGGATTTCTCAGTATCATGTATTAGACCATTCCAGCTCAGATTTTGAATTTGGGATTAGATCTTCTCTTTCATCTTCATTTCTTTTTCTTAAGAGTTCACTGCAACTGAATGCTGAGCTCCCAGGGAAGTTTTCCTCTATTTAATCACTAAAGCAGTGTCAAGGGTGGCCATTCTGATTTAAATAAAAGTACATATATGCTGTATCTAAAGATATACAAAGGCCTGTAAATAGGTTAGTTCTTACTTGTCTGAAAAAAAGAGCTGCATTTGTAGGATATCCTGAAAATCCAATTTGGAGTTTCATGAGAAGTGTGTAGCGTGTACAACACTGAAAATAAAAATGCAAAGAAATTCTGGCACCAGAGAAATAAAAGCTCATATGTTTTGATAATTAAAATCCATGGTCTGTGGTAATGAGCATGCTATCTTGCTTGTGCTAAACAGCTTCTGCATATCTGCCATAGCCTTAAGGAAATGCTTTCCTAAACTTTTTGTCTCTTGCTGAGAATGCTACTTAGCACAGTGGTGGTCATGGCTTTTTGCAGTTTGGGTTCTAGCCTGCTAAAAATTTCCTGAGACCACAATCCATTTCGTTGAAAACAGTGTACATCTATCAAACAGTAATGATGTATAGTACATGCTATCATTTGTTCTATCCTGTTTGTAGAGACATTAGGATGGAGAAGGGCATAGCTTTAAACAGGCTTTACCATTCTCTGTAAAAAAAAAACAAAGTGTCTATTGCATCTAGCAACCTCTCCCTCAGGCAAAACGGATGTCAGTCAGCAGGAGAGCTAAACTGTTATGTATTCATGCATATCAGAAGCCTTCAGTAAAAATCCAATATATGCTTCATTGAAATTGTTATTAAGGACAGGACTGCTTATTTTTCAGGAGTTGAAAATTTCTCCTGACATGGAAGCAAATATTAGTGCCTTCTCATTCCTTTGTTTATCTCTTTCCTGTGATTTGAGTACATGAGCAGACTTGTAAATTCTTTGTGGCTTTGAAAAGCAGTCCCCACACCCAAGGTAATGGGGACAATTAAATATTAGATGGTATTCTCCCAAATCTCTATACGAAACTGTCAGTAGACTTTTTTTTCAGTAAACTTCAGATTTTCAGGGAACTGGTCTCTTATTGCAAATTATAAATTGGTTAGACTCTCCTTCATCCATTTTTTTTCTTTCAGACTTTGAAATGTGTGCAAGACTGTTCACAAATGTTAGGTATGCAATTTCTGACATCAAAATGATCGCTATTTAAGAAACAACATTATTTCATTGCACATACCAGATAAAGGAGGAAAAATAAGTGTTGTGGTGTTGAAGTTGGATTCTTGATTTAGTAAGTGGGATGTTAGAACATAACAGATTCATAGCAGTTCAGTGGTATCTACTTCTAAATGATTAACCTCTGACTGATTTCTTTTATTACTTGTATGTACATACGTAATTCAGTTTAAAAGGATGTTCAATGTGTTAGGAATTCCATAGGTTCTGACTTTTTTTAATAGTTGTGAGTACATTTGGTTGCGCTCAGGTTTTGTTGCTGTTAATCTTCTTGACAAAATGATCAATTCTCTAGTCATCTGAGCATGTGGATCCATACCTGTTTTCTATCATTCTTCATAAAACTAAGTGTAATGTGGGATCAGATTCTGAGCTCAATTCTGGAGTTATACAGATTGCTTTTATTGCTCAATGGTCTAAGTGACCCCAAATTATCATCACAGAACGGCCAGGCTCGGGAGGGACCTCAAGCATCATGAATCTCCAACCTCCCTGCCACATGCAGGGCCACCAGCCTCCCCATTTAATACTAGACCAAGTGCTCAGTGCCCCATCCACTCTGGCCTTGAACACCTCCAGGGTCGGGGCATCCAGAACTTCCCAGCTGGGCAGCTGTTCCATCACCTCACCACTCTCTCTGTAAAGAACTTAACAACCTTTGATGTACTGATCCACAGAGGATGTGTGAAGTGAGAGTATTGTTTGCTCGGTCCTCCTCTCCAATTCCACTTAAAGAATGTGATAATATATAAAAACATTTAACTGGCACTATTTGTGCAAACGTACCAAAAAAAAATTTGTCTAAGCATCCTCAGGGAACTAACAAGTGAATTTCTAACTGTGAACTGAAATCCCTAATCTGAATTTTTGTTTACTGTGAATGTATAGCATCTTCTGCTCAGTGGTGATCTGTAAAAGCTTAGATGTGCAGCTTTGTAATTTTTCCTGGTGCAGTTTAGAAAAAGAAAACTCGCCAATCAACGTTTATGATTGGATTTAATTCAACGTCTTCCTTTTTTTTTTTTTTTTTTTTTTTTTTTCCCCCCTTCACACCACCCAGACGCTACAGGTCTTTTGCAAAACAATAGATAAGGGCTTTTAAGAGGACTCCCTTCACTTGCAGTCATCTGTCCCAGTGCAGCTGTATTGTCTGTTAAAAGGTACTGGTGCCCACCCGGAGTGTGAACATTTGTTCAAGCAAATGAGGTTACAGTAAACAAATTCAGTACTTCTTGACACAGAAAAATTTTCTATTTGAGAATGTTATCATGTGTGTTTATGTAAAAGCTCTCAAAAATATATATATATAAAAATATTGCTTTTTAGATCTTCATTGATTAAAGCCTTAACTTAGCCCAAGTGTAGCTTCCAGAGCTGTAAGCAGAATCCATGATGTTCTGTAACATTCAGAGAGCATCTTATAAGTCTCTCACAAATTTTGGTTATGTATTTTAAGTGAATTCGTATGCCCAGTTTTGTGTAAGCTCACAGTATGTACATTTTGTCTGTAATTGCAAAAACTTGTGTGGGGTTGCACTGAACTCTAAAGTAAATAAATAATAAATGCAAAAAAAAAAAAGGGTAAATAATGACAAATTAATTCCATTCTTCAATTTCTTCTTCTCCAATAACTCCTTTTGATATCTGTTACACAAGAAGAAATAAAATTTTGTTCAGGAAAGACAATGTTTAAAGATCTTCCACTGTTACATTTCTGACAAGGCGTTAACGCAGATTTTCAGCAAGTTGGTAGGACTTGTAAACATGGCTAAGTTTTTTATAGTTTGTTCCCACCTGTGTCACTGACTGTATGATACAGCTGTGTATTTCTACAAATTCTTATAAATATGGTTTAAATTGCAGAAAATCCCCACAAAAAGTGATACTGGTGCTCCCTGTTTCAGAAATAAGTTTAAAAAAACAAACAAAAAACATTCAAAAACCTCACTTTTATATTGACTTTTGTTTAAAAATTATCTTTTTATTGGGCTGGGTAAGGATTTGGAAATGTTTGTGTACAGTGGTCTTATTTTAATTCTTTGACAAAGTTTTACCTAAGACAGAACAATAAGGGGAAAAAATAGGAGTCAGTATCAGGGAGTTCTAATCAACTGAGGATAGTTTCTAACAACAGACTTAACAAAAACTGTCACTATAACTCGCTCTTAATAACATGCTATGTCATGCTATATAGAAAGATATCTGTATCAATCTAATTCAGTAATATCCTCCTATAAAGCAAGAACTGATTATGTCAAAATAAGTTGGGATGGTTTTGGGATGTGAATCAATGAAGTTCTGTTAATATTTTTTTTTTTCTTTATCAGATCAGTCTGTTTATATATCAGGTATATTTTAATCATTTAAAGTAGGATTTTAAAGAGTGTAATTGACGTTGTGTCTTCATGATACTATATAAAATCTTTTTCTGTTGGCATGCCCACACTGTTACATTAACATAATTTTTACTGTGACATCACTATTTTTTAAACTGTTTCTCAAAGCTGATTACCTCTAAACTATATATGAATTCATTTTTATGTCTGTTAGTATATCAGTAAGGAAATTCACTTGGTGTCATTCCATATGGAAAGCCAGTTTCTTAGGTTATAGCTTGGTTTTGATGCAATTACAAGGCATCTATCAATTGATACACTCGTGAACTATAGACACATGTTGGTAACTTTTTTTCCTATATAATTTTTATTCTGTATCTGAGGTTCAATCTATTTGATCAAGCACTCATAGTAACTGCACTTGACAAATTCTGTTCAGGTGATTCTTTTCTGTTATTCCTCATGTTCCAGTATTCTATCTATTATTGCAGAAAACAAAAAAAAGTATTCCCTTTTGCTTAACAGCTACCATAGGGATTATTTATTACATAAGTGGTGAAAGGAAAACTTCAGACTTTGTCATGTTTGAAATTCCACCATGTATATAAGCATATGATTATGGCGGTCATCAAGTGTCTCAAGAAATTGAGAACTAGATTTTGCATCTAGCTTTTGAAGTGTGAGTGCTACTCATTTTATTTTCTTTGGTAGCAATTCCTACGTTTATTCCACGTGTTGTAGTAGGCGTGGTGAGGTTTCAGTATGTGATGGGTCAGGACCTCCCCTGCTCTATGATTGATTTGTGATGTGTGCTTAACGGGTGTAAATGAAGTAGTGCATGTATATAAACAAACTGAGCCATACATTAAAGGCCATTTTACTGCTCACCATATTGGTGTGTCTCGGCAGTTCTTGGCCCTAACCAGGTAGTTTGTTATAGGCGCTGGGGCTAATGCAGTGAGGTAGAACCAGTGTCACCACTAAGGCGAGTTCCTTCAGGTGGCCTCAATGAAGTTCCTATCTATGTGTCTGTCACAGAGTTAACTAGATCAATCTATGCCCGTCACAGGGGGCAATAGGCCCCTGCCCTGCCCAACCTCCCCTCAGCCCCACAAAATGGGAAAGAAGAAAGGGAGGAAAAAAAAAGCCAGCGGCAACAATCTATGGAGGAAAACTTATTTTACTATGATATCGGAATGCAAAATAGCAACATATAATACAATCTAATTGAAATTGAGACTAATAAATTAAATAAGATAGGAGAGAGAGAGTTCCTGAGACTGAGTTAAACCTGAAAAGCTTGGAATGGCTAAAAAAGCACCTCCAGCACCCACTGCCAGGCAGTAAGAGAGTGCCCCACCTGGGAGGGTCAGATTCCATGACTTCTGTAATGTATAGGGATAGGTACATGGAGCTGGAGCATTAACACTTTAGTTCCAGTACACTACATGATGTTTTGATGTGGAATACTGAAAACCAAAATATGTAAAACCATGACAGTGTCAGAAAAATATTTTTGGTGAGGATGATGAATTTCTGATGACCTCTGTTAGAAATCATCCAAAGCTGATTTGGGATCAGGCTTCTGCAAAGATGTGCATTTTTTATCATTTGTCAGTTGTATTTTATCTCTGATAAAATCAGAGTTCATATCAGTTTTAGAAATAAGCATTTGACAACAGAACAATACAAGAGAGAAAACAAATATATTCAAGTAAATCAATCAATTAGATTGATTGAAAATTCCCAGACTTTTACAATCAGATATGCAGTGGCGTACCTGTGAGAATATTTGCTGGGCAGATAGCGAGGTGCCTTGTTTCTTTAGGGAGGCTTCCAATTTTGAAGAATAGAATTGTTGCCGTACTTGCTTTTTTTTTTTAAATCTCAGTACGAGTGAAGTTTTCCTCATTTAAGAACATGTTACAAATCACTGGATGTAGCTTTTCAGATTTCTAGGAGCAAATTCTAGCCGATGGTCTTGAAGTGTTTTGAGCGCGATTCTCTAGAGTGTGAAAGCATATAAGGTTTTATGGGGATGATCTTTATGAAATATACATACCTGCACAAAGCCAATTATAGTGATTTACATTAAAAATAATCAATATTTCCTCAGATTTCTTTTTACTTTAAAAGCTGGTTATTCCCTATTCTGTGTACAGGAAATCAAACTTGCCAATGCAATAGCCTCCTAACTTTCATTAAACACTGGCCTCTTCTTGGGAGTAATCAGTGGAATAATTCCAGACAATTACAATGTATTGAATAATCATAAGGAAATTTAAGGGAGAAGCAGGTAGGATTTGATTCCCAGATTCTGTTCACATTTCCTGATAAGGGTCTGTCTATAATAAGCAAACATTTATCAAACAATGCAGCCCCTAATATAACTTGAAGGAGAGGATCATATGGTGTTTCTGTTATCAGTCTTTTCTGGGACTTTGGATATAACTAGAAGACTTCCTGTCAATTTATCATTGCTAATAATAGATATCCTATTGCATGGAACAACTGACAAATGATTTTGCTTCAGTGTTAAAGTTGGTGCTTTGGTAATTCATCAGACTTAAGTATTGCTGTCATTAATTACATTTCCATGAAAAAGCAGACCTAATACTATGTTTTGAAATGCTAAGTCTGGTTGAGTATTCAAAAAAGCTTATTTAAGGTATTTTGTTAAAATGTTTCCCATGCCAATTAATCTCAGATGGTGTAGCTAAATGTTTCCTTGGTACTAATAACTTAAAAAATGTGTACTTGGATTTCTGCAGAAACATTTTCAATGTCTCATTTCAAGTAAAATTGCTCTTTAGATTACTTAAGAGTATGTTCATATGGCTAACAATTCTTTTTATTAAAAGTAAATATTTAAACTGTACTTCCACACCTTGAGTATTAACAAAGGTAGCAAGGTACGCTTCAGAAAAACAACTTGTAAATAAAGAACTGGGGCGAGACAGGTTTTGCAGAACAAAACAATTTGGGAATAAAATGACACAATTGAGCTAACTGCCTTTGATTATTAGGGACAAACAATCCATTGTTCATTGTGGTTAAGTGAATCTTTCATCTGATTCAGTGGCAAAGTTGATAGAAGTGAATAGAAAAACTGAAAAAGTAGACGGGGTGTGTCTATTCCATGTATGCATTAGCCTAAGTTGGAGTAATAAAGATTATTAATAAAGGAAAAATAGAAGACATAAGGTTGAGTCCTTTCATTAATTACTCTTTATGGGTAGCATAACAAGCTTAATAAGTGTTAGGAGCTAATATAATACCTTTTAAAACTGAGTCTTTGCATTTGTTTCAGAAAGCTTTTAGAAATGCTGCTGTTGTAGGAACAAAGATTGGAAGTTCTTCAGGAAGCAGGCAGTAATTCAAACAATAGAAAGCAAGCTGCTGTAGTATGAAAAAGAGAAAAAAAGTAGCAAGTAACAGTAAAAAAAAAAATCAACAGATGCATTGTACTTCAGGAATGTTTTGCAGTGCATCATATGTCACAAAATATTTCTGAGCAGTCATTCAAACTGATAAAGCAGACTAAAGTGCTCTTTGGTAGGAGTGAATTCAGTAGCCTGAAGTGTAAATGGTAAAGTTATAAAATATATGATTGTGCTACAATACTTAAAAGTAGAATGTAATGGAAACTGAAAAAAATAGGAATACTAAAACCAGAGAAAAATAATACTATAGGTTTATATTTTTCAGATTTATATCTCAGAAATCTTGTTGTTTTTTTTTTTTCTCCAGACATTGCTTTAGTTTTTGTTACAAAACAATCTTCACTCCTTCACTTGGTATACAAAATGCAGTCTTTCAACAATGTAACATCTAAGTATATGAGATTTTTTTGCAAATTTGATGCAGCATTTTGCCTGCTTGGTCATGGTAGTGGTAATAAAAAAATATAAATCTAGAAGTTATTTTTATCAAGCTTGCATTATAAATGATACATGAAAATTGTAGTATCTTGGAAATCAGAGAAAAACTTTGTGAAAACCAACTCCTCATCTGGAGAGGTAAAGTCTAGGATGGGAACAGCTTCCTCCTTGGTGCAAATTGCTACAACTTTGCTAGCAAAGAAAGGAACTGAATCTTCAGGAGAGCATGGAAGTTGCTAGATACACCAAGTCACTTCTGACCAAATGTGCTGTCCATTTCAGAAAATACAAACCCAACTCAGGGTTAAAATCCTCAAAAGATTGCAGAGGAGGACACCAAGGCTGATAAATGGTGCTGGAGGGCATGTCCTGTGAGGAGAGGCTGAGGACACTTGCATTGTTCATCCTGGAGAAGAGGTCAAGAAGTGTCCTCACTGCTCTCTGAGTAGGGAGAGAAGGGAAGGTGATGGTCTCTGCTCCTAGGATCTGATGGTAGTATGGGAATTGTACAAAGCTGTGCCAGGAGGGATTTAAACTGTACAGTAGGAAACGTTCATTTACCATGGTGGTTGTCAAACACTGGAACAGGTTTCCCATTGGAGTAGTTGATACCTCATGCCTGTCAGTGCTCAAGAAATATTTGGGTAATGCCTTCATTTATATGCTTTAGACTTTTGTTAGCTCAGGAGCTGTCAGGCAGTTGGGCTGGCTGATCATTGAAGGTTCCTTCCAACAAAGCTCTTTTATTCTAAACCTAAAAGTGGTATAACTAACCCATAACAGATATTAACAAAAATGATTTGAGAGAAGAGGCCTTTCCTTTACTTTCTTTTTATGTTTTCCTTGCTCTTTTTTTTTTGGATTTGTGTATCATTCTGAGTGCATGTCAGACTACCTGAGGCTCCTAATAGCTGCCTCACTCAAACAGATTTATAAAAAGTCAGCTTATGTTCTTCCAAATAGAACTTGTAGAAATATGGGCTTGTCATTGACTAAGAAAATAATTCTCACTCAATTCTTTCAACTTTTGATGTGTTAGAGGCTTTATGTCTAAACTTCTAATTTTCTCTATTTACTGTAAAATTTTACACTTTGAGATGCTTATTTCTTGCTAGAAAATTAAATTAAAGACATGAAACTATTATTACAGTACTGTACAGGAGTGCTAATAACATGAAGCATGTAATTCTTTGGGGAAAAATTCAAATATAGTAGGTGATTAGGGTGGCATTACTGGCTGGCAAATGAAAAATCACTGCAAACTGAACAGCAGGATGTAAGGATATTGTGGTGAATTATAAACACATTTGGCACTTGGATGAATTTCTTTCTATGGCACTGTTATCTAATTTCAAACACTGTAATTAAAATTGGACAAACTTTGAATTAATGTAGCTGAGGCTTTCATTCCCAAATGCATTCTCTGAAATTTTCCTCTGCCCTTATTTTTTTTATGGGAGAGACTGTAAGTAAAGAATGGTCATTAAGTCCTAGAACTTAATTCTTTGTCCGCTAGGCAGAAAGCCAAGGTCAAAATTTATACTTATTGCATAAGGCTTTTCTAACAATAATAATTATGAATGTTGACCAAACATAACGAGGCTGGAAAAGATTTTGAAGTCAAAATTACCGATTGTTTCAAAATAGAATCTTGGAGATTGAGAAAAGAGAGAGAACTGTCTGAGAGGAACTGGCAGAAATTGGCTCAAAATAGTTTAGCTGAGTGGGAAACCTTCTCTTTTGTAAGAGGAAACTGTAGGAACAATTAGAGTAAAAGACTCATGAGAGCAAAACTACGTGCTAAACTTTTAAGTACTTGTGTGGAGTTAAGGCATATTTCTTTAAGGAGTTAAAGAGAGGAGTTTCTCTCACCATGTGAGAGAAAATAGGAAGGACTTCCTAGAAACTGATTTGTTCCATACTGTTTTGCTATGTACGTCTTATGTAAGAACTCAGTATATTTTCTTTGCTTTAATATCCTCAATGCAATAAGTAAAATGGATCTCCAAAGTAAGCCTCTTAAAATTCAAAATCAGCATGCCATTTCTTTGAAAGTTTCTCTTGCTATATTATTTCATTTTTTTCTTCTATGTGAGGCCTGCAAAGTCAGTCTTGAAGCATGTTCCTTCTGCAGTGCCTTCAATAGAGGTTAGCTCTTTTTTTTAATGCATGGATTGAGTAACTGATAGCAAAAGCATGGACCCTTGATTACTGTAAGGAGATGATTAATTTAGCTTCCTGACGGTTTAAAGTATCAGTTTAGCTTCTCTAACTGTATGATGATCAAATGGCATTCCCAAATGGTCCTGTATTGACTGACAAAAAGTTGATTTCCCCAAGGCTGCTTTGACTAAATTTATGGTTTAACTGTGACAGAGAAGACTTTATATTTACATTGAATTTATGTTTGTGTTACAGTTGCCCTTCTTCTATTTCTTTGGGAATGACAGAAACAGCCTATTTCTTTTACAGAACTGGTGGGGGTTTTTCCCATCTATTCCTCCTCTTTTGCACTGACCCTCTTGAATAAGGAGAAAATATTTTATAAACTAAGGAGGGAGGATACACTATTAACAGTACCATTCTGTCTGTACTTTCTTAATAGTAAGTATTAGTTTTAAGTTTTGTTGAGTTCTTAAGAATGTGATTTTTATCTAGAAAAATGAGCACCCCTCAGATCAGCTAAAGATAATTACAAGACATCCACAAACACGCTAATGCATATTAAATGACTGTTATTAATGCATCGTTATTTGAATATATACTTAGAAGCACATTAATACAGTAGGCAGCATAAAAAGAGACTAAATGGACTTCTTGTTCTGTTCTGCCTCAAAAACTTGTATCAAAGTTTTCTACCTATTCTAGGTTTCTTTCCAGGCTACAATAAAACATTCCCACGGAACATCATTTTCTTTTTGATTAATAATTTTGTCTAGTTGTCTGTGTCTTTCTTGTTTTGCATTTCATTTTCAACATAGTATTGCTATTCTTTTACGCAAAAATTCAAACTGTAAAGATTACAATGTATTTGCAGAGGACATTCTTCTTGAAATTTCAATACGAACATTTAATTTTATCTGTTTTTCATGCTCTGGCTGTGGGGCTTTTGGTTTTCTTTTGGTGGTACATCATTGTCCTTGATAACTTCATCAGTAGTTAATAGCTTAATGAATATTCATGTATTCTTTAAAGAATGTGTTTCTCTGGTTCTAAGGTTCCATTACATGATAAAGACATTTTCCTGTTAAACAAGGATCCTTTGAAATGCAGAGTTTGATTAGTTCTGATAACTTTCTGTTTTCTTTTATCCACTTAAAACATGCGTATCCAACCTTTTGGCTTTTCTGGACAACATTGTGTGAAGAGGAATTGTCTTGGGCTACATATGCATTAACTGTATTATATTTTTTATAACAAAGTTGGTAACAGAACTTATTTTATATTTTTTATTAAAACTGAAAAAGGTAACAAAAACATAAAACTGTTGGGATATTTGGCTGTTTCTTAAAACTAATACATCAATCTGATGTGATGGAAGTGGTTGCAGTTATTACTGAGTTCAAGGTGTCTATTGGATTTTTGAAATTATTCTCTTCCTCTACTTTATCCTTGAAAATAGATGTTCACAAATGTACATGCTTCCCAAAAGAGATGACATGAATAAGGTGCGATTGCTAAGTGAGAGATATTTTCCTTTGTTAAGACAGGTCTTACGTAAGTCTGGTAAAGAAACACGATGAAATTTTGAGTTGAATATCTGATTGCATCTCTATACATTTTATGGGAAAATTCAGAGGTTAACTGCAGATAAAGTCTCAAATAGAACAAACAGAAAAGGATTTTTTGGCAAACTTGAAACCAATTCCCAAATTTCTTGAATAGAAGGAGCCTGCACATCTTTGCTGTTCACAAAATGCATGAAATTATTTGCCATAACTTGAGCTTGCCATTAAGTTTCTTTCTTAATGCAGTTATGGCTTGGAATGTAAAGTTGATTTTTTTTACTTTGAAGGCACCTTTAATTCATTTAAGTGAACAATCAAATTCAATCAAAATGCTAAAGTTTGAGAGTCAGATTTCATCTTCATGTTCTGGCAAAAAAATTTTCTTCTGATTCCATAAATTTGATTTGAATTTACACATAGTAAAATTGCTTTTGCATTTTACCCCAACTTTGCTTCAGAAAAGTAAATGATATCCCTATAATTATTATCCATATTTCAAGGAACTCCTGGAATTGGTAATGACTCAGTCCCTTGGACTTCATGAAATTCACAGCTTTGATTTGCATTATGTTGTCAATTTTTAAAGCATTTGTTTGTAACTTGTATTGATGTACAATACAGTGATATTTCATCAAACTTGAGTTGCTAGCAGCAATAGCCTCATCTATTAATTTTAAGTCGTCTTTTTTAATCATTCCTCAATGAGGATGCCATCAGTAGCTATATCCAGTATGTTGACAGAGGCTTAAAAATGTTGCTTTAATGTAATTTTTACTGCTTGATCCAAAACAAGATATTTAGTTGTCTCTTTCAGTGTCACCAATTCATTATCAACACCTCTAATAAAAATGGCAGGCTGAGCTATATCTATAGCATCAGTGCTTTCATCTATCACCACAGCATAAAATTTGACAGCAGCTTTACTCTCCAAATTTCTTTTGATAATTTTTTCTTATTTCTTGCATTTACTGGGTTATCGTCTGGTGACTAGTGTTTTTTAGAAAAATGTTTTTTTTTTAAATCAGGACAAACTATGCCTGCCATGCTCTCCATATATTGCATAATAAACTCACCACTTTTGATTTTTCTTGCAATCAAAGTTGTTAACACATAAGTAGCTTTTATAATTAAACCCACTTGAGTAGTAACTTAAAAAAAAAAACAAAAAACTTGAGATGACAGACTTCTCACTTCCATTGTTTTGTCTTTATCAAACTTTCTTGATATACGTTGAATCTGGCAGCATGTTTTTGCATTTAATTTTCAATTTGTAATCTTCGAAAACCAATTTCCTTCCTTACAGATTAAGCAATAGTGCTGTATTGTCTCCAAAAATTACTCATCTGTCCATTTTTATTGAAAGCTCTTCCTTCATCCACAACTTCTTTTTCCTTTGAGATGACATCAAGTAGGCTGAAATATTGGCAATCATTGCATTTTACTCACCAAGTGGCACAGGCACCAGTAACATGTAAGACAAGTGGGTTTCAGTTTGACTGTGTGTGGTGGGTGTGAGAGATGGAATTAGTGCTGCACCGTGCCCTGTCCTTTTCCTGGGGAATAGCACACTGATATTTTGATTGTTGCTGAGTGATGGATGCAAAGACCACTTTTGCTGTCAACTTCCAGCATTGCTGGAGACCTGGGCACTTGTCATGGTACTGCTGTGTCCTGAATTATAGATAAAGTAAGCCTTTTGGTGTGATAAGTTCCACTATCATTTTACATTGTAATCGCTCCTAACGCAGATTGTCACACAAATGAAGATGTTTTTTGATTAAAAATCTTTTCTAGAAGGTGCGTGAAGAGATGAAAGAACAAATGCAATTTAGGATGGAGAAGTTGTGCTATCATGCATCTTCTCAGACACTTTCTATATGCCTCACACCAGCAGTTGTACGCACCAAGGGATGATCCTTTAAATAGCAAACCTCTTTTTAGAAGTCCTCCTGCAGGTAGAAGTAGATTTAATATTTGTCTACAAAACTTATGTTTTTTGTTGCTGTTGTTGTTTTTTAATTTAGGAAATAGCCTTGCCATTTTTCTTACCCTAAACTAGTTTTTCTTGTTAATTAGGGTTGCTGATACCCCTTGATTATGTTAAATACCATCTTCTGTCTCTGGAAAAAAAAACACCAATTATCACTGTAGTTAACTCAGTATGAACTTGAATCTTTCAGTAGTGGGGTCTCTACTGATGAACTTCGCAAACATACAAACCAAAATGTTTTGAACATGTCTGATACATAATAATAAGTGGTTATATACTTAAACAGTTCCTTATAGATTCATAGTTGTTCTTAAGGTCAAGCACAACCATATTCAGAAAGTCTGAGTGTATGGCGTTTTTACCCTTAAGATCTTAGCAATAGTTATCACCGGGACACGTGAACTTCATTATGATTATTTACCTTGTAGTTCCAATTAAATAATTACTTAGCCTTTTTACTCTTACTCTAGCTTATACACTTCTAACACAGAAGAATAGTCATGTAAGTAATATAAAACAATCAGAATCAGTATTAGCTTTTGCTTTAGATTTTAATTAGATTGTATGTGTAGGTAATAATAAACTGTGAGCATTTGAATAGTTATAAGGTTTTAACTGCGTGATTCAGAATAAAGTTAAAACTATTTTGGAACATATGATCTTTTGTAAGGGCCTTCTTCTATAGAAAAGATGATAATTGAGGACATGGAATTAATGTTTCATATTTCATGGAATTAATGTGTTTCATATTAATCTTGGTTTAAAGATATACACAGATAACAAACCTACTGAATGATTAGACTACTTTATTAGCCTAGTTTACTTAAGGATAAATTACTCCAGTCACTGCAAGTACTCAAATTTAAAAAAGAAACAATTTACACTTCTGTAATTTTTATTTTTTAATTTTAATTAAGTAAGTAGAATAGTGATAGACAAAGGCAGATAGTGGAAGGTTTCACATACATAGGCTCTAAAGAATAAACCTGAGCTGTGTCATGTTTATCTGGAAATTAGTTCCTTAGTACTTCGAAGGAAGGTAAAAAGCAAGCAAGAAAGCCAACTTTGTAAGTAGATTTTTTCTTTGTAAGTAGATTTTTTTTTCCACAGTGTTCTGCGGAATAGTCTCTAAGCCAAGACATATAGAATTAGAGAACGAGACTGTTTCATGCTTCTTGTAGGTCAGTAGTGATGTATTTGGGTTTACTTGAAATGGAATGAACTTATTCCTGTTTTTTTGTCAACTTAATTATTAATGAAAATATTTGGCATTTACTCACTGCCATTCATGCACAGCTCACGTGGAACATCCTGATTGTAACTTAAACTGATCTCATTGTGTACTTATAAAGTGAAAACTATTATTCTTAATCTCTTCTCAAAGTCTAAATGAAAGAGATAAGGATCCCATGGAAGTCTGTAATGATACTGGTCATTTAGACCACACATCCAGGTTTCAACAGTTAATTTTCAATTATCCCAATTGGTGGCACTAATTTTATAGTGAATGTGAACCCATGCTATTAATGATACAGCTGCATGAGCACAGTGAGGGTACTCAAATAATGCATTTCCTGAAGAAAAAAAAAAATGGAAATAGCAACCAGTAATAATTTGTAACTTTTGCAAATGCATAGTGATTAAAAACTAAACAGCTAATGATGAAGAAAATCTTAAAAGGAAAAAATAATAATGCTGTGCTATTTCTAGAGGAGAAAAAAAAAACAAAACAAAAACAACCAATAAACTTGAAGGCTAACATGAAATAATATTCCTGTTTTATAATTCTTTTGAACAGTTTGGATTACATGCCTTCTAAATGCGGCCTGACACACCTGAAATGTGTTTGATTCAGTCTTTTCCCATCTCCCACTAGAATCATGAAGTACAGAATATTGTTTCTTGAGACAAAAGACTGTCCATATTAAGAGATGCAACTTAATAAAAAAGGTGTAGTCATAGAATTGCTCAGGTTGGAAAAGGCCATCAAGATCAAGTCTAACCTCAGAATTTGAGAATGAATGATGCTTATGACATAAAGAGAATTCATTTCTAATATCTCGTGAATTGTTGATTGTAGACTTTATACTACTTGCTTGTACGTATGCATAATGGTACAGTGGCATTTTTTTTGCTTTTTCTGACTTTTTCTTGCTGTGGCAGCTACACTGTGGGCTTGGACCAGATGCAATGGAATGATTTTTAGTGGTATACTGGGAACAATGTAACATTTGGGCTAAAAGAGTTCGGAGTGCTATTGCTGAATTATTTCAGTCTAATTGGGAAATACAAGTCTTACAGCTTTCTTCTTAAAGTAGGAAACTAAATTTCACATTTTTGGAAATGGTTTTCAAATTAAAATGTGTGACAAATTATTTTGTTATTGGGTTCATTCAATTTAGGTGAACTAATTTTGCAACAGATAGAGGGGTGGGGATCTGATGCCCCTGAGTACAGGTTTACAAAGTGCGGGGCCACCTGAGAGCACCTGATGAAGGCCTTCATCCATCCTTGCAGGAAAAAAGAGATCAAGAGAAACAAAGTAGCCTGTAGTTGTCTAACAGAAAGAAAGACGGCAGATTGCCCAGAGCACTATTCTGCTTGTGCTAAACTGGAGGTTTCTGGGAGCTTGGAGCAATTTGTGATGTTGGGACCTCTAGCTTGGTCATGGGATTAGTGAATTATGAAGGCATGAAAAATAGAAAGGTGAATAAAATTTTGTCTACAGCATGTAATAGAAATAGCTATCTATTTTCAGATATCCTCTAGAGAATGCTGCAGCAGAAAAACCTGGATAATGTAATTTTTCTGTCCTTACTGGGAAAGAACATTTTAATAGGAAGAGGAAAATCTTGTGGTTGTCTGAAACAGTCTGATTGTGAAACAAGAAACCATTTCCATTATTGAAATAGGCCTTAACCTGATGTATAGGTTTGAAGACAGCAACATAAGAACCAAGAAGCGATAGGTCAGAATGGCTGCTAGTGTTCTATGCATTTGTTTTTAGATGGTTATTTGCACTCTGAATGTATTGTCATGTAGAAATCACCTGGTCATATTATTTAGGAACTCTGTGGACTGAATTAATTGTGAAAATAATTTTTGATTTAGATCATTATTAGCGGGTATTTTCCTAAATATTACACATTTATGTCCTAAAAAGTTTTCTTTTCAGCCAACTTCTGTGGATCAACAGTTTTGTTACTGGATTTCATATTTGATTTATTATATTTGTAGATCAATAAGGTGAATATCAATAATAATGAATATTTTACTCTAATTTTAGTGATCTTTCTAAATATCTAAAGTTGGTATGCGAAAATGGGTAAAGAGTTTGACTTATATAAGAAGTATTACAGACCTTTTGTTCTATACTTAATTCATTCCACTGGCTTACATTTTGACTTCTTATGCTCATGAGTGGCCGTTTATTGATCATTTATTGATTGATATTCATTAATTCTGAAAGTAGTATTTAGATTTTTATATCCAAAGATTGTATAGTATTAGTGAGTAAATGCACTTTTTTTCTTTCTTATAGCATGCAAATGTATTTAACAACATGACTGAGTTATAGTAAGAGAAGAGCAAGAGGAAGATTTCAGGGTAAGTTATATTCCCTGTATGTCTGTTGACTGGCTCAGCCAAATGTTGCTGTATATGTACTGTGCAAGGAATCATCACTGAGCTATGGAGGGTCTCTTTCTCTCTCTTTCCTCTGTCTGCTGAGGACACAGTGTCTGGGATTTTGCCTGCTCCTTTACTCTCATCAGAAGGGTCTAAGACATTCTGGACTGCTTGTAGCTAAACTTGAAGCATCTTTAAAAAAAAAAAAAAAGTAGTTGATTACTCAGATCTCTCATACAAGACAAAAGCAGGGAAAATGTAGTTGCAATCCTGAATGCATGCGTATAATGCTTTACAGAACTTGAAGTCTGGAAAACAAGTTACACTTCAAATTATTTTGTTTGTATGAGGAAATGTGCTGCTGTTTAAGATCTGGAATGTAATTTATTTCCCTCTCTCCCGCACCAGTCACAATGTAGTTATAATTCTAATACTAAATTGTATTTAGGGTGGAATTACTGTAAATATCATCAGTTTCTTCACATAACTGATATGATTTGGACTAATTTTGATGTAAATAGCAGGCCTAAGTCTAAGTTCTTGCCAATAAGCTGCAGTTATGTATTGCTGGAATGGTTACTGCCAGTGGAAATGTCTGAGACAGTGCAGTTAACATCGGAAGAAGGTCTGTTTGAAGCAATAAAAATTAGCATAAAAAAATTGAAATGTATGAGACTGCAATTACTGTAACATCATAACATGGAGACATTGCAATTGACATTGTAATGGCTTACATGTCAAATGAATAAGTCAGTGAAACAACTTGAATAAATGAATAAAGCACCTTTAATGGCATGATATTGGTTGGCTCGAGAATTATAACATTTTAGTGGTACTGAATCTACAGTCAGCTATTAAAAATGCTATAAAGTATGTCTGCTGTGTTCTGTTTCTGTGTTTAGTGATCGGGTTGTTGTCAGCTATTTTTGTTTAATTCATTATAAAGGGGAAAATATTTTCAGGATAAACTCTTTTTTCTTATTTATGTTTTTTCTTTATTCTGAAATGTTTTGATCAACTGAAACTAAAAGTGTTAAAAAAGATTTAATGAGAAGAATTTCACCTACTAATGTAGACCTTAAAATGAATCAAATTCAAAAAAGACAAAACATACAGAAAAACAAACTAATGCAACCTACTCTGCTACTTGCTCCACTTCTGTCTCACAGTGAGAATGTGGGAAAATGATTCTGGGTTATAGATGAAAAACTCTTGTGATACACCATTATATATATATCAATTGTTCATAGTACAGTGGTTTCAGAAAGGGTTGCTTTACCTAACTTGCCTGGGTTTGCTGCTTGGGGGGAGGAAAAAGTTAATTAAAAAAAACTGTTGGAAGAGTTGCATGTAAGTTTATTGAAAAAGAAGGACTGTGCTTACATTCCATCGGTATGCTGCTATAGCTTCTATAACAGAAGATCATATTTCATTTTGTTAAATTAGTATGATTGATCCGGGATTTCTAGAATACAAATTAAGGAAAATCTCCATCAGTTGGCATTCTTTTTCAATGGGAGTTGTTACAAGGTAAAAGCTCAGGAATATCTGAAAGAAGAGGATAAGGCAGATAAAAAAAAGCTACTTCTAGATTGGTCACATTGCACATATTCTACACAAAAGAATAAAAAATACCTCACGAGGAATTCAATTTATAAGAACTAAAGGGTAGGAATGTGATAACATTCTTTGTCTTTGTAAAAGCGACATATTTGCTTAATGCATGAGATAATAAAATCAGATGAGTAAAGACATTGTAGTATCACATGGCATTTTGCTAATAACATTTTAGAAACCAGTATAATTACAGCTGATGTTAAATGAATTAAGAATTAGCTATTTGACAGCCTTCATAAAGTTAGTGTCAATGACAAAATATCACTGAGCTCCAAAGAAACAGATATCATGACTTTTTTACTCGTATCTTCTATCAGTCATGGAAAAAAATGCATGTAAATAACCTCTAACTTAAAAAGACTGTAGGCTGTATGTGTAGAGCAACAGACAATATCTCAAAAAGTAAACGAGCTCTGGAAGAGAACAGAAGAGAGCAACCATGGTGTAAAAAGGCTCCAGAGTAAGCAGCTCAATCTGAACTCTTTGGTGGCAACCCCACCCATGGCAGGAGGTTGGAACTAGATAATCTTGAAAGTCCCCTCCAACCTAAGTCATTCTATGATTAATTCAGTTAACTGCGAAATTAGTAAACGATAGATGTCTTGCTTATAGTGTAAAAGATGAATAATAGCAGGTGATAGAGAGCTCTTTGGTTATGACTGATGAATCAGTATTTATTAGTTTGAGTATGCCTGTTTCAGCTGGAGAAACTCAACCTTTTAAATTGCATAACTTTTAAAAACAGGCGGTAGTTAACATGTAAAATCAGAGGAGGAGGGAGGGAATAAAGGAAGACAAAAATAACAGGAGGAAGGAGGGAGCGAAGAATAAAAACTAACAAATCAGAAGAGATTTGCCTTTGAGACTTTCTAGACAAGTCTTGGATTCCTTTCTGAAATATTTATTGTATTTTAAAAAGAAGTTATTGTCTGAAATTACATTTACTTGCAATATGCAAGGTACTGTGATCTGTAGGTGACTGGGCTACAAACAATCTGTTGTAGCTGATGCTGTCAGCTCTGAAACCATAGAAGTTTTGGTGGTAGCTGTATCCTTTCACTCAACTGCTGATTAAATTCGGGTGCACATGTGGACACTGCTTGATCCGTCTGCCAAAGAGAGAAAACACTAGCAGTAGGTTCAGTAGGTGCAAACTCTCTTTCCCCTGTTGAGACATTTGTTGTCACGTTTTTTCAGAACTTCACTAAGAAATTGGAATATGCTGACTCTGTACTTTGATCAGTTCCTTTTCAATACCTGTGCAACCTTCTGTGGCTGAACTGGATCAGCATACAGACTACTGGTTTCTATCTTACCTCTCATCTTTCCTAAAAGACCGTGACCCCGTGTCTGCCTATTGACAGATACAGTTCTGTAGGGCTGTTGTATACTGCAGCAGTTTTTCTGCTTGTAGAGATGATCACTGAGATTGCAAGAGTTGGAGAAATTGACTTGATCCTCAAATCCTGGGCAAGTGGAGCAACATTGCTGTCGGTCAGTTGCATTTCCTGTACAGAATGGTTGCTTGGTTTAGGAAGAAAATGCAAAAATTGTAGGCTGTTATTGATCTATGAATTTTTTTTTTAAGAGTGTATTAGCATTTCATTTGAAGGAAATACACTTCTGTCAGAAAGCTGAATGCTTGCTTGGATCAAGGCATGAATTTTCTGTAAAATAAAATGAGAAATTTGTGTTCCTTAATTGTGATGTCCCAGATTCCTGTGTGTATGTTTATGTAGCTGCTGGAGTAATCCACAGGAACCTGCTCTAGTATTAAATGTGAGGGTTGGTGGCCCTGCCTGTGTTGGAGGGGGTTGGAGATTCACGATCCTTGAGGTCCCTTCAAACCTGGGCCATTCTGTGATTTAGGTGTCTAAGTGACTCTAACAAGTTGTGCTCATAAAGGTCTTCACTAAAACACTTTAAAGAAGAGGCAGCTTTTCTATTGAGTCTGAGGCAAATTGAATTAGAACCCCAAAGTGAAAGGCTGCCTTAAATATAAATGGAAAAAAAAAACACTGAGTTTGAAATGGCAGGCTCTTTTTTTTTTGTTTTGTTCTATATTTGTGGTTACCTGAAGCCTCCTTCTAGCAATGTGTAAAGTATTTATAACATTGAAAACACCTGATGCAAACTGATCCAACTTATTTATGTGTTTACTTCTCCAGTATAAAGGCTATAACATTCCAAAGCAGGAAATTTTGCCCAGACCTCAAAGCAATTGTTTTGGCATCTGGTGAGTTAGAGAGGGCAACTGTTTTTAGTGTTGTTATGCAGAGGGAGACAGCGAGCAAATGAGGGAAAATCAGGAAGGGCTGAGACATACATGTTTAGCTGTGCGTCTCTGTGGGTATTCAACTGGAGTTGTGTATTTCAGATACTTTCAACAGTCTTTCTTCTCTTTATCTTCTCTGGACCTTGCCTAATTCAGACCAAAGCAAACAGGATGCCTTGATGACTGTTTCATTAATTTCATGCTGATGAAATTCCTGATAACTGATCATTCCTGATAACTCCAGACTTCTGTCTACGTCTCAAACTAAAACTTGTTACCAGTGTCTTATAAACTCTGAAATGCTTAGTATTAAATTCCAGATTTCTCAGCACAGCATACAAGGCATAATAGTACGTATGGGGAATAAAGTTTTGCTTTTGAAAATAAATAGTAGTTATTGAATGAAAATTGACATTTACCTGAACTACACAGTCTGAGTGGATCAATGTCATTTCAATTGTTCTATTTTAAATTTCCTTGCTCTTTTGCATTCTGTATTTGCTTTGTAGTTGTGATTCTTTGCAATTCTAAGCTTTTAGTGGCTTGCCTGAAACTGTGCATGTAACATAAACAAGAAAATTTTGACACAGGAATGTTTTAATTCCTGAATGTTAAACAAATGGATTTTTTAAAAACCTCTATTGTATCAGGTTAATCAGAGCAAACAGAGAAAAATCAGACTCATACCTAAGAGGAAACTTATTGTTAGGAGTGTTCATTCACGCTCTAGTAATGAACAAATGCACAAAAAGTACTAGCTAAAGATTTTTTTCTATTTACAGCCAGGCAATGGTCTGTAAATAGTTACACCACCTTAGCTACCAGTTGTTCAATATCTCTTACTGAGTTTGTGTCTTAATGTCTGAGTTAAATAACGTGGAGATGAGTGCTAAGTACCTACAAATTCTTTAGCAGTGTTCTATTTTTGAATTCTATGACATATTGATCAAAGCCAGGTAGCTGAGACTGAATTAAGTCATACCTTTTTTTTTTTTTTTCCCTAAAACTGCTGAATAATTTACATTTCATGTGCAGTGCCCCCTACATTCAAATTTTCTCATGAATTAAAGGTTGAGATAAACTTTAGGAAACTACTCTGTCTTTCCTGGTCTTGTATTTCTTTAGGAGACAGGAACAGGAGCAAACAGGGAATGGAGAAGGAAGGTATTAAATGTTTTAAGTCAGTGAATACATTGATTATGAAGCTATGATTTCATTTACAATTGATAAATCCCACTACTTTGAACACTGCGGAAATACAGAATTCCTTACTCTATTGTCTGTAGCTGCTGTAGAACAGTGGTTGGCAAATGGGGTAGGGGAAGCTTTAATTAAACTTACTTGTGAAGCCTCTGCTCTAAATTACTGCCAAGTGCTTTGGCTGTAGGTATTGCTTGAATTTCTGAAGTATGACTCACTCAAGCTAAATTGAAGGCAGAGAATCATTAATCGTGGTAAACATACGTCTTTTCAGAGATCATAACTGATAATGAAGATAAAAATTCTCACCAAAGGTTTTCCTTAATTGTCTGTCAAAGTGCAGATTTCTTGTTGACAGTACATGAATGTATACTCATGATATTTCTGCACTGCAGTGTACTAATTATATGGATACAATTTGCTCTTTTCTTCCTCTCATGACAATGATCAAACAGCAATTTCAGTTGTACAAACTTGAATTAAATAGGATGTGAATCAATGCTCAGAATTTAAACCTAATGCTATAAATTCATCTGCAAGATTTGCAAAGGAAACTTTACTTGATTTTTTTCAACTTAGTTAAAAGAATACAGTTTTCATTTTCTGTAAATTGCAGGCTGAATAATTGGGAAATAATTTGGCCCATATAGTATATATAGCTTAAATTAAATTCAACTGTTCTAGTTATCAGACCATATTACTAGCTTAAAACTGCCTCTGGTTCTGCATATTTCCTTAAAAATAACTACCTTGGTGCCTTTTTTAGCTCAAGAAAAACTAATTTAATTGAATACTAAGTTTTATTTTCCTGCAAAATGCCAGGAAATGATAAGGAAACTTATTTTAAAAAATTTCCAAAGCTTAAGAAAAAAAAAAAAAACGCGCGCACACACACACAAAAAAACTTGTTGAATATTACCTATATAAAAGTATTTAATGTTTTTTTAAGAACATATGCATTTTGAATTTGCAGGAATTATAAGACTGAGAAAGTCTCTGCCATTATAAAATAAAAATTCTCAGAGAAAGGAACTATACATTTTACTCTCTCTGTTGTTCTGCGTGCTGTTTGTCATAGAATTGTGTACCATTTTTTTTTCTTTATGTAGTGTTTCAGGTAACTGATAACATGAATTTGAAGCTGATGTTCCAGTGCAGAATTCATATTTGGAAAATCTTTAAGCATCTTTATATTGAAAGAAGAGTATATTAATAATATTTTTTTATTATTTAGTTAATCAGGAAACTGTTTTCTGATTTAAGTAAAAAAGTTAAAAAAACAACAAAACAAAACCCACCCCTCTTCCCACTTATTTGTAGAAAAAAGTTTTTTTTTGCATCATACTCTTTTCTTTGTGTCCAGCATCTCTAAGACTTCCCCTAGAGCTTCATCCTGAAATTAAAAACAGAACTGAGCAGTTTCAAGCATAAACTGATATTCTTCAGTGAGGAAAGGCAGTAGGTAAAGGACACTGTGGGTAAAAGAACAGTTGAACAGATTACCCAGGGTAGGGAATTAAGGTTTCAGTGTATTCTGCCATGAACCGAGTAGAGAAACCAGACTGTAGATCAGCATAGAAGTAGATTTGCAATAAAAGGTCAAAATATAATAGAATAAAGTAGGATGTAGTAACCATTCAGTAGATTTTTTTTTTATGACATTTACTTACACTGAGAATTTGTTTCTGATGCTGTTACTATTTTTTTTTTTTAGTATCATTGATAAGGAAACTGTGAAAATGGAAAAAAAAAAAGTATCTTAAGTGATTTTGTAGCAAATAATATCATTTATCACATTAAAAGCTGAGATTGTGAATGTGAAGCTTTTTTTTCTTAAATGTGTATTCAGTGCAGTTTGGCATCGGTGGCAAACTCATTTACCTATGGTACGTTTGGTGTGGCAGTATGGTTGGCCCAGGTTTCTGAAAGAATAACATGGGGGAATCTGAGCCCTTGAGCCCTCCTGTACAACACTGTAAGTGTCTCAAGTGCAGAACCAGAGAAACCATTGCTTTGATATCCAGAATCTGGGACTTTTAACTGGGCTTGTGGCAAATTTTTCTCAGTGTAGAACAAATATAACACAAACCAGAATGTTACACAAGAATGATGCTAGAGAAATAATGCACTTTCTGGATAAATGTTTATGCCTTCTTGGAGAAGGAATAAAATGAATCAAATAATCAGTGATGTTCACTCAGGGTCAAAATGTTCCACAGTCTTCAAAAATGATGTTCTCTTTTTGTCTATTTTAAATAATTACATCTTTTAAAAGTTAAGATGATTTTCAACCACAAAAATAGTTTTGGAACAAAATCAGAGCTTTTAATAATAAACTTCTGGAATGCAGCATTTTGGGTACTTCTAGATGAAACATCTCCTTTTGAAAAATACCTAAATTGCTTTTGACCTTTCAAAAATGTTCTTCCATCTTGTCATGGTTTTGCATTTTTTGGTTTTCAGTATTCCACATCAACACATCATGTAGTGCACTGGAACTAAAGTGTTAATACTTCAGCTCCATGTACCTATCTCTGTACGTGACGGAAGTCATGAGATCTGACCCTTCCGGGGGGGGGAACGCTCACTTACTGCTTGTCAGTGGGCTCCTGGAGGCAGCGTTTTCCCGGCCATCCCAAACTTTTCAGGTTTGACTTGGTCTCGGGAACTCTCTCTCCTATCTTTTTTGATTTATTAGTCTCAATTTCAATTAGATCTTATTATATTGTGTTATTTTGCATTTCCAATATCATAGTTAGTAAAATAAGTTTTCCTCCTTAGATCGCTGCCGCTGTTTTCTTTTCCCATTCCCTTTTCCCCTTCCCTTTTTGGGCCAGCGGCCCTTTTGGGCCAGCTGCCCCCCTGTCACGGGCACAGGTAGATCTTGCTTAACCCGTGACACATCTATCGTTTTCTCTAACAGTATTAAAAAAACGCATACTTTAAAAAACAAACAAACAACAAAAAAAACCATGCTCTTTAGCTTTGAAAGCCAGTGACAATAGCTTTAGAAATGCAGAGTCCAATAGGGAAAAGGAAAATGACATAGAGATCTGCATCTAGGATTCTGTGTTTTTCAGGGTAGGTTTTTTTATCTGGTGGTGTTTTGGTCCCATGTCCTTATTTTGGCTTAACCATAGCTTAGTACGGTCTAGGATGAAGGTTTGTTTGCTGCTTCTTGAGGAAAGGCAAGCAAGTCATGTTATACCAGGTCTCTTTGGTTAAGAACTTCAGTGGTTAAAGGGAACTAGTATCACCATCCTCTCAGTTCTTTCCAAGCAGAACACTTGTAATGTATAGTAGTGGTTTGTTTCTCAACTCAGTTTTTTCCTCTGTGTGGGTGTGTCATTCTAGAATAGTTGAAATTATTGAAAGAAAAATCCTTCCCATCAGTTGCACCTCACTCCAAGAAGCCTTATTGCTATCATAATCTTTCTTCTGGTTTCTTTTACTCCTTGATTATACTTTGGCTTTGGATTCTGATGTGTATGCAAACTGAACTCAAAAAGACTTTTTAGGTGTTACCAAGTTTAAGTGTTAAAAGACAGAAGTTTTACAGAACTTCGTAATTATGTAATAGATTGCATTATTCTATATAGGTATGTCATTACAAGGTCTGTGCTATAGATATTCCAATTGAAAATACAGAGTAGGCTGTTATTTAGCTGATTGCATTATACTAATTTCAAACAACAGTGTTGTATTTTGATTCTGCCTATCTAATCAGGAGAGAAGATATTCAGTGAAAACAATTTGTTGAAAATCTAGATTTAGGCATAAAATTTACCAAAAACTGTGAAGTAGAAGCGAATTAAAAATTTAGACACATTCTTTGAGGAAAACAAATGTCAAATTTGGAGTATTTTAAGGAAATATTTTCCTTTTTAAATATCACCTTCAAAATGGAAATAAAAAAGAGGAAAAAGATGTTTTAATCCCACTCAGATTTCTTTGTGTGGTTTCAGAGGACTGTTATAGTCTTATTTTTTAGAGTGAACTTTTATTTTTGACATCATTTGAAATGATTACAGCAATTGCGTAGCATTCAAATGAGTCATTTCTACGAGCACATACTGGAGAGTGGGTTTATGGTAAATTTCAAATTTCTTCTAGAATCAGACTTCAGACATGATAGAATTGCTCCAGTTAAGTTTTAATATATTGAAAGGGACTGACCCTAATTAAAAAGGTGGAGAAAGTTTTAAAGAGGCTTACTTCCCAAATGCCCTGGATCAAAAGTAGGTTTTGATAACTGGATGTAGTTAGCCATCACTTCTACCATGCAGTTGCATGCTTTCTCCCTTCTCCCCCCTGTAAAAAAGTGCCTTTTCTGAAACTGTAGGTATGTGCTTTCACCTTCTGAAAAATAGTTTTGACCAAAATGCCGTCATTAAATCCAAACTTGAAGTGCTGCTGAAGTTGACAAAACCTGGCAGCTATATTTCACTGATGCAGACACCAGCTTTCTCTGAATGAATAGTGCTTTAGATGCTATTAAATCAGTGCTCATTTTTACTATTTTTTCAAACTAAGACATTTTATTATTTAATGCTATATATTCTTTCTTTTACTGCAGCATCCATATCTTATGTTAACTTAAGGTGAAGTAGGGAATCTTTGCACTAAGTACTGTATGAGTGTAGTATGAAAAAATATGGCTTTGCAGAAGGCCATGTAAGATATTTTCCACATAATTCAGTGGAATTAAGAATATGTTAATACCAGGATAATGATATGAAGAACTATTTCACTTAAATAAATGGGTTGCAGTGGAAAAGGTTTATGTGGCTTGCACAGAATTGCATAGCAATTGCTATGGTGCCAAACTGGGTCTTATCTAGATTTTTCAGTTTTCAAATGAGTGCACCTCATTACTAGGCTACAATGCCTTCCACAGTTTGTAAAGTCTCCAGAAGCGTAGAAACAAGAAATTGTTGGAACAACTGTGTGGTTGGTTTTTTTTATTGATGCTACAGTTTTGCTCTATTGTACTTTGCAGTCATCTATTGCAGCAAGTGAACTGTTCTGTTATTCTGCAGAACTCAATCAGAAAGAATGGAGGAAATGCTGTTATTGAAAGTGATGACAGATTGCAATGTTGTAAGATAGTTTTCTAATGAGAGCATATGAGGACAAATTTTGTTTTCAGTTTATTTGTAGGAAAAAAAATGCACAAGTCAATTTATTTTTGGTTTGGGAATCATTTTCATGAAACTCACATTCTGTTTTGTCTTGCTACAGTAAGTCAAATATAAGTAGGTTACACTGAAAGTAATGCCTCCTATTTATTTCAATGTAAACTACAACAGATAGAGCACAATAACACTGGATTAAATTCTCAGCTACAAAAGACTTTTTCGGCAGTCACCACCATTAGCTGATTGAGATGACCTTTTTTTTTTAGTGGTGTATGACAAGTGTGCACTGAGCACGTGAAAATCTAGAACATGGTTTGTCTATCACATTGATGCGACCACTGCTGAAACACACCACCCACCACCTCACTGTGCTTACATATTCACTGTTTGGTCTTCAGAAATGTTCAGAAGATGTTGATGAATGTCAAAGTGTGCCTTTTTTCCCATGTGGAGTAATTCAGTGACACACCTTTGCTTTATATGAACTGCTATGTCAGATGCCTATTTGTCTGACTGCCAATCTGCTTCCATCTGTTCACACAGCAACAAAATATAGCGTGATATAATGGGAAGGTTCAACTTCTACTGCTGTGCCACTAACATCTGCCTCTGACATTGTGGGACAACATAATAGCGTGAGAGGCATTACTTTTAGAGAAGTAAGCCCTTTTGCAGTTCAGTTTGTTTATTAGATGTATCTGAATACACATATTCTGAACGTAGTTACTAAAGCTGGGCTAATATAACAGAATCATAGGGGTTGGAAGGGACCTGTGGAGATTGAGTCCAACCCCTCTGTTCCCTAAAGCAGGTTACAGAGGAAAGCAAACTGGTTGGTTTTGAATATCTCCAGAAAAGACTTCACAGTCTCACTGAGCTACTTGTTCCAGTGCTTTTTCGCCCTCAGAATAAAGTTTTTTTGTGTGTGTTTCTGTGGAAACTCTTGTGTTCCAGTTTGTGTCTGTTTTCCCTTGTTCTGTTGCTGGGAACTGCTGAAAGGAGCCTGCCCCCCTCCTCCATTTGACTGCTGTCCGTTAGATATGTGTATGCATTGGTAAGATCTCCCCACTCTTCTCCAGGCTGAAGACTCCCAGGTGTCTCAGCCTTTCCTTATATGGGAAATGCTCCCATATAATGACAATTGAGGAACCTTGAGGTCCCTTCCAACCTGAGTAATTCTATGACTCTATGATCACTTCTTCTGACCTGCTGGCCATGCTCTTTTTAATGCATGGTAGGGTGCCATTGGCCTTCTTGGTCAGAAGGACACACTACTGGCTTGTGATCAATTTGTCCACCAGAACACCCATATCCTTCTCCTCAGAGCTCTTTTCCAGCAGGCCAGACTCTAATATGTAGTGATGCGTGTGGTTATTCCTCCCTAGGTATAGGACTCTGCACTTGCCCTCGTTGAACCTTATAACATTCCTCTCTGCCCAACTTTCCAGCCAGAAAAGGTGCCACTGAATTCAGGACTAGGTCTCACTGAATGGCTGAACAGCTTTCTGGTGCGTCAGTCACTCCTTCCAGCTTTGTACCGTTTGCAACTTTGTTGATGGTGCATGGGCTTTCTATACCTTCATCCAGATCATTGATGAAGATGTTGGACAAGACTGGACTCTGTACTGACACCTGGGGAACAGTGCTAGTTACAGGGCTCCAACTAGACTTAGTGCCACTGATCACAGCTCTCTGAGCTCTGCCGGTCAGCCAGTTCTCAGTCCACACTTCCTAAGCTTGTTAGATGTTGATGTTAACATCCTGGAGCACCTCTGCCTTAGAGGCATT
This sequence comes from Perdix hodgsoniae, assembly GCA_035772895.1. NCBI lineage: Eukaryota > Metazoa > Chordata > Aves > Galliformes > Phasianidae > Perdix > Perdix hodgsoniae. Next base: position 26,472,460 of record JAPSGF010000002.1, read on the forward strand.
CAGTCATAATCCCACAGATGGTAGCCTCGCTCTAGTGGCTTCTCAGCCAAGCACATACACCAAATATCTGAACCTGTGGGTCCTCTTGTACTGAGCAGGATTACCTGTGCAACAACACATCATCAGTAGGGTAAAACTAACTTGTCTCACAACGGTCTAAGCTTAGGATGTTCATATGAAACATTAGGATGTAGATGTTACGAGTGACTGTGTCAAAGCCTTCCTGAAGTCAAGGTAGATGTCATTTACTGCTCTCCTCTCATCTACTCAGCTTGTCATGGAATGATAGGCGGCTACCAGATTTGTCAAGCACGATTTCCCCTTTGAAAATTCATGTTGACTATTTCTTATTACCAGGTTCTTTTCCACTTGCTTGGAGACAGCATCTGCAATAGCTGTTCTATCATCTCCTTAAGGACAGAGGTCTGGCTTGATGGCCTGAAGTTTCTCAGGTCCTTCTCCTTTCGCTTTTTGAAGACTAGAATGGTGTTCACTTTTCTGCAGTCTTCAGGTACATCTCCTGTTTTCCATGATCTTTCCCAGATAATAAAGAGCAGCTTGGCAATCACTTCTGCCCATTCCCTCTGTACCTGTTGGCGCAACCTGTTGAGGCCAATTGACTTCTGTGTGTTGTTTGCTCTGACTGGATCCTTCTTGCCCAAGAGGAAGTCTCTAGTTCCCCAGACTCTTATCTCTAGAGTCTAGGATTCCTGAGGAGAAAACTTAGCAGCAAAAATTGAAGCAAATAAGGTGTTCAGGAACTTTCAGTGTCCTCTATTACAACAGAACCCACGTCATTTGGCAGAAGACCTACATTTTCCCTAGTCTTCGTTTTGCAATACTTGGGGAAAAAAATAATAAAAAAACCTTGTCCTGTTGTCCTTGACTTCCCTCACCAGATGTCATTCCTGAAGTGGCCTTAGCCTTCCTTGTTGCATCCCTGTATGCCCTTGCAAAGTTTCTGGAGTCCTCCCAAGTTGAGCAGACTCTTTATTTTATTCTATTATCAGATATATCTGAATGTATTCTGAATGTAGTACTATGACATCTACTGGAGTTTTCAGGGGTATAGAAGCTAGCGAGTGTGTTGTTTCAACAATAGCTAGTTGAACTGCTTCAGCTTTCAACAGCAATTAATTTAGGCATGGTTTATTTCCAAATTTCAGAAGTCTGGCCCTTTTCTGTTACTGTTATGTTACTGGCACATGACCTTAACGTGTTACTGGAAGTCTGTTTTTACTTGTGATCTTTCTGTGTTTTTATATTAAAGTTCACATCATATCATAAAGAATTGTATATCTAAGGTGTCTAAATACCTCTGTGAAAGTAGTTTTTGTTATTTATTCCTCAGTATGACAGCTACTTATATTATAGTGATAGAAAAGTTGAGTCCCTGACAGGAGAGGACATTTTGACTGATAGATTTTGAAGCTTAAGTCACTCTCAGTTCTATTTATTTTTTTCTTACAAGAGAAACAAATTTCTTAGGAAGCACTGCACTATATGGAAAATATAAGATTAATTTCAAATTGGACTAATTTTTGTTTAACCATAACATGTGAATTCTAGCAAAGCATATCTTTTTTCAGACTGTTATTTTGGTATCTTTTTTTACATTTTGAGGTAGAGGGATTTGTCAGATATGTCAGAAAAAAACCAAAAGCATATTTTTATAAAAATTCATTTTCTTTATGATTTTGTCATTTTTTCATGATTTTTCTGAGCTAGTTTTGATGATAGTGTCCTTTTTCTTTTATTATTACACAAGCTTTATTTGTTGTTGCTCATAGCCAAATGTATTTACATTATTTTTAATGATAGAAAGGAAGAAAAACATTCCATGAATATGACTTGTCTTATTTTCTAAGTAATAATGCTACTTAAAAATAATGTGGTCTAGTAAAACCTCATTCTTTCCAGACTGTTGGGGAAAAGACATCCAATCTTCTTACTCGTTTCCTTCTGTGCACTGAACCAGTGTCTGAACTTGTAGTTACTAAACTGTATTTGATGTAATTGAGCTAGATAGATATGAATTATTGATGGTCAACATTATTCAGGACTAGACTTAAACTTCTTAATTCCTGTTTTTTCTCCAGGTGCCTGGAAATATTTGCACAGAAGCACCCCCAATAAATAAATAAATAAATAAATAATTGTTGTCACTTTTCCTTGTTGAGCAAAATCTCCTATTTTCCATTCATTGAACTTAATTACAATTTTTTTTTCCCCCTTTCCCTTGGATTACTTTAGTTTTCTTCTACCTTCTTAGACATACACTGAAGATAGCTTTAGGGCATACATAAATTTAATCTCAAAAAAACAAACACGGATTTTGGCTGGTATGCTTGTAGAGCTCTTCACTGTCAGATTCAGACAGCTTTTTAGATATGGTTTCACTCACAATTATTGTTGTATTCATAGCAGAAGTCATTGGACAGTGTTAGTCTTCCGGGCTTCTTTCCAGCCAGTGAAAAGAGTGGATGCCCCTGTGTAGAATGTAAAGAAAGTAAAAAAGTTCACAGACCTTTGAAATTAGCCAAAATAAATGCTGATGATAGGTTTGTGTGTCTTTAATACCATGTTTTCCTGGATGCTTGACATTTTTGTTTCATTTATTTTTTCAGGTTTTTTCTGTTCTGAATTTGTAAATCGCAGTCTTTATTTTTAAAAAACAGTAGGGTTGATATTTTCCTTTTACTTACTAAAATATATTTAAAAAAATACAGTAGTTGTTTTTTTTTCCTAGTAATCTATTGGTTGGAATACTTTCTTGTGTGCATAAAATCAACAGAAGAAGCAACAATTAATAGAGGAGCCTGTAAAAAGATGAGTGGAGTATCTACCAGTATCTGGTTGGACAAATGCGTGAATGCATCTATGGTCAAATAAGTTTTACTGGGATTCTTCTGCAGATGCAAGTTTTGTACATCTGTGCATTTAAAAACAATAATTTTATTATTTTATCATTATGTGAGCAACGAACATGTCCATGAGAATCTCTTCATTATATCAGGTGAGGATTTGCACATGTGTTTATTTATATGATCTGCATTGATTATGTTTTTCAAGGTGTACTTATCTGCAATTAAATGATTCCCAGATATATTGAGTGCAAAAAGATTGATGAATGCTAATCTCAAGCCAGTATCCAAACGTGGTTTTGAAGCTGAATCTTTTGGTGCCACCTTCTGGTGTGAGTTGTTTGATAGGGACAGAATGCAGCTCGGGTTTTTATTGATAGATGTGTTAGGTGGATGGCATCATCTCATGTTTTCAGCAGAGACTTAGGTCACAGTAGAATGGGAATGATAAGATATTGAATTATAGTAAATTATTACAAAAAATATACTTAAATTAAGCTAATAGTCCTTGTTACCTAATAGAAGGGAAAAGGTTCAATTTGACTTACAAACAAATGGAAATGAATAAAATTATGTTATATCTTATTATAGACTGGGATTTTCCAGTACCTTCATATATTTCTTTCTTATATTTCTGGATTACATATGTAAAATTAAAAACACGCTTATTTCAGTAGCTTTTTATATTTGAAAAATAATTACACTCTGTGTAATCATTAGCAGAATTCTGTCCTCTGCTTCAGCCTTTTCAAATAGTTTTTCTTTTCTTTTCTTTTCTTTCCTTTTTTTTTTTTTTTTTTTAATTTAGTTTTCTTTCCAGAAACAAAATGGTCTAGATGAAAACTTGATCTTATTGAAGTTGTTGGCAAATTGCCATTAACTTCAGTGGAGTGGTGGTTGTTGCTTTGTCTGCAGCTCTTATGTAGGCAGGAATTATTAATGTGATGGACTAAATTATCTTTTAATTGATATCCAGTTTTTACTGAAGCATCTAAGCACTACCTAGTTCACACTTGAATTTAATGAATCAACAAAACTGAAAGTTCATGGGCAGCTGATATCCTATGGGATAATCTATGCCTTTGTTATCAAGTGGTGACTGAATGAATTGGCTTGCCCAGGTTTGGCTGTGGACCCCTGAAGTTCTCTGCTGGGGAAAAAACAGATGTAGTGATGATGCCATATCCAGTTCCCTCCTGGAGAACAGATGGTACATTACTTTGCCATGCTTACTTTCTCTAACACTTTCTGAATCACCACATCACACTTCTTTTGGGATCTAACTTAGTTGTACTGAGAACTGTGTATTTCCCAGTCCCCATCTATGCCTCCTTCACAAAAACAAACAAACAAACAAAAAAACACACTCTTTGAAATAAGTAAGGCAGTAAGATACATAAGGCAGATATTATTTGAGAAATTGTTGCTTTCATTAATTTATATCACCAGAAAATGCTTCCTGTCATTAAGAAAGACATTTGAAGCACTCTTGGATTTCCGACTATATAGGGCTGACTTTTTAGAAATGAGATGGGATCAATGTTTGCACTATTCTCACTCTTGTACATGACTAGTAGGGCTTTAAATATAGACTTAAACCAATATCTAGACAGCAAACATTTCTGGGAAGAAAGAAAGAAAAATAAAAAAGCAGTTAAATTTGAGGTGTTTATCTGTCATCCTAACTTACTGTTTTTATTGTCTACTGGTTACTACTTTGTCAGTGGTTGACTTCAAGCTTAGAAGCATAAACGTAGTTTTTCAGATAGTTTAGTAGCTGATTAAGAAGTTTTCATTAGAGGGAAAATGAAGACAAACCATGTTATCATATAGGTAAGAACCAATATTGAATCAGAATTTGTCCTTTTCATTTTAATTTATTTTTAACATTGAAAATTCAGGAAATTTACATTGCTGCTTTCTAGTGGAGGAGGCTGAATTTTCCACTAAGGAAAGGTGGTCAGTTTGGAACATTGCAGGGCACAGGCTGTTGTGATATGGTTTCTGATCTATGTTGGGTATGAACAGGATAATCAGCAAGTATGTTGAGCACAGTCAGAAAAAACTTGTCTGCTTGCAGAGTAGACAGTCCTACAAGACATATGACATGAGTGGTTTAGCATCTTTTCTTTGTCTCTTAGCTTCTTAGATGGGGTGAGAGGATTGTGAAGAGGTGGAAACTGTCTTTTGATTTTAGCAGCTCTATGAGAAGGGTAGGAGAGGGTGATGTATTAAACTGATATGGAAATAATGTAGCTTTGCCCCAGTATTATAAAAAGTCACCACTTCAGCAAAAGAAATACTCTGTATGCACACTCACTTGTACATTCAGCTTTCTACAGGAATTTGCAATTCCTGGATTACTTTTTTTGTTTTCAATTAGGAAAACTGCATCTGTTTCAAAAGCACATTGCACACAGTGCCTGATCAAGCAGTATCAGTGCATTTTTCTGCACAGATCTTTCATCATTAAGGAAATTTCTTAGCTCTATGGACTAAAGGCTGTAGCTGAGGTACTTACAAAGTAAGCTTCTGTAGCTGAAAACCTGAATGTGCTAGCGAAAACTTTTATATTTCAGACCAGCTTCTGGTTTAAATCAGGGCTAGCACATGTTGGTCTACTATGGATGAGATTAAACTGAGTCGTATATTAAGTTTCTTAAGGCAAAGTGGGTGACTTACAGGCTCAGAGAAAAGTTTTTTTTTCAACAATACTTAATGCCAACTCTTGGACTGTCCCAGCAATGAGAGCAAGCTTTGCAGCTTCCTGGTGATGGTGCTTGGCAAGGTGATGATACAGTGTTTAAATGCTGGCCTTCCTCAACCTCTCTCTGTGGCAGTATGGTTGGATATTGTAATGTCTGACAGACCAGGCATGCCAGTCACATTCTCTTTGGTGTTTCTAGGATGTTCAACAATGAAATGTTATTTCATGAAAAAAGATCACATTTCAGGCAAAGTTGAAATGAAAGAAACAAGTTGTTTCTATGCTTCTTCAGTATGTTACAACAAAAAGAAAAGTGAGAGATTCGTTTGGGTCCTGCTTCCCATAAGCAATTTATGTTGTTTTGCAGAGGAATTTGTTTTTGTCACAGGTAGTCAGAAAGTCTATTAAAATCATAGCTTTAAACTGTACAGCACCTTCAAATTCCTAGCATTGTGTTCTGGATTTTTTTTTAGTGACTATCATGACCAGAAGTGATATTCTAACTTTGCCTCATTTCTCCTCTTTGCCAGTGTATTTGTCATCCATTGTGTGACAAATATGAAAAATAAGATACCTTACTTCTGTATCACGATTCTGGAATTAGTCTTTAAAATTTCAGTTACATTTAGATGACTCTGATGAAATAGGATTTTTTCTTGCATTATCTTGATGATTAATTCTTATTGTTGAAAAACCAGATGTAACTTAATGTTAAAAGTACAGTTTCCAGACTGCAGTTATAATGAATAGTTTGGATCATTATATATGAGGTCACTGATAGTATAATATCTGCTCATATGTTCCTGTTATTTTAACCTACTCATGTCCAAAGATGCAACTGATGTCTCTCAGCAAGTTTTATTGTACATTAGCAACTATTATTAATCATTGGTGCTAGCACTGTAATAACATTCAGCTGCACTGAAAACTGGGGCCAGTTACAGAAGACATCTTATACACAGACAGGAAGTGGTGGTATTCCTTACCTTTTCTTCAGTGGGGCAATTAATTAAAACTATACATATAAAAATTATTTTTAAAAGAGTGATGTAGGCATGTGGTTTGGAGCCACTATGTGGTTGGCCAGGTGCTCCTGTTGATGAGTTGTGCAGGCATCTTGTTCATGGGCTATAGCCAGCAGCAGCAAATACTCCTGGCTGGATTTGTGATTAATAGTGCAGTGAGCCCTGTGTTGGAAATAATTGCAAAAGTTTGCTTCTGTTCAGACCTGTGGACTCAGCGTCCTCCATTACAGTGTTTGCAGCTGTTCAGGAAATCAACACTTGCATCCTGAGTTGGATTTCTCAACTCCAGTCATGGAGTTTAGATCCATGTTATTGTGGTTCCTTTGATGATAATGAGTACTGTAGCTTCTCTGCTAAAATCATTTTGATTACTCTTTTGAATATACTTTAAAATGATATGAGTTTAAGGCAAATACACAAAAACAAAGCAAAACAAAAAAAACCCCACTTATGGCATAGATCAGTACATTCCCTTGATTTTCTTTATCTCTAGTTTAACTACTGCTGCTAATTACAAACTATCTGTGAAAATACCATGTATTTTAACTAAATGGCATATTTTAACCAAGTAGGCATATTATATTGAAAATAGTCTGCTCTGTAAATGAAATTTGTTCTTTAAAAGCAGTACGTAACTTTTGTAATCAACAGCATTTCATACTTTGAATTTTAAGTAATGTTGGAAAAATAAATATGTAATTTTTTACAATTGATAGCATTTCATACTTTAAATTTAGTAATTTTGTAATAAGAACAATAATAGCATTGCCTTATAAACTTCCTGAGTCATAGAAGAGTTTGAGGTTTTTAGAAAGTGAAAAGTTTAAATCTTACATTGAGAAATGCTAGAGGTATGAATAACAACTTTTTACATACTAATAATTTGGTATTTATTATGTAAGTAGTTCACTTTTAGATCTATTTTTAATAAACATAGCTGTGCCCTGAAGAATCCTGAACATCTCACAGGAACAGCTCATGAATTCCTGTCTCCATTTTTTTTGTCCTTGTTTAAGATGAGAAACAGTAAGTAGCATTGCACCATGTAAGTTGTCTGATAGGATGAGAGGGGATAGCCTCAAACTGTGCCAGAAAATGTTCAAATTGGATATTAGGAAGAATGTCTTCTCTGAAAAAGTGATGAAGTATTGGAACAAACTGCCCAGGGAGGTGGTGTGGAGTCATCCCTGGAGGTGGTCAAGAAATGTGGAGGTGTGATACTTAAGGACGTGGGTTAGTGGGCAGTATTGGTAGTATGGTTGGACTAAGACGATCTTTGAGATTTTTTTTCAGCCTTAATGATTCCATGGTTCTGTATAGCTGATCTTCTATTTTTAAACAGAAATAATGAATTCTTTTTTAAAGTAACATTTGTTAACATCTGCTTGAAGTTCTGTAAGCGTGCAACGGTTTGCTAGTGAATGCAAACAAATGAACATCCAGATGATAGATGAATGTATTTGGAAGAAGGAAAAACTACTAGAAATTTGCTTCAAGTGCATATTCATGAAGGAGATATTTACACAAAAAAACTTATTTTCCAAAATACGTGGCACTGATGAATGGAAAATAGAATTTTCCTGATCAGGCCATAAGGGGAATTCTCACCAAGGTATATTAGAGGGGTGTGTGTGTGTGTGTGTGTGTGTGTGTGTGAAATCAATTTAACTGAAGAACTGAGTGTTCTAGAGATGCTTTTTCTTTTTAGTTTCTATTGTTTCTTTGTTTTTTAGACTCTTGGTTTTGGAAGTCTAGGGATCATGTCTTATACCCTTCCAAAAAAACCCAGGACAGTGAACAGGCATAATACATATATCATCTTGTGTTTCTAAGACTACTTTAGTACATTAGCTAAAGGAATTAAAAATTCATTCAATTATCTGAATGTAGTTAGGACAGTTTACAAACCCCTGTGAATAGCAATCTGTTGACTGGAATGGTGTATTTACAGATATGGTTGATGTATTTTTCTTCTGATGTTTCTGAATTTTGTTTCCCTACAGCACTGTAACTATCAGTGTAATAAAGTGAAAAATTGTTTTGGAAGGCAATTGTGACAATCCATGTTTTGTGAGAACTAGATACAACTTAGCTTTAAACTGCAGGTTACTGATCTTCAAGTTTAGTGCATAATCAAGACAAACTATTATTTCTTGATGTCTCTGCTAGGAATATGTTTTGCAGCTCAACTGTTTGTTTGAACAGCAATAAATAAGAACAGAAAATAATTATTTAATTGGTATACTGAGGCATCAATCATTCACATTTTAAAGAAAAACACCACATCAATACATGTAAATCAGAACACACTTCTACTTCTCTTCTGTTTCTAATCTGGGATTCCTAGAAGAATAATTTCTGACATTTAAAGTGTTTATATGCAAACAGAAGGGATTGTTAAATTGTCAGCATCCTATAGAAGTAATGTGAATTCATTATGCAGCCCACAGGCTGATATCCTACCCAGCAGCTCGTCCTCCAGGACAGAAGCCTCTGATCCTCCTACTTGAACAACGAATCTTCAAAAGAAAAATATTAAGTTAAAAGTGTCCCTATTGTAGACCACTGCTGAAATATGTCAGGTCAAATTGTAGATAACCTAACTCTATTAATTTTATTATAGTTCTCTTCTTTTAAAAAACATGAAAAAGCAAAAATCTATGGAAGCACTATCAGGTGAAGTCTTTGACTTTCATTTACATGTATTTAAAATGCTCTGAAAGTGAAGACTCCTATTTATTTTTGTAGAAACTACAACAAAGGGCACAATAACACTATTTGATAGAGCAAATGCTCACCTACTAAACACTGTTTTTCAACCAGTCACCACCACTAGCTATACATTTTTGTGAGTGATATACAAGAGCCTGCATGTTGTGCACTTAAAAAATCTGCTTCAGTGGAGTTGACCTGTTGTCACCACTGCTGAAGCACACCACCTTCTGCCACACTGCATTCACAGCTGCTGTTTTGTTTCTAGAAACATTTAGCAAGCCTTGATGAATATTAGTGGGTGCTGTTTTCCTTCACACGGAGGTGTTGGTGATGTCCCTTTGCTTCATATGCGCTTCTGTGTCAGACACCATTTCATCAGACTACCCCTTTGCTGCCATTTGTCAACAAAATGAAATGGAATGTTGGTGGGAAAGTTCAACCTCTACTGCCATACCACCACCACCAGACTCTGATGTTGAGGGCCAACATAATAAAATGAGAGACATTACTTTTGGAGCAACCACTGTGCACAGAGTTTTTTAGTATCTATGAAGACAGAAAGGTAAGGGCTAATACAGTAAGAAACTGAAGAATAACTGGAAAGGAATGTATTTAATTCAGAGTATGAAAGTGTTCACGGGAGTTAGGGAGGAAAGGAGAAGACAGTAAAGAACATCTGAGGCCTAGTAGAGATGAGGGTATCAGTGGCTTCACAGGACCTGTGATTTTCAGCAGTTGATGGGTTTGATCTGTGGATGTACTCCTAAGAATTGATAAGAGCCTCAGTATATGGGTTATTCTTCAGATGGATGACCTATTCATAGCTAGGAAAATAGAGTAGAGAATGGCTGAGAAGGCAAAATATGATTCTAATAGCAGCTCATGCTGGAATGGGAGGCAGGGGATCGATTTCTGCTGTGGTTGTTCATCTTTCATAACCCAGGGTAAATCACTTAACAGAATTTATCATGTACTTCCAGCCATGAAACATATGGTTTACTTCCCCTCTTCACAGCACATAGTAAAGATGAAAACATCTGATTGTTTAAGGATGGTTTGGGGGTAAGGGCAACATAAATTCCAGAGATAAAGATGTGCAGGGTGGGTTTGTGGCTTTCTTGGGTTCAAAATATCAGAATATGAGGAGTTAGAATAGTGATCTCATTTGGTGGTTATGAGCTGCATACATCTGCTAATTATTTGAAGAGGAAATAGTGAATAAATGGGAATTAGGAAATAAGCTATTCTGCTTTCTAAAATAACATTGCTCTTCAGGAAGACATTGATTAAAATCCTTATTCCTCAACACTGAGCGTAAGTGGTACTTGGATGTTTGGCGTGGTCAATGCCTATGGGAGGAAGCTGTTCTAGGTTTTCTAAAGCACTGTGCACAAAATGAGAACCAGATCTGTTGCCACATGTGAATAATGGAAATAAAAAAAGGGCAGTCTCTCACTCCTTGAAGCCAGATACTTGGGAATGCATGAAATATTTGCTATTGCAGTGCAGCATATGGATATACCTGGCACCATTTCCTCAAAGACATCCCATATGTGTGCCGTCTGTAAATTGTTTGCAAAAGGGCTTACTGATTCATCCCAAGTATGTAATCAGATCACAAAAATAATACAGAAGTTATTTAAGTTTATTATAGGCTAATGTTTTATTTGTCTATACAGAATGTCAGAAAATCTAAGTAATTTTTTTTTAACAGATGAGAAAGCAATCAATCTCAGTTACATCGAAGACTAATGATGGAATTATTTATATGTCAAATTTGACTTGGAAATTGTGAAGTTTGGAGAAAAAATTAAGCACATGCAGATGCTTTTCATATTTTGAAAATTATTTCTCAGACATTATTTACAGTTTTTTTAATCTAACATGATAGATTTTATTTTAAATTTTTCTTTTCTTATAAATATGAATATGTGAAGAATGAGTTTGTGTTTTATGTCATTATTTGAAGCCAATGATAGTAGTATAGACTTGGTACCATAACATAGAAGAAGGTATTTTTGTGGCAAGTTGGAAGGAGGAAAAACAGCTCTGTCTGTGCTCTGGAAAATGATAGAAAGATGTTAGAAATTCACTGAGCTTTTAGAACCAACACAGGTCTAGTGATAATACAATTGCATAGATGCTTATGTCTTCTCGCAGGTATACCAAATTAATTTTGTCGCTTGTGATTCCAGTGGAATTGAGGTTAGGATCCATGATGAAAGTTTTCAAGGAAATGAGTTCAGAAACTTGCTCTTTGGGGGACTGTAGTAAATGAATCTGCTGCAGACTTTTGTAGATTTTTATTTTGACATCATGAACATATCAGGATCATACCATGCACTAAGGAGGAACATGCTGGGGATGATTATGAAATAGATTTGGAAATTCTGGCCGTATATTGATAGTTTTTCTAGATTAAAGAAGAAAACTGAATATTTTGAAAAGAGAATTACAGTGTTATTATATGAAAAATGTTATTTTAATTCCTTGGTTAGCTTATTCATAACCAGAAATCCTCTTCCTGTGGATTATGACTGGTTTTTCATTTTTTTTTTAATCAACAAAAAATCCTCTTCTCTAAAGACTTCCTTGTTATTAATTTGTAAGCTTGGAGTGGACAAAGCCTTTTCCAGTACAAGATCAGACTCTGAAATTACTTGCAAGTTTGCATTTTTTTCCTGCAAGCAGTGAGCCTTTGGGCAGAGGGGATGAGATTTAGGGTATTTGCAGGGTCTCCTGCAAGAGTCTGTCTCACTTCAGTTTTAGTACTATCCTGCTTGGGCGGTATTAGCTCACACATATTATAGCTCATGTAGCTTAGGCATATACATTAATTCAATTGCATGAGCATCTTGGGAGCCTATTAGAGGCTTTTTCTACCCTGCTGTCAGAATGAGAAATCTTCATTTCTGGAAATGTAGCATTTTTGAGGTTGCATATATGCCAGAAGTTAAATCATAGCAGACAATTTAGTGCATGTGCATCTGTGTAATACTGAAGATTGAAGGAATGAGTAGAAAATCCTTTAATCCTGTTGCAAACCAGAGGAGTAAAGGTTTTTCTTGAAGTAAGACACAGTCTGAATATGAGATACTATGGGGCATTTAAACAACAACAAAAAAGACAGTGAATTGAATGAATTCTTAACAGTGTAAGGATTCTAGCAAAAGCTGATAGTAACGCTGTCATGAGCACACGAAAAAGAACTGTGTGAACTTCTGTATGGAGGGACAATAATGTGTGCTGCTGGTATGGCATTAACTCTTCTCTAAAGTTGTGGAACTCTGCCTTTTGACAGGGCATACAGCACTGACTTATATTAGAGCATCCTTAGAGCACAGACTAAAATTTCTTTGTCTCAAACTAGTGTTTCTCTCTGCATTGTTTTCTTTTTCTGTTTTGATGACTTCTATTCAGGGAACTGCATGTTCTTTTGATTAGATATCTACTACTGGGCAGCAGTGTATTTTGGAATTCATAAGCAAACCAGGGGTGACTAGGTAAAAACCGGAAGGAATTAAGATGATAACTTACAAAATTAAATATGTATTGTGGTATACAGATGGAAAAAAAAGTGATGTGATGTAACTAGAACAGGTTGTTAAAGCCTTTATCAGTCTCCACACCAGTTGTAATGGGAAATAGAAATGGACAACATTTCCTTTAACTTGAAATATACTGAACTACATATAGGTTTCAGTTAAGTTGCAAGCACTTGAGCACAACCAAATAAAATTGCTTTATCTCTTTGCATGTTTGAGCCATCATGTAAAAAGGAAAAAATGACTAATGTTGAAAAGAATAAGGCCTTAACCCCTGCCTGGTGTTTTCAATTGAGCATATCCTTTGCTACTCTTCTCTATCCATTCTATCAGCTGTGGACATTTGGACACTCACATACTCAATTTACTGTTTAATCTTCCAATCTCACTTTCTCTAATCTTGATTTTTATTTTAACTAAATGGACTCATTCTCTCTTTATGCTGCATCGTGAGCAGACTTTGCTCACCTATTTCAGTTACAGGTTTCGCTACAAGCTATAATAATTCAGTTATGCTTCTATCCCTACGCTCACTATTTTATATGTACATATATAAGTACACATCCTTTTGCCATGCTCTTTTTTAAGGCCTTCTGCCCACATCTATCGTAGCAGATCTAGCGCTCTTGTGTGAAAAGTACAGTGATGTAGGGATGGCCATAAAGAGAACAGAGAGTAATAAACAAGGGCTAGGTAGGGATGTGCTGAGTGTTTGTAAAGGCACTTTCATTTGTTTTAAATAAGTGTTTCAGAAGAAGAGAAGAGGTTATTAATAGAAATATGCAAATAATTTGGAAATGTGTCTGTGATATTATGGATGTATTTGAATAAAAAATTGCCATTTTGAATGATAACTTCCTTTATGGAAGACAGCAAGTAGCTGCAGCTGTCCTGTTGATGTGCTGGCATTCTTTTGGGGATAAAGAAACTTATTTCAGTGCATGATGTAATTAGAACTGCCTTCACCAAATGTTGCAAATGACCTTACAAAAAAAGTCAATGAAAAACAAATCCTGATTATTTTTTACTAATGTTGTACCATTTAAATGGAGATGAATGTACAAATTAAAGAGTGGTGTGCAGATTGTAATTTTGTTCTGAGAGAATGAAGAATTCTGCGCTTATCTTGTGAAGTTAAGTTTTTATTACAGTTTTAGAAATGGAATATGCTTCTTTTGAAAGCTGTGGCAAGTTAAATGTCTAGAAGAAAATGTTAGATCCACACTTTAGAAGTTTTTGGATGACTACCATATTCCAAAGAGAACAAGAAGTCACCCTTTTCTGTTGAATGTAAAGTGACTTGTAATTGAATCACATTTAGTTCTCTTGTTTTTTGTTTTGTTTTGTTTTTGTTTTTTTTTGTCATCAACAGAACGTAAGTGGTTTTTTTTTTTGTTTTTTTTTTTTTTTTGCAAATGTTCTTTCAGTTAGTTTTTAAAGAACATGGCTTGTTTCAAAAATGATATGTGGTACATATATTAAAGATGTAGAGCTTCTGATAATTCTTTTCTAGGGTATCTCAGACCTGCTTAGTGCCCTTAAATGTATATTTTTATTATTACCTTCAACTAATTCCATCCATGGGTGTCTGTATTTGCCTATGAGGAATGCTCAGAATCTCTTGAATTTTAATTAATTTCCTCAGTTGTGATCCAAAGTTATACAGTGTTTGTCAGATCCACAAACTACCCTACAAGAGGGCACATCCCTGCAGAACAGCTGTCACACAAAGTACATAAGGTGTGCTAAATGAACCAGAGAGAGGCTGGGAAGAAATGACATTGTAGTTGTAATGGAATTTACAGAAGACTGAGGAAGTAGTGGAGCTGATCTGTTACCTAGCCACTGTCTATAACCAGCATCATTTCCAACACGATGTATAACTGAATTTTGATAAATACGCAGCTAGTCCAATTTCAAAAAATGGTCCAACTAGTATAGCAATTCCGGTCCAGAGCTTTTAACTTCTGTAAACAGTTTTACATGCCTTTGCAGATGCATAAGAGTAAAAAAGTTTAAAAGCACCATAAAAAAATGGTACTTTATGAAAGCAATGTTGTTTCACTAAATGTTCCATATGGCTTTTCAAGATGCCAATAGTGCATGTTATAGCTTCAATTCTTCCTCTAGAAACGAACAAGATGTGTAAAACCACCCATTCCCTTACTGTAACAGATACTTTGTAACTACGTACTGTAGAATAAGAGTTATCTTTGCAGGAGTACTAATCATTCTCAATCAGTAATACTAATCAGTAGTGACTTTCCATAAATCTCACCAAGAGCAATCGTACTGCTCTAACTTGGGACTTGTTATAAAAAATTGCCTGGGTTATCTAATCTCTATGCTAGGCAGAGCTGAAAATGCTTGCTCAAATTAGTTTGTGATAGAAGCAGATATCTCCATTTTGATGTGCTTGAGCTCGAAAATATCTCCTTTAGCAGAAAATTGGGTAAAAGCTTAGTATGTCTTAATCCCAAATTTGAGATTCCATTTAAAAGTTTGTAAGGACAATTTCTGTATTTATGTTAAGTTTATCTAAAGCTGCAGGAGCTCTGTCACCAGGAAACTGAACTTTACCTTCTCTCTCACACTTCTATTAAAGTGTACATCTCAAATCTGACCCTTACCTCCTCCCAAGAAAGGATTGGTCTGGGCACTTGCAATCTCTGCCACATTGGTTTTGAGCTGGGTATGAATCCTGAGTGGGAGTCCACCAAAGTGTCTGCAGTAGGTGTGATTTGGTGCCATACTAATTCCTGCAGTTGTGTGTGCTCATATGCTTCATCCATACAATTTTTAGTGATTGAAGTGATGAAGCTTCCATGTTTTTCCTTGGAAAACACTTTTATGCAGTTTATCTTGATACTGTGCTTAAATTTAACGCATCTTTATGTTATTGCTGTGGGGTATGACCATAGTTTCCTTGACAGCGTAGTGTTTTTCTCTATACACTTAAAATCCTTCTAAACACTACTATTATCCTCCCCATTTTTTGCCTTTATCAAACTTGTGCGTATTTCATAAGCTATCCAAATATAACACTGCAGCTTCACAAGTTTTTTGTTTCAAGACATCCAAGATAGCTGATGTCTTTCTAGAATTGGTAAGAACAGTATATAGAGAGATCTGCCTATCAGTCCCTCTGATGTGGAAACAACAGTTCTGTGCATATACCTCATTGTGACTTCTTGTTCTTCAGTGCTTCTGAAGCACCTCTATTTTTACACTAGATTTTGATTTTTGCTAGGAGATTTTGTGTTAATCACATTTATGCTGATTTCTTATTTGTTATTCCTTCTCTATCATCCCCATGCTTATGACTTGTCTGTCTCTGAATATCCATTTGTATTTTTAATATATATTTTTAAAAGAATAAATGCTGAAGATCTGCTTAAAAATTAAATCAGATTTCACAGTTGGGCTTTTGAGTAACTTGTAACATATCCTACACATCCTGAGGTACGGTGGGTCGGATAAGGGAAGAAAATAAGCTAGTATAGAATATTTTATAAGCAGGATGTATTTTTTTTTAATTATTATTTTTTGTAACATTAATGTTAATGCATACATCTCTAGAATATCCAGGAATTAATATTTGTAAAAATAAATATTTACCTATCACAAAGAGGTTTCACCTGCTTTCTAACTTAAAATCCATCCTAATTGGCTTTATTGTACAGGATGCTGAGGCAATATCAGCATTCGTCCAGACTCTCCAGGAGAGTAACAGTGCTTGGCAATTCCATACTGGAATTTGATTTATTAAGATAAAATTAAAAAATAATTAAATGCACTTACCAGAGCTGCATTCCAGAGAGAGTGCGAGAGTGTATACTTTTGTATCCTATCTCATTGAAAAATCTAACAGTAATTAGCATTTTCTTATTTATAATGATTATAACATTGAATTTCAAATAAAAAGAAATACTTAAATTTGGCTACTCCTTGCTACTTTCTGAAGAATGTTGTAATTTCACTTCATATAAATTATAAAAACAGTTAATTCAGCTTTGAACACTCTCTTTCCCAGTTAAAGCTGTGTATGTAATTTTCTTTCTCCAGGAAAAAAAAGTGGTATTAAATCCTCTTTCTGTCTTTGAAACCTGAGTTTAAGTGAGTCTTGTGAAAATAAAACTCCTATATATATGTCATCATAGATTTTCACTGTTTTTGGTTTTTTTTTTTCTTTCTATATTTGGAAAGTATCCTCTTTCACATTTTGGCTTCCTAATCTTTTTATTCTGAGTTTTCTAAGGAAATTCTGAGGTATTCTCAGTAATAACTTGTGAAGACCAACCTACCTGTATAAGAAGCCTTTAAGCATTTATCTGTTTCCTGTAACTAATTTGTAATCACCCTTTATTTTACTGTCTTGTAACTAAAATTGGTTGAGAATATTCAATTGAGTAAATACATACTTTTTTCTAGTTTTGTTCCTGTTGAAAATATTAATTCAAACTTGTTAAAAAACAGTATTTTCAATGGAGATTAAAAAAGCATAGAACATATTTGCCACTGCATGCATATGCACAGCTCAATTACTAATGATTTTCAGCTGGATCAGCCTTGCAGTCTAGGTGACTACCTAAAACTAGGTTATATAGAAGGAGTATATTTAATGGTATAGAATTGTCAGTCATTTTCTACCTGATTTTTTTCAAAATAGCAAAACTAAGAATAATTGATATATCAAGTCTGTTGCCATCAAGTGTTTGAACTTCAATAATAAATCTTCATTGACTTCCAGTGTTAATCTCCTATGTAGTTTAAAACATTTTCAATTTCATATGTAAATAATCTTGAAATCCATTACAGATAAATAGTAGCTTTCAAAAGTTCCTATTTCTGGAAGGAGCAGTGTTACAGGTGTGTCTTTTGTCAGTCATGAGAACATGGAATTTGATGAGAAACCCCCAAGAAAACAGTTTCTCAGGAGAAAAAAAAAATCAAGTAGGGGTTGAGTAATTGCATCTATTTTAGTGTTGATCTATGGTGAAGACATCTAATAGGACTGTTCTGTAGATCTACACATCATCTGTATGCTTGCTTGCTTATTTTCTTGTTGATCTATAATTCTGTAATTTCAGAACTTCTGCCTTGTCTTAATTGGCTCACAGCGATAAGGCCATTTGTAACCTCTTGTAAGATCAGTACATTGTCAGTGTTACACCTAAACTCATTTGAGAGATTTACTTGAAAATAAGCTATTTAACAACAGCTAGGTACACTAGTTGTTCTGCCCAGCTAATTAAAACAGTTAACATTGGAAAGAGAAAATAGACATGATTCTTTGCCTGATTCTCCTTTAATTTTTCTTAACAGAATCTTCATCTAATGTCTCCTTTGTATCATGGTATGTTTATTAATTTATCTTTTCCAAATCAAGGCTATTTACTTGCCTCAAATGTCTCAGAAAAATAATGTTTTCCCATAAATGAAAGTAATGAACATTTTTTCTTTGTTGACATTAGGATAGCAAAATGGATTCATGTCACACCACGAAAGAAACTTTAAACATAGGCAATTAAAAAAGAATTTCAAGGTCCTGCTCTGTGAGCAGTGTCAAAAGTATAGGTGAGCAATTGTAGAAGGGAAACCTAATTTAATATACACAGTGGAATAGTGCCTCAGGCCTATGGTGAATTTTCAGAGTGATTCAGTCATGGGTTTTATGACCCTACGCTGCTTAACAAGATTTGAAATAGACTGTTTGTTATTGTCCTGAAAGTGAGAAAAGTTGGCAAGATCAGTGTATAGTTACTCTCATGTATTTAAAAGCTTGACCAATAGAAAATACTGGTTTTGATCGAGGAATACTGAAGACCCTAATTTGATTTCTATGTGATTTGTTTACTGAGAAGCCACAATTACAGAAGATATATTATTGTTAACACATGTTGTGATGCAGTAGTACTGTTGCTGTAGGCTTGATTCTTCAAACCTGTAGTAGGAGGAACTGTTGTGTAGAAAGATGAAGCTTTTACATAAGAACTTATTGCTTCCCATCTGATTTACCCAGAAACAACAAAATAACACAAAGAGTGGATAATTATGTTAAACAGACCACCTTAAAGAAAAGTTTTTGGTCTCAGTGGTTCTAGGTTGACAGATAGCTAGAAATTGAACAAAAAGGAGACACGGGGCATAGTGCAGTAGTTTGAATAAATATGCAAACATTAAGTTATCAAGGACTGGCAGTTGTGAGAAAATGCAACGGTCTATTTGGTTTGATTATATGTCTTGTTGAGTATAAGATGTGAAATTGCTGATGGTTAGCTACAATACCACTGCACAATACATTTTAAAGCTGTATAATATTTTCTTTTTGTAGGCTTTTTTCTCCTGGCAGGTGAAAAGGAATTATCTATATTTATTTTATTTACATCTCCTAGCAGCTTCCTTGTCTGTACCATGAACTTGTTTTTGAATTCTGCTAAGTCTCTTAAACTCTGAGATCTCTTATGTCTGGTGAAATCTATTCTGCTGACTGTTTATGGAAATGGCTTTAGCTGTTGTCCTGTCATAGTTCCTCCTCATAACTTCAAGTACTATTTATTCTTCTGCTTCCTGTATGCAGTGACTACCCTAGCTAACATCAAGGAGCTAATAGTACTTTGAAAATTCAATTCAATTGAAGTCTTTGCTGTTGGTTACTTTTCTCTGCTCCATGTAACAATACCTTCCTTTTCCACAGGTGTGCATAGCTAAATAAATCATCTGAAGAGGCCACAGTAAAACTTTACCTAACAATTAATTTAGTGCACAGATTTCAGCTGTTGAAATGACTCCAAGGCCTCCTGAGTTGGTGTTTATGTGAAGCTTCAGCTGAGATTTCTAAGTTCACTTTTTTCTGGATGCTTTTCAGGCAGTGTATGAGGGGATCTCCTATCCTATGGATAGGAGAGAGGATAATTGCATTCATAAATGAAGGTAAAAATGTTGAGTTGTTTTGATTTTGTAAACCACTTTGTGAATTTGCACTGGTATCTTGTGTACTGTGGGTAAACAAAATTTGTTGGAAAAAAAAGGGATGTCCTCCTAAAGAAGAATTATTTTCAGAAAAGTAGCTAAGAAACTAGTGTGTAGCGGGTTTAGTACTCTGATGCTTTTACTTAATCTTGAAACTGACAGTTAGACATGAAGTAAGCATGCGCTATTTTGAGGGTGTCTCAGGGTTGTCCTTTTATCTTCTGTCCATATGGTTGTTGTTGCTCAATCAGAATGTACTCATGTTTAAAAGAAATATATTGTTCTCCCTTTTCCTGTGAAAACATGAGGGAACAGTCACCTGGAAAATTAAGGAGCTGAAAATATGGGGAGATTAGCGTGTGCTATGAAGTAGAGCATCCACAGGTCTGCAAATAATGTTATTTCTAAGAAGTACAGAAAAAGAATAGGTTTAAACATGAAAATAATCATAAATGATATGATAGTTATTACAGCATACTGCTCATAACAAATGCTTTTCTTGAAAGCTGTGAAGCACCACCTCCATGGAGAAACAGAATTTCAACTCAGTAGGAAATATGCCTTAATAAAAGTAAAACATAAATATCTTATTGCACACTTTACCAGGTACATCATTTTCACTCTAATTCTGAACCTGCAAAATTACAGAATAAAACAGTTTGTTAAAGCATCCTGACTACTATGCAAGTGCACCAATACAAAATGGAAGAAATATTGTCTTTTTTAAATAGCTAATATGAGTATTGAAGAGTTCAAATTGCATGCACTGGTTTTAAGTTAATGTGAATGCTCTTATAAGAGTTCATACATAAATGATTTTTACTTGAGAGTAAACATCCTTCTTTTCTGAGATAGCCTACTGCAAAGACAACTCTGTCTGAATATTTATTCTCAGGAGAGCCGTAGACAATAGCAGAGGAGAAACTTCACTGAATTATTTCAAAAAGAGATTAGCCAAGCTTATAAATATGAAACTATGCAGAAATATACTACTGCAGTGGTTAGCAAAAGCAGGCATAATGTTGCACTTTTTACACCTAGAAGCAAAGGAAGGACGGGAGCAGTAGAAGGCTGTGTTATTGTTGCTGCATTTACTTAGATCTTGAATTACAGTGTCAAGTAAACAGAAGGAAGCTGCTACCATTTTTTTTTAACCAGAATAACTATTTTTTTTAATTATTCATTTTTAATACATTATATTTACTTCAGTTAATATATTAAATATTTATTAATCCTACTGAGGGAATGAATCTTCTGGGAAAAGAGAACAGAAACATAGCTTCTAGAGCAAAGTGGAGAGTAACACTAATTGTATAAAATACCTGACGTAAATTTTTTTTCAATGCCAGTCCGAATTAGCACTTTCATCTGCATTATCAAGTAGAGCAGAACTGTACTCAAGAAAATGGGCAGAAGTCGTTGCTAACGTCATGATATAATGGTATAAAATATACCATAAAATGATATAACCTGGTTTCTTCTATGCATCACCTTATGCTGCTGCCCCACTGGATGACAGTCCCAACAATGAGGCTACTGTTAGTCTCGAGGCAAACTTCCACTGTGGGAAAGCTGGCCCAGCTCTGATTTTTCTCTTGTGTTCTGGAGAGGAGAAGGGAAATTTCTTCTTCACGGGAATTTAAGGAAAGTGGAATTTCCAGGCTCAGAAATAGTTTTGGCTGGTGCTGGGGGACCCTGTGCTCCACACTTTAGAGGACAAGAGTACTAAAATGCATGAAAGAACAGAGAAATTGGAATGTGAATGAAGTAGATAAGTTTGAATGAAATGTAGAGGGTACCTTCTGAGGACTCTGAAATTCTGCTATGACCTTGTGTTATTTATTTCAAAAGTTGTTTATTCTTGATATCAGGGTACAATGCAAGTTTATTCATTGGCAAGCAGAACTAAAAATAAGCTTGTGAGCATCAATGGAAATTGTCACTTCCAATATTATGTAAGATGCATGCTAGCTTGCTAATGAGCAGATTTAATGTGGGCTATAGACAAAATAGCTTATGTATAAATATCTTCTCCTCAGTATTTATATACAAAATCTGTTTTAATTTTAAAATCTTTCAATTTAAAATAGGTTTCTGGAAATCTGAACAAGTACAGCTTTGCTCTATTTAATGGCTTGAAGAGATCATTTGACTCTTAATAAAATAAATCATTTCAATTTGAATCTACTGATTTGTATTATGTGGCTTATCTAACCTTTGCAGTTCCAAGAATCCAAATTTCTTTCCCTCCTTTACTTAAGATAAGTTGTATCAAGTCCCATGGGCATGCCTGAGTGACAGAACCTCTCTTGGTTCAAGAAAAATTGACAAGGAGACGTAGAAAGTAACGTGATACAAAGAATGAAAGAAAAGCTTGTCAGAAGAGCTCTTGCTCCTCTTTGCACACAAGGGATTTTAATCATGTTTGTGTGATTCATGGAGTTTTAAGGCTAGATGTTCCACAGGAGAATTAGTGAGTTGCAGACCTGATTTCAAGCATGGTGTAATGTCTTGATTTCAAATAAGATGCTCCTGATAGCTGGAAAGATGCAATTTGTAGAACTGTGCCTTGAAGTCCTGATTAAGATCAGACTTTCAGTATGTCTGGCACCTGCAATAAAATAAATAAAAAAATAAAGAGTAAAGCAAATAAAAAATTGTGATGACAAATTATAATGGTAAGATAAAATAGGGGGAAGGGGAGCAGAGATGCAAAATAAATGCAGTGCTCAAAATTGTAGGGATTCTGGCTGGGAAGCAGTGCTGAATTGCCTTTGCCTATGCTGCCATTCTCTCAGCCTTTGGCTACTTAACCCAGCAACCTCTGAATATTTGTCCCTTCCTATATGAGTGATTTGTTTCATCTGCAGCAGTTTTGGACCACTAGCACAGTTTTAATGTTTTACATTGTCAGGGGGAAGTTTTTTGCAGAGAGCGTGGTGAGGTGCTGGAACAGGCTGCCCAGAGAGACTGTGGATGCCCTGTCCCTAGAGGTGTCCAAGATCAGACTGGATGGAGCCTGGGCAGCCTGGTCTAGTGTTAAATGGGGAGGCTGGTGGCCCTGCATGTGGCAGGGGGGTTGGAGATTCATGATCCTTGAGGTCTCTTCCAACCCTGGCCATTCTGTGATTCTGTGACACCACCAGTTCTGCTTATTTTAAATTGGTATGTGCGGTCTTTTGTGGCAACCTGAAGGTAAGAGTAGAGCAGATGTCTCCAGGTGTGTTGTTCCCTTGGGGCAGATAAGATGTCAGGGATACAGATAGGTTCCTTACCTCTTTGTCTCAAATTTTTGGCAGATTTCTAAAATACATTTGGAGGATATATTAAAGTAACTGAGACAGTGTGGTGTTGTTATTGCATAGATGTTTCTGTACATGCAGACTAAACTGTCTTGACTAATGAACACAAGCCAACTTTTATTTCTGTTTTACTTAAAGCCTAAATGCTGTTATTATGGAACAACTTCAGGTCAAGAACATTTAAAACCTATTGAAGATATTTTGAGGTTTCTGTTAAATGAAATAATTTCAGTGTCAGACTTTTCTTTTGTCTCTACTTCCTGAATGAAACACTTCAATGAAAATGGGTGATTTTTTTCCGCACTTTAAATTCCATTGTATCTTTAATTACAAATTAGTTATTATATTCTTTTGACCTATGTACACTTTTAAGTTCATGTTAAAAAGTAATAGTGGAATTCTTTCCCACTGCTCACGTTTTCCATTTCCTTGATAGTCTTGCAAACAAGTTTTATATGTAGAATCACAGAATCACCATGGTTGGAAAAGACCTTCAAGATCATGCAGTCCGACCATCCACTTATCACCAATAGTACTCACTGAAACATGTCCCTCAACACAAAATCCAAACGTTCCTTGAACACCTCCAGGGTTGGTGACTCCACCACCTCCCTGGGCAACCCGTTCTAGTGCCTAGGAATGGAGCCTAGTAGGCTAGGTTTCATTTTATTTCCAGCTGATGCTACTGCACTTCTTTCTCTTCTTTTGCATGCTGTGTGAATCTGATTGTGTTTTTGGAGTTTAAGTGTATTTCTGTGCTCTATGAGAGACAGGCCCAGATTTTTAAAGCAGTTGGATGGGAAGTTGGGTAAAGAAGTAATTAGAGGACATCCTGGTTTCAGTCTCCAATGCATTTTTTCTGGCACTGAAAGATTAAAGTACATGCTATGAAAGGATGCTAGATTTGGCTTTCAGGTTTGCACAGCTCTTAGTTTACATGCCACTGCCTGAACCTGTATTCTTTTATTTTTGTTTTTCCCCACATTTTGCTGAAAAATAAAACCAGACCTATTGCTAATAATCCCACCAAATTCTGTAATATAATTTTGTGTACAACACATTCATCTGTTCTTTTCTGGTTGGGAAAAGCTCACACCTTTGGAGGTGGGATGTCTCTCTCACATTTCCCCAAAATCCGATTACAACCCGCTTTATTCTCTATCCCTGTAGGAGTTATTTATATTTTTGCCATAATGGATGTTTACAGCTTTTTATTGATCTATTAATATTTGGCAACTAAGAATAAAGCGCAAACAAATACGATAATATAAATAACTAATCAGTTAAATATGAAATAACTGAAAAAGGAGTCATGTTTTTATTATGGAGAATGAATTACACAAGGCACAGAGTGCTACAGCAGTTTCAGGAAGATTTTTTTGCATTCAGCAGGCACTAAAAAGCATAATGATCTCTTTTCATTTATTTTAGCTGCAAAAAGTAAGCGTGCGGTACATATATGCAATTGAGACTGGGTTGTAATGATGCATTCAGTCTACATAGACTATATGTGATATACATGTTGTATGTTATATATGTATTTACTATATGTACTATACATATATAGTATATATATATACATATATATCTGTATATGAAAATTGTTTTTTAACTGGGGATTGGATTACTTGAAATAATCCAGAAAATAAGTCTGTACTCTGAGATTGTATTCTGAAGGCTTTCGTTATTTCTCCCCTGCCTTTTTTTGGTAAACTCATTAATTTACAAATGGCCATCCAAATATATGAAGGATGTCATTACATGTGTGAATCATGCAGGAAAGATTATCTATACATGTTCAGCATTGCACACCTTTTCATTCCAGGACTGGGTTTATAATCTCCATGAAAGTAAAAAATACCCAGTCACTGCTCCACTTTGATGAAAATTAAAATATGAAAGGATGTGAACTGAATTATTTAACAAATGAATACACAGGAAATGAAACATGTAATGTATTAAGAAACAAAAACAACAACAACAACAAAACAACATCAACTGCTTATGTCTTGTTGTTCTAGAAGATTATCTGGTAGATAATGATAAGATTCAGAGACAGGTAATGTGGAGAAGAAAATAGGATAGGAAGGTAACAAGACAGAAGCCAGACTTGATATTACTTCAGGTTCTTAATTAATAAATTCCCTAGTGTTTAGCTATTGTATTGCCATGTCAGTGCTTCCTTAAAGAGAAAATCCAAGTACAAGTGAAGAATGTATGTGGTGCCTTGAGTATTGCTGCTGGTAACCTTCAAAGTATGCTTTAGAATACTATACTCAAATCTAAGAATGTGGGGACTATCAAAACCTGATACAAAAAATACAGGTCTATATTCTTGCCACACCCAAATAAATGCTTACTTTTATAAATACCAAAGCCAATATGATATTTGGAACAGTGACAAAAGAGAACTTAGATTTTCCCAGAAAATAGATGACCTTTAAAAATTGTTCTTTTTTTAAAAATCAAAGCCAACCAATACCATTAGACTCCTAAATGTATTTTAATGTATTTTATGTAACCTGGAGCTACCTCAGCATTTTGTATTTCTTCTGGTTTTGTTTCGTTTGTTTGTTTGTTTTGTATGTTTTTAAGAGAAGATGCATCTTGTTTCATAGACTTGTAGGGGGGGATTTCTTGCATGTTGTCAAAGTAAATGATTCCTTGGGAAATTAAGAAACAAAAAAATCCCATGGAAAACAAATTGTTGCTTTATAAAATCAAAACCTTATTGTCATCCTGGGTGTAAAAACTTGAATGGAATAATTTGTTATAAAGGCAAGAGAAGGTATCTGTCTAGGATTTGGTTTTGTGCTGGTTTGGCCTAATGGAGTAAGGAGACCCACAGCCTACTAGAGGAGAAGGGGGGAAAAGGAAAAGGGAGATGGGCGTAAAAACAAAACAGTGGCAATGAGCTAGGGAGCAAACTAATTTACTAAATATCATAGCGGAAAGTATGAGATAACACAAAATAATACAATATAATCAGCATTGAAGTTAATAAACCAAATAAAATGGAAGAGAGATATATCCAAAACTGAAGGCTTTACTCTAATGCTGAAGATGAGACAGAGAGGGAGCACACCCTGCAAAGATGAGCTGTAAAAGAAGAGGCTGCCTTATGACTCACAAGCGGTTTTATCCTTCCCTCTAAATGGAAAATGGAAACAGAGCTGTGAGAGTCTTCTGGGAGATGTATTTCTTATTCACTTCTGGGAACCAGGTAGCAGGAAATATCAACAATCCTTGTAACTGGAGCATTAACTCTTTAAATCCCAATGTGCTACATGGTGTTATGATGTGGAATATTAATAACATAAAAATCAGAACCGTGAGCGTATCTCAAGTCCTGCAGTGACCTTGTGGTGCTGCAGTGACAACATTTACTGTGTTACCTTTCCTTGATGAAATCGGTGGTGATAGAGCCTTCATCTTCTGATAGGAAGCAGGGAAGGATGTGTCAATCTTTCTATAAACTTAATCTGGAATGGTACATTTCAGAAGCAAGTTAGCATCTCTAGTCACTCTTGGAAAGTTTTGGAGCAGGAAGAGGAAAAATATTGATACTTCTGACTCTGAATTTCAAGATTTCAGCTTATATCTGCTAGCAAAATGCTACTAGTCTTCAGAGTTTTTTTAGTTTTAATGTGAGTAGCTGGCAGTAGACTAGTAGGACAAGATATAATTCCAGAGTGCTAGAAGCATTTTAAGTTCAGATACAATCTTCTTAAACTGAATCTCTCACCTAGGGGCTGAGAATGGAACTGGCTATTCCAAAAAGCATTTACAATCCAAACCTGAGTATAAATAAATGTATGCCCCTGCTGTCAAATTGAGATCCTTTACAAATGCCTGGGGATTAGCTGTCTAGTCTACCTATCCGCAAGAAAAAAAACATCTTAAATTGCAGTAGGTGTATAGTAGAAATTGAGAAGAAGAAGAGGTTAATATAATTTTGCCTTTTTTTGCCCTCAAAAATGTCTAACAGCATGTTCTGCTGTCTGACTGCATCTTCTTCATTGAAGTTTCATTGAAAGGACAGATAATAACTAAAGCAACTCTCATAAGAAGGAAATCCACGTCTGTCTACTTAAATTTTGTTATTTTTGTTTTTAAAGAGGGGAGGACTTTAACTGGTCTTAAGGGAACAGGTGGTAGCTCAAAATAAAACTATGTTAAATTAGAAATTGTCATTTTAAAAAATCTTGAAGTTTTTAAGTTGAAAGGTAACAAAATCCTAATTCAGTTAACAATGTATATGTGAAAAAAATCCTGAACTTTATGGGTGGAAAATGCATAGCTATGGCTAGACAGTAGCAAGTTATCTGTTCTTCTATGACTTTGTTTTCCTTTGGTGTATAACAAAACTGTGTAGAGTGTTTGTTTTTTCCCTCTTTTGCAGGGCAGGTTTTTCTTTTCGTTTTATGAGTTGAGTCTCTTTGATAACCTGTGATTTTTTTCCAATGTATATCCACAGCCAGAAAATACTGATATTAGGCAGTTGCTTGTCTGGATTTGTTTTAGTAGTTTTATGGAACTGCTGGTAAAATAGGAAAAATAATCTTCTCTGATTCATTCTGCTCTTTAAAGGTAATCAGCTGAAAAGACTTTCTGTAACAATGATAAATGCACCATGCTGGTAAAACCACCAGAAGCAATCTCCCCAGGATTAAGGAACTGCAATTGGAGGATAGGCTCTAGGAAAGGAGACAACTCATTCATCTACTATTC
Source organism: Perdix hodgsoniae (assembly GCA_035772895.1). Taxonomy (NCBI): domain Eukaryota; kingdom Metazoa; phylum Chordata; class Aves; order Galliformes; family Phasianidae; genus Perdix; species Perdix hodgsoniae. Next base: position 26,500,321 of record JAPSGF010000002.1, read on the forward strand.
CTAAGAATGAAATTGTTTTGTACCATGAGACTCAAAGTCTTCAAACATAGTGTGTAACATCAAATTGAGAAAAAGATGGAAGAACACTAAGATTGGCACAACCAGCTGCCTAGGTGTGCAGATCCTTTGTAAGGAAACATGAAAATACTTAAAGAATCTTCTTTCTTAGCCTTGGTTTTCTTCTCCTGACTGTTTATGCAGCATTAATATTAGTACCTGGCTTCCTTGCAGGGCGTGCATTTTGCAAAACTGAGAAATCTACTGCAGGAATAATGCATGTTTGCTTATATCCAGTATACAGTATATCAAATTTATGCTAAGAACTGTCTAATCTAACTGGAGCACATGCGTTTAAGCTCTTTTCAGAAGGACATTGGTAGCTGTTAACTTGTTCTCACTGCAGTTCATTCTGAAGAAGAAACAGTTCTTCCCTTTATGTACTTACTGTTGTGTTGTCTTTCATACTCTCCTTTTTAAACTTAGGTACAAAAGTTAATGTGTAACTTCAGCTGGGGAGAGCTCAAAATTTCCTGATTTCAAGTTTCTTGATAACTTTCTTCTGTACAACTGATCAAAATAAATAATGCTTTACGACTGGGAAAGTTCATGCAAGAAGCTTTTGGAGTAGAAGTGTAATAACATTTGTCCTGAAAGGGGAAAAATATTGTGAATCAGAGTGCAAAGACTGACAGAGATACTTACGACATTTTTCATAGCATCTGGTCAATTTTTTGTTTGCTTTTCTTAATTAGGAGGATCAAGAGAATTAGTGTAAGAGAGGAAAACTCAAGCTTATTTAAGTTTTTCATTAAATTTAGAAAGAAGTAAAAAAGCATTTCCTGTGATATACCCATCTATGTGTATCAAAAAAAAAAAAAAAAAAAGCTAGTTAATTCTTACATATTCAAGATAGGGAATTGGATATTCACGCTTCACTAGCAGAATATCATGCAAACTGAGTTGCAAAGATTAGAATTACATAAATATTATTAAGCTAACTGAATGGCCAATCTCCACTAGCTGTTAATATATAAGTACTGCAATAATGGAAACTTAATACTAGTATCAGAAGAGTAATTTTATAATTTCATAGCATTTTTTTTCCTTAAAGTGTTTTGCTGTGCTGTGAGTTTTATTCCTTCTCCTGGAAGAAAATGTATCATTAGTTTTCTCATAAGTATGTTGCTCTGTCATTTATAAAAATACTCTTTGCTAAAGGACATTTTCTCTGAAAAAAGTCAGGCAGGGAAGATTTCTTTCTTGGTGTGAAAGAGTACTTAATAACAGAAATGTTGTTGTCTGATCAGCCTAACCTCTAATCTGAAGATGAAAGATCAAACTGAAGAAATGGATAATGTGGCATTAGCACTGCAAGAGGAAGTGGCCTGCTCAGTTATACATGCATATTAATGATTTTCTGAAAATATAGGCATTCATAAAACCTGATGATATTACATTCATTGCCAATAATTGTAAGCCTGTCTGCATGCATCGGTTGGCATGCTTTGGCCTTTTGGGGTTATGGTACAAAAAGTCAGTGCTGATGAGACATATTTATGCCAGGAACTACAAGAAATTAATTTTCAGCATTGATCGGTGGAATGCATCCAAGTTTATTTCAGTAATGAATAAAGAAACTCCAAACACTGCAAGCATTAAAGCTCGCAGTTTACTTTCTGACAGATACTTGTAACAATCCAAGCTTGTTGAAAAAAATCCAGATAAGATTAGAGGAATCATTTTTTAAAAACTAAAACACAGATTGTAGTTTTCATAGATGAAATGGTTTAGGGAAGAAACTCTTCAGTACATAGAGTTCTCCATGACCATAGCATTTTAACGCTCTCTTTCTTCTCTGTGTTAATAAGATGATAGAAAACGTACCCCAGAAATCAGAGATTAGATTGCTTTCACTGTTTGGAATGGCAGTTCTTTATGTTCCTTGATTAAACAGCATACCAGTTTGTGACAACTGACGCAGCCCTGAAAACTGGTGTAGTCATGAAACATATAAAGTCTTTGCAAGTAGATGTAGTACCAACTATTGTTTTCTTAAGGCATTAAATAAAAGCAAATCAATAGGAAGTATTATGTTTTTGGAACTTCAAGAAGGCTTGATCAGGAAGATATAATTTGGGGGGGGGGGATATGTAAAGGATTACATGTTTAGAAAAATGTTTGTTTTTTAGTGCTTCTGTTTATAAGCTGAATATAACATGAATATAATCTTCTCTCTTTTCTCTCTGTGGATACTCTGCTGCTGTCTGCCTGTAGTTTTACGGGGGG
>JAPSGF010000002.1:26502706-26561517 GCA_035772895.1 Perdix hodgsoniae
GGGGGAAACAAAACACCTAAGAACTTTTTTCCAAAAAATTCCAGAGCACTTTGTGAGATGTCTGAGTCTTTTCTTCCATCTTTGACCTCAAGTAAATGTAAATAAGAAACATTACATCTTGAATGTCATTTATTTCTATCCTCTCTCCTTGGTACAATTTCAGGTACAACATTTCACTGAAATTTTCCAGTTAACTTTTCTGTGCTGTCTGTTGCATACCTTTTTAAAAACTAAAACATTTTACGGTTTGCTATGGAGAAAAAAGGGCTCCCATCACATCAGTGTTACCAGTGGAAGTAAAATAGTTGCAAATTGTGCTGTCTTAAAGCTTGTCCATTCATTTTTAATCAGATTCCCCAGAGCACTGAAAGAACTGGACTAATGAGGAACAAAAGTGAGTATGTCACCTGAGTATGCAGGTGAGGAGAAATAAAATTCCCCATGACCCCAGTAGTGTTACATTGTTACTTCCACAGAAGGAAGAATAGTAGTTGGCTCCTTAGTATAATCCATGCATAAACACCTAAGTGGCATTTAAAGAAACAAAAACAAAACCTCAACCTGTGCATCTCTTGTTTCACATTCAGTGTCTGAATACAAAATGCATCTTTATGAACAAACAGGCATCCAGAAAACTGAAGATTTGATGAGTATTTTATTTTCAGAACCTTTTTTTTTATGATTATGTTTCTTACAATTATACTGCTGACTGTTTGTATCTGTCAGCAAGATAGCAAAACCAGCACAGGTGTCAGCAGTCTGTGCCATCTGCTATATTAAATTGTGCATGGTGCTATTTAGAACAATGCTATCATCTTAATATTCCAGATACCTTAATGAGTTTCTCACTCTAATTAAATGCGCAACTTTCAGAGATCATTGGATGCCAGATTGCAGTGGCTGGGAAAAAAGCTCTCCTTTTTCGGGAGATCTTTATGGTGATGGAGGCATATTTTAGTTTTTAGTACTGGGGATCACTAGCAAAGTAATATGTGGTTTCAGATTTAGCATATTAACAAACTCTTAAAACTACAGACGAGAAAATTCAAATAAATATGGTAATGTCTTTCAGATAGTGATGACAGATTAGGAAGAACCTGATGGCTGAAAGTGACGGTGCAGCAGAACTGGCATTGATGATGTTATAGTGTAATCTCAACTCCTGCGCTTCTGAGGAGTGGCTGGGGGTATGAGGATTCCAAAGAGGGAGGGGATGGGGAAACCTGATTGCTAGCATCTCTGCTCTGGTGCTCAGAAACAGCTTCTCTCAAACAAAGGAAAACAGGCAAGCAGAAAAACTCATGATTAGAAACAATTTAAAAAGCCCTTGCTTTTCTCCAGTGCCTTCAAGGTATAATATGATTTCAGTGTGATACTAACTAAAAATTTGCATTGTTTTGTTGGTGTTAGGTGTTGCACGTTTCACTTACTTTACTCAAATCTAGGTGTTGAATTGCAGATATATTGTTTTTATTGTAAGGATAAACTTTATGGAAATATAGCAAGGGAAAGAATACAAAGGTAGAGGATAGAGCAGTTTTTGTTTCTTTGTCTTTTTAAATAGCAAAGAAGTTCAGAGGTTATCTGGATTAAAAGCTTAGGTCTACTCTTGCAGGAGATGGACATTTATGCATGTACAAGGTGAGCCGGTAAAAGCTTTACATATATAATACTACTGAAAATAATAGAGGTATTTTTGGTTAAATTAATCTGTCCAAAAATACCTTCTTGCCACATTGGAGGCTTTGATTAGACATCTTGCATTCATGATTTTTCTGGACCAGTGTTCAGTCACTTAGTTGATGAGAAAGCTCCCATGTGCATTTTCCCTCCAAATCAATTGAAGAACAGTTCTTCTTAAGCTAATCTTTTATTTGTAATTGGCTTTGAGCAGTGTACAAGAAATACATATTTTAAAATGGTTACTATGGCCAGAACCATAGAACGCTTTAGATTGGAATGGACCATAATCTAGCTCCCTGCCATCGGCAGGGCTAACATCCACTAGCTCAGGCTGCCCAGGGTCCCATCTAACCTGTCCTTGAGCACTGCCAGGGATGGGGCATACACAGCTTCTCTGTGCAGCTGTGCCAATGCTTCACTGCAAGATGAGTAAAGATGAATTAATGTCATAGACAAAAATATTTTACCTAACAGGAAGCTTTGTGTACAGAATTGTACATGGTCACTGTATATTGTTCATATAGGTCTTTAACGTTGTTCTGCAGAAGAAAAATTCTAGTTCTACGAAAGTGTTGCTGATTCACTTTAGAACTTCTCTTACTTTTTATCCGGTAACTTGCTGATTGTATTTTTCTTAAGATATGACACGTCAGCCTAACTGAGTCAGAAAGCCTTCTAGTCTTTTGGGGAATTCTGACTCTTCATTTTGTTTCCATAATCATTATATAAGTAAGGAGAAAGTGGAAGGGAAATAAATGCTATCTTTTGTCAGTATGACCTGTAGTGATTTACAAAGTCACATAACTAACTAGTAAATCTGAAGAAATCTGACCAGGTGACTCTCTGAGTCACAGATGCATTACATAAACATTTCAGTAATAAATGAAAACCCTGAGTGTAGGATTTGATGTTTTTGAAGACTGTGTTATAGTAAAATTAGAGATATTTGAATTTTCTCCAGTCTTTGTGCCTGTATCACCATAAGGGCTTAGATTAGTCATTCAACCTCTGTGAATCCATTTATACACCTGAAAAAAGGAACATAGTAGTGATTTTTGCTTGCTAATCCACTTCCCATCAGTACAGAGAAGCCTGGTGATTTAGTATTAGTAAAGATGCTTTCCAGACCAAACAAAAGATGAAACAAGTATGAATAATTAGTATCGTTTGTAGAGCATTGATGGGAGTGGTGCTGAAAGGGAAAAGGTATTTGTCTCTGAGTACTAAACACATGACAGAAATTTCATTTCAATGATTACTGGTTCTCATTCTTCTAATTTCATAAAAACATTAATCCTCTCTGTTCTAGCTGTTAGGAGTCAGAAAATTAAGCAAAACTTTATCCCTCGATCGGCAGAACAAATTTCACACAATCACAGAATGGCCAAGGTTGGAAGGGACCTCAAGGATCATGAATCTCCAACCCCCCTACCACTTGCAGGGCCACCAACCTCCCCATTTAATATTAGACCAGGCTGCTCAGGGCCCCATCCAATCTGGCCTTGGACACCTCCAGGGACAGAGCATCCACAACCTCTCTGGGCAGCCTGTTCCAGCACCTCACCACTCCCTCTGTAAAGAACTTTCCCCTGATGTTTTTAGTTTGTTTTAAGTTTGTTTGTAAAGGCTTTTACTATTCTTGTCAAGTGACAAGTCTATAATCTACTGGTTGTTATGTGTTGATAAAATGGTCTATGAATCACACAATTATTTTGTGGATCTAAAATAGAACAGAGCATGCCACACGCTATATTTGGTGCAGCAGGACGGGGAACTTCAGGTGGGAGGGTGAGCAGCACCATCCTCAGTGGTTTTCTTTCAATGATCAGGTTGTTGCTTTTAATTTAATAGCTCTACTGAAATAGAGAAAGGATGTAAATGAATTATTTCTAAGGCATCTGGAGTCAATATAACGGAATATCGGATAACCTCATTATACAGAGTAACAGTGACCATTAGGAAATTTCTTGAATTTGTGGAAATAATGTATAATTTGCTTGGAGTGACAGAATTCTACACTGTACACAAGGTGTTTTGTGGTGGCCCTACACTGAAAGGCCATTCTTGTCACTCCCTGCTGAGAACAAAATGGATGGGAAAAAAAAAATCTAATTCATTTAGAATCTTCCTAATATTTTGAGTTTTCCTTGTGACAACAAAAAGCAAAAATGCAATTTTTAGGGAAATTACTGGAATTTTTTTTTCTTGTCTAAAAGCAGATGGTAGATACCAAGACCCAGTCTTCGTTTCACCAGAGAGAAAAAGAAATAAAAGTAATGGGAAATACATTTGAGATTATATGCAAACTTCTGATTGATCAGTTTTGTTTGTTTTTAATCATGCAATTGCAGTACTATTATTAAAAAATAAAATAAAATAAAAATCAAAGTAAACATTGTGGGAAAAGTACAGTGAAAAGTTCTACCCTGAAAAAAGTCCTAAGTAGTATAACTGCTGTTTCTTGTACATGCAGAGAGAGAAAATAGTCTTTGTGTGTTTGATAAATGACATTTAACAGTACCACCTGCAGAATGTGCGGAACAAAGGGTAGAATAGGTATTATGTATCTATCGTTCATTGTCCATTACAATGTTAAATCACATGATAGTGCTTCCAAATGCTTTATAGGTATGAAAAGCATTGTCTTTTGATTGCAAGTAGGATGGAGTCTTTTCTTTTACTCAGGGGGAGACCAGGTTGAAATTGCAGTGTAAAATAAATTACTTGTAACCTATTAGACCAAAAAAAAAAATATATATATATATAAAAAATAATAAAAAATAGAGAATGATAAAGAGGTCACTAGTGTTTTTAGAGAGAAATAGCAAAGGAAAAAACAAACAAACAAACAAACAAAAACATTGATGCTTAACTGAGTCTTTTCCATAGATGTGTGGAGAATGGAAGAAAAACTGCAAAACTGCATCATTGTCAAATTCATTGTTGGAACTATGTTTCAGTGTTGTGGAGCTGGAAAGAACTGGTAAGGGAGAACAAAAAAATCAACCTGTATGAGTTTCTTAGAAAATCGTATCATCAAAAGGTGTGGTGTCTCAGTAGTTTCAAAATATTAGTCTTTTCCAGCAGACAGTAATGTAGCTCTAATATTCATACTTACTAAGCTGCAGTGAAAAGTTTTGAGGACAGTTTACAACCATACTGTGAGTCAAGAGAAATTGAGGAGGTTTGTTATGTGCTTGAGTTGCTCTCATTTGTATCTGTAGCCTGATGGCCCCTAAAATTGTTATTGCCATTGGGATTCTCTGTGAGATGCTACCTCTCACAGGAGGACTTCCTCCAGCTCTCCTGCTCAGATAGATCCACTGCAACAACTTCTAAATTATTAACTGTCAGGGCTAGTGTCTAGAGAAGTTACTTTCAAACATCTTGAAAACTTCACCCAGTTTGAGTATTTGAAAAACACAGCATGTTCTAAAAAATCCCTCAGCTTACTGAAGTAAGGGACTTTGGTTAATTAATTATTCTTGGGGCAGAAAGTGCAACTGTAAGAAGCATAACTTTTCTGACTACCTGTGCTGGATGAAGAGCAGGACTGGAAAGACTTATGTTATGCATATGTGTACAGGCAAAGATGAGTGGATTTTGTGTGCTTGCATTTGTTTTGCTAGGGAATGAAAAAGGATGGTTTCAGTGGACGTTGGGAGGTATGGAGTAGGTTAACCTTAAAATGAGACCAAAATGTAATAGCAAAACTAATGCAACTTGGTGCTTTTCATCTCCAATACTGATTGTGCAGATACGCATTTTCATTTTCTTGAACAAGATAGCTTCATCGTATTGGCTCTCATAACTTCACCAATAATATCATAATTCTTTAAAAATACTGTAAATACTCTTGAACTCTGAAAACCTTGCATTTCTTTAACCTCCTTAACAATTTTCTACTTCAGTGTTTTTTGGAAAAAGCTGTTCATACCCATTAGGGCTCAAGATGCGCCATTTGAACCTTGACAAACTATGAAGAAGGTGTGAGTGCAGTGAATGCCTTGTGGGATTTGCAAAACTGACAGATGATACATACTGCACAACTTAGAGTGCATTAGAACGAGATTCAGCTAAAAATTCAGTGAAATGCATTCTGCAATTAACTTTAGATTTTCTCTTACCTATAAATTAAAAATCATTTATTATTTTCCAATTTGTTCCCTTTGTAAAATTTTGGAATTTCTTTTACTTCCTTGATGTTATTTGTGTTGTGTTGATGAGGTGATGTTTCCTTGCTGAATCAACCAACTTGAGAAAGGAGAAATGTTCAGGATAGAAGTTATAAAATGTATTGTCAAAGAAGAGGCACAGATTAGAAACTAGAGAAAACTACTGCTGCCTCTTCAGTTCCTCTGACACAAGCTCTGTTGTGTTTTAAGATCTTCTGACTTGTTTTACTGTGGAAGTGTGCCACAGTTCCTTTAAAATACCTAGATTCATCACCATGGTGACTTCTGCATTCCTGCTTTAGACCTCAAGATATGAGGCATTTCTTGTGTTTTTTTGTTTGTTTGTTTGTTTTTGCACTTTCACTGTGGCTGTGGGAAGACTGGGGAACAGCCAGGCAGGGATACTACCAATATATTGCTTTGTTAACTTGAAAAGAAAGTAAGAACAAATTGTCACCACCTTTCAGTAAAAACAAAATCTACAGTGGTGTTGTGTTGTGTATGTATGAAAGGCAAAATCAAATCTATTTCTTTATTTCTGTATAGTTCCTGCAAAGCCTTTAGAGTAAGTCCATGGTTACTTCTGAAGCACATTTATTTTACAGAGAAATTGCAATAAACGTCTCTGCCAGCTTGACACTTGTTTTCCTGGGAACAACCTTTCTAATCAATTTAGTTCTCACTGATTTTGCAACATTTATTTAAGGGTTAAGGAGAAAAACTTTTATGTGATGGCTGTTGACTTAAACAATAAGGAAATCAATCAAACTTCAATGTCCTCTCTAATGTGTAGTAGGATATACGTCAGAGAAATCTAAGATATTTATGTATTCTTCAAAAGAAAATCTGCAAAAAGGATAGATAATAAATATCAGCATTTGTTTCTTCTAATCATAGGTTTGGTTGAGTGCCAACATCTTATTTTTGTTTGTCCCATATAAATCCTTCTATAGATCTGTAAGAGGGAGCCTATTTCACAGCCTACAGCTCTTTTTCAACCCATTAATTGATTTCCAGATTTAAAAGGAGATGAAGAATAACATTTCAGAAACACAATATATCTGAGGTCATTTCAATAATTAAGAAAACAGGTTATGCTTTGATTTATATTTGAATTTCTTGATTAATTCTTATGGAAAGGAGCATTAAGCTGTCATCTTATCTTCATAAATCTGATTCTGATGTTCTATATCTAAAATCTCTACAAAACTAGAAACTTTCAATAGTTTTACCGGTGAAAAACAATTTGCTCTCCTAGGCCAAGTGGCTTACTTCAATTAAGTGTTAATACTCCAGCTCCATGTACCTATCCCTGTACATGACGGAAGTCATGGGATCTGACCCTTCCGGGTGGGGGGGGGGGGGAACGCTCACTTACTGCTTTGCAGTGGGCCCATGGAGGTTGCGTTTTCCTAGCCATCCCAAGCCTTTCAGGTTTGACTTGGTCTCGGGAACTCTCTCTCCTATCTTATTTGATTCATTAGTCTCAATTTCAATTAGATCTTATTATATTGTGTTATTTTGCATTTCCAATATCATAGTAAAATAAGTTTTCCTCCATAGATTGTTGCCGCTGTTCTTTTTCTTCCCCTCCTTCCTTCCCATTTTGTGTGGGGCCGGGATGGGAGTAGAGGGGCAGGGGCCTACTGCCCCCCTGTCACGGGTATAGATTGATCTAGTTAACGCTGTGACAGATTTTTGGTGGAGAATGTGGGCATAGTTTTTTTAGCTGTTAGAACAAATCTCCTTCTCTGCTCTCAGAGAGCTTCGTTAGGGAGCATTATCAGCAGTTCAGGTTTTTGTGCTGGAAAACTTGACCTTGAAAGACCAGGCGTACTGCCAGTATTGTGGGATATTTGTAAACTTTGAGCACTGCTTGGTCTGGGTAGTGCCTCTTGTTTTTTGTTCCCCTCCTCTTGGTAGTTTCAATTTATTAACCCCTTTTTAGCAGACACCAGCGATGAACCCATTCTTTTTCATGAGGGTGTTGAGTAAGGGATTGAAAGCTATAATGTTACTCACGACCTGCTGGCCATTCATCAATGTCATATCTTTTGGTTGGACAATTGTGTCCATATATAACTGGGTGAGGGCATGGATAGAGACACCTGTATGGTACCTATATTGGTACCTGTATGGAACGTGGCATGATATGAATTTTGACATTTACTTCCCAGATGGAATGGCCAATTTTACAAATCACACAATGTTCGGACCAATTCCCAGATTTTCCTATCAGTTTGTCAGACATTCTTTGGATAGTCAGTCAACGCTCATATATGTGTGCATAACTCTGCTCATGTTGATGAGTGTGGCCCTGCTCATATCAGTTTACCTGGCTGTGGTCTAATATAGGCATAGTAAGCAGAAGGAGTCTCCTCCAAAACCAGAGAATGCTGACTGGCAGGGGATATGGGGAGGTTATGGGATTTCACTCTTGAACACCTATGGGATCCCGAGAAACTAAGCCAGTATTTGAGTCAGGGACAGTGCGGCTTACATAAATCTAAAGAGGCACAACTTATTTGGGGTTTGGCTTGTGCTTACTGCGCCCTATATAATACTGTTCTGGAGAGAGAGATTTTCCGAGCTGAGGTTCAGGCCAAAGGGAAGAATTCCCAAGTCACATCTGATCAGTTACAGGAGACACCAGTAACAATAACAGTTGCTCCAGTGGAAGGCAAGAAATGGAAACGAGTGTCCACACGTCTGGAACGGAAAAAAGAAGAAGAGGAGGAAGTGGAGGAAGATCCAGGTGAGGGGCCGTCCTCAGAACCACCACCATCGAGAAAAGCAAAAGGAAAAACTAGGAGACATGAAGAGGAGAGTGATGAAGAGGAAATCTCTATTACTACTCACCGGCCTCTGAAGATGACCGAAATCCAAGGCTCAAGAAAGGAGTTTACACGGCACCCGAGTGAAACTCTCGTTTCCTGGTTGGTTCACTGTTGGGACGCTGGGGCCAGTAGCTTGTCTCTAGATGGTAATGAAGCTCGCCAACTTGGAGCCATTGCCAGAGATCCAGCTGTTGACAGAGGAATTAGTCGATGTTTGGATGGGGCTGCCACCCTCTGGGAAAGAATGTTAATAGCCGCGAAGGAAAGGTATCCCTTCAAAGATGGCTTGAAGCCTGCAACGAGAAGATGGGATACAGTTGAAAAGGGTATCCAGTATCTGAGGGAAATGGCTGTGGTGGAAATGCTGTATGACCCCAACTTTATTCCTCTTACTAGTGGGTGGAGATATAGCAGTGATTTTGTTGATCACATTGGTCAGGATGTGACGACGGCCATCTTGCTACTTTATACCTAGGTGAAAAAATCCAAAGATTCTTTTCCATTACCACAGAGTGTCTTCTTGAAACTGACTGACCTGTGTTTGTTACTGCATGAGTTTTGAGTAACCTCACTTGTGACATTCTTTTAGTTATTGAGAAACTAGGGTAGATATTTAACTAGCTACACTGAAAAGCTAGATACATCAGAAATCTAGAATTTCAAGGCAGAATATTCAGCCTACTGTATTTTAATAAGAAGAGGGGAGACTGACTTCAGAGAGAAAAAAAAAAATAGTCTTTATATTTTTGACTTAGTGCCTATCACAATCAAGCTATGGGACTCATTTTACAGCCTGGGCAAGGAGGCAGAGGTAGCAGCAATTTTGTTGTAACAGCATTTGCCAGTTGCTAGAAAAACAGGATCATAATTCCTGCTGTGTGTAGAACGGCATAGGATATTTCAGACCTTCTATAAATATTTGCTTTTTGTTGCAAATTTACTAAATGAATTTAATTACAACAAAGCAAACATGGAGTTCAGAGCTTTGACCTAATTGTAGTTGTGTAAGTTTTGTTGTGATGTCCCATGGTTAAAGCTGTTTAGTGGTACTTCCATACTGAAAGAGAAAAAACAGCCAAATCAGCTCTTTAACATTTGGTTATTTTTGTGAATTATGAGTGCATGAATGAGACATTACTGAAAAGTAAAAAGCACACAATCACGAGAAGAAAAAATTATTTTAATATCTTCATAATGTTCAGAATTTCTTCAAAGTGTTTTGTGAACTTAATTTTATTAAAATTCTGAGTGTAACACACAAGCTTAGGTTTCACTGCATTAGAATGTTTTTGTTGTCTTAATTAAAATGATTTTGGAATTTTAGTTTTTATCTAAATTTTGCACTTTATATCCTCTATTTTTTGTATGACTTTGCATGAGTAGAGGGTAAGAAGCCATAGAAAAAATTCCTTTAAGTGGAAATATAATTTGCTCTATTGTGTGGAAGTCTAGTCATTTCAAGTGGATAAAGAGCTTTAGAAAAATGTTCACTGTGAAGGCATTATTCTAACCTTGCAGCTTATCAGAATGTTTCAGGAATCCATTGGATCTCTGACCTTCTTAAAAGTAAGCTATGAGAAAGTTGTGCAGTTTTCCTATTTCTGCCAGATGTTGAAAATGAGCCTTCACAAGCCATTGCACTCATATGCAAATTGGAGCAACTTTGAGTTTTCTTGCAAGGAACCACAAGATGCCAAGAGGGCTGGAAGCAGAAACACTGAAGAAACTAAGCAATTTCTCCCATGACTGTTGCTGGAAAGTTTCAAATAGGAAGGAGTATATGTTTTGGCACACACAGGAGAAGGCTGGTGTATAGGAATGATGTATTGTTTATGAGGTAGGGAGGAAGAAGAAAGCAGAAAGATGCTTAGAAGCATCTTTCATTTGGGAGAGATACTGTGCTAGAGTCATGAGTGTGGTACAGTGAGGTTTTATTTGTCTTCCTTGCACTTTTTCCTTTTTACTTGATGTATGGGAATTGCTAGGTCATAGCCTGAAACAGTGATTGAGCACCAGGTGTGAAGGTGTGGCTAACCCTGGGAGCTCAGGTTGCACCTGAGCAACCAGAAGGGATACACCTCTCCTTACCCTTGCTTAAAGGTTAACAGCTGAAGAAGTAACACCTCCCTTCAGAGATCATACTCTTCTCAAGACATCACCTGTCTTCAGAAGGGGCGATCCACTGTCTGTATTGCTTTCTGAACTAAATTTTAAACAATGACTTTATAGGCATGTTCCTGTTTTAGTAGATGGCATTATCATTGCCTGCCTTTGTTCCACACTTGGTTACATACCTAGAATTCTCTTGAGTTATTGTTCTTTTCTCTGAGAAGCATCTCAGTGCCCTGTTATTGGAACTGTGTGGTGTTGTCTTTCTATGTTTGCTGTAGAAGTTCCTAGTTTACCTCCATCCAAGGATTTGAGCTAAACATATAGGGATTTTCTTTTTAGATATAAGAAATGTCTCAAAACTCTGGGTTAACTTCATTAGTCTGCATAGAGAAACAAACTTATTCCTTGTTATTTTAAAACAATGCATTTCTCTCTTTCTATAGGTGAAATATTTCTTATTTTGTAGCATAATAAACTAAATAAATACCTTCTCATTTTGTGCAAGTAAAACAGTGGAAATTCATCATAAGACTGAACTGAGCATTTGATTGCTAAGGTGAATTATTACTATATATTGCAAGGTTGGTATTTGCAGATAATTTTAACACACAACAGTGCATAATGCTTAGTTTTGCCTTAGCTTTTGCTGTTATATATTCAATAAACTTTAAAAAACAAACTGAAATTCACCACCACCAAAAAAAAACCTGAAGTGCCTGCCTCATTTTAAAAAACAAGATCTTACTTTTGGCAGTTAATCAATAAGAAACAAATGAAAAGTAATAATGCATGACTTGAGAAATATTGTTTTTATATGTAGCCTGAAGTTAGGACTTGCCAATATGTTAAGATCAATCAATCTTCCCTTTTAGACTGAGGTTGCATCTAAATTACCAGATGTGTAAAACATAGAATCGTTTTGGTTAGAAAAGGCCTTTAGATTATCAAGTCCAACTGTCAAAAGTGGACCAAATGCAGAGTATTATACGTTTTCAGGTGGAGTATGAGGGCATAGTGGCAGGTAATGTTGATTTTCTGATCTCCTAAGAAAGAAAAGCAAAAGGAAAGAGAAGTTTAGGCCAAAAGTTTGGAAATATCTAAGGGAGGCAATCATTTTTATGATAAAGAAACTGCAGGTATTCTGTATGTGCTTCAGTTGATTTGGCTCAGTACTAAATCTTCTCATGCAGAAGCAAAATGATGAACAAACAAGCAAGCATTGAATTTTGCTTTGAGTGAATCTGCTACATGAAAAAAAAAGATTGATTCAGTATTGCAGGGGAATCTTGGATACAGCATCGTTCACTTTTCACATGCAGTAAGAGAGTAGGAGCATGATTTTGTGGTGGTAATTTTTTAGCCTTGTTAAAGGACTGGGAGAAGAGGCAACCAAACTTCTAACCTAATGTTTGGAAATGATAAACTTAATATGAGAACAAGTTGTTCAGGCAGTATACTGTGAATACTTTTGAGCAACATTCCCTGAGTACATGGGAATTGGTTTTCATGGCCTTGCCTTCCAGTAGCTTTTCCTATGCTTTCTATGTGTAATCTCACTCCTGCTACTAATCTCAGTTGCTAACATTAATTAGAGTATAGGCTTACCTAGCAAGTCTGTAAAACTTCACTTACGTCTGTAACATAAAGCAGAACATTTGGCAATGTTAATTGATGTGATAAAAAGACTTGTAAGACGTCAAGAAACTTTCAAGTCTGTCTTCTCTACCTTAGTTTAATGATGCAGTAAATACTTTTTTTTCTGGGTATGATTATAGCTTTAAGCAATAGAGAAGTGAACAAATTCCATTATTTTATGTCAAAGATCCCTCCAGAGAAGATAAAAATGCGGTTAATAAATAAGATTACTTTTCAATGACAATTGCTCTGTAGTAAAACATTCACTTTCTAACCTTCTCTAGGATGCTAATCGTTTAATCAGTTCAGTCCTATGTTAGTTTCTGGCAGCAGTTTCTTTCCCATTGGGACATGGGTAAACATGGGTTTTCTGTTGAAGCAAAGAAAGAAAGTAAATAGGAAAACTGCCTTATTTCATTTGGAAATGATTGCCTTAGGCAATTAGGCACCTGCAGCAATCCTGTGAACAATCAGCATAAATAGCCCACAGTAAGACTATTAAGCTTCTTCTTTTTTTTTTTTTTTTCCTTGAAAGAAAGTTGAAATACTATATTTAAGTGCATCCACCACAGCAGGAAATAATTGCCATAATCATGGGCATGATTCCAGCACACCTCTGTCTTTGGTTATTTGTTACATGTTCCAGTGTCACACACCATCACTCACTCTGAAATCACTATACCCTTAGGACTGTTGACAAAATTCAAAGGTCTTTTCTTTCATACAAAATCTTACATTTCATTGATAATTTAGTAGTTAATACTAAATGAAATACTGATGTGGTATTTTCCTGTTTCTCAGTTATGCACAAACTGTATGTTTCCTGCCCAGATTGTATGCTTTACAGTAAGAACTTTCCTCAGAGTGAATATTCGAAGTATATAGATTTTTTCCATGTCTTAAAAATATTCTATTAACATTAATTTTCTGATATTTGCATTTATATCTATTTAAAGTAATTTAGATTTCCTAATTATTATTGTCATACTTAGGCACTTTTGTTTATTAAAATGAGTATAGAGCTGCAAAAACATACTTTTCCTGTGTGTTTATCTTATTCTGTTGCTAACTGTGCTCCTAGACAATTTGAAAGCAGAATTGATGTGATGTTGAGGCATAACTATAGCTGAAAGTAGTATTTCCCAGTCATTATCTTTACCCCATTTGCCAAAGATTAAGTGTTTTGAGGAAAGGAGATTATTTATGTGATGCCAAAAAGAGCTACATGGGAAAAAAAAGAAAAAAACATCACCATTCCTCAGAAAACTGTGGAAGAAAAGAGGTAAATGAACAATTAGGAGTATTTCATTATTAGAAACAGAATTAAGTTACATTCTCTTTAAATTGCTACAGTTTTTTATCTAAATGGAAAAGAACCCCTGCCCAGTTTATTCAGAAAATGTTTCCATGATCTGACTAAAGGAACTGCAGATTACAGAAGGTTCATTGTCTGGGTGTTAGTAGCTAATGTTCTGTCTGTGTTTTAAAACGTCACATAGGATGAAATGCATAATGACAGGAAAGCTGATTTAATGATAATACACATGAATAAACATAAAATTGATCCTTGGAAAAAACATTACTCAAATTGGTTGCTAAGGAATTAAAAGACAAGATCACTGATAATGAGTAATTTTGTATTGTAGAACTTACAGGTTGTCAAAGTAGCTTAATGATTTGGACATCACCAACACAGCTGATAACTGCAGTGCAATACGTTTAGATGTCTGTCTAGTCATTTACATAGGATTGCAATAAAATATTTTAAAATAGGATTAAATGAAGTTATATACTTAATAGTTTAAACACAAAATTAAAAGAAAATCACACCATTAATTGAAAGGGCAATTAAATATCCAGTGGCAGGGTTTTCTGTGGTTCTGAATAGATCCTTCCAGGACATCCCAAAGTAATTTACTGTATTTGTGGCTAGCTTGAAAGACCATCTGGCTGGGTGACAGCTCTCTCTCTCTATCACTGCTGATGACTTCTTTCCTTTCAGAGACTGAATTTTAAGAGTGTCTATTTAGAAGGCACTAATACGTTAAGACTGACCTCTAAAACAGTACTTGCAAAACATTCAGACTAATTACTGTGCCTTCATGCTAATAGATGTTTTAGAGCACAAATCATACTGCTGATTTTGATTATTTGATTTAAATGACACAATCAGAAAACGTGTTGGATTGACATTTTGGATCTGCTTGGGTTTCCTTTTTACCTTGTTCATTTGCTTATTTCTGACTTTACAAGCTGAGATTGCAGCAGATGCAGTCTTTCCTGTACCTGTTATCTGGTGTCACAGTAGTTGCAACAGAGATCTCTACCCTGTAGTATTGCTTACTTTTTTTTTTTTTTTTTTTTTTTTTTACTGTGCCTGATTATTGCACATTAACACTTTATTTGGGATTCTGTGTGAGTCAAGGAGCAAAAGGAGAGAAGAGAGCGGGTCCTGCTGATCAGGGAGTGCATGAAGGTTAGTGGTCAACAGAACAGAGCATGCTGGCATCAGCCTCAGGCTGGACGAACAACTGTTGGGCCCTAGTATAACAACAAATGTTTTTGCCAGCTTAACAACAACAAAACAGTATCCAGTATCATAGTATGAAGGAACCCCCTGCTCAGCACATGTTCAGTTTATAACAGATGCATTGATTACAGTAATTTATTACTTAACTGTGTTAGAGAAACAGTGGTGGGCACTGATAAGGTCATTTTTATGTTTCTATTTTATTTTCATCAGATTAATAGCTAGTGCTCCAGTTTACAAATTGTCTTATGTTGCAGAAATCATGCACAACCACACAGCTTATTTTTCCATTTTTCCATCACATACATTGTTCTTCTTTCTCTAAAACTTAGTTGGCATTAAACAAGATTTAGCGTTTGAAAGAAAAGCTGACCTGTTGGCAAGAATGCAGGGGATTTTGTAATTAAAAGAAAGCCTGACAGCTAGCAATTATTTAGAACTACTTGTCATACATTGGATAATACAATCTATTCTTACTCATAAACAAAACATTTACTGTCATTATGTTAAAGTTAATGAAAAAAACCCACCCTAATCCAGAGATAGAAACTCCAAATGTAGTGAAATACTGCACACAACCTCTCTGTACTTCTTAAGGCTGGAAAGACTTCTGCAAACACACAGATTTCCAAGCTGGCCAGTGATTTTCTCAAATAGCTTGCCTAATATAAATAGGTCTAAGCCTGCAGAACAAATTGATCTGCTGTGCAGTGATCAGCTGATCTCTAGGTACCTTTGTTTCCGTGTTCCTGATCAGCTGTTTCCATCTGATACTGCATGTTTTGCTTCAAACTAAGGGCTGTTTTTCATTACAAAATCTTGACAAAAGCAACATACGTCTGCACTTTGTGTAGGATTCTGGTCCTCTGTGTTGTGAAGAGGGTCAATACCAATGCACAATATCATTTTTAGCTTCACAAGTTGTTGTTATAGGCAGTTTGCAAGAGTTCTGTGCATATTCTTACCAAGAATTTTGTATATCACCCCAGTATGCCTAACACTTCAGATTCCTGTGAACAAGTCATTTGGCTTGGGAGACTGCCTAGAAGTAGAGTTACACAGTGCCAGGAAGTGTCTTTACTATGGTGTGTGGTTTACAAGCAAACGCTCCCCAAAACAATGTGTGTTATTTCCAGCCATGCATTCAGAACTGGAAAAAAAGGCTTTTTTATGATTTTTAGTATTTGCATGCATTCTGGAGGACAAAATGACAGCTCAGCAATTGCATGTTATTCTCTCATCTCTCAGTTATGTCCAGATGTTGTTGTGTGGGTGGTGAGGCACTAACAATGCTGCTCAAAGACGATGTAGATATGCTGTCCGTGGAGGTGTTCAAGGTCAGGTTGGATGGGAGCCTGGGCAGCTTGATCTGGGGAATGGCAGCTATGCCCATGGCAGTGGGTTGGAACAAGATCCCCTCTAACCTAAGCCATTCTGTGATATCTGTAGCACACTGAAGGGAAGTGACTCCCGTTGATGGAGTAGAAGATGCATCTATGAAATCATTCACAACATGAGTACAGAAATCAGTAAAAACTTCTTCAAGCATAGAGACACCTCTTTGTAGTCAACCACACTGTCATTATATTTAGAGTCTTTTTTACAGAGGAGAGCTCACTGTATTGATTTATTTTAAACAAATGTTTTCAATTAAGCCAAAGCATTTTTCCTTCACCTCCCACTTTCCCTGAAGTTAGAGTGATTGGTATGACACATCATTACTTTTATTAGCGGCTAATAAAACGTTATCTCTCTCAGAGGAAGAGCTATGCCTACTTCACACAGGCACTTCTGAGCTTATAAACTAGATGAAGCCAGGGGTCTTGGTCACCATTAAAATTGCTCTGCCTGAAGAATGAGAAAAACATTCATGAGTAAGGTGGGCAATTAGCTATCCCCAGATGAGGAATTCTTACCAAGATCTATGCTTGTTTGAAGGTTTAGGTATGTAAAGAGTATGCTGCAGCATACTTTCGATTTCAACTTATATCAGCTATTGTGAAATAATTCCCAGATCAGTTAAGCGTTCAGGCATAGAGAATAAAATGTAACTACTGTTGTATGTGAGATCCAGCCAATTACATAAAAATGAGAACAAAAGAAGCACAAGAACACAAAAGTGTTCAAGCATCCATTATGAATAGTTCCAATTTCCCTTTTAAATGTCAAGTACAAAATATATATTTTAGATGCAAATAACACTAGAGTGTTGTTGCTAATACACTCTTGAAATTACATTTTCTTAGCATGACCTTTCTTGCTAACAATAACTTACATTTTAATTAAATCTGTGGCCATTTTCATTTCATGCCAAATATCTCCGTGCCATATATTACTGAACTTGCGTATCAAGAAAGAAAGTTTAAAGGTCATGAGCTCAAATACTTACTTGAGTTAAACTTTTTGAATAACAGATACAAAATTAAACTTGTGTGCTATCCCCACTAGTTTGTAAAAAATATTTTATTTCTGAGGTTTAAAAAACATCTTCCCCTAAATTCTACGTGTCAGAATGGCAGTGAGGTAAATATTTGGCATGGGTTTATGTTCAGTGAAGTAATTTTTTATATTTTTGGGGGCACATAATGGACTAATGCTGCTTTACTGTCTCTTGGAGGGAAGACTACCGATGGTTTCAGTAACGACGAAACATATTTTGACTTGCTTTACCAGGAAAAGCTTGTGACAGCTCCACGTATAAAAGTGGGGACCAGACTGCATTCTACAGTAAGAGTTTGAAAACTGGTGAAAAATTGATTGACACTTTTAAGGTTGTATGCCCTTTTAAGGTTGTAAGCTGAAGCTGGTAATTGTACGCTAAGCTGTCAGGAACTTCAGGCTTCTTCATGCAGAGATGCTACTTCTACTGCTCAGTGGTCTCTGTGAGATGAATCCAGGGTGTCACTTTGAGTGAGTTCCCTGAAGGTAGGAGATGCAGAAGGTAAGGAGAATCTGCCCCGACTCTCTTCCCCAAGGACACACATGCTCTTCACCTGAATGCTGCCACAGATGTGCTCCCAGTTACTGCTGACTCTAATAGGCTTCTCTGAGCTTTAGGAAACTCTGAAATCAAAGCTTGCTTGGTTTTCTCTTGCTAGTTTTCTGTCTTATTCTTCTTTTACATTGTATTATTATGCATTCCCAATTCTTGCTCTAGCCCTGAGCTTAGCAGCAGAAAGTTGATAATTCAGTTACCTACAGAGCATAAGAAACAAAGGTGTATTTTAGAACTAGGTCTTGGCAGCTCACCCTCCCTGCTGGAACATGCAGTCTTTCTTAAAAGATGTCTAATTATTCAGGTTAGCTGCTGAGATCAAGCAGTCAGATTGGACTTGCCTTTGGTATGAAATAGTCCTATTCTGAAGTAGAGCAGAGCTAGAAGCTCTGGATTAAACTTTTTACTAATTGACTTCTGGGTTTTAAAGAGAGGCAAGCTGTAAATTCTGTGTAGGTGTTCACACAATATTGGGAAAAAATATATTTTGTTCTGGCACCAAAGAGCCACAAAATGATAGAGGTCTAGACATTTTTTGTGTTGGTCATGGTGCAGTTGGGGGGGAGGGAGGCTATGGGGGGCTCCCTATATTTTGACACTAACCTCTGAGATCAGCAAATACTACAGGGGGAAAGAGTGAATTCCTGGAGGCAGAGAATGTTTGCCCTAATTACTTCATTGTTTATTGGCTCTTTAATAGCACATTAACAGCGATGGTTGTCTTGCAACAGTTGCTGTTTGCTTGTATAGTAGAATGGGAAATCAAGAAAGTAGTAGAAATAATCTGTCTCATCTTAAAGGAATAACTACCATCTTCAAAGTTGAAAACAGCCATGAGGCTTGGATGGAGACTATTTTTAGGTTTCAAACAAGTTTATGGTATGTAGGAGTTACATTCCTTCTTGCAGTGTCTTGGGTATTAAAAGTGTAATTTTATAAATACCTCTTATCCATGACTTCAGTGATAGATGGCCCAAGGGCAAGTAACATTACAATATGATTTCCTGCTGTGTCTTCAAGATTCCAAAAAGCCACATTTACACCTTTTGTCCTCAAAATGTTGAAGTGCTTTTTGCAAGGGGAAATGTCTTTCTGAAACCTTACTAGCAGGTTATTTATGCTTCCTGCAAGGTAGGGAGTGGAGGGGCAGTGCTGAACTCTGCTCTCTGGTGGCAGCGACATAGCCGCAGGGAATGGCATGGAGCTGTGTCAGGGAGCATTGAGAGGGGGTTATGAAAATGTTCTTTACCAGAGGATGATGGGCATGGATCAGGCTACCCAGAGCAGTGGGCATAGCCCTGAATTGCCAGAGTTCTAAAAGTGTTTGGACAGTACTCTCAAATGAAGGGTTTGAATTTTGGGTGGTCCTATGTGGAGCCGGGGGGGGGCTGGATTTGATGTTTCTTGTGGTTCCCTTCCAACTCAGGATATTCTATGATTTAATGAATAAGAACATTTTCAAAAAATCACTGGAAATCAATTTGAGAAATTCATTATTTTAAATGTTTTCTTAAAAACAAAACAAAATAAAATGCAACAGAACAAGCTGTGGGTTTAGCTTTTGATTGGATTTTTTTTTCAGATGTCAAATTTACGTGTGTGTCTGTTTTTGACTGTTTGGTTTATATTTGTTTTGTTTTCTTTCTTTTTCATTTTTATTTTTACTTTTTATTATGTAACAGCGTCATAAGGTAGACAGAAGTATGAAAAGAAACTATGACTTATTAGGGAATTATCAGTTAGGGGAAGAAAATAACCAATGAAGTGTATACTAGTATAAGCTCTGGATAACCAGAAGCAATTTTTTATCAGACTGAGCACTTGTTTCACATCAGTGCATCTCTAAATAAAATAAAAAACAACCCCATGGCACTGTTTATAAAAAGAAAAATAGGGAGAAGGAAAAGAAAGCCCAAAGCATTATTCTGCAGTTGTACCCCGTCATGTGAATCATGTGAACAGAAGCTTAACAGTTTAATTAAGTTAGTTTGTGGGCTGTTTTTATTCCCATGTGCTTCCAAATTCTTACATAACTTGCTATTACTTAGCCAACTAGAAAAATCTAGTGAGGTTTTGCCTCTGACAGAGGATTCTGATGTATCGGGCACACTTGGACCAGTACCTACCAAAGATAAAATCTAAGATGGAAGTTCCTTCAGTGGTTGGAGTGAGTATAGAGCTGTCAGGGAAATAAACCTTTCCTGAGTCAGCATGCCTAGGACATGGGTAAGCAACGAAGAATTGACTGTGGCTGTTCATGGGCTCACAAATAAGGTACCTTTCTCATAAGATTTTTAGATGAGAAATGAAGAAAGAGGAGGAGAAGTGACTTGGCTTCTCCTCTTATTAAGGGTTATCTCTAGAGTAAATTACAGCTAGTGAAGCATTCTATGTAAGTACTCATTTTAAAGGATAATGCAAGTTTGTTAAAGAATAATTAATGTGGAGTGCCTCCACTAATCTGAAACCTCTGACTGGCCTGCAGCCAAAGCCCTATGAAATATTCTCTTCTCTGGCTGAAAATTTGCCTGGCACTAAATGACTGTACTAATTATATCTTGAAAGGTGCATTTAACCTTTTCACCTTACTAGAAAAGTGTTAAGAACTTTATCTCCATTATGGCATGCCAGCTGTAGGCCGCTGTAAATGCCACTACTTATGCTTAGATACACTGATTTGATGGAATAGAGGAAGAAAAGGTGATACAGGAGAGGGAGAGGTTTCCAAAAATGCATTTCCTTGATCCTAGCATTTCATATCAAGTCCAGACACTCTGTGCTAAATTTCACTGTCTCGCATACTATGTGTACTTTTCTAGTTACAATTACAAACATAGTAAGATTGTATCATTAGCATACCACCATATGACAGAAAAAGGTTAATTTGTATCTCTTCTGATTGCTGAACAGGGGAACTTCTTGACTCTTCTCTCAGGATATAAATGATTCTGAATAATCTGAAGGAATAAGCACTCAGTTTCATTCAGTTTAAAATGCCCTCTGCAAGGATTAGGTGGAGAATCCTCAGAGCATTTAGAGTAGAAACAGGACTCCATATGGAAATGATGATTCTGAAGGATGTAGTGCATTTCCCACAAATACAGTTGTGATATTAGGCTTGGTTGGGCGATGAGAAACCATTATTCCATGCATTCCCAAACCCATAAATACTCTAAACATATAAAACACATTCTCTTAGCAAACCATTCATAATCCTTCGTAATCTAATAGTCCAAACTGAAACCAAAAAGATCCCCAGGCTTGCAGAGTTTTGAAAGCCCAATAAATCTGTCCTGCTGTAGGATGCTGGAGCTCAGGTTGTCCCTGAGGGATCTGGAGAAAACTAGTGTGATGTAACAGCCCTGGAGCAACAGCCAGGCAGAGTAAGCTCTCCAGTCTAGGAGTACTCTTCCTGAGGGTTCTGCCCTTGAAGTCTTGGTAATTCTGTAGCTAACTACCCCTGGATTTCCAGGCAGGGCTTTTCTGTTTGGAAAGTGTATTTCTCAAAGCAATTAGGAAACAGCTGTCATTGCTGCAAATGGATTTCAAAACTGTGGAAGAATCCTGGGTCAGGAAATAGCAATATGTACAGACTTAGAAAACATAGGTGAAAAAGTGTGGAGAAAAGATTTCCTGTGAGAGAATACAGCAGGTAACTTAGCTACTGTTTGGTAAGGCAAGTGTTAATTCTCTTCTGGATGTAAGAAAAAAAAAAAAAAAATTGTACTGTTTCTCTGCTCTGTGCCAGTTTTCCCTGTTTTGTAAATGAACTGATTAAAATGCCAGTAAAGTCTAGTGGGCCATCTAATTTTGTATCCTTATTCCAAAAGGAATTCAAGTCCAATGTTTCTCAAATTCATGAAATATGAAGAGAAATTGCAACGTTTGTGGCATGTGGAAATGAGTCCTATATCTGATGATGATCACTCTTATAGCATGGTAACTTTTGGGGGGCAAGAATATCTGCAAGGCTCTTGGAGCATAGGGTACATTTATGGATCTACATAAATGCATAACAATAGTAGTCAGTGCCCTTAGCCATGGAATTCGATAGACCTTATAATTTAATCTTAGGCAGTGCAGTGCAGTGTATCTGCAGAGTACTTTTTTTTTTTTTTTTTTTTTTTTAATGTGCCCTGTTTGACTACTTGCCACAAAATATCATGCTACAGTAGTTTTAATACTATTCAAAGGTAGAAACAAGGTGAGAGTCACCTTTCCATGCAAATAAATACTTCAACTATAATGAAATGAAGTATGAAGAGAAGAACAACTGCAGTATTATGCCATTACAAAAAGCCCAGCCTGTCTGCAGTGCAAATATTTTTGAGTGCAGTACTTCTGATGTTCCCTGGTGTATTTGAGACCCATCATCTGATGACCAATACCAGCATTTTTCTTTAGGCTTATTTCTTCACTCATGCCTCTTCTGTGTCTTGTACAAGCACCACACAACAATACACTCATGAAGAGACTGATAACTGTAGACCCAGCTTTTACTGGGCTAATGGGAGAGTCAGAGTGTTCCCAAGTAGGTTGAAGGAGAAAAATTTTACTTATGTGGAAACATCTCAACCAAATTTGAAGTTGTTGCTTATATAAAAATAGTTTTTCTTCCGGTAATGAAATTGAGGTTGTTCAAAAATGAGGAAGTTAGGTTTAAAAATCTTGTGAATTTACTTGCTGATGTTATTAAAGAGGAGGCATTTTAGCAGCTATTTTACAGAGCATTCTACTCACTTTGGCTTTTTCAGTACTGATATCTTCCATTTTATGGTGTGCAGAAATCAGCACTCGTGCATGTCTACGCTTGAATAACCATTTCTGTTTGTTAAATGGATGATGGGTAGCTCACTGTTCTCATAATGCATTCACACAGCCTCTTATTTATGCAGAAAATGGAAGAAGACTAGACAGCTTGGATTTTTATATGGAAATGATAATGAAAAGGAGTTCTTTTTTATCAAGATAGAAATTGTGCTATCTTTATTTTAAAATATAATATAAATTATGTCATAGGTATGAATATTTCTTGCCTCATTTTAGAATGACATTTCAGTATTTGCTTAGCTTTAATTGTGAGTAGAAAGATACTTCAGTATTTGCTCAGTTTTAATGGCAGGAATAATTCCATTTGCTTAAATAGCAGCGCTGAAGCATTTCAAGTTATGTGCACATTGAACTTCCTCTCTAAATCTGAGCCAGAAATATTGCTAAGATGGGTGTGATGTTATTTGAGAAGACATATCTAAACCTGACAACCACAGTGTTTTAATTATCCCTATTTTCCTACCATATTTCTCTATCAAATTCATGTTACAAGTCAGACATATTCTTCTAAGGAAGTGCAGCCTACTGACATGAGAACAAAGATTATAAAATATATGGAGATCAGAATGTTGAAGCATCAAGTCTCTGTATTTAGAAACAAACATAAGTAAATAAAAAGAAAATAAAACAATGTATTTCTTAATACTATTTATACAATATGTTGGAGAGCATGCAAAGTTGAAAGGATCCAAAGAATATCATTACGGTAAGCTTAGGGAAATCTCTACACAACTGCATTCCTTTGCATTTCAGCGTGACAGAGGTAGTGTCTAGTGTCTGAGTTTTCAATTTTCTGTTTCACAGAGGCAATTCAGCAAAAATATTTTGTATTTCAGACTTCTGCATATGGATGTAAAGACTCAAAAGAACACTTTCTTAATCTTGCTTTTGTGAGCTCTCCTCCTCTAAGCTCATTAATAGTTCATATTAATGTATTTTAAAAAGTGAGTTTCTTCTTTGATTTAAAGCTTATTTATGACTATATTTAGAAAACACATTTTCTTACTAAGTTACTTTCCCACTTAGCACACAGGAAGAATGAGATACTGTAAAGATGAACCGCAGGGTCAGATGTAGTCAGCATAGGCAGCTGGTATTGAGCACTTTGGATTAGATCAGCCATCATCTCAATTTAATGATGACATCTTCTGTGTCTCTGGTTCCAGAGAACGTAGTTACATAAAATTTTATATTGCTTCTGAAATTGGCCTGTAGAGTTGAATACCTTCTGATTACTCAGAAGCTGAGGCTAAAGGACAGAAGGAAAAAAAATCAGAGAACTGAAATTCATTCTTGAAACCTGGTTTCATATCTTAGCTGGGAGGTTAAAATTGAATGATCGATATGCAGAATGGAAATTGGTGACAAATACCAACTGACAAAGATGCAATCCAAGGCATTTGACCCATGTAACCTTCCGATTTGATAGCACAATGCTGTAGGAGATCTCGTTAGTGTGTGCTTGCGTGGAACAGAAAGAGGAATCATTTGAATAACAATGATGTTGTATTAAGCATTCCAGTCTTGTTGCAGCCTAGTGATGTTGGGTGTCTGAGAAAGACATGCAGATAGATGCAATTCTGAGAAGATACTACCTTACAGCAAAGAACTGTCTTTGGATCTTCTCTCACTACCTGTACAGAAGTTCTTGGTACTTACATAGTCTTGTGGCAAAAATGTATTCTTACACATTTAAGACTAAGTTTTATGAAAATTATACCTCCCCCCAAGAAATCTCATATTTGTGACATTAATTTTCTGTTGTTTCAGATAATGCTTGTAATGTAGACTATTTTTAATGGACTTGGTTCCCAGCTCCCATGACCGTGATGTTCTTGCATTTGGAGAGTTAGTTACAAGAAATTATGTTAACTCTTATCTTCAAGAAATCTGAATTGGAAAGGAAAACTAAAACACTGGTAGGAAAGATGGTTCTGCATTTTCTGTGCTAATGAGGAAACTGGAATTTTCATTTCTCTGATGCCAGTACTTGTCTTCAAGGGATTTAAACTAATGTTTCTTGTCATTAACAGAGAACATCATGATATTCTGTCCCTATCTGGGTAATCATCTCCAGGCTGATTAGTGTCCTTCCTCAAGAAATGACACAAGTTTTAAGTCCAACATCAGCATTGAGACGTGGCCTGGGTCTTCTTCATTCCAGGTGAGTAATCCTAGACAACTGGCTAGATGATGGTGTGTTTTCAGAGAATGCAGTCTCTGAATAAATGATTCAAACCAGTCCTAAAAGTGCTATAGGTGGGGTGTACTGAATCTGAACATCTCACTAGGAAAGAAGTATGTGGCAGGTAACATAGTTGATGGCATTGCAAAGTTTGAGGTGATATATGTAGGAAAATATTTAAGGTATATGAAGAATGTTGGGTAATGGTGTTTAAAAATAAGAGGATGCATCAGTACTCTCCTCTTGCTAAATCTGAGGACAAGCCTAGGAACTTTTATTTTCCATCCTTTTGTGTACCTACAATGCTAGTAATTCAATTAATTCAATTAGAGGAACAAAGATATGCTGAAAACATTTTCACTATAGTAATTAGAACTGTTCCTATTACAATTAGGACTAAGAAATGTTTGCAAATGTCCTAGGGGTAAAAGGACCCTTAAGTAATTACTAGAATTGCACAAGAATTGCTTCTAATTGCTGAACTTCCCAGAAATGACTTTCAGAGGAAATCTATGTAGCCAATTGCATTATTACATCCTCAGATCAATATTATATTCTTCTCAGTGCATGGATACCCACAGGGCAAAGCAGCAAACTATTAGCATTTCATTAACAATATGCCACTTCACAAGACTATTGCTCCAATGATTGATACCTCAGGTAGGACATATCTTCAAATGTCCTAAAAGCTAGTAATCTTCTCTACTTTTTCTTTTCTTTTCTCACTATTTATTACAGCAAATAAATAAAATTGCTGTGATAGTCAGATTTTAATTTTAAACACTTTCAATGGAATGAGTGCATGTGGTCAACAGCAGTGCAATTTTTTCCAGTGTATTTACCAATGTATTTTAAAGCTAATAAAAACAACACAAAAGTCTAATCCTTTCAGCTTATAGTCAGACTTATTTTTCTTTATTTCTGTATAAAATTCCTTCTAATTAGTGGCAAGTGTTTAAGTGGGACACTATCAGAGGTGTATTTACCTCTTCACGCTGAGGCTCCATTTAAATTCAGATGAAAGTGTACCTTCCTAAAAATGAAGTCTCTTGTACATTTGAAGAGAAGAAAAAAGTTATAACTATCTCTAATTTGATCTCAGTCATAGATAGAGCCACCGGTGTTGTATGTAGAAATGTCAAATTAAGATCCATCAGCCTTGTAAAGTCACATGAAAGGAAGAAACAAACAAGCAAACAAACAAACAAACCTGCCAGAACTAAAACCCTGAAATTTCTTATGTTCAAGTTGAAACACACTACATTTTTGGTTTTAATTTAGAGGGACCAGAAGCATCCAGCTTCTTCTATTCACTCAAAGAGGCATTTAAGAATTCAGAATTTAAATTTTTTCTACATTTCTGAAGTGGAAAAAAATTAGGATGAGGCCTTTTTTGAGTGATTTTACAGGGGAAATAATCTTTTTAAGCTGAAATCTGGATTTAAACAGATATGCTCTTTGAAAAATTAATTGGAATGTAGTTGCTTGCAAAGTTGTGTAGAAGACATTCCCTCAGATCACCTCAGATCATTTCTTTCAGTCTTGCTCAAACAACTGTATTGATGTTCAAAAGTGCATGTTCATAAAATCCCTGTGTTACTGGTATATATTTAAGGTTTTGACTAGAGTATATATAAAATTAATTAGTTGGCAAAGATTAAGTGTATATTTTTGGGACAGAAAAACCCAAGAGGTTAAGACGAAATGTAATGCTGCATTCACAAAACTTTTTTTTTCCATAGCAAATAATTAAACTTTAATTCAGAGACTGTTTCCATTTTGTATGTGCATTACAGAAACAGTACGCAGTTGATACAAAGGAAACTGATGAAGAATTATTTAGATGAATATAAGCTGTTCTAATTGCATCTGTACAAAATATTTGGGGCTAATCACATTAATTTTGATAGTTCTATGCTTTTGGTGGCCACAGAAGATTTAAAATTAATTCTGTTTATTAGAATATAAAGAACACTATTGTCACTTTAGTTACGAGTATCATAAATATCTCAGAATAGAGCTTAGTCCCATATAATTGGAATCACTTTTGCTGTGAGGGGTAAGTGAATAAGATCTCAGGCAGTGAATACAAATATAGCCTATTACACATTATTCAGTTAAAATATTAATGTTTTATGTACATTTAATGTATTTAATGTATTGCATTGCATATATCTTAATAACAGCAACCATTAAGTGAAGCAGTTTTTTAGCCTGATCTTTGACATTAGCTATTTTCTGTAACTTTTTATTAAGAATTACACAAAAGAAAGAATGCACTAATAGGCTCATATTTGCTAAGAAGATAAAGAAAACAGTAATAGATGCTGTATGATAGACCGTTTCCAGCAGCAAATGACCAGTTGATTTAGTATTTGATTTTATAATGTTTTAGGCCTGATTCTCTGACATCTGCACCAGAGTACTTTTTATGGAACAGGGTGTTTATATCAGCTTGAAAGAGTAGAATGTGTAGTACCTGATGCAACCAAAGCAGATCTGAGACAGTTTGTATCAGCTTACCCAGAATCTTTCACCATAACTGGGATAAATATTTGGGTTTGAAAGGATTTTGTGTTTGGTGAATGGATTAGACTTGCCATGAACCCAGATTCATTAAAACCTGGTGAAATAAAGTCAGAATTAGGGCTTCTGCAAATAAACTGGTACTAAATTTTTCATTCTGTTTTTTTTGTTTTTTTAACCTCTGGTCTTTATCCAACAATTTTTGTTCCAACAGGATGGGTAAAATAGTCACGTACAAAAATTCCATTTAATATTAACTGACTTCGCTAATTCTGAAACATTATTTGTGTATGTGTGGCATCAAGAGGAAGAGATGTGAAAAGCCAATGTTAATGCTAAGGATAAAACTACAGCACTACAGGCTGTGATTCTGATCTGGAAAGAAGAATCGGTGAATACATAGTTCTTCACTTTTTTCTTCTCTGTCACACTAAGAGACTTCTTAAAAATACATCATATTCATCACCAGTCACCACAGGCATCAGCTCCTTTCCCCTGTAGTGCCACTGAGAGGGATATGCATCAGAAACTAACAATTATGGAAGTGGAAGGGTTAAAGGAAGTAAAAGATATTAATGGAGGTGTCAGGAAAATTAATTTGGTATTTTAAGAGTTCTGTTTTGTTTTTTTTTATTTTGTTCTTTCCTTCAGGAAATATTCAGTATGGTATCATAGCAATTTACACTTCTTTTGGAAAGTGATTTATCCTTATCCATTTACAGCAGAGTTCCTGCTGTTCACTTTATAGTTTTGTTTTTCGCTACTTTGTTGAGATACGACATTAGTTTGCTTTCACATCTTTTATTCATTTAAAGTATATGAAAATTCCCCAAAAATGTATTACTATATGAATTCTGGAAAATACAATGTAGGTTTTATTATAGGTTGAGAATATAAATACTTATATTAACAAACAGAAGTCTGTCTTGCTAGAAGAAATGGCAAGATTTGTATATCTCAGTTCCATTTTCAAAATTCAAGGTAAAAGTATCTGTGAACCATAACATCCAGTCTATTTGTAAACTGGTATGTTTTCTTTATTGTCCTGGAGTGGTACTTTCCATCTTGACTTTACAGCTCTCACATGAAGATTGGTTTGCAGTGTGCATGCATCCTTCCTGCTGAATTAAAATTTCACCCTTTGCTCATTGGAAAAGTTTGAATTCTAACTATAGGTTAAAGGATTTAAATGTGATCATAATATGAGAGCTGCTCCTAACATAGTGCCTCCTGTTTCATGATCTTGGCCTATGACACCAGAGGTGGATGTTAGTGGCTCAGTAGAGGCTGAGTTTTCCCACCAGTATTCAGTTACATGTTGTTGTCATGTGACAGATGGCAGCAAAGGGAACTCTGACAGAATGATGTCTGACATGGAAGTGTGTATAAAGCAAAAGTGTGAATTCTTCCATGCAGAAAAAACTTGTGCCCATTGAAATTCATTGATGCTTTCTGAACATTTATGGCGACCAAAGAGTGGATGTGAGCACAGTGAGATGGCTGGTTATGTGCTTTAGCAGTGGTGGCTGTGACAGTGGGTCACCTCTGCATGCTCACCAGAGGGCTTTTGTTCATTGTGGACAAAAATGCATAACTAATTGTGGTGATTGTGTTAAAAAATAGCATTTTGTAGCTGAAAATTAGCTCTATCAAGCTGTTTTTTTTTTTTGTATCTGTTGCAGTTTCCATAAATAAGGAATAATAAATACCAAAAAAATAATAAATAGGAGGCTGTACTGCGTTAATATTGGGTTACAATTTAGGTACATCATTTTATCTTTTAACATGAAGAGGTTTAACACACAGTGCCTTTACATTATTCGATATTAATATAGATCCTGTTTAAATCTAACTTAAACTGAATCTGATTCATTTGCTATGCTGTACTTTGTTTTAATACATATTTCCATTTGTATATGTTTATAAACTGAACATTATTTTACAGTTTCCAGAACTGATAGCCAGAATTTTGTAGCAGGACGCATTCTATATAAGCATAATATGCTTAAAACTGTGATACTGAAAGGCACCCAGTCAGTTTCTATAATTATCCATGCAGTATTATCCATTAGTTTAGAGCTGCAGCAAAGCAGGAATGGAGAATGTTTGTTTTTTTTTTTATACTGGGCTTGTTTGTTTGTTTGTATTAATCTTGTATGTAAATATTTTATAATTTTATTTTGCAATTTCACAAGGCAAGAGTAAGCAATTGAGCCTTTTAAAGTATTCTTATTTCATTTACTTCAAAAGAAAGCACAAATATTTGCTTAAGGAAAATTGTTTGGGTGTCAAGATTTGTGGCAGGTGTAAGTTGACTGAATCCATATGGAATCTTAGTTAAAAATGATTCAACCATAACATCAAACCCCTTGTTAAAAAAGATCACAGAAATGCAGAACAGCCTAATTTACTACGCATCTTCAGGAAACTACCTTTTCACTTAGACTGACTTGCATATCTGTTATATCTGTGCTACTTTTACTGAAAATCTATTAGGACTCACAGAAATGATCCTGGAGAATCTCATTACTCAAAAAGCAGAGCCCTCCAAAATCCTGCAGAATTTCTCTATAAACCATATATTGTAAATATTTCTCCATAACATCCCATATTATAATGCTTCTCTCAAGTCTACAAGGTCTAGACTAAAGCTTTAGACTGTGAAGAGAAATGCATGACCAAAATCATTCCAGCTTTTCCCACGTGAATTTCACCTTCAACTGCAGTTCTGAACACTAAGATTGCTGGCAATTTTAGATTACACCTTGATCATGCTTCAGATGCTGTGAGAAATCTGGTACAAATCAACAGATAATAATACATGGAAGATAGTTTTTGCTGAACAAAATCTAAAAGCACTGACTAATTCTATATCACAATTGTAGGCAGTGGAACTACTCAGAAATACAAACAACTTTGAGCAGCGTATCTAAGGTACAAAATTTTTGCAGTGGAAAAATGAAAATCCACCAGAGTTTTTTCCCTGTTAGACAGCATGTTATACTACTACAAATGTATAAAATCTCCAGGTAGTTTCAAGCTACATGGCAAAACTGAGACATTTTTTTGTAAATGTCCCTCTCCACTCTTCAGTAAAACATAGTCAAAAAAAGAAATGTCCTTTAAGTGACCATTGTGGCTTTTATTATCTGTTTAATGTATCAGTAGGCTATGCCTGATAGTTCATGGGATCCAGTGCAATGGTTGTTGAAATGATATGGTTTATAGCACCATGAAACAATAATTTTAGAGAAGAAATTCCCAGCTTTCTCTTAAAGTTTAATTTGACTCGTACTCTTCCATTTGCTGATTCTGTGGATTACACACTCTACATAGGCTGCAGTATTCAAGGATTTCCAGGACTTTAAAAAGGGACACACAGAAAAATGCAGCTTTCATTTACTTTAAAAGGCTGTTAAAGCAATTTGTAAAAACAAATTACAATAATGAACAGCTACTCTGTTCATTGTCTTAACTGAGCAAAATGTTGGAGTTGTCACTTATTGATACAGTGACTAAAATGTCAGTTCAATTATGCCAATTTGT
Source organism: Perdix hodgsoniae (assembly GCA_035772895.1). Lineage (NCBI taxonomy): Eukaryota > Metazoa > Chordata > Aves > Galliformes > Phasianidae > Perdix > Perdix hodgsoniae. The sequence continues at coordinate 26,533,761 of JAPSGF010000002.1, forward strand.
CCCAGCTTTTAATATAGTAAATATTCCCTGTTACTGGTTGTAAACTAAAATAAATAAAATTGCTGTGTTGAGACCTTAAAACATTTTATAAATGCCCTGGTAAGTTAGATCACATCATAGCACAGCACTTTCTTGCAGAGTCATTGATGGAAGAGTCATCCAGAAGACCCATGACAAGCTGAGTAAGACAGTGCTGAAAAGGAGTCCTCTGGAAACCATTCACATACTGTTTTCTGGAAGCCTTTAGAAGGTGAAGAAAAATTAGTCTGGGAATTTAACCAGGTCTCGGATGTGAGATGTAAGAGCTTTTAAGATTAGTAAATACTGCCATAATCTTTTACTTTTCTTCTTGTTTCTGACTCTTGTGTCCTTGCTATTCAGAATTTGCAAAGTGACTCCTGCAGACTGGTGATGGGAGCAGGTACTTGAGCATTAAGGTATCTCTAGGGATGGCAGAGTACTAGGATTTTTCCATCTAAGTTCTTGCATGTTTCTAACTGAATACACCTTTGGTTATTCATCTTATGTTGCAGCTGGTTCTGATTAACACATCTTTTCTCAGAGACGGCAAAAATGTCAGGTACATTTTTCTCCTCTGTACTTAGCATTTTCTATTATCAATGATCTTGGAGTTTCCCAGACAAAGTGCTCATTTTGCATAGATTTTCTTAGCTGTTCCTCTTGTTGACTGGAGTGAAAGTAGATTTTTCAATGTAGGGTTTGAATTTCAGAGAGGAAGTCATCTAAAGAGAGAACATTGCGACACCTGGAGTTCACAGCTCTTTTATGGATTCATTTTGCTTTTCCTCTGACACTGGTAGTGTTCTCAGAAAAAGTAACGTTTATTCCAAATCAATCATTAGCATTGTGTGATTATATGATATCCTGACTTGCTTTTAATGGATTATATCTTAAGTCATGCACAAAATTTGTTCTTGAACTTTGATATTTTCAAAACAGTTTAGAGTCAAATTCACTTAAGTTCTAATTTTCCTCTAAAAAAAAAGCAGAATCTTGCAATCCGTAGAGAAACGCTACAATGCACCACTAGTCAGTACAGTCTGATGCATTTGCTTTCTTAAAGAATGAGAGAGGAAAATATGACAGTAAGTCAATTTGAAGCTCTCTTTTATTTTATTTCAATAACGTTGCTAGTAGTTTTCCTGTAAAACTCAAAATAATGTCACATTGATGACATTGCCATGTACTATTAGAAAATGATTTTTTTAAAAAAGGAAGTGTCTCGAGAATCATTAGGTCTCATGAGAAAATAGTTAAGAAAATGATTAGTATCATTTAGTTAACTTAAAACTCCTCACTGAGTTTTATGATGAGTGAAAACTACGTAGATTTTTCATATTTGGTATTCAGCACATCAAACAAAATATATGCAGGAGCCAGCGACAGCAGCATAAATGCTAATTGATAGGGTGCTGGGAATGATTTTGTATTAAGTGCTAATCAAACTGTTTTCCCACTTATCAGTGTTACCACTCAATAACTGACAACTTGAAGGTGTTGAAAATCTGCTGAGTTTTCCAAGGGGCTCTGACTGCTGTATTCTGCACTGAATCCAGGAAACACAAGCAGTAGTTTTCTTACTACTTAAGCGTACTTTCTTACACTTAACTGTGCTGTGTTGCATGTAACACATTGGGATTGTGAACATTGCGAATGAATACTATATCTGTCCTGTGTAAAGGAGACTAAATTGTCGGTCATCTAATGAGCTTGGAAAGACAAGAATGAAAAGCATTTCCAGAGGTTAAGAAAGGGACTCTGTTTTTAAGGTTTTTTTCCTTCTTCTATCATCCTTCATAGATTTTCTGTTCAATACTGCGCTTTGTGTGCTTGTGTTTCTTTTATACTTGTGATTATTAAGATGCTTATTGTGGCTTACCCAGCAGGAAGTTCACCACACAGTCATCTGCTCACTCCCCCTCCTTCACAGTGCATTGTGGAAGAGAACTGGGAAAAAAACAGCAAAGTAGAACTTGTTGATTGAGATAAAATATCATTTACCAAGACGGGGTTGGAAAAAAAAAAAAAAAAAGTAATAATGATGATGATTTATATTTACAAAACTGTGTGCAACACGGTTGCTCACCACCCTCTGACTGATGCCAAGATAGTCTCTAAACAGCAGTTGTCCCCCTGGTTAATTATCTTCATTTTTATGTTTTGTTTTTTTGTTTGTTTGTTTTATTTTCATGTGCTGTCATATTATATGGAATATCCCTTTGGGGAGCTTAGATCAACTGTCATGATTCTGTCCCCTCCCAGAAAAAGTGGTAATGCACTGGCACAAGCTGCACAGGGGGTTGTTGGAGTCACTGTCCCAGGAGGTGTTCAAGAAACTTGTTAATGTGACACTGAGGGATGTGGTTAGTGGGTCTGGTGGATATGGGCTGATGGTTGCAATAGATGACCTTAGTTTTCTTTTCCAACCTCTATGATTTTATGATGTATTTGCCATTCTAAACTTTGGATCATTTTTTTCAGTTGAAAGAAAATTTCCTTGGAGTGGAAATGGCAGTGACCCAAATCTGGTGTGATACTGCCTGCTACCTATACGGTGGACTCTATCTCAGTAGTGGACAGACAGGGCAGTTCTAGAATAGTCAGCAGCTCAAGGCACAATAAGCTGCAGACCTGGGGTATGTTGCTATGAGATTAGCTGTAGGAATGTGTGGGTGTTAACATTTAGCCCATGCACACAAATGGGGTTTCTGTGTAGTATTACTGATATCAATCCTGAATGCATGTTAATTACAAGTCATTACTAAATCAACAAACCACTTCATCCTGATTTGGTTTAAACAATGTAAACTGTGCTGTTATTCCATGTAACAGATAGCAAGAATGCAATACCATTGCTACTGAGGTCTGTGATAACTGGAAAATAATTAAGAAAACTACTTTTGCTAAAATACACAATTGATAATATTAGCTGTCAAGATCTGTAAAAAGTATTTTTTTCTAAAAGATGTGGTTTAGAATTTTTTCATTATTGTGTTTTTATTTTTTAATTTTAAATGTTTAATTTAAATGTTTAAAAGTACTGGCAAGCTCTGGTTAAGATAAAAAACTATGAAATGCACTTGCATATTCAAAAAAAAAAAAAAAAAAAAAAGAAAAAAAAAGAAAGAAAATAAAAGCAGTGCCAAAAAGCTAAAAGATAGAAAAAATCTACCTGTTAAATTCAATTGCTCCACAATAATTCCTACATCTTTGCTTACTGTCCTAGTATTTTTTTTAGTTAAATTTTATATTCTAACAAGATGATGATTTTTTTTTAAAGGAGAAAATACGGAAATTTCAAATTATTCGCATGTTTGTGAGTAATACTGAATGCCACCCTTAGTTAAAAATACACAGTAAATTAACTTTTCCCTTAATATAAGTGATATTTTAGAGCTACTTTAATTATCCATAATAGAACATCAGATTAGTCTGAGATAAATTCTCATAGGAAAAAGGGATGTATTTATTGATATAAATTTGGCTCTTACAGTTTGACTTGAAAGAAATACTTAAGCCTAGAAAATCAGTTCAGAAAAAAGTTGAGCACCAAAATCATGTAGGGAGGATTGCAAAGTACTATGTAAAATGCAAATATTTGTTCTCTGTAGTCAGATTTTGAAGATTTCCAACTGTGTCAAATATCCTCAAATTAGATGCTCAAGACTTTCTTTTTAACTTGTTAAACATATATCAAAATACTTCCAAAATATTTAAAAGAATTGCAACCGAGGCATGTGTCCAATATGTTGTTTTGCAAAAAGAGATAAACTGGAACAAAAAAATTCAGAAAGTTTTTCAGCTACCAAATTTACTGCATTATGTCACAGAAATTAATGAAAGTGCAGCAGTTTCCAATAATTAAATTGGATTTCAGATTTAATTCTTCATCTCTTTCCCTGCTAAACTACATTAATGTGTAATGCCTTGAATGAAGCAGTTTCATATTGCAATCTTTGATACCACCATGATTAAGAATATCACTAAGACACTTTTATTTCTTTTCTTGGGAAAAAAAACAAAACAGTATTCTTGGGGAAAATAGTAAATACTGGAAGTAATACTGAAATCAAAGTAATTACTGACATATCTATATTTTTCTTCTGCTGCTTTTCATTTAATTTATGTCTCACTGTGGATCATGGGTACTCCATAAAAATTCTAGAATTCTAAAAAACTAGCTATCAATTCATTGCAATTCCAGCACAGAGGCAATGTACTTAATTTGGAAATATTAAAAAAATAAAAAAGACTAGGAATAAAAGAACAATATAAAGTTCTAAGGGGAAGAATAAATTAAGATTTGCTTTAATATGACGAAGGTTGTAGTTTCCAAGTTTTATTCTCTCTGTTTAAATGTATGTAGGAAATGCTGATGTGCAATAGAAGATAGTCTAATTTCAACATGACCTAAAGATGCAAAACTGAGGTCAAGTCCTCATTTTACTTTCTGATCATAATCTAGTAAGAGAAAATCCATTCATTGAGAAGTTTGCTTGCTGAAAATAGAGTAGGGAGGAGAGTAAAGCCACGTGTAATCTTGTGTTTAGCATTGCTTTGCATGTTCTCTTCCCCTGAAGTCTGAACAGAAGGGATAATGTGAAGTTAAAATAAATCACACTGGTAGAGTCATAAAGTGTTCTGCTGTTTTTCTGCTGATGTAGATTCACTCTATGAAACAGAATGCTAGAAAAACATCAAGATTAGTAGAGTAGAATTATAAGCTAGATGGAATTACTAGGAGTTAGACAACTGTATCTGGATTAAAGACTTTGGAAGGTATTCAGTCTTGAAATGGATCATGTTATAGTTTGCCTTACTATGTCTACTACTATAATTATTAACGGATGCTAACATCTCACAAACTGAAATACTACTTGATTCTCTGTTTAGTCCCAAATAGGATGAACCATTAACAGATTAATGCCTGTTTGATCTTCACAGGAAGAAAAATTTAATTCCTAGAACTGTATGAGTTCCAGGTGACATAGAAATGATAATAATGTTGGTGATTTGTAAATTTGTTAGTCTGTAAAGATATAGATTCCTTTCTTCACTGGTAGATTTGTACAGTTTAGAAAGGTTAAATTGCCTTTCTAGTATTCCTGAGGGATCTAAGCACCAGAGATGTTTTTCTGAGGCAGCTCTTACATATGAGGGTTTCATCCCTGTACTTATACCAAAGAGAGACTAGAAATTCTTTTCCCAGGTAATTAACATTTTTGAAGGTTTTAAGAGCTTCTTGTTTTGCATAAGGATGAAATTGAATTTTGTCACCTAATAGTTTGGTCAGTGACTTAACTGAAGATTGTTTTCTGGGCAGAAATGTTCCTGGCTCCTGGACTCTGAGAGATGTCCTTAATACAGGTGTATGAACAACTAGAAGAGACATAGAGAAGAGTAGGAAGAATTGATTGAGCATTTGGTGCAATGATGTGAAGAGTTATACTGCAATTTAAGAGAACCTGTGTGGAGAAGATTAATTTAAGAATGTGCTTCAAATAAGACACTTGATAAAAACAAAAATGAAGTTTAAAAAAGTTGCTAAAAAAAGTTTACTGAATGGTGAAATATTCTTTATTACATTTAATTCACATAGGTAAGGACTTTTGCTTACCTAACTGAAATAAAGTGATAGTGCTACTGCACGTTCTCTGCAAAGCTAGCAATGACAAAAATGCTTGTTTAAGAAATGCAGAATCATTGAATCACAAGGTTGGATACGACTTGCAAGATCATCTAGTCCAACTGTCTTCCCATGTGTGGTGGAGGTGTGGCCTCACCAGGGCTGAGTACTTGTGGCCACTTCCTTGGGTCCTTTTGGTTTTGTTGCCTGCGAGAAGAGGCCAAACCCCTCCTCATCACAACCTCCTTTCAGGAAGTTGTAGAGTGCAATAAGGTCTCCTCTGAGCCTCCTTTTCTCCAGACTAAACAATTCCAGCTCCATCAGCCGCACCTCATAAGATTTGTGCTCCAGACCCCTCACCAGTTTTGTTGCCCTCTGTCTCTGGACACGCTCCAGGGCCTCAATGTCTTTTTTGTAGTGAGGGGCCCAAAACTGAATGCAGTACTCGAGGTGTGGCCTCACCAGAGCTGAGTACAGGGAGGTGATTACCTCCCTGCTCTTGCTGGCCACACTATTTCTAATGCAGGCCAGGATGGCATCAGACCTCTTGGTCACCTGGGCACACTGTCAGCTCATGTTCAGCTGAGCATCATCCAACACCCCCAGGTCCCTTTGCTCTTCACAGTCACCCAGCCACTCATCCCCAAGCCTATAGCACTGAATGGGGTTATTGTGGCCAAAGTGCAGGACCTGGCACTTGGCCTTTTTGAACCTCATCCCATTCCCCTTGACCCAGAAATCCAGCTTATCTAGATCCCTGAGAAGGGCCTCCCTACCCTCAGGCAGATCGTCACCACCTCCCCGTTTGGTATCATCTGCAAACTTTCTGAGGGTACACTCAATCCCTACATCTAGGTCATCAATAAAGATATTAAATAAGATGGGCCCCAGTACTGACTCCTGGGGGACATGACTTGTAACGGGTCACCAGCTGGACTTAATTCCATTAACCATTACCTGTTGAGCATGGCCCTCTAGCCAATTTCTTACCCAAAGGACGGTATACCTGCCTGTCCAGGCCACGGGGAGCCAGTTTCCCAGGAGAATACTGTGAGAGACTGTGTCAAAGGCCTTGCTGAAATCCAGGTAGACTACATCAACAGCTTTTCCCTTGTCTACCAGTCTGGTCACCCAGTCATAGAAGAATATGAAGTTGGTCAAGCACGACTTGCCTTTCATGAACATTTTCTGGCTGAATATAAAACTTAGCTTCAACTAATCCATTAGTCTGAAGGCATTTCACTCGTGTTCTCACTTGCTCAAAGTATGAGAAAGTATCTCATTTAATAAATTAATATTTTCCAGCAAAACATTACTTATCAGCTTTCTACTTGTGTGAAACATAGTGTGGGGAATCCATAATGGTTGTTTTCTCCTGCTTCATTCTATGTACCCACTTCCAACAGAAATCAACATATTTTAATATTAAACAAAAATCATGATTTAAATAATTTCCCTGAATATTAAGGTCATTAAGAAGCATCAAGCTCTCAAATCCATTAATGTAATATGAGTAGTGTCGCCTGAAGTAACGCTTCTGATTTTATTGCTTAAAGATAACATTTGGATAAAGTGACCATTCCTTTACAAATGAGTTTTGAAATGAAATTACTGCCCTTATAGAACTTAATTTAATTAATCTTCTAGATGAAGGCAGTAGTTAGTAAGAGAATTTGATTTTGTTTAGCCCCACTCATGAATATTAATATTCAATAAAATGATGCTTCTGTTTATTCATGAATATTATACAAGTGCATTCAGAGCTCTTCATCTACAAGTTACCATGAATTTTTTTTTGTTCCTCTGTTTTTGTCATCAAAATATGATTTTTCTTAGTTACATTTGTATAAAATTTTAACAAAAATTGTGGTAAAACTTTAGATTAAGGGAGGAAAGAGTTACTGACTGGGGACCATGCCCACCTTAACTGTACTGTTTGTGTGATTTAAGAATTAAATCTACAACACCTGACATTTTAAATTGCATAATTATACTAGAATGCATAAGTAAATAGAATTTGGCTTTTAATTTCCTGTGTGAACAGAATCCAATTTCACTACAAAAATCATATAAGAAACTTTTTTCCTGCACGGTGAATTATGTAATGAGCAAATCATTTGAACAGTATTAACCTGGATGCAATAAACTCAGACCTGATAATGCCAAAGTAAAAATTTTATAGATTCACCATTCATCTCGACCTGGAAGTTAGCCCCAGTTTTGCAGTGCCCTTCTGCTTCTCCCTTCCTAGAGCTGGGGCATCTAGTGGCACAGCACTGCAGGGCCAGCAGCTCCCACTCACTACTGTCTTTGTGCTAGTTAACATGGTGAGGACCTAACAGGGGTAATAGGAAATTTATAAATATATAAATTTAAAAAATTTATTAAATTATAAATCTAATAATTCACTGTTGTTCTACCTTCTCTATCTAGTTCTGAAACAGAAGTTTTTGCACATCACAGATTTGACCTGAAGTAGCAATTGTCTTGTTCTCTGCATCACTCTCATTCAAGTGAGTTCTTCAAGAAACCATGATACTACCATGAACTGAATTGTGTTTCAGGCAATTTGACTGGAACTTTTAAAATAATTTAGGTACATCATGGTTATAAGAGTTTTTACTTCAAATTTTCTGATGTTCCTGGATAGTAAATAAATGAAAGGATTTCACTTGCTTTCTTAATTGTATCACAGCAAATTGATTCTTGGTACATGACCTTGTCACTCATTTGGTAAAACCTCCTTAGGAGTTTGTGAAGAAAAGATGGTAGAGAAGGGGCAATTCTATTGAGTTTGGATCTATGATTTCATCTGAACTGAGAAACAATCCATATCTATGTTTTGGAAATTGCATATTTGTATGTGTTTTCCGTCCTGAGAATGTTTCTTACAAAATGCCTTTATCATTTCTCAATTAAATACTATAGGTACAATGAAGAATTCCTTAAAACTTAAGAACACTGCATCCTGAAGGCTAAGATGCAACATAATTTTGATGGTATTATGTCGTTATGCTATGAGATACATTCCTTTTTCACTTGAGTACAGTCTCTTTCCTTACAGAGTTGAATCTGCAAAGATGCTACTTCTCTTGGCAGGAGCTGTGCATTTCCCACAGATAAGTTGAAACCCTGACAAAAAAAAAATTATCATCAATGGAAAATTAGTTTTGGTATTACTGAAAAGATGGTTATTCCACCGTCAATACTATGCATGGTGTGGCACATACATGTTTCTTTATTGCTGATTGGTACAAAATATGTAAGTCCTGATCTAGTACAATACTGCAGTTTAATTCTGTGTTTGAAGAGATTACATTTTTATGTTGAGACATTTAGACATTTACTTGATGTGGATGTTTTCCAAAAGCTAAGATGAAATAATGAAAAATGATTTTCCCAATCTAGTGCAACTGTTGTAAGAAATGTAACAGCTGGTGATCTACAGTTCAGTGACAGATGAACAGACTGATCTATTCACCTGCAGAGTGTAGATAAAAATTAATAAGAAAAGGAGAAGTTAAATAGTAAATCAACAAAAGGGAGAAGGTGAAAGATGTGCAGCAGCGTATTCTTGTGTAATTAAGTTAGAAATTCTGATCAGCTATTAAAAGAAAAGATGAGGTTTGAGGAGTTAGAGCAAAAAATTTGGTAAAGGAAGCTAAGACTACAGTTGATAACAGAGGAGCTCAATTTGTGTACTTCTTAGGAGTCATTTCTTTACAAACTTACTTGCAGATAAAAGTTGTTTTAAAATACCAATATGGAAATATAGACTGTGTTTTTTGTCTTTTTGCTTTTGGAATAGAAGTCTTAATCTTTTGGGTGTACGTGGATGGAATAAAACATAAGCACTTGAAATTAGGTCTGAAGGGGGATCAGATATCCTCCTGAATTTTGCTGGGGTAACCTTCTTCCATGTATACTTGCTGCTGCCCAGAGCGAAGTGGCAAACACACCCCCCTTACTGAATCTTGAAACCAAGGTATAGATAAAAGACACACTAAATAATAAATCTTATTTCAGAAGGTATTCTAGAAGCAGTTATGTAGCCTTTCACACTGGAGTTTCATATCTTCAACTCAAGTTGAATGTCCTCTGGTTTGGACATTCTTCATCCTCTCTGTTAAACCTATGCTTTGAAACAACAAAGACTGACAGGATGAATCTTGGCTGTCAGCGTGCAAAAAGAAGGCACGTAGGATATTATTGTTATGCTATTTCTTTGAAAATACTTTCCTAGTTACTTGAAGAATATAGTTCCAAGATTATTGTGATTCTCATTTTCATTACAAAACCATTATCACCATGACCAAACAATCCCAAGAGAAACAAAAGGGAAGTATATACTATTCCCTATTTAATATGCACAATTAGAAGAGCATGTGCCATATGGCTCTGCTTTCCTTTACAGAAGTTCTGTGGTGAAGTAGACTAGTGCTTGCTTTTTTTCCAAGATGTTATCAAATTGTAATTCTTCCCCATCCAAACTTTCTTTGCATTATACTGATATAAACATTTTCTAAAATACTGAACAGGTCATATTTGTCATTCACTGAGTTTTCTGGGCCTGAGCCAAGGTCTCTGCTGTGATGCAAGTATATCCCTTCCCTAGCTGCATGTTACATGCTCTGCATAAAAAACTGTGACAAAAAAAATATTGCATGCAGTTATAGTATATATTTTTTTCTGTCTCTGTTCAGATATGTTCAGGAGACTGCTCAAAGGCAATAAGCACTCAGTGAGAAACGTTTACATGCCAAATTTGTGCCCTCCAGCACAGCTGTTTCAGTTGCAGATGTCTTTCAAAGAAGTTCACAACAGCAACTGTTTTCATGAAGAAAAGGTCTTCTCTTCCTGCTGTTCCTTACTCTTGATCGTGAGATTGCATTATACCATTTCTTCTCAGTCTCTCAAGAAATACTTTTTTTCCCTCAGAAACCAACTTTGATTTCATGATTTCAAATGTTAAAAGCTTATTTAAGTAGGAAAGAGCTGTACGTAGTCTGAAATTATAGCTGTTGCTTCCACATGCCCTTAGCTTTCATAGTTTTCTCAGGTTAGTCAATTATGACCCCCCATCTGGATTACAAATAAATAAAAACTGCAATTTAGTCATAAATTGTTGGAAGTATTTATTTATTCTGTAGATAAATAATTTATTAGCATGTGATTATTCATATTAACAGCTGAAATACTATTGTGAAAGTGACCAATATTCTCTTACTTGACAATATTTTCACCAGGTTGGAAAACTTTCAGTTTAAATTCATTTTGGAAAGAGAACCACAGAAAGACTAGATTTATTACTCAACAGATGCTCATCACATTGCTTAATGCTTTATTTCATGGTCCATATTCATCATCCTTTCTGATTCTTAGATCTATACCCTGTTATTTTTGAACATCTGGTGTTCTTTCTCTTCCATGTTTTTAAAAGTGTAATTCGTTTGGGCAAAGTGTTTTCTTCTTGTAATGCTCTTAATCCTCATGGGTGTTTGGAATATAGGCAGGAGAGTAGATGTGCTGCGATTAAATGTAAGGATGTTTACAAGTTTTTTCATTTTCAGAGGAATTTAAATTTGCTTCTTCAATGACATCATCTACTGGCAGCCTTTGACATAAATCTGCTCTTCCTAGGAACTCAGTCAGACTGTCCTTGCAGAAGAATTTGTTCTGTAAATATTTGATCTGTGTGCAGACTTCAAGGTAAATTAAAAAATAAGCAAGCCTAGATTTATATTTTAGGAACTTAAGATTGGGAATATAGTTTATTCAAAATTTACAAATTGTTTATTATATTTTAACATTAACCATTTGCCCTATGTTTTACTTTTTGGTTAGTACATGTGTCTAGTGGGACTTTTGTAATGTCATTTGAATGGCTAATATATCAATACTGAAAGGAAAGGTTGCATTCTTGACATCTCAGTAGAAGACTTTAAAATCTTTAATTTTTTTTTACTTTAATTATTTGCTAGTATCTATTTTCTCTGTTTAAAAAATAAAACAAATGTGAAAATTTCAGTAATTTGCTATAGTGATATAGTAGATACTTTGCTAAGAAAAATGAACATTTGTTGTTGAAAGCTGAGTTTTTTTAATTCAATTACAGGTTTGTTTTGGCAATGATTAATAATCTGTTTTTAATAACATGCAATGCAGATAAAGAATAATGTTGCAAAATTAATTCCTCATCAAGCATATAATGAAGTTTTAAACGCAGGATATTTTCTTGATCACAGTACAGATGGAAACATATCCTGATTCAATGAAATGGGGGGGAGGGAGGGGCGGGTGGCAGAAAATAGCCCATGAAATAGATACTGATTAGAAAAGTTGCTTAGCAATATTTGCAAGAGTTGAAATAAGTAATGTCTAAGATTTGACTTAACAAAACCATTTCTGATTTTGTTTACACTTGGTTTCTCACTTAGTGATTTGCTTAGTGGTACTGTTAAATTCACCCCTTAGGCACCTCTCTCTCCTAGCAGCCATCACCAAAACTTACAACATGGAGACAAAAAAGATAGAAAAAAAATATGTCAAAATGCAGTCATTCATAGTTTATGACATGTAGAAAGTAGGAGAGAGGTGATGGAAAACAAGGGATAGGAATTTTTAGAAAGTAGATTTCAGAGTCTCAAGAACTAAATAGCAATAACGAGAAATTTCTGAGCTGTGAAAAAAAAAAAAAGTTGGACTATGAAAGAACAGTGGGAAGCATCAATCTTCTTCATTTTTTCCCACTATTCACCAAAAAGTGAATATATATAATATATATATATATTTATATATATGTATACATATACACACACTGTCTTACACCACATCTGAGATTCTGTGCTGTTCCTGTCAACCAATGTAAGCCCCATTCATGTCTATGGAATTGTTATCATACACCAGCCAAAAAAGTAGGAAAGAAATATATAACATTTTTGCTACTGGATTCCAGTAGTTTTTCCAATTACAAGTTTAAATGTTAACAGTATTGCAAATTCTTATTAAGTCTTCTGGGAAACATTACATTTTCTTTGAAAAGGAGAATAAAACACATAAACAAAACCCCATCCTTGGGTAATTCAGTGCTATAAAGCTTTTGTGCAAAGATATGGTCATTAAACCTCAGAAGGAGAATTAAAATAAGCACTCTAACTTAGCTATTCTTTGTTTTATAAACTGATATCCTTTTATTGCTTTTGTGGCTCTAGGGAGGAAAGCTGCCTGCCACCTGCCTTCCGAGGAACTGCCAGTTTTGCCTGGAGAAAATAGCCCATCTGCTAAGTTTCATTCTTCAGCCCAGGTTACTGGTGAAGACTTTATACGTACATCCTTGTTTTTAATACTTCCAGCTGTTCATTTTTCCAAGAAAGGAAATCCCTGGGTAGAGACATAACAATCCTGAAGGTATGCCCAGATTTGCTTCTGGTTTTCAAACATAGCAGTGGGACAGAAGTCTCCTGCCAGTCTCAGCTCTGCTGACCTTCTGTGATGTATCTATCTTCTCTCCCCTCAACACAGATGTGTTTAACACACAGTGAACTTTGAGAAAGTTTAATCTGTTACAAAAGAGGAGGATAAGTATGGCAAAGCACACAATTATTTCCTATTTTGCTTAAGATATAGGAAAGATCAGCAGAAAAGTTATTGGAACAGCCTATGTGATCTTCTAAAAAGCCTTCCATGAAATTTCATCCAGAAACAATCCTCCAGAATACTTCTATCTGTCTATCTCTTTTTATGTTTTAACCTTGCCATATCCACAAGGCAGCTTTTCTCAGTTTAGGACATTCTGGGAAGGATTCGAGACTAGACCTTGTTGTCTTCTGGGTACTTGTCTACCTCCTTGTTCCCCATCTTTAAAGTATGAGTTTTTACTTCTATGTTACTGTGCTGCATTGCTTCAAGTTTAAATAGTATAATGGAGGCTGTCATATGCTGCCATACTAAGATCTATGGCCAAACATGGAGGTTGTAGCTAAATGTTTACCCATTGCTGGAATACATCCTTTAGAAAAATGCTAAATATTAATCAAGATGTGTTCTATCAGGCATAGTACGTTGAATCAGTAAGATGCTGAAATTTCTCAGACTTCACCTGATCAGTGTCCTCTCTGAAGTTCTCTAGAAATATAGTGGAGCTACCTGGGTCCTGTGATCTGTGCTTGTTAGATGCCTTGCTGGGTAGGTGGTTTTGGTAGTGCACAACAAGTTTGAACAGGAGGGTGATGAGATTTTGTCAAGGGAGTTAGAGCTCTTGGGACTGGACCATAAGGATGCTCCAAGAGTGGCCAAGACTGCCCATGAACTTAAATACCTTCAGGAAGAATTCATGTTCCAAAAGCATCAAAAAATGACTGAAGTTGACATTTTTCAATCCAATTGTTGATAGCAAATGTTTAAGAATAAAGTTTGAATAAAGGCTGTAGAACAGTTTTAATATATCAGAAAAAAAACTTAGCCAGTGATCTTCCACGTAGATACTGCCTCTGGAAGAGCAGTACTGCTTTGGTTTTTTTGACAACATGAAAATGTTTTTCCTGTCATTCATTTCATTCACTGGTGACAGAGTGAGAAAAGAAATTGCAGTATCTTCAGTCTACCCATAGTAGATCTGTTAGCAGAATGTGCATGATGTATCTGGTCTCTAACTTTGTCCCTGTTACTCACATCAGTGGTGGTTGCCTAACAAGATGTAGTAAAAACAAGCTTCGTTTTGTGTAACACCATGAAATATTAAGAGAATCTTGTCTTAAAAACAGGCAAAAAAATTGATCTTCAGCTGTACATTGAATTTCTAGTAGCACTGCTGACATAAGCTGAAAGGTACATACATGTGAAAAATGATGCAGGTACTAAAAAACTCTGGAGTTTTCTATTCTGCATTCTGAAATGTACCAAGATCTACTGTTTAGAGAGACTGCTGTGACAGAAAACACTTACTGATGGAAATTATCTTTCTCTGTTAGCTTAATAACATATCATCCACTCTGCTTTTTAGCAACCCTGAGTTCTCTATTCTGTAAATAAATAAAAGGCAGAAAACCTCCTGTGGAACAGGAGGGTCTTGCATATCCCATGGCCTGGTGTAGGATGTGGAACTGATTTACTGACTCATCTTGTCCTGCTATTCAGAGAGAATCTTTTAAGCCTAGATTGAGTCTTTTTATGCCCAATCCATAATACTTGTATCCCTCAGACAGGGACAGAAGCAATGAAAGGTATGCAGACAGGTTTGCCTGTTTCTCTCTAACAGCAGATCAGTAAAGGTGATATTAATTGCTGTGTTTAGCATGCAGGACTTAGAGCACGTTTTGCTGGCAGACAAAATTTAATACAGAACGTGATTAAGCCGTTTCTGCTTGAAAGGAGAACTGAAAACGTGGCTGTCTATTTAGCCCTGCTCTTTGAGAAAAAGCAGAAGTGACTTTTGTTATTATAAAAATAATCATATGAAAAACCTGTATTTTTGCAAAAACAGATATTTTTGAATTTTGAATTTTTTAGATGTCGTATTTGATGCAACATCAGAAGGCTGGGAACAGTGATGTGTATTTACAACTTTTCATCTTGCTATTGCTTTGTCAGCCTGGAATATGTGGAGATTTACATACATTTTCCAAAGAGCTTGCTGTATTTCTGACAAGTGTTGCAGCAGTAGTTGATATCTTTAATAAGAAAATGAAGAATATGAGTGAAATACTGCAGCCATTAATTCATTTCTGGTTTGGTTTAAATCAAAACAACAACAGCAAAGAAAAAAAAAAAAACACCACACCATCCAACCTACAACAACAAAACAGAGAACTATTGATGAGTTCCTATTAAAAAAAAAAAACAAGCTTACCCAATTATAAAATTCACTCCTATCTGGAATCAGATATTAGAACCAGCTCTACTTCAGAGTTCCATTGCTAAAAGCAGATAAATAATTATGTAAGTGACAATACATCTTATGTTGATGTAAGTTTTATGAAATAATTTCTTTTTTAATCTCTGCAGAGAAGAATGGCCCATATTTTTCTGACTGGACTCTCAAGTGGTTTGGTGTTGTTTTTTTGTTTGTTTGTTTTTTGTTTGTTTTTCTTTAATATTTTCTTTAAAATGAAGAAGATAACATTGGTTCATATGCAGCTTATTCTTTGTTCATATGTTGGGTGCTCTATACAATGAATGAGGAACTGGTTGCAAGAGAGCTGCACCAGAGAGTACCTTCCCCGTAGAGGTATTCATCTGACAACATTCCCAAGTGTGTGTCTTATTCAGGAAGTTTATATTTTTAAGTGACAGGTTTGTTAAGGAAAATTAATATCAAGGAAATCTGCAAATTTCTTCTGAATTCTGCCATCCTAGTGGCTGAAGGTGAACTTAGCTTACTGTTAGCTGAAACATAGCTATTCTGTGTTTCCCTGGACACAAGTGATATAAAACTTCCATGTTTATGAGAATATGAATTTTGCTGAAAATATAAAAGCTTGCTTCTTTTTGTCCTTCACCTTGCCCCAGTGAAAATTCCTAACAAAGCCAGGATGTAGCATTCATTATATTATATTATAACAAAAAATATAACATAATTTAATGTAAATCATTTCCTTGAGCTAAAATAGGTAATTTAACTAAAATATGTAAGTGAAGATCTGCTGGAATCATTTGCATTAGATACAACTTGGCACCAGCATAAAGCAGCAATCATAAAGGTGAAAAGCAAGACACATTAAGCAAATGGAAATGAAATCTGTCAGATTGAGGATGAAATTTTTTAATATTTGCAAAACACTGAAAATTTATAAAAAACATTCAGATGGCACAGTGCAACTGGCATTGTTGAAAACCATAATATAATTTCTATTCAGAGTTTTAAATATTTGAATCCTAGATTAATACACTTATCTCTACATGTAATACCTTATTCAAAATGTCTACCAGGTGAGATGGTTATGAAATTTATTTTTAATATATTTTATTAAGTAATGCATGATAGTGGATTCTCTTGAGAAAGTTATAATTTAATTGCTAATACTGTTTACCTGAATTATTCATTTGCTATTTTACTGCAGTGATTTGGGGGCAAAGGTTATGACGCTTAGCTATATTTCTAAGAGTTCTTAAAAATAATTGGGTAAGAAATTATGTGTTGAGTGCCTACTTATTATTCTTGACAGTTCAGGACTCATTTAAGTGTTTTAATCAAACAGTAAACAATGTGTTTCTCAGGCTATTTCTAGTCCTCGTTTTTGAATCACAATTTGTAAGCACTAGAGCACAAACCTTTTCATTAGGCAAAACAAATTTTTGTAGCATTTTGTCTTTCTCAATGCATACAGTAGGAAATATAAAACAGACCTAATGTTAGAGGCAAGGCATACTATGCTGTCTAAATAAATACACAGAATTAGCCAATCGGTAAGCTAACATGATTATAATTAATCTCCTACATCTGCAGAATGTCTTATCCAAATCACTCTTAATTGATCACCATTGATATTTTTCTGAATTGCTAATAGAAATACAACTTTTAGTGAGGAAAGCAGTCTGGTTTATATTTTCATTAGACTTCTTGTGTCTGTATTGTGCTGCACCTGCCTACTCCCAAAATGCTTGTTATAGCTGTCATATACTTTTATGAGGATAGAGGCAATGTTCTGGCAAGCTAACTTGACTCAAATTGTGTTCAGATATAAAACATGAAGACCCACTTGTGGTTGCGAAGGTAGTAAGTCTAATTTGATTAGTGCTCCAGTGACATGGCTTATTATGAATGTCATTTGTCATTTCTCATAAGTGCTCATGAAAGAATCATTTTCAGAGAAGCTGTAATTGAAGTTGGTGAAAACATTCAGCACCTTTTGCGCTCAGGGAACTAGTCTATATATTGTGCTCAATGCTGGCTTTAGAACAAAAGGAAACAGGAAAAGCAATAAACAGGAAGTCCTACCTTGCAAACTGAGTGAAAAATCTTCCCTTGATTTCAGTGGAAGTATGACTTTCTCATTAAAATTTGTGTAACTGAGTCCCAGCTACTAAAAATCTGCACAATTTAAAATCTTCAAACTGTTGTTAAACAATGAGGACTTATTTTCTAAAAAATCTCTATCTTTCTTAGTTGCTAAGCAACTAGGTTTAAAGAAAAAGGCCAGTACCTCAGCTTATGTGAACCGAAGGAAAATTTATATATACTCAGATGCACACCTGTTTTACACTGAGATTATGTATTGAGTTAGTATTTCTTTCAGCATGTTGTGTGCATGAAAGTATATGGATAAATAACTTTTACAGAACTGGCAAAAATTGTATCTTCTGGCAATAAGAGAAGTATCTCCTCAAGGTAAATTACAAAGGTTTGAAATTTTACTTTCTCAAACCTCCTGCTGGAATTTGTGATTGAAACTATTTGTTTTCCTCCTCTTAGCTTTGTATTTTGTTATATAAATATTGCTGAAAGGATTCGTTAAGACACCATAAAATACTAGGGGAGGAAGCAGAAGGAAGAAAGAAAAAAAAAACAACAAAAAACCCACCTATTTTTCCTGAATATTCTTTCCATTGCCAAATAGCGTAATTCAGGTCAGTTGCAGCATAATGCTATTGTGACTCTGGAGTGCAAGAATGATTGATACTTTTGTTTTAGTACTTATATGGTTAATTTCATGGAATATTAATAATATTTCCTGTTGCTGTAGCTGGGAAGACAGACACTAATATGAATGCAAGCCATGAGTAAACTTCAATTTAAATTATGGAAACAACCTACAGAATCAAACTGTACTTTGTACAGGAGAATTATCTTGTAGATACTTTAAGTACAAGTGTAGTTTTTGGCATATTTATGACAACATGAGATTTTTAGGGAAATCTGTTTTCTGGTTTTTAGTTACTTAATATAATTAAAGCAATTTTAAAAATACATCAGTATGAAATTTCTTCAGCTGGCACTCTTATACTTAGATTTCCATATTTCAGAATGAAGTAGAAATCAGATTTGTACAACAAGGCCATTGCATTCATTTTTCTGCATTTTTCCTATCCAAAAATTATTTACGTCTTGCTCTTTTAAGAAGTCAAGTAACAATGAATAACTTTTCTTCCAGACAAGTTCTGTCTGCTTTTACATAAATAAATTGTCTTCCAGATAACTCATTGGAAATACCACAAATAATTACTCACCAGAACTGGCTGCTCCAAACAGCGTGAATGACTATGACAAAAGAGAATGTAAGAAAAACTCTCTGGTCTTTTTCAGTATAACAAATTCTACTTCGTGAATTCCTAGAAGCAATATATATGATACAATGCTACTGAATTAGAGTTGCTTTGACAGATAATTTACAGGCTATTCAATGAAAAGATAAAGAAGTGCTAGCTGGTACTTGGGGAAAACTATGATAGCAGCAGTATCTCCAGCAGCTGAGTGCTGCCTTTTTGAGGACTTTCCTTGATGGGAAACAATACTCAGGTATATGTGCTTACATCAGGTGTATTGTAGGAAGTGTTTAGGGAGTAAGGAGAGTTGAGTGAAGAAGCAGCAGTAAGTAATATCAGTGTAATGCTGATGTTTTCATCTTTCCATGGATCTGTCAGTGGAACAACCTTTATTCTTCAAAAATGGATGTCTATTTCATTTAATTTTTAATAGATTATACTAGCTGTTGTCAGGAGAATATTTTACTTTTTGAAGCCATGTGCTTTGCATTTTAATTATCACCTACTCTCTAGTTATTTGAATGTGTTTAATTCATTATAGCAGTTACTGTGTTAATCAATTCTAGTCACTGATTCATATTAAATGACATATGTAGAAAACAGTCCATCTGTCTCTGTTATATCATTCCATACATTCTTTCATGTTTCCATTAATTCCGTAATAAATAGTCTGATCATTTTGAGTGACATGTGGGATCTTTACTGGGCAAGGCATTTCAAGTACATCTGTCTTTTGACTGGTTTATAGATGACAGTTCTAACAACAGCTATTACCTTTCAAAAGTCTGCAGTATTGAAGTATTCTTTATGTTCCTGTCACCTCTTCTACTTTTTTTTTTTTTTTTTTTCCCAGGATGTATATTGCTGGAAAATTCTAGAATTTTCTTTTTTTTTTTTTCTTTTTCCTTTTAATCCAAACTTTTGCTGTATGATTATTATTTTTTCCCTGTTATGCTGAAGCAGGCAAATAACTACCATAACTTCTTTCTCTGCAAATCTTAATTGTTGTGGGTTTTTTTTGCCTAATCCTGTTGCTATTCTTCAGTTGCCTTTGTTACTTTTGCCTCTTCATCTTAATGGGCATGGCTTTCTCATTACTTTTGAACTTTGTGGACTCTTTCATATACAGTGCTATTGAGACTGTCAGATATGTCATTCTGCTGCTAAAGTTCTGCTCATAAACTTTCCTCAGAGCTTCACCTTGCTTTGTTTTCATATCTGCTGTATTGGTATATTTGTGTTATGATTTTTTCTTTTTTCTTTGAGGCTAGCCTCGAGGAACAGAAAAGTGAATTCCAACTATTAAATTTAAGAATGTTTGATGCATCTAATCCATGTGATGTTACTAAGCAAGATGCTCTAGTTTCTATACTAGTAGTATGGTAACTAGTAGTCTAGTTGCTGTTTCCTCAAGCTGCTGTGCATTTTCCATGCACCAGCATTTGTTGCATCTGGTAGCTGCTAGTCATTTGAGAGTTATGCTTGCTTCTTCATTTAGATCATATTGGTAAAAATATTCTAACCAGAGATCTCTGTGCTGTCATTCCTTCTGTAGTTTTTGTTGTATGTACAAATATGCCATCCTAAGTTAGAATATAGCATAGGTAAGAAGGCATCTTTCAAAGTGTTATGAGCACTACAGAAAATTGCAATAGTATCTGAAGATCTTTCTAAAGAAACAGTGCCTAGATTTTTATTATTATAAGAGTTTCTGTGAATAGTTTGTACAATGAGTAAATTTTGCACTAAAGGTGAACACTAACAGTTAAAATATCATGCTTTGTCATAGCTGAATCAAAGCTTAACTAAATATTTTAGGTGTGAGGAATTGGAATGAAAGTCCTTATGGGTTTTCATTTTGTATGTCAGCCCATTTAGTCCAAAAAACACAGAATGGTAACTTCTAGTGAGTAAGTTGTAAGGTGATTTATTATTTTCTGAAGTTTTGGTTCACTGCTTTAAATATTAATATTTCATTATTGTAACACTTATTTTCAAGTCTTCTAAAGAATAAAGCATCATAATTTTTTTGTTTTTTTGAAGAGATGCTTCTAGTACACATAGGATTTTTAATAGTGCATATGTTGTCTTTTGTTTCAGACTAAAACTGAGCTGGTTGGCTGGATGATTGAAGGGGACAGGTAGCATTCGCATGTTTTCAGTCTGAGTGCCTGATTCAAATGCTCCACTGAAAGCCATTGTTCCCAGTGGGCTTTGTAGCAGTCTCTAGAAATGGAACTGGGACTTTCAGTAAGTAGCTGTAGGGGAAGTACTTGGACATACTCATACCATGTGGATGACATCAAATGCTCTCCTTTTATTAGAACTGAAATCAAGGACATGAGAACTACTAGTAGCCTGAACTACTCTGAAGTAGTGTGGCAACATTAATGGCGGAGATTTTAGATTGAACTATCTCTTAAAAGAATATGCTACTTTTTCCTGGTCTTTCTGTGTCATTCAGTTTTGCCATATGCAAAGAGACCAAATGAATTCTGAAAGCATTAAAGAAACTCGTGACAAAATGCTAGGACTAGTCTCAAAATGAATGACAGGAAGAGCTGAAAGATTTCAGCTTTAATCATTGTTTTCTTTTTTCTTTTTTTTTTCCCATGATAAATCCTCAGTAAAATATGAAATCAGTATGATTTTTCCTTTCTAAAACTTTAAAAAAAATCTAAAACACCATAGCTATATACTGATTTGGTATTGAATGAAAGCATGATAGAAAATTGCAGATAATTCCACCTGAGCATGGCTCCTCTTGTCTGACACAGGAGGTGTGTTACTTTTTTATGAGCAGCATTCACACACCCTATCTGTGAAAATCTGTACTGTAAAAATTCATTTTAATGTAACTGGTGAAAGCACTTTCAGGCCAACCAATTTTTACTAAGTCCAACTTGGAAAAACCAATCCTTCTGAACAAAAATGAGCAAAGGAAATAGCTACTTAGAACACTACTGTCAACCAAGGAGAAAAAAAAAACCAAGAAAAGACTTTGGCTCGTCTATCAAATCCAAGCATGCAATACTCTCTCTGGACACAGATGTATGTATATTTAATATCTTTGGAAGAGGCATTATCACAGACGCTGAGGAGGCAGGAATGCATAATTGCTTGTTGCTACAAGGCCTTGGCACCCCAAGATGCAGTATGTATAATCTTTATACAGGCAACAAACAGTAGGATCCAAAATAATCTCACTCATTTCTCATTAGTTTTATAAAGTGCAATTACAATTAATTTATTCACTGGGAAAGCTAAAAATCATTTTCTGCACACATCATCTTGCTAAAATTTTGACTTTAGAGATAACAAGGAAAAATGTCAGCATCTACGTTCCTCAGCAATGACTGAAGGAAAACTGCCTGTTCTGTTTATTTGTCCTGATTGCTCTTCACCCATAAGTACAGAATCATTAAGTTTGGAAGAGTCCACTAAGATTATCTAGTCCAACTATCAACCCATTATCGCAATGCCAACTAAACCATGTCCTTCAGTGAATTTACCTTTTTCTTGGAGCCCTCTAAGCGTGCCTGCCACTTCTCTTTGATTAACTTAGGCTAATTAGACATGTGACTCGAGGGCAAGAGAAGGGGAAGAGTAACAGAACTGTGAGAACATAATGTTTCTTGTCACGGAGCAAGGGAATTTGTTGTTTGCAGAGTGACGTAAAATTGTTTTCTTTTACTCATAGGTGTTAGTGTATTGATTCTGAAGATATTTGGTCAACCTTCTGAGTCAGGTTTATCTTTATACATTGAAAGTATATATTGCTTTGCTTTAATTCAGTAATTTTTTCCCAGTAAACTGGAACAACAAAAGTCATAAGCGGTCTCCTTTAGTTTAGCTTAACAGCTTAACTCAGTGTAACTTCAGATATCTCAGGATCTTTCAATAAGATCCACTCTGTGAAGGTGTGGGAGAGACCCAATGGATCCCAAAAAGCAAGAAAAGCAGAAAAAGATTTGATTCTTAGAAACAGTGAGACATAAGAAAGAATGTTTTTCAAGAAATTCTTTGAAAAATCCACTTCTAAATCAGTAACAAATTAGGCTTGACATTCTATGACTATGATCACGCAAGTAGCTAAAGTGAAAAAGCCAGAGAACATCAAAAGCAATTTTCAATCCTGGGTACTGCTTGTTCTGCCATCCACTACAGTCAATAAAAACCTTTCACTGACATTAGTGGTTTGGGATTGAGGCTCACAAAGTGAACAATGTGATCCTGGTGATAGAATTGTGAATCATTTCACTAAGATTGGCAGGCATTTTGTGACAAAATAGAACAAAGCAGACAAACTGCTGATTTGCAAAAGGATGAAACAGCAGAAATCTGTTGAAAAACTGTAAGTATTGATTATTTATTTATTTATTTAGTATTTATTGTGTAGGATTAATTGTAGTATATGTATTACTCAAACCTAAAAACTGCGTTGAGTATGTTGTGTCACAAATAACATGTGATTTGCTGCAGGTAGACTGGATTCATTTCATTAATTAATTCAGTGACATAAACTCATCTATTATTCTTGCAAAATTCTAATAAAGAGGATTAAAAATCAACGTTTTCTAAAAAAATGTTTAAGCTTTTGAACCATCGTCTGACTTGGACTGATGTGTTTAATTCAAACTCATAAATCTCATAAAAAATTCCTTTTTATGACAGGTAATGCCTTGTTTAAATATGACTTCTGAGGAGTGATAGAGACATGTTTGTTAAATGTTGTTTTCTGCTACTTATAAGTTGTGTTTTTTTTACTACCCTGCCCTGGGTCGTATTTTTGATTGTTACTAGCAAAACTGACGCATCAATTAGCTTATCTCAGCTCATTGTTAAGGAATATTTATTGGGCAGTGTTATTCATGGAAAAATATGTGATTGAGAAATGTTGCTTTTTTATCTAAGTTTATTTAGTAAGACTAAAGTAGGAGCAGAACCTCTTCTGTGGAGGCAAAAGATTGTTACATAAATATGGTTGTTTTTTTTTCATTTTTATGCTTTAAAAATAAAGAGTATGGCTGTAACTGGTGATAATGACTGGAGCTTCAGAAATTTCTGGGGAATTTCAAGGACTTGCAGCATTTCATGAATTAAAAAACATTCCCAAAATATCTATTAAGTGTATCTTCTCACTGCTAAGGATCTGTTTTGTATAAATCTCATGAAAAATTTCAGTCATGGCTTATATGCAAGTTTCATCATGTTCATTTATTCCAGGTCCACAGTAGGCAATCATTTAAGAAAGATGCTATCAGTAATACTTACAAAAAGTTGAGCCCAATGGTTGTCAGATGCTGTTTTATATCACTAGCAGATAAAAACAGAAGCGCGTGCTGCGCAGGCTTCTTTAAGGTACTCAAGTGTAATCCTGAATACTTTATCTGATTATACACTACCTGAAATAAATCAAATCCTCTTTAGTGTTTCTGTTGCTATTTGCTTTGCTCATTCTCACTTTTAATCTAAATGTGATTTTTAGGATTCTACTGAAGAATGGTTGTCTTGCATGAACAGAAATAGTAATAAAACTTTGGGGGGAACTTTATATTCAGATATCTAATTGTTCACCTGTGTAAAGAGGTATCTCAGAGTTATTGATAACATCTACTATATGCAAAAACTTAAGTACATTGTAAATTCATTTAGTTAATGAACAAACTCTTCCAGCGGAGAGAGCGAGGGCATACTTGTCTTTCTTTAGTTATCTGTTTTAACTGTGAGTGACTTGAATTTATTTTGTCATCATCTGTAAACTTACTCCTCACAGAGATGGGAGCAAGATAATATAACTTCTCACAGACTTTTTTTCCCTGTCTTTAAATGGTAATCAGGTATTTTTTCAAACAAGTTTTTTCCTTCATGATCATTTCAGAATACTAAATGTAGAAACAGTAGGTGTGATTATAATGGACTAATTAATATATATTTAAAAGATATTTCAGTTTTTGTCCTCAGTTCAAAATAATTTAGGACTTCATTTACACTAGTTATGGGATTAGTAAGCATTAAAAATAAAGACTTAAAAATTAGTCTTAAAATCAGTGTGAGAAATTGTCAATCAAAATTTGTAAATACCGTAAAAGTTTTTTTCAGGTATTAAAAAAATATATTATACAAACCTCTGATAAACAGTCTTTCAAATACTGAAATGCATGCATAACTTTGAAGAGTAATTTTCTTTATGGACTTTTCACTGCATGTCAAGAATATCTGTACTGACCATTTTTTCAGCAGTTATTTGTAAATGCTCACTGTTTTGAATAATTTTTATCATGTCTGCTTTTAAACAATTGTATTATTAGCTTTTTGTATTAAGCTAATCTATATGATTGACATTTGTAAATACGTTGATCATTGCTAATATTCAGTAAACCTCTTTACTTATATGCTTTTAATGAATTACTTACTGTATTTTACTTTGCTTTGTCCTACTTATATTTATATTAATTATTCTTGTTCAGTTTAAAAGTATCTATTGTCTTTCTGTCATTTGTGTGTCTGAAGCTTTTCTAGAATACAATTTTTTTTCCTGTTTCTGTTATTATCTAGCAGAAACTGCAAATGGATTTGCAGGGAAGAGAAAGCATTTGGCAGAAAGCATTTGGAAAAATAGACATAGTAAAGATTCAAATAGAAAAGCTTTCTTACACAAACCTTTCTTGTTCTTTAAAATTTGATGCAAAAAACCACTGTAGACAGGATTCTGCAAAAGGTATTTTTGAAGATCAGGTCAAGCAAGTGAGATTCTCCTGAAAAAGGTTGAGCACTTGTTTTGGAGATGATGTGTCTAAAGTTAATGTAAGAATTAATTATCTGGGGCTTCATTGTAGCTCACGGTCAACTTTGGAGATAGCAGTGGTCCCTATAAATTACTCCAAATATAGTGATAGTGTGCAAAATGAATCATTCAGTAAGACTATTCAAGTCATATTCTTGTATATGGGACTGTTTGCGCATTACACTGTAATGGGACTGTTTGCACATTGACTAGACTTTGTCTTTCTTAAGTCACCGCAATGCTACTCAATCTAAAGATCTTTTACTATGATAACTTCGATAGTTTCATGCAGGAAAGCCACACATCAAATCTGAAAACCTTTTAAATGGGCAATGCTCTAAAATAAGCCTTCATATAATCTGAAGTTTGAAATAATCCAAACTTAGAGGCAATGAAGACTGATAAAGGTAGAAGGGATTAAGGGTAAAGTAGTTAGATGGAAATGAGGAAGCAGCGGTTCTGCAGGAAAACTCACAGATAATCAAAATCATTTCTGAAGGAAAGCTTGGGGTCTTCTAGAGTTAAGCGTCTCTGTTATAACAGAACACTTGTAAGATATTTGAATAAGGATCCATGTAATCCTGATTACACGTAAAAACACTTATACAATTTACAATATCATTATGTGAAATTCCCTTGTTAGTGGAACATAGATTGAGTATTAGAGTGCCACTGTATGCATTATATTAATTTAGTAATATTTGTATCAGTAGAACGGGAAAAACAAAAGAAAATGCAAGAAAAAAAGTGTGTTATATTGTCTTTGATATAAATACTTCAGAATGCTTTGATAGGAAGGGAGTCTGCTCTTAAGAGATCTGAAATCTCTTGTGTGCATCCCTAAGTTTTACAAAACAGAGAGAGGATATCAGTCCTAATTTTTGTCCTGCTGCTCTCCTTCCTGTGATGAGTTCTGGGAAGCTAAGATAAAAGTGCCTTCTCATATCTGTAGTTATTAGAAGGTGTGTTCAGTGCTTTGAATATATCATTTGTTTGACTACCTGGTTACAAGAAGAAAGAGCTCTGTACACAAATAAGCATATATAATGGTTGTTGTTAGCCTTTAATTATAAAAGGTTTAAGCGTTAAATTCTATAGAAGAAATACATTGTAGAACTGACATGTGTTAGCACCCTAACAATAGTTCACACTAATATCTCTAATTAGGCTTGTTCCAGCATTTGTCACATATAAATTCAGCAAAAAATGCCAAAAGATCACTTAATAGATTATTTATAGTGATTTCTTATTAAGGAAATTGAACACACAATTTTTATACGATAATTTGAATTCTTTTCTTTGCAGGCTGTCACAGAGCAATTCATTTAATATCCAAAGTCCCTGAAAGATGACAGAAATATGAAGACTGTCAGCATATGAATTTTTGAAGGTCTGATAATGGTTTACAAGTGATTGTATTAGCTGTTCCAAAGCTGGCTGGATGAAGAGCAGGCATCACATGGAAATTTATAAAGAGGACTTTTGTTCTAATTGGAATGAATACAGCCCTGAAACAGATGAAAGACAGTGTAGATTTGACTGTCGCACATATTAAGCAACTAGAAAACTGTTTTGGGAAGACTCAGTATGCATTAAAATATCTTATTTTTTAACCTTTTCTTACTCTCATGTCTCTTTTTACTTAAATACATTTTTTTGTGATTAAATTCACATTCATTTTTATGGCATTAATATGTTACTTGTATGTTTTAAAAATGCAATAGTCTTGTATGAAATTAAAAAGAAAACTCTAATACTTGTGGGAGGAAAAGATCATTGACTAATAATAGCAATCATAATAAGTAGGATGTAAGCTCTCATTTCATTTGAGATACTGATACTGATGTTTATACAATCCTGTTAGGCTTGCATGGAAGAAGTTGAAAATGGACGTAAAAGAGAATAGGAAGAAATGATACTTTCAAAACTAATCATGAGAGAATTTTCCAATGTAGATACTCACTGGGAGGAAACTGTGCAGAAGGCAGAAATGGCTGAAATGACCTAGAGATGACAACACATTTAAAAATGAGGTAAGTTCTAGTGATACAGATCACTGGAATTGGAGGAGGGAGGGAGTGAGTGAGTGAGTGAGTGAGTGAGTGAGTGAGTGAGTGAGTGAG
>JAPSGF010000002.1:26561527-26686700 GCA_035772895.1 Perdix hodgsoniae
GAGTGAGTGAGTGAGTGAGTGAGTGAGTGAGTGAGTGAGTGAGTGAGTGACGAGCTGTTTTGCTGAGCTGCTCACCAGGTAAATTACAAGAGAGGATTAACTACTGGTTAAAACAAAACAGAAAAGCACCTACACCTTTGTTGTTACAGACATGTCTCCCTATTTGGACAGATTCTAGAGTACTCTATTATACCGTAATGATGGGAACAGAGGCTTTCATACTGGGAGTTTGGAGGAAAAGCCAGCTGCATGGTTTGCATACTCAGGTGGAAACGGGTACAGGACAGTGTGTTTCTGCATTAGCAGTCTGATCTGTGAGTTCTTTGGCAAGACTCTATTTTCCTTATAAATATCTTGAATGAAATCTGTTGTGACTTTTTCTTCCCCTTTTTAAGAAGTGCTTAAAGGACTGGCAAAGTTACCTCCTGTGAACCTTCTCTTCTATCAGGTCATGGCTGAGGATAGTGGGGAGAACAGAATTGCCTTCTGTCTTCCAGGAGCAAGGACCAGGACATAAACTGCCAGGTAGTGGGGTAGAAGTACTTGAATTCAGTTTAGAATATGTGTATTGCTGTGCTTAAGAACTAACATATCTTGATGCTTTGATTTCAGTAGGTTTTGGGGTTTTATTTTGTTTTACTTCTACAGGTTTATTTTGTGAGACAAGCAGGTGTCATAGTTTCAGGTTGCTTGGTTCACAGTCATAAATGTCCGGATATAAAAAATATACAGGAGAGCATTTTAAAACACAAAATACTTACAGAAGGGAAAAAGTGTTTTGTTTTTTTTTTAATCTATTTCTGTGAAGGTATTTCTTGTAGTGTCATAAACTGGTGCATGCAAGACTATGATTTACTTATCAAGGCTCTTTGCTCAGTTTTCACATGATGATTTGGAAATCCACGCCCTACTGTCTCACTTGAAATTATGAAGTGAACTGGAGAAGAAAAAATAGATCTATAGCTAGCAATTGCTCAGTTTCTAGGTATTTTAGTAAATTCAGAGTTGCCCAGAGGAGTTTGAAACAATTCTGCCCATCTTCAGCTTGGGAGGGCTGTGACCAGGACCTTAAATGAAGAGCTCCTTAAAAACCAAAATGTTGTTATCAAGTGTGCTGTGGGGACAAACATTGTGATGCAACTGAATGTCACTGAGAGGCAAAGTACTATATATCAGTCCTAAATAATGGATGCAAATTGTGTTTTTAGGATCCAAATGGGAAAGCATAAAAGTCTACGAAAGCTTTAATTTATGATTTGTTCATTTAAAGCATCAGACCATTAAGTATCCATTAAATCACTATTTTATATGCTGCTAAGTGCATCTCTATCATCAGAATAAAAAGATTGTTTTAATTCACCCTGTATCAGATAAAATATTTTAATAGAGGGCACTTGTGATAACAAATTGACTGGAATTGGAAAGCAAATTAATGTTGAGTTCTGACAACAGGATATCTTTATGAATTTGTTTTTAGCATTTTGTATGTGCGTGAACAGTTACATCGTAGATGTTTATTTTTGTTTAGATTTCAGTTGCAATGATTCTACCCCAAATAAAATTTTATTTTTATCACACTGGTAGGGTTCTTTAGGCTCTTATGGTTCCTACTAACTTACTGTGAAGCTCAGTTTATCTGTTTTTAAACATTGTATAATATTCACTGGCCTCTTTACTAACTACTTCTATAATTTAGGATGGAGGAGTAGAAACAAGTAGATGAGAAGAAATTGCATGATTTCCTCCTCTGGGTTATATCAACGTTTGCATTTATTTTGAGGAAGATGGAATTTTAACACCAGCCCACACAACATTCCTTTGGAGAAATTGAAATATTTTGTTTTGGCATTTTTGATTGAAATAAGACACTGTATTCCTGAACCTGAAATGGTTCATTTTCTTTTGTTCATGAGCTGATCAGCATGTAGCCACATTTCTATTGCTGTTATTGCCTGGCCTCCCATTTTCTCTGTGGGATTGAGAAATACTTTTCCCTAGATAATGTGATTGAAATACGTATAGCTAGCTAATGACTTACATGGCTATATAATTGGCTGTAACTTCCTCACTTGTGCTAAAAATGTCCAAATTCCCGGAAGACAATATTCTAAGAAAATGATTTTCATTGATTTTTAAGCAGAATGTATTGTCTTGTTTAATACAATAAATTGTTGCCATTTGGACTTTAAAAAAAAAAAAAAAAAAAAAAAGAAAGAAAGAAAAGAAAAAAGAAGAAAAAAAAAAAACATTTTCTGAAGGAAAATACTGGTGTTTGGAAAATATTTCCAAACATAATTTGTAGGTGAGGTTATTTCCTAATAATTCTGGATTTATGTTCCATGTCAGTGTGTGCATCAGGAGAGGTCTTTCGCTGTCTCTCAGGACCTTGTGGCTTGCTTCTGTAATGACAAATTCTCATTAATGGGAAGGTTCTCAACTGTGGGAAGGAGAAACTGAAAAACAGAAGGGGTAAAAAGAAGCTACTTATAGCAATCTGTGGCCTGGAAAGACAAATAAAGGGCAATCCTGCAGTTCCCTGCTCAGACGCTCTAGCCAATTAAGCAATTATATTATCACGGGCTTATCTGAGTAGCTTTTTCTGCCAGCCCATCTGCTCTTCTCCTTAACTTCTCTGAGTCTGCTATTTGCAGCTTTTCCATCTTTCCCTGAGTTTCTTCTCTATCACTGTTTTCTACCTTCTGGCTGTCTTTTCCCAAGCTTCTTCCCTATTATCGATCACATAACAGCAACTCCTTACTAAGAAGTGCTAGACAAAAGGCCTTACACTTTTATGCTTATCTTCTGTGATGATTCAGTATGCTGTAAAAATAAGCTTTCAAAATGCATCACTTTTAAATCTGTTTTTAGTGACCTTCTGCTTTTCCATATGTGAATAATTCCTCCAAAATATTCAAATTCAGAACCTTAAAGTGTTTTCCAACTTAATTCAAACTGTAAAGCAAATGTACATCTTTTTTGTGAATTGGAGGAATTGTTGTTCACAGTGTGAAAAAGATATTTTCAAGAAAATATTTGCTTGTTCATTATTGTTCATGTTGTGTATTTTTCCAAGGATTCTATTAGTCTGTATTAGTCACTTATATAGATAAGAAAAGGATTCTAAAAGTGAAGGCATTTATATATTAACAACAAAAGAATTATATAGTGCATTACCTCAGTTTGGCTCAATTGTTTTGTTAAATTTGGATATTTAGTTCAGATCCAATTAACAAAACTATCAGAACTGGGAAGCAGATGAGGAAATGTGTAGAAATGAAAAATTGCAGTTCAATTAGATTTTTGTTTTTTCTTAATATTAGGTTAAAGGGATTTATTGACGGGGATATATTTAACTTTTTGACTTATTTTATTAATTGAACCAAAGATAGAATATGTCACAGGAAAAACTGAAGTGTTTAAAGAAAGAAGAAAAAGTGCCTTTAAGACTTGTGAACGTGTTGTGTAACAGCATCCCCCCAGCACTTTGACAGATTGTCCTCTATTATAACAGATCCTAAAATTCAACAATGGCAATAATGGATTTATGCACATTTTATATGTATCATAGGAAAGACTTCGCTCTTTTTTTTTTTCCCCCTTTTTTTTTTTTTTTTTTTTTTTTTTACTAGATGTTTTGTTTCTGCACATAGAAAATCAATCTTATTTAATGCATCAGGAAACTTTCTCTCTTAAGACTCGTTGCCTTTCACTTTGGGTTATCCTCTCAGCCAAATCCTGCAAGATTATAATTGATTTTAAAAGTCAGCAGCAAAAGTATTTGATCTTTGGGTGACAAACAGTCAAAGAGGAGCCCTCAGGATCAGTGTTAAACATCAATGAAATAAAATTCATGCCAGAAGAGGCAACTTAGAAAAATTCAAAACCAGCTGTAATGTTGACAGTAATAAATGGAAACTCAAAAAAATGAGGCTATTAGTCAACAATGTGTAATGTCATAAACTCAAACAAATCATTATAGAGCAGCTTAGGCCTGAAATAAAACCAAACAAGCTGAAACAAGCAATACTGTTGAGATAGGATTGATAAGATGCATTTATTCAAGATGGTAGAACAACGTTTACATTAGAATAAAAGCTGAAGTTTCACTTGATATGTTCAAGATCATTTGGATATCATCACCTAAAATGGACAAAGGCTCCTGTATGCATCTCATGCACTGAGTGCTAATTTGGGGCCACAACTTAAGGGCATTAAGCTATTAGAGTGCCCAAGGAGGGCTAGGAAGAAGATGACAGGTAGAGAGCAAGATGTATGGGAAGCAACTGATGTTCCTTTGTTTGTTTGGCCCAGACAAAAGGAGAATGAGACTGAGGGGAGACCTCATCAGCCTACAGCTCCTCACAAGTAATGAGATCAGTGCTGACAATAGGGACAGGACCCAAGGGAATGGCATGGAGCCATTCAGGTAAGGGTTAGGTTGGATGTTAGGAAATGGTTCTTCACCACAGGGTAGTGGGCATGGAACAGGCTCCCCAGGTTGTGGCACCAAGCATTCTGAACTACAAGAAATCATTTGAACAGCAGTCTCATAAATATGGTTTGATTTTTGGGTAGTTTTGGGGTGGAACCAGGTATTGGACTTGATGATCCTTTTGATCCTTTCCAATTCTAGATATTCTGTTCTGTTCTTTTACATGTACTGCTACTAGTAGTGGAGTGTTCAAATCTAAACCCAGTGATGGAAGTCCTATTATAGGTAGTGGGAACAGCATATTGGATGTAGTGGAGGTTTCGTTGGTTGTACTATAAAAATGTGAGACAGACCAAACAATCTTCACTGCTGTTTACGAGGAACAATGGTGAGACTATTAACTACTGTGCTATCACAAGCTACCAAATTCAACGCCATTTATGTCTGACTAAAATGAAAATGTTAACTGACAGCTAAAGAAAGGGCCAAACCTCCTTTGTTGTTATTGTTTTCTTTTTTGGTTTTGTTTTTCCTCTTTTCCTTGTGGTTCTTTAAAAGAATCCTTGTAGAAAACCGTAGAAAGAGTAGCTGAAGACCTGTTTTCTCAAAAATATGCAAGCATAAATAGCAAGAGCAACCAAATCAGTACTGGTATGCAAAACAGCAAGGCAAAGATCAAGGTTGAGTAAAATTAACCAAACATAAAAAAGCACAAAGCAACCTGAAGCCACTTAGCCATAGGACAGATGTATAGGATGCTGTTGAAGTGACACAACCATAGATGAAACAATCAGAAGAGTACTTCCAGGAAGACAAACTGGAAAACAAACTTACACAGCATATCATCAATTTTCTGAATGATAAGAAATAGATATAATGGGAGAAAGTGGTGGTTTCTGGTCAAAAACTAATTAATAAAATTCTGTGAGTGATACTATGTTTTACCATTACACGCAGCATTATTAGCTTTTTTTTTTTTTTTTTTTTCAAATAATGCAGAACACCTGGTTGAGGAATTTTAATTCTAACGCTATCAATGCTGTGAAAAGTAGAATTTTTTCTATCTGGTTAGATTCCACAAGTTGCACCTTTAAAAACTAAAGCAAATGAAGACCAGAGTACAATGTTGATTTTTCTGCAGTAGTTCTAAGTAATGATATTGCAATAATCTGATGCACAAATAAGCTCAAGGATACCTAATGCTGAAAGAAAAAAGTCAGTTGTGCATAAAAATTAATGCTATAATTTATGTTATGCAAAGTTTTACATACTTTAACTTAGCACATATTTTTATTTTTATACAGCACATACATTAACTGAAAATAAACATTTTCAGAGATTTGGAGCAGCTAGTTACTCTTGTTAGGAGTGGATCCGAGACATCTCTGAGTATGGAGGAATGTGGAGGAATTCCTCATAGTTTCTTTTCTAGAAGCAGGAAATTGTGTAACAGATTGTGCATACAGGTCCATTTCTATGAGTGCATTCTGCAACTCCAAGTACAGATACAGGTTTAAATCTTAGTCCACTGTGTTTCAACCAAGGAAAGGAAATAATAAGTGTCTAGGCAGCATAGGCATAGGAAATCAAGTATAGATGTAATTTTCATCACAGGTCCAAATATTTAATCATCACAGAATGATTAGTACACACAATTTCATTCACTTGCGCAATTCACTCGCTGCACATTCATTCATGTCTGGGAAATACTTGAAGTCCACTCTGGGTTTTGAAGGGCTCTGCCTTCATACAAAGCAGCACCAATCTGTCTACAAGTCTTTCATTATCAGTCATCCTTCCAGGCTGAGAAAGCTAGGAATTACCATTTAGCAGTCAATAGTCATGAGTGCCTGTGGCTTTAGCTCATATTATTAAAGTTAATAAAAAGCCTTGTATTGCCACTTAGAACGAGGTGACTTTTAAATCTTTTATTAGTGCTCTGAAATCTAGGTCTTCTAGACTCCATTAAAGCCAGTGGAAGACTTTTTATTGACTTGGAAGAATCAATAATGTGAATAGCTTCTCATGTTCCTTCTTCCAGTTTTCATCTCTGCACTGGCTTTTCTATCTGTGTCTCCAGGTGATGAAGGGAGTTGTGCAGTTAACTCTGATGCAAACAACAAGCCGAAATAAACCAAGCAAATCCCACTCTTTTATCTATGTTTTCAAGCTTGTGAGACTTTGTAGCAGGCATCGAGGTGACTGTGCCAGCTGGTGACCTTGTAACACTGACTTGGCTGTGTTTTCAGTCCTGTTTTCAAGGCCTTTTTGTTGTTTCTCCCTTGGTTGTACTAAAGTCTGTTGCTTTGTCAAATATTTGTTTCTGTTTCTGTGTGAGTAAACATCTAACATAAAATTGTTTCAGAATTTGTATTCATCTGACTGTTGTGCTACTGTTTACCAGAGTTCAAAACCTGGGCACATCGCAATTTGTTTGGGCTGAATAAGTAATACCTTATTTTAGAGGGCACAAATAGCCATGTAATTATTTTGAATTAAGAAATTACCATATCATTTCAGGCTCATTACATGGATATTTATTCTCAGCAGATTATGTGCAGACTGTTACAATAATAACTAATGCAACTTTTATTTTAAAAGAAAATAAGTTTAGTAGAAAAGAAAGAAGGACACTTCTGGTGAGCTTCAAGGACTTCAAATGGGAATTCCACCAGATATGTATAGAGCTACGTTTTCAGGTTGAATACTAAATGACTTACAGTTCTTGCACAGTGCTGAAATAAAGAAGCAATTAGCAATACACTTCTTATTTTGTGCTGCTTTATGTGGTAGGGCAAAGAGTTGTAGACTACACAATCCTAATTAGGAAGGGCAGAATTCCTTCAAATGGCTAAAGACATCATTTGTTTTTCATTTATAATGTCTAAATACTATAATTTCTTAAAAAGTGAATTTCTAATGGTTACCACTCTAGTTTTTTCAAATACTTGTCAGGAAACTACCTGTCTATATCTATAGCTAAATCTATGGCTCTCCTGGAAGCTCTCAATTGATGCTTGGTTCTTGAAACAGAAATACCCTGAGTTGACACAATATCTTGGGAGCATTGGTAGCTCTAACTCAAGCAGAAAGTGAGAGCAATGAGCCGAGAACTGCCTCAGCTCTAAAGTCTCCATTCTTACCTTTCTATAATAGAGCAATTAACTGATTTGTGGGCTAATTGAATTCAGTTTTCTCTGTGTTCATTGCACTTCTGTGCGCAAACACAACTCCATGAGGGTGGCATGCTTTCTTCTGTTAAAGCCCTCTCCAACCTAACACTGAATCTGTGTTGTTTTTTTTCCAAGACACTGATCACAGACTAAGGACCAACAGTTTCTGAAGGACCCCATGCAATAGACATTATGAGTCTTCAGTGAACTCTGCATCAGGTCTCTATCATGCTCCGGCTTATTTCACAGGACCTGATCCAAGTCTTCAGCTGCCCCAGTTCAGCTTTCTCAAACAAAAGTAAGATTGTTCTTGGTTTCCTTTCATGATTAGAAATGCCTATTTAATCTTTCTAATCTTAACAGCAGCTGAAAAGGCTAGCAGACAAAAATGTGAGAATATTTGCTCTGAGGTAGAAATTCACCTAGTCATAAAATAATTGCTTCTAAACTGTTATTCATTCATGGCATGATTCTAATTACATTATACTTAAGGGATCATAATGAAACAGACTTCCAAATTTACCCTGGAGCATGTTTTTTTTTTTTCTGCAATATTGGATTGGAAAGCTGTAATTTGAATAAATGAAATGAGTAACTGAAGACAGACTCTCCACTTTCCCTCTCCCCAATATGTCTCATTAAAAATTAAAACAAAACAAAATTAAAAAAATGCATCATTTAAGTAATTAGCAAGATGTTGACAAAGTGTAGAAAGTGCGCAGCAGATATTTTGTATACTCAGCTGAAAACAAATCGATAAACCAGATTTCTGAACAGATAAGCCAAGCTTGTTTTCTGAAGGGCAAAATTCTTATATGTGCATCATCAGCTGATGATGCAAGAGGCAGTGAGTGAAGAAATCTTAATGGAAGCTGTAAATAGCCTTGTTATTCATTTGAGAAAGGGACAGCAGCGTGTGTTATATAGACAACAGACCTTAGTTCTTAGAATAAAGGAGGTAATAAGTGCTGTTGCTGTTCAGCACAAGAGAAACCAAAATAAGTATTGGAGAATTGCAGTATATTTGCTGTGATGTGCAACAGCAAGAAATTACTAGATTCTACTTCAGACCTTTCCTTGCCTTTCTTTCCACTCCGATGAGCTTGCCCTGCTCTAACTGTATTCGTCAGCTGTAATGCCAGTTTCTTGAAGATCAGAATTTCCTCTCTGTTGTGAAGCCCGAGCTTTGTGAAAGTCAGAACTCTCTTCTTGTTCTGATTCAGTGCATTTCTTTTTTTTTTTGGTCTTGTTCCTTTATAATACTGGCTTGATTTCAGTTAATTAATTCAGGTCAGTGCATTCTTTCCGCAGATGGTTGGAAACAGGATGTTTACCAAAGGCTTTGAGAATGAGCACGTCCAGTGAGATGAGGCTGCTTTTTAAGAGCTGAACTCAGGCCAATGCACCTGAATATGATCTAATGAGCATAGTGCAAATAGGCATTTTGGATGTGTTTATTAGACAAGTCATTTAATGACAGATCTTCCCAATATATGTGGATGTCATCCTTCATGTTTGAAGATTACCTCTAAATTAAAAGCAGCCTGTTCTTTTGCTCCACCCTCAAATTACTACTTAATCTTAATTCCCCAAATCACTGTGTTTCACTACTGTGAGAGAGAAGAATTCTTTCAGTGTCCTATTTTCACTCTTAATATTTTACTTTTAAAAGGGATACAGGGAAGATGTGCTCGTTAACAGGGACCCTTCACTGTGTATCAATAGATGGCAGTAGTTGAATTTTCATATATACATATAAAAAAAAAAAATTACCTGGAAAATTGCTGCAATTGGCTGTTTTTTTTTCTTGTAAGAAAGAATGAATGTACTCTTTTATGGGTTAAAAGTGAGGCAAGCTCTTTCATAAATCATAGTCAACATGCAATTTTCCTTCTTTCTTTCATTCTTAAAAATTTTAAGATCAAGTTCCTTAAACAGCACCACATTTGCTGAAAGCCATAAACTGAAATATTCCACATGTTCAACAAGGGATTAGAAACAAGATTTGATTCAATTCTATGAATGTGTCATCAGAACTTCTTTGGAAACTTTTTACTCATGGAAATGTTATAATTAGTCACTTACAAACAGATTACCAATATCTGTACCCTAATCCTGAGTCAGAAATTCTCACAGTTCAAGAGTATTTACTTCTTCTGGATTTTCCCTAATTATTTTTTTAATAAAAATACATGCATTATGTTGCCCCCTTGTATGTATGACTTTGTTTATTCTATTTGAAAATGGCTGTTTTATTAATTCTAGTGAGTATGAAAGCAAGAACATAAATGACTGTAACGACCTTTGTTTTAATGGGACATGTCCAAAGAGCTGGTCCATTTAACTAGTTAGTCTGGAATTTGGGTAGATATCAAGGATGTTAGTGTATTTAGTCTAATTTTCAAAAATTTCTGTGTGGATCATCTTTCTGTTATCAAGGTGACTCTGAATTAGGAAATAGTACTCTACACATTCCTGAGAATTCTACTAGGTGCTATTTTCTTTTTGAAGGGCACAAACATACTTGAAGAGCTGTCCTTTGTTAACAAGGAGGAGTGTATATCATTTATTTACTATAGAAAGAATAAAACAAATTACAAAGTAATTTGTAGTTGGAAACTACCTGAAGAGGTCATCTAAGCATTTCTTATTCAGGGAGGCAAATCTGCAAGTATTCAGATGAATGCCTTCTACATGTCTGTCTGATGTGGTTCCTACACCCTGACAAAAACAGATAAAACTATTATTCTATTATTAAACTATTATTCTATGTGTGACTAGAGGTGAAAAAGAATTACTTAATAGCAGTGAAGGTTTTTTTGTGACATCAAGCCTTTATCTTCATTGCAAGTTTATTCTTCTCTTCCTTGAGTTCTGCTTATATTTCTTGTAATACAAAATTTAAAGTTCATCTAGAGAAATTTTTATAAATTTAACACCTTTTCTCCAAAGGCGCATGCACATTTATGATACATTTTGATTGAAAACTCATTTTGAACATCTCAGATTTTTAGATTGCTTGGATTTTCCTCATCAGATGGAAAATAACCCGGTAAGCTAAAATATATATCTGTTAATATATCAAAACTTTGTGAAAGGAAACTTATAGACTTATGGAAGAAAAATT
Organism: Perdix hodgsoniae; assembly: GCA_035772895.1. Lineage (NCBI taxonomy): Eukaryota > Metazoa > Chordata > Aves > Galliformes > Phasianidae > Perdix > Perdix hodgsoniae. The sequence goes on from JAPSGF010000002.1 coordinate 26,572,260, forward strand.
CTGAACATTTATCTTCTAAATTTCTAGGACTATGGAACATTCAGTGCTTTTTCAATAACTCAGTTTTTTAATCTTGATCATGATTATTTAAATTATTTAGTTTATGATTTATTTTATTTTATTTTATGTTATTTTATTTTATTTTATTTTATTTTATTTTATTTTATTTTAGTCTCCCTTTCTGCTAGTGCTTAAATGCTACTACAGTGAGAAACATTCCAAACCAACAGATTCTTATGGCATACATTTCTGTTAGCAGTCAGGGGAAATGTATTGCCTAGTAATTGGAAAACCAGTATTTTCAGTTTGCTAGTTCAGTTCAGGGGATTGTAAAATGCTGCAGGTTTGCAGCTCACTATTATCTAAGCTCTGTGAACCTTGCATTTCCAAAGCTGTGCAATACCAAAACATAGTCTTCCCCAATTTGTTAGGTAAGCTCTCTCTGGATAGAAATGCACTGGCCCAATTATTTTTGTATTCTATTACCAAATGACACAATTATTGTATCATTTTAAAATTCTCATTTAATAATGCTCTGTTGTTACCGTTGTAGGCTATGAAAAGTATGAGGTGCTGACATACCCAATTAAATAGCAATGACTTCACCTTGAACTAAAAGGTAACTCCAGATCCTCAAGGTGCCCCATTTAATGCAGTTATATGGAAAGGTAGCACCAATGGACAGAAAGAAGAATGTAAGGAAACAAGTTCTGTTGATCAGTATGACTAGTGGTTACCCCAAGAAAACAATACTTTTTAAATGATATTGAAATTCAAGATACTTTGGCTGAACTTACTGTCAAGATCTTTTAAAAAGCCATGCAGAGAGCATTGCTCTTAGGCAAACAGTGGAAATTTAGGACTGTATGATCTTGTCCATCCATCTCCTGTGAAGCTAAAATAAACCTATTTTGCATACTTATCTACTTATTTAACGATTTTTCACTCTGCTCTCCTTTTTTATAAGCTGAAACTACTAAAATAGATGTTTACATACTTTTGCACACCATTTAAGTGGATGCAATTTTAATCCAAAATTGAGTTTTACTCACAGACCTACAAGATGTTGCACTTTACATGAGATACATTTTGAATGATGAGAAAGAACCTTAAGCAAATGGGTGAAGAATGTTATCTGACATTTCCACTAGATCATAATACATTATTTGAGTCAAGCATCTGTCAGCCACATGGTAGTTCATTTTCCTAAACTGAGCATTAAAGGCAGCTGGATAACAGTAATGTTGCTCAAAGAAACTGTAGCCGCTGTTTAATGGGGCAGATGATACTCATATTACCAGCAGTGTGAAACTCCAAATTCCTTTGGTTATTTCCTGTTCCTCTCTCTCTGCTCATACCCTGGAACTTGACACAGTTTGTACTTCCAGATCTAAAAACATATTCTAGGAATAAAAGAAGATTTAAGTGGCACATGTCTTTCTCATTGCTTTGAAAGTTCAGAGCTCAGATATCATCTTTCCTGAAATCATATTCAAAACATACTGAAGAATAAGGGCGGAAATGAAGAGATTTGACTTAATAAGATTTGTCTCTATCTACTTATAGGATCTTTCTAAAGCAGTGCCCATCTGTAAGCTGTAACCAAAACATCATTTCCAGTTTTCAGAGCAACTTAAAGTGACTCTGTGGAAGTTTGTACTCAAAGATTTGCTGTGAAGAATTAAGCAGGATTTTTTCCCACAGGCACTTTGTATGAATTAGAAAATCTCTTCTAACTTATTATTACGAAGCTGCTTGAGGAGATGGATTTCCAGGGATTAAAAAAAGCCAAAACTAACTTTGCAACCACTGAGCTTTAAAGAAATTTGTCTGATCCATTTCTCAGAGATCACTGTTTTTTTCAGTAATGGGTTTACAGGTTCCTTTTCTTATGGTAAGAAATTGTCATCCAGAGTTGAACAGTTTCTCCATTATATCAGTATATCTATCTATATATATATGAACACAGCATCAGCAAATAATTTTAGTTCAGAATATTGCCAATGAAAAACCGATTCCCTTTTAATTGGACAGATAATACTAATTGTACAGATTTAGACCATGAGGTATAATACTATGAGTAGGGCTATGTTTATAAATAAAAAAATCATTTCATTCGAAAATGCTTGTTATTTTGAACCATAAAGATTCAAAAGGATTTCTTGCTTAAATGTATATGCATGTATATGCAATTCAAGGATCAAGGTGTTGTTAGTACACAAGGCCACAATAACTTTGTAGGCTTAACTTTTTTTTCTCAAAGTTTTAGCATTAAACAGCAACAAGAAAAATAACAAAAACAACGACGACAACAACAACAAAACAGAAGAAATAGCCACCTGCTTCTATATGTTTTGGTCAATTTACTCATATAAAATTAAAAAAAGGGGGAAAAAAGAGTGTAAACTCATAATATTGTAAGTTAGTTTTATTGCAAGAGCATCTATTTCAGTTCAGGCTGTTCATTTATCCTTGGAATTGCAGATGCTCGATGTACTCTAGAGCTCCTCAAAGCATCATGTAGATTTAAGCACCAGACTGTCAAAATCGCAGCTGCAGGCTAATGAACATATTTGGATTTAATTTCTTTCTTCTTTCTAATTATTTTTTTCTTCCACTAGAGTGGAGACAAGTTAATAAATAAATACACTTACAAGAATGTAGAAGCATAGACATTACTAGCACCACTGTTTTCTTCTGCCTAACCTGCTATTCTGCAGAACGTTCACAGCCTCTTATTTATGAGGGTTGTTGGGATGACAAGTAAATGCTGTGTTTATTTCCAAGACTTTTCAGATCTTCTGTCAGAGCTTTGGGTTCACAAGCATTTGCAGTACTTTCGCAGTACCACTTGGTGCTTCTCTACAGAGTAGATACCTTTCCACAGATGTATCAGTTATGAAAGCAAACCTATTACATTATGGAAAATGCCTGTAGAGTTTGTTCTATATCAACCCAGTCAGTAGAACAGAAATTATTACCAGATACATGTTTAATAGTGAATGAGTTCCCTTGTGGATACCTGGAAGTTTTGAGGCTCTATCCAGTTTCCCATCTATCCCTTCCTGCAAAATATCTGGATGAAGCAGGCTGATGTGGGAGTTGGATCATGTTCTTGCTCCTTTCAGCTGCCAGATGCTCTGAGCTTAGTGCAGAGCAAAAGCTAATGCTAAGCAGCTGCAGTCCCTGATAGACAGCTGATGGCTATGTGCGCCTTTGCCCTCCTGCTTTTCTTTCCCCAGAAAGCTGTTCAAATAGGTATGCTGCTCCATCCCCTGTGCAACCAGCCAAGAAGCTGAAATGAGTCTGGATGCAGTCTAGAAATATCCTTGCAGAATAAAAACAAAGCACAAGATGTGTTTTGCAAGCTTCACGGTAACTGACGTAGAACATATTTCTTTGCACTGACTCCAGAAGGGACAATGGACCAAAGAACTTAAGATCAATTCAGTTTTTCCTGATCCAATTGTTGAGTTGTTCTACTGATGCTGGGAGCAGCCGTTCTTGTACTCTAATCACTGTTGTACCACTGGAGCGAGTTTCTGCTAAACTGTTGAAGTGATAAACCAGATATTCATGCACTTAGCAGATATCTCTAAAAGACAAATGCAAACAGAGTTAGAAACCTCAGAAAAAATGCTCCAAGGTCTGTGAAAGTCTTGAAATTTCTCTTGGTTCTCCATTAGGATACAGGTGTTCCCCAAAGACCATCTCTGCTTTCCATTGGTATTTCTGCATCAGAACCATTCCCTTTCCACCCCCTCCAAGATCTCAGGTGCAAATCAGCTCTTCATTAGGATGAGCTCCTTTCTGTCTCCTTTCCCTGATGTCCTTGGAAGGATGACAGTAAATCAGAGTTTGCTTTGAAAATGCCTGATGAGTAAAAGGATGCTGAGTGTGGTCAATTTTCCTCTAACCTTCTCTGCCACTAACTCAGACGTGACTTCTGGCACTGCTTTAAGCAGTTGTAGCAGGATGGCTGATGTGAGTGCATGTTATCTACTAAAGTTTTCTTGAAGTCATTTTTTTTCCCCTTTTTCCAGACCGATTTGCTGTCACCTTTAGTAAGGCAAACATGCTTACTTTGCTTTCTGAATATAAATGTTCTTTATAATTACAGATTCAGAGATCTTGCTGTAGTGATTGTTTTAACACCAAGGGAGTTTTTGTATAGTTTTGTTCTTGAGTATCCAGAGGCTGTGAGAAAAGTATTAATTTTATTGTTTCAATCAGAATAAATAAGATAAAGACAGAGAACATATTAGCTTAGAACCACAGAAGCATTCTACAGGAAGATGTGTGATAACACAGAGAATCAAAATTTAAAATTTTGTTATTTTAAAATTTTGTTCAAATATCAGAAGATGCCTGTGACTTTCAGCCCTTAATTAAACTGTAGGTGTTTCTTTGTTTACCCTTCCTGTGTTTTACATTTATCAAAAATGAAAAGCCTGAAATGCTTCCGGATGATTGACTGTGCTTCGTGTCTGAAATGGCTCCAACCGAGGGCTCTCAGAATTACAGTAAATCTGTGGTTTGCTGTGAGTGAGCTTAGTGCACTTGCCAGGTCTGAAAATCATGTAGTGTAACTAAGGTGATAGACCATTCACGACTTTAATTCTGCAAGGTTCTGGAAGCCTCCTGCAAAGTGCTTGCTTTTAGTGATTCTGGAGGACTTGAAAGAACTCAGTAGTTTGTTTGTTTGTTTGTTTGTTGTTATTGTTTTTTTTTAAGGAAGATTTAAAAAAAAAAGTATGTAAAGCCTAATGAACATGTGTTGTTTCCTGTGTTTCTAAGTATGGACAGTATGTCACTGCACATTGCTGAGGGGGAGAACTTAAAGTTCCAATAATGCACCTTTTGTACTCTTTTAGGTGGGAAGAGGATCTGTTTTCTGTTTCACTTTTTAATAAATAGTGTGTAAAAGAAGCTCCATTTCTTTTGTTAGGCTGCAAGACTAAATGCTGTATGTCATATGTAACTATTATTTATGCAAAGTCCCATGATATAATTTCACTTAATTCAGTGGTATAAGAAAATGGAAAAATATTTATTTGTAAAATTAAAAAAAAAAAAAAAAAGAGTAAAGAGAATTTTTAAAGAGAATTTCTGAGAGGCATCCTCACTGCTGCTCTCCTTTGCTCTTCATGCAAGGATGTTTCCTGGAGCTGTATATTTGGACTTGGCTCACCCCTCCAAAGCCCGGCTCAGCTGCTGGCCCACACAGAGGAGGGCTCAGCTATCTCTGCTGCACAGCCCTCCATGCAAGGAGGCTTTTTTGAGCGATTTGGTGTGGAAGAGAAGATAGTTAAATGGGCAGAGTTGTAGGAGGGGTTTTGCAGCTAGGGTGAGAGATGCACCACAGCTGTAACTAGCTGGGAGATGGTAAGAACAGCTTTCCTTTCTGCAGAAACAGCCCAGTGCTGAGCTTCTGTATCTACCTGTTTCTAAAGAGTGGTGTGTGCAGTTTTTGGAAACATTGCAGTAACTGTGAACACCAGTTTGTCATGCTCTGTAATGTTTTGTTCATGTTTAGGAAAACAGAAGCCAAATCCAAGAGTTCATTAAAGCAGGGAATCCTGTGAGGATCCATTGCTATGAAGCAGGAAAGAAAAACTAGGCAAAAGAGGGCTTGGTGCTTACCTCCTCGTGTCTCCCTAGTTGTGTGATTATTCCTTCTCTTTTTGTTTTCTATTTTTTCTGGCTTTATTAATTTGGCAATCTCAGTCTTCCTTTATCTTTTTTGTTTTTTTTCTCCAAGACTCTACAAGCTCATGTAAAGCCCAGCCTAAGTTGGTGTGTAAAATAATCAATGATTCTCCTTGTTCAAAAAAATTTTATTTTATTTTATTTTATTTTTTTATAGGGCAAGGGGAAATGGTTTCAAACTAAAAAAGGGAAGATTTAGATTGCATATAAGGAGGAAGCTTTTTACTAGATGCCATTTACAGATACCTTCCAACTCAAATGATTCTATGAATTTATTAAACTGTGCAGCTCTATTTTAAAAGTTTTAGATTGTATCTTTCATCATAATATATGTGCTAAATGCTTATGTCTCTACAATCAGCTATATCTGCTTAAGCTTTCTAACTCCTAAGGAGCCATGTTACAAAACAAGGCAGAGCTGTTTCAGGCTGCACTCTATATTTATGGGACAATGATGCCAGATGACAACAGAATTACAAAGGAAGTGCCTAGTGCATAAAAAATTAATACCTACCAAGTCCTTCTTTTTATGGTGATGATTATAATTATTTGCTCTATGTTTGAACATAATACACTCAGATCAGCAGTTTACCAAATGTACTGGAGATTATTGAACAAAACCCAAGTTGCAGGTCATGTTCGAGTTTTCATTGGGCAAATAACTATCATTTTCTTCTCAATGAAAAATAAAATTGCAGTGTTAGAGGAGGTAGGTGTTCGGATTCAGTGCATATAAATGGACAGTTTATATCTGCACTCAGAGGAACTCAGAGGTACATGGAGGAAAATTAGCAGAAGTCAACTGCTTACTCTGATAAGATCTGCTTGGGCTAAAGCTTGGGGTCATGCTGAATGGGTGCAGTCACAGTCCTGGAACTTGGGGATGTAAATGTTTTGTGAAAAGTGACATCAATCTAAAAAGTCTGAGGAAGCATTTTCCTGGATGGTAGGCAAGCTTTCAAAAGCAGAATTTGGGCCCTGATATATATATTGAAATATTGAAAAACCATAAATGTTAACTTATTCTGCATTCCTATTGTTAATTGTTTATACTATATTTTTCTCAGTCTTTCCAAGAACTGGTAAGACTGAAAATGGGCATTTTGTTATGAGAATAAAATGTCCTTTATGACTCTGGGAGCTGATTTTTAGTATTGGAAAACTGGCTAAATATCGCAGGAGACAGCAAGGCTGCTGCCTCCCATACAATCATTGAATAGCTATCTTATGTAAATGTTCACCAATGTATGGAGAGCAATGGGTCATCACTCAGCAAAAGAAGAGAGGGAGTTTGCTGTCTCTCTCTACCCCTGGCTGACTCTACATTTCTCCCAGAAAGCAGTCAAATCTTTACATTTTATACTTGAAATAAAAAAGTAATGACTTCTACGTTATAGTATGTCTGTAATCCTAGAATCATTGAATTGCTTGAGTTGGAAGGGACCTCAAAGGTCATCCAGTTGCAATCCCTCTGTCATGAGCAGGGTTGCCAACCACTTGATCAAGCACACACAGTCTGTCCAGGGCCACATCCAATTATTTACCTATCTTATTTCAAGTAACAAATCTGATGTAAACATTTATTTTTAATAATGAATCATACTTCTGGGCATACTTAATCAGAATTTGCACATCTGATATTTGTTGTACAATTCCTCATACCAAATTAAAATGTATGACTTAATTGTAACCTTAGTGATTAAGTAAGAAGGCATTTGATCCTAAATTTGATTAAATCATTCTTCTTTATTTATAATTTCAGATTTTGCAAAAAGCAAGACCCATGTAATTTATTTTAGCTACAATTATGAGATAGAATTATGTGTCTCTAGACATTCCCTTTGCTGTTTTTGAGTGTTTTGTTGTTTTTTTTTTAATCTTTTGCTGCAGCTCCCTGTCGAAATTCACATACATATTGGGAAAGACAAACACTGGATCTGGAGAAGCATTCAGCAGAATTGGTGGTGGTTTGTAGTGCAGCTCGGCTAATTAGGCCAGCATTTCCCGTGGTTAGTGTGCAATTTATATGAAGAGCAAGGTAAGTCTAAAGAGCGTCATTGTGTTTGTGTTGACTGTGAATTTCTTTCCTCTGATTTGAAAGTTTCTGTTGCCTGTGTTACTCAGGAGATAATGTAAACACATTGTAAGATGTTAATGAGGCTTCAGCCCATTTGGCTTTGAGACTTTACATTTTTTCCCCTAGCCTCTTCTTAATGATCTGATAGTTCTTTGCTGCGGGAAAAGGAGAGAGATGCAGCTCTGGTTACTAAAGGTCGGGTGCCCTGGGCTGTATAACCTGACATGGTGATAGGACTGAGGAGAAAAGGGAAGGGTACTACTTTCTCAGTGCCAAGAGCCACCTCACAAAAGGCATATGTCTGAAATAACAATAGGCTGCAGCTGCGTGTTACTAGCCTCCCATTCAATGGAGCTCGAGAAAAAACTCAGTCCTTTCAATGTTTAATGATGGCTGAACAAACTTGGAATGAGCTGAGGAAGATGAAAAGTCACAGAAGTTAATGCTCCCCAAAAACAGCCAAGCTCAGTAGTACTTAAAAGCAATTAAAGCACTTTTACCATCTGTTAAGTAATTACTATCCTCATTAGTTATTATTAGTAGGAGATATGATGTAAATGGCACAAACACAATGTAAAAAGAACAATTAAATTCTTGTGTTTTTTTTTTTTTTTTTGCTAAGGTCATAAAATCTAAGATATTAGTATTGAAATAAAAAAGACAAGTGTTCACAGGGGGTTTTATAGCTATTCCACTTCAAAAATTAAGCTGTTACATTTTTCTTAACTCTTGAAAGTTTAGCTTGGTTCATGTGATACTAAAATGATTCATAGTCTATTTTAATAATCATCTCCAAAACCCAGTGAAAGATCAGGAAGATTTAAGGTTTCCAAATATATTGAGTTATAGCTTGGCTAAAAGCAATTATAAAAAACATAATTTGAGGATCACAATTTGGAACAGATTAAAATCAAGTAACCAAAAAGCCCCTGAGCTATGTGCCTTTTTAAGATGTGTGACTGTGCACTCGAACATATGCACACAGACTTCTAAATAAAGCATTATGTATTTCTAGTGTTTTTTTTCTTCTTCTTAGTCAAGATAAATTCCCCAAAAGGTATTTCTTTCAAGATAATAGATGTGTATCTTTAAATTTAACTTGATACCTCTAAGGTTGCACAAGGATCCTTGTGTATTTTCTTTGTTATTTATTTTGCTATTCTGTCCTATTTCATTAAAAGAATGCAGAATGGCCAAAGTGGGTAAGTTTCCCTGCAGGTTCATTATACACATAAGAGCTATACAAAGAGGAAAAACAGTTCTGGACCATTTTTAAAATGGACTCTCAATTGTATTACATCAATTAATTTAAAGAAAGCAACAACTAAACAAACAAGCTCCAAAATATGATATGGTTTTCTTGTAAGGGAGTATAATTCTCAAAAAATCAAGACAAGTCAGTGAGGTGCAGGTGTATGTACTTTTGTAAAGTACATTTGAATGTACTTAAATTAGCAACTTGAAAACTGTGCCTATTTCTACTCAGGTTTCTTGCAAAAAAAGGGCTTGCAGATGCATTATTGGGCTTCCCATAAAAATAGTTATTTGCAATTATCCATGTTCTGCTGCGGAGGATACAAGTTTATCCATGCTGCAGTAGGATTAATGTCAGTGAAATACCATTTATTTGGAAAAATAACTTGTCTTTTTTCACAATATCAGGAAGACCCATAAGTAGAAAAGGATGAACCACAACTGTGTTGAGGCATGCAGACAAAAAACCTGTCCTGATTGTATAGGTCAGCGTAACAGTGTGAGAATTTCCTGATATCGAAAGCAAATAATATCAAGAGAGTAGCCTACCCTGGCCATGTATTTGCACAAACAAAACAAATAAAAGGAACTGATTAACTTTCTTGAAAACAGGGAGAAAGCAGTGTCCATGTTTTCCAGTCTAACCTCATTTTATGGCTGCAACAACAAGATAATGTTGTGAACAGTAGTCAAATCTTGTAAATAATAAAAATAGAGGGTTAGCAAATTGCTTTGGGGGCTGGGGTGGGATGTTGTTATCAAGGCAATCAAACGGTAAGTAAAATAGAAAAAAAAGAAATATTAGGAGAGCAAAACTAGGGCCAAAGGGAAGATAATGTATGTCTCAGAGGGTTGTATAACCTAAAGGGGCTTGAAGGAGAGGAACATGGCAGGGGAAGAAGTCAATAAAAGGAAGTAGAAAAGTTGTTATTGGTGCTTCCCTAAGGTTCTTTTCAAACACCCCCATGCCCAATCAATGCAATTCTTTCCAACATTATCAAGTCTGACATGTTTCCACGTTGTCAAGTCTCCCTGTCCAGGAGGGAGATGGTGCGTCTTCCCTAGCTACAGGGGGAACCTGAGGAGCTGCAGATGTAAAGCATAGTTATGTCTGTAAGCAGGACAGGTTGTCTCTCTTTGTACTTCTCTGTATGTATTGCCTTCTTCCTTTCCTGAGGTCTCTTCCAAAATCTACTGGAGAACACAAGTATATTGTGGCTTGACGTATTTTTTTCCTGTGCAGATTGGCATTACTTTTTTTTTTTTTTTTAAATGTGTTTTTTATAAAATGTACTGCATATTTTAAACAAAAAAAACAAACACTGTATTTCATTTTGACAGTTGTAAGTCTAAACACTGGGGTAAAGAACAGAGATACTATGTTTGTATTACTAAAATCTTACTCATAAGGTACCTTATCCCATTATTTTTTCCCTCTGTTTTGTTTCTTGGGATTATTGCAGCAGCTTAAGAGTGTGATTTATTTCCTCTAAGGCATAGGTAAAGAATTCGGGAAGAATGAGAACTGTTTAAAACTGGTTTTAAGTGCTGAAATTGTATTTTCTGTATTTATATTGAAGGTACTACACCTGATTTGCTGAATGAGGAGGAAGAGAAAGATAGGGTTATTTTTACATCAGTTCTCCACTGTACTGAATATTTAAATACACCACTGTCAATTGGTGCATAATAGCATACACTTTTTGTGGTGAACAACAATTTCTGGTAAATTGCACTTGCCTTTTATTAAAGTGAAAAGAAAATATCAAGTACTGAATTAAATTTTTGTGTAACTTGGCACTATTTTCTATTTTAATCAAACTCTGTTCATGACTACTCCATCTCTTATGCTTCAATCCATAAAAGCTGATTAGGTTTATCTGTGAAGGATAGTGTTTTTGAACAATCCAATGATAAAGAAACATAGAACGAAGGCAACATTCACGAAAGCATGGCCACTTCAAATGAACATTTCAAATTCAAATACCTAATGAAAAGCTAAACTATGCAGTCCTTGATACCTTGAAGACTGCTTATACAAGCAACTTCCTTCTGTAGAATATCTATGTCTATGTGGACAGCTTAATTTTTTCTGAGATTCCTCATGTACCTGAAACATGTCTCCAACCTATAAATATTTTCTAACTGACAAGGAGCTTCAGTCCCAGAGGCTGATTTATGAACTTTTAGGAGGAGCAGATCAGACCTTGAGGTAGGGACCCAACTCTCATTATTCTAATATCCAGAAGGTTATAGAAGGGTGAACCTGCAACCCTCAACTTATTTTTGAGCAGCCTGGGAGGAGGAGGAGCTATTCTGCCAGCTCAGAGCTGCCCACTCTGAAAACCACCCAAATTACCAATTCCACCTTCAAAGCTTTTCCAGAGGACTGCCAGCACTTTTCTGTATTTCTGCATTTTGATTCAAAACTCCTGACAGTTGTTTTCTCAAAACTCATCTATTCAGCTTAAAACTATAAACTATAAAAATTATTTGCTTGTGAAGCCTGTTTTCCATGGGCAGACACACAGAGTCTCTGAAGACCCACAGTTTTTGAGGGTGACCTGAGTATGTGGACGTTCATTGTCCTCATAAATCTTCAGAGCACCTGTGGAAGCACATTGGGCTCTCCAATGTGTCTATGGTTGTGAGTGATCTTTATCAATGCAAATAAATTTTTCTCAGGACTGCTAAGTTGAGGTATGTAATAAAGTTGATAAGGTGGTATTGTGCAGATCTTTCATCCTGACTTCTCAGTAGAAGTGTATCTCATTACCAGTTGTTAATAAAGATACACATACTAAAATATGGTATTTTACAATTGTTGATTTAACACTAGAAAATCACTTCCTAGTAGATAGGTTTACTAGAACATAAACTCTTAATGTGGTTGTAGTTTAAACTTGCCTAAAAATGGAAAGGGAACTCAAGAACTGCATCCCAACCATCTAGTCATTGCCACACAATCCATATTTGAGTAAAAGGCACCAAAGAAGTTTCTTGTCAAAGAAAGAAAATAATATTAATCAGCCTAATCAACATAAGATTACACGCACCAAAAATCATGTGTTTGTAGCAGTAAGGCAGAGAGACTGGGCTTTGAGATTTGATTGTTTTTTTCTTTGAATGTTAGCAAGTTTGCTGAAAAATGTAGATTCTAGACAAAGGCCCAACAACTGCATTTAAAGATTAATTCCTTTATATGATTTATTTCCTTTATATGATCAAACACTTCAGGACTTCGCACAAGCGTCAGTGTGAGGATTCATAGCAAGCACTGTGGGGAGATCTTTTTTCTTTTCTTCTTCACTTCTGTACAGAAGGAGAGCAAGTAACTCCAATCCTAGCTAAATAGCCAAAATGCCATTACAGCCTTATAATCCTCTGAGAGTATCGCCTCCTGTGATGCTGTACTTTTTAATTTATTTATTTATTTATTTATTTATTTTCCCCTAGAAAAATGAAGATGGGTTACCCGAGCAATGGTTGAGGTACAGGCTCTAATGAAGGTATCCCAATGGCATTTGAAAGTTACCAAGTAATTACTGGATGAGTGAATCTCTGAGCTGGTACCAGCAATGAATCCCTTGATACATTCAAGTTTTAAGTTACAGCATCTTCAAAGCTGTGAGAAAAGGTGTGACAGTTTAAAACTATATATATAACTAAAATCTTTGAACCGGAGAACTCTAAATAATTAATTTCAACCCCGCAAGATGTGAGAATTGATGCTGAAATAATTGTGGGTGCTAATATTTCAAAATATATATGCGCACACACATGCATCATTATTTTTCAAGATACCAGATTTCACCTGAGAGAAAATTATTACCCCAGACTGATATTTTTGGAACTGCTTAGTGTCTAACTGACTAGTGGCAGTAGTTAACAATGGTAAGCCTGATGCCCGGAAATAAAACAAATGTAAGCGCTCTTACTATGGCAGACAGTGCAGATGCCAGCTGCAGGACTATGGTGCAGGATGATGGGATCTGCAGTGTATGGGGACGAACCAAACCCTGTTGTTGGACAGAGGAGGCTGCATGCTGTAGCTGGCCAGTTTACCCACTGATATGCTTCTAATTGCTCCATGAGTGCCTTTATCCATTGCTTCCAGTCCTTACCAAGAACTGGGTGAGTCATTGGGTGTACACAGGAATCTAGTTGTATTCTGCATTTTAAGCTAGAGGGATAACTGCCATTTTCTTTCTAAGTGTTGTTATAGGCCTCCTGTTGTCATAGATCTTTATGTTTTTGTGTTCTCTGGAAATACATTAAAAAAAAATAAAATGGGTACACTGGAAGGAGGTTTTTGGGTAAGGTGATGATGGATCCTGCTTATATCCACTCTTTGGACTTGGAAGAATGAGGGAGAGCACTGGTACTATTTGACAGCAGAAAGTTCAACACAGTCTCTGTTCACCAGAAACAACTAAAAGCAGTAGCTGACTCAGGCAGACTCGAGGGCTGTTACAAGCATACTGAGAAAGACAAGGTGCACAGGTGCAGCTCTGGACTCAGTACGTGTAGTACTGAGTGGCATTTTATTGGATGATGAATTGGCTGTTGGGTTAGATGAGCTTAGTGGTCTTTTCCAACTATTAATGATTTTTCCAACCGTTAATGATTCTATGATTCTAGGATGAGTTTGAGGAGCCACACTGTGCTCCTGTGGGAAGAGGTGAACGTTTCTGAACATCATGATACTGTCTGGAGCACAGGCCTTACAAAGGCTGAAGGAGCTTGAATTGTTCAGTCTGGAGAAGAAGAGACTCAGAGGAGACCTTATTTCTCTCTATAACTACCTGAGGGAGGTTGTAGTGAGATGGAGGTCAGCCTCTTCTTTCATGTAACTAGTGGTAAAACTAGAGGGAATGGCTTCAAGCTGCGCCAGGGGAGATTTAGGCTGGATGTTAGGAAATACTACTTTTCTGAAAGAGTGGTCAGGCAGTGGAATGGGCTGCCCAGGGAGGTGGTGGATTCACTGATCCTGGCGGTATTCAAGGATCGGTTGGATTTTGTGTTGAGGGACATGGTTTAGTGAGCACTAATGGTGATAGGTGGATGGTTGGACTGGATGATCTTGAAGGTCTTTTCCAACCCTGCTGATTCTGTGATTATTCTTCAAATTGCACAAGATGGCATGCTCATGGGAGAAAACTGAGACAGAGAGGGACATAGGAGAAGTACCAAGAGGAAATGAGAAGAACTATGAGGCTGGTGTGTACCAGTTCACTCTATGTTCTCCTGTGCCTGGTGGTAGAAGGCCTTCATTGGCAACCTTGGACCTGAGGAGGCCTCAGGTTCCTGCTGTGGCTGTCAGTGGCTTCGCTGCTGTTGTATGTGAGGTCTATTGCCTGGAAAGGGGCTGATGGATGCCCCAACAGCATGAACCAATGTGTAAATAGTCATCAAAAATGTTTGTGTGCAAGATGGGCCCTATTGGCATCTACAGCTCCTGCCCTAAACAAGCATGTTTGTGTGCTTCCCAACTGTTGTCACAGAGAGGGCCGGTGGAGACATGGTGTACAGTATTTAACATCATGTTACTGAGTGCTCTGATGTCTGTGTTCATGTGCTTGTTAATCCCTGCTCTCAAGCCTGTTGATTTAAATACCTTTTTGTGACATTTGGAGAATAATGGAGCATGCTGACCCAGAAAGTGCCTCTGAAAGGCTGTCAGATATGATATGCATAACTGGAGCCCGTTCATTCTTCCACATGATCCCTTGCTCGCGTTGACATGGCTTCTGTAGCAAAAAATAGAGATAAGTAGAAAAAGCTGCTCAAGGAGAAGACTCATTGTACATGTTACGACATCTATTTCAGTCAGGAGAGGGATTAATTCTGGCAGTGGTTCCCTAGTATTTGTTAAAGCAGATGATAGGCAGTGACAATGGCAGCTGCTTCTTTCAGTACTGCCACTGAGGAAATGTTGCCTGCAGTAGCAAAACATGTCACTGTGAAGGGGCCCCACTTGTGCTGTGCTCAGAGAGACTGAGAAACCTACAGATGCTGCCTTTCTCCAGGGCAACTCCTGAAAAGTGAGGTAATGAGGTATTATGCTTATGAATGGTGTCACAGAAATGTTTAGTAGCTGTTGGTATGATCATAGCTGTGAGTTAAAGACTGAATTGTGAGACTCCAAATTCCTGAAGGAGAATGCTTGAGATTCAGAGCTTAGGCCACATTAAAAGAGTTTAGGATGTCCATGACCCACATTAAGCTTCCTAACTGGTACTTCTATTTTACTGGGACCAACAGCTTGATGTTCAGTGACATGCTGTATGTAGGCCCTACGTATAAAACAGAGGCTCAAAGCCCTAGGAAGCAAAATTCAGTGAAGGAGAGAGGAAAAATTGTTCAGAAAAGACTCTTCTCTCCAAGTCTTTTCTGTCATGCATGTGTCAAGCCCTTTCTCTATACTTCTTTTCAGCATCTGCGGAGAAAGAGTGAGGCTTCCCCCCTTACTGAATGTATTGCTTTAATACTGGTGTGTAAGATTAGCTAAGGCAAAAGAGAATTTCTGTCACTTTAATGGTACTCTAATTGTTGAACTACTTCACAAAAAAACGTCTATCCTTCTAAGTCTGCTGTAGTTTACATAGAAGTACTAAACGTGAGGGGGAGAGAATGAAAAGATTTGATTTCTCAAGCCTTGTGATGACTAGTGACAGTGATAGGAAGTCTTTGTTAATTGCATATAAACTTGTGATATTTTTTCTTACGCTTTCTTTTATCTAGTAACTGAAAAAGTTGCTTTAAAACAAAAAAAAAAAATTGAGCAAAATGCTTCTTAAGTAAGCGTGACAGCTAATGCAGCAGAGTTGTGCTATTTTTTTCTCATGTGTTGTCTTTTGACTTCTGGCGTTCAGGGAACATTCTTGATACAGCTTTGATTCTCCTGCATGGCAAACCTTGCAGCCCCTGAGCGATGGGAAGAGGCACTTCTGGCTGCAAATCAAGTCTGTAATGCTTTCAAGGGTGCATAGATCTGCTCTGAAGTGAGTAGAGATATTTTGTTCTTTCTGTGGATGGAATTGCCAGGGATTTCCCAGAGCATGCAGCCATGAGTACAGTACTCACTACTTAAAGCTGAAGAGAAGCTATTGAAAGTGAAATAACAATGTAATCAGACTCAGGTTTTAACGGAAATTGGCGGTGTGCCAATAATATTTTCACATTGCTCATTTCACAGACCAACTAAAGGAAAGTGAATAACAGTATTGATTCCTCTCAGTGACATCTATACCTAAGTGCCTTGCTGAAACAAAAATGCTATGAAGAAAGTTGGGACTGAAAATTTAGAGGTTTAAAAAGTACTTTTTCTCCCCAGCTTTATAGGTAACTATATCCTTAGTAACTACAGAATGTGAAGTGTCTGAGTGGTGCTTGGCTAGCAGGAGGAGAGCTAAAATGCTGCAGACACAGGCTGTGTTGCTTCAGCTATTACTATGGGGAGGGTATTTGGCTTGTCAGAGTTGTTTGTATGTAAATTGAGCACGGTTATTTTTGTTTCAGTGTTACTTAAAAGTTAAACAGCCCTTTTAGAAGGAGACTTTAGTAAAAGCAACACGTGCTTTCCACCCTTTTCTCCATAGGGAAGCAATTAGAAAAGCAAAGGAAGCATTCCCAAACTGCACTGTTTTACAGTTGGTTTTTTTTTTTTTTTGCCTAATAATGATGGTGACAACTTAATGTCTCTCTAGTCTTTACATTTCACTCCCTTGAGGTTTGAACATAAGCAACTTTGAATCTTCTATTTTATAACACCTCATGAGAGTGTACTGTTGTTATTTTTTCCTGTTCTGTAGTAGGGAAAAGATGCAGAAGATAATTTGTTTGCTTATTTATATCTTACATATTCCCAGGAGCTGTATAAGAAACACAAACTTCCAGAAATGCAAATCTACATTTTTAAGCTTTTCTTAACTGGATTTTTCCTACCCAATTTTCTGAGCATTGGTAGGCAATTCAACATGATTATACTGTACTTCCAAGATGAACGCTAGCAGTTTTACAGTCAAAAGTTATGGATTTCATTCATTTAAACAGATTGTATTCTGTGTGGATATAGAAATGATAGGCTGAAATTCTGTGGCTCATGTTATGGAGGAATGCTTAAGAGCAGATCTTAGCAGCTCACTGTTCTCTTAAGAAGTGGTTTTGATGATCTGTCACTCAGACTTCAGACTATCATGTCAGTCTCCTACAGGATGAGAAATATACAAGTAGTAGTCTTGCAATTTAAAAACAAACAAACAAAAAAACCCCCTGTATTTTATTATCATATAAGTCATCTGAGGCAGAGCATGAATCCTCCTCTTGAGATTCCAGAGCAGCTCTGGTGGTCTTTCTCCACTTTCCTTTCATATCTGCTACATAGCTTTTAGCCCTGCTGCATGTTAAACTGGGGCTTTATAGATGACTCCCTTCCACCTGACAGAAATTGCCCAGCTGGACTGTTCTAACACTCAGTGAGATGGATAATACTGCAAAAACAAAATATCATCATGTAGTCTTAGCAGCATAGACATTCAGAGTTACGATATGTTCCAACTTCTGATAGCACAGCCTTAATAGATTGTTTATATATCCTATGTGAAATTTGCTAGACATTAGAAGAGCAAACAGTAAAACTACTTCTACTGGCATGTATAATAGAAAAACTGCAACAATGAAGTTTTGAGTCAGCTACATCCTTCTGTTCTTTCACCGAGGTAAAAGAATAAAGGGCACTAACTGGCCAGAATCTGTAGTAATAAATGGGCATAGAAACACTTATGCTGAGTTTTTTGAGTAGTGTTGTCAATGGGCTCTGTGGATTTTGAGGCACTCCTCCAGTCTCAGACGTGAATGGGCAGTGAGCTCAGTTGGCTGGTGGGTCTTTACCTCTTGGCACTCAAATATCACACTGTGCCCTAGAAACTGTCTCAGCTTCTAATTTTCTCTCTTTGTTCCCCTGGTCCTCAGTACTCTCAGTCCAAGATTCCAAACTTACAGTTCCTTATCTTATTACTTGAAAATATAGCAATTATGTGCTCCTAAAATGTACTCACAATGCATGTGGACAGGAGACCTGGTTTATTTTCTGGGCAGAGTACCAGGTGGAATATTTCCACAAATTTAGCACACCTCTTTTAGCTCATGCAATTTTTTTTATGTGCAGAGCTACATTATTGCACGTTGCTAATACAAAAGAAATGCGTATTACATACATATTCATGTGCAAGCATGATACTCTATCCCCTTTTTGCTGCTTTCCCCTGCCATCCACACTTACATAGGGTTGTCTGGGAGTTTTTTGGACTCTTTGTGGTCATTTAGGTAGTGTTCCCCTTATTCATTTTGCCATTATGTGGTCATGAGTTGTCTAAGGATATTCACATTTTTCACGAATGATTTCTTGGTCTCAAGACCAGGAAAGAGAATGTATATTCAGGGCTAGAAAAAATTCTGCCGTCATGCAGTATTTCTCTTCAGTGAACACTGACAATTATCCAAACATCAGCTAATGAAATAATCTTACAATTATTAACATAAGAATGCATATGTTCTTTCTCATTCTTGATATCAGTCTCAGTCCCAGCTTATTTATCTGATGTGTCTAACCTCATTGCTCTGATCCAGTGATCTGCTTGGTTTCTCTTTCTTAGTAAGTTCTCACTGCCTCTAAGATATTCTCTAGAAAATCGCTGTAAGTTGATAGAACCACGGAAATTTCAGATGAGATTTTCACTTCAATTCTTACTGAATATCTTCATGTGCTGTGGAATTACTATGCAATGATAACTGAACTTATCATCAAACTAACTACCATAGAGGTTACATTGTCTGTAATATAATCACTTCACCATTGCCCTTTATCTCTGGTTCCCCAAAGGAGTGTCATTATATAATGCCCCAATTTTTTTCATTGCTTAACCAAGTTCAGTGCTTTGTTCTGCAATACTGACTTCTAAATGTGCTTTTGACTTCTGTATCTTGTTTCTTGAAGAGTCTGTCAACAGACTAGATTTCAACAAAGTGTACTTCAGCAAGCACCTTTGGTTGTCAGAGTTAGTAAGATGTTCTAACCTGATAATTTCATTTCATCCCCTTTGTAAGAACAAATTTGCTTTTCAGACCTTTTTTCCCCTGGAGATCACAATGATGTAAATGAGAACAATACTTTGTGCATTTATGCATGTGCATGTCTCAGAGCCTACAGGCAGAATTTCCCATAAACATTTCATAGTTTCAAACAAAAACAGGTTTCACATTAAAAGCTGCTTTTTATGTTTGTGAGGAAGCACTGTCTGAGCTGGATGTGCTCAGGCAAGAGCACTTCATTAGGTAATTCTTCTCTCAACTGTGCACTCTTGAAAGGTTCCTGTTTGACCTCAGAGAAGGATGTACAAATGTGAAGCCAATGAGCTCTTGCAGTCCCAGGAGTTATCCTTTTGGACAGTATTAGAAATTACAATAACAAATACAATATTTTTAAAGCTGCTTTTTGAGGTTAACAGCTAAAGGCCATTTGAAATCCCTGCTCCATTTTCCATTATATCACACTTAAAATTGAGTGTGGTATCTAGTCCCCATAGAGATATGTGCTAGTCATAACTCCATATCTTTAGCTGTTATTTAGAGGAAAAAGCACTATTTGGATAGCCAGTATAGATAATAAGCATAAACACCACAGAGCACAGAAATGATGTAACAGCAGTGATGTTCAGAATCATAGCTCAAGTTCAGCAAGAACTATTACCTTCCTCTGAGTGTATTCAATTAGGTAGGTTAGGCATCTCAGTCAGCATGCTTTGACTTGTTAAGAGAAGACTACAGCCAGTTCAATTTGCAAACAGTAGGTCAAATTCTGTATTCCCTTGTAGCCTACACCAAAACCCCATATCGTCTGCAGATATTATGACTTCATTTGCAGAATGGCACTTGAAAGTGACATTGCAGTTATTTTTTCTTATCTTCATGTCATCAGTTTTAAGATTTCATTCTGCCTGGAATGAAAGTGTTATTCTATCTAATGGAATCTATATTTTAGAAGTAAATAGCAGTACCTGAAGAGATCCTGGATGTCACTTTCAATGTTGGTTTTGGTCAATTCAGCACACCAGGGACACCAGTGTAAGCTTTTCTCTCACCCAGATTCTTGTGCTAGGTAGGCTATGTTAATGGCTTATAGCAAATAATGGTAAGTTTTCAAAAGAGGAAAAACAAAAATAATTTGTATAATTGTAAAGAAGAGAGTTTTTCTACTGCCATTGGTGATAGTGCAGCAGTCAGAAACGTAATGAAAGCTTTTACCTTTATATGCTGATGGCATCTTAGACCAATTTAAAATGCCAATGATTTGGCTTTGGTCTTTTTAAAAGATGGCTGAAGACTAACAAGCAACCAAACCCTGTGACATTTTGAAACTGCAGGTATCTTCAGCTTGTTGCAAAGCACATCCACAGTTTTCATGTCTACAGTGATAGTCTTCAACACACACACACACACACGTAAGAAAATACAATCGAATTTTGTGTTTGTCGTTTTAATATGTAGGAGTTATTCTTCAGCATGCAAGATTGCACGCTTTATTCCTAATCCATACCTGACAAACTCTTTAGTAATATTCCCAGTTTTATCATTCTTCCTGCTATTGTGACCTGCTATTATTTAGAAGTAGTCAGAATACAGCAGCCCAGCCTCTTTTATATGAACAAAGACTATGCTTTTTAAGCTGAAATGTGCGAGTGCGTTTTAAGCCCTCTTTCTTTTTTTAAAAAATTAATGTTCTTGAAAATTCTAGGTTATGTATTTGCTACAAGAAGCTATGCTGGCTATGTTTATTTATTTATTTATTTTATGTTTATTTATTTTATGTTTATTTATTTATTTGAATAATACAATAGCAAAATTCCCCAAAAATAATACAATGGCAAAATTCCCCAAAATAATGCAATAGCAAAATTCCCCATAGATAATAGTCCTGGAAGCACTACAAAGCATCTGGCTTCCTTCTGTTGATTGCACCATCGATTGAAATATCTAGTTCAGTGCTCTGCCTATCTTCCAAGTATAGTCAAAACACCAACACATTTTTTGAAGGGCACTTGCTAAAAGTTTTCTTTATTACTTTAAGCCAATTCTTTTATAGACATTTCTCCTCCAGATAGAGGTGAAATTATTCAGATTTGAACCAAGTAAAATTGTCAGGTTGAGGATAGAACAAAACATTACATTGTAACTATATGTCTAGGATGATTTTTTTCCTTTCTTTCTTATCTTTTATAGAATAATCTCTGCACTAGAAGACCCGCTTTTCTAACATGCAGTATTTATTTTACTGAGTTCAACCAGCAGTTATCGGTGACTTAACCAGGCAAGTACCTTATGTTTATGAGCAAAATAATACACCCAGTAAAAATAAGATCTTGATTACTGCCTGCATTTCAACAGCCAGTGTAATTTATGGAAAAACTGTTGCATCAAATAAAAACTGCAGCATGTGTAATGTAAAGAATGAGCCTCTCTTGGGTGTCTGTCACAGACATTTTCTCAGACATCAAGTTTATGGAGTTCCTAATTCTAGGGTTAAAGAGCTATTTAGGGGAAAACAAAAATTGAAGTATGTTTTCCTTATTATACTTATGAATTTTGTTCTTGTGTCCAAAGACTGAAACTATATAGAATCATCATGGCTTCCTCTACAGTCATCTGCTGTTACTCACTTCAATCTTTCAGGGTATTTTTTCCTTTCACACCTTTTTGCAATGGTGTGTCACTGAATTCCTCCATGTGGAAAAAAAACATACCCACTGACATTCATTGTCACTTGCTGGATGTTTCTGGAGGCCAAACAATGGATGTAAGGTGGTGTGCTTCAGCAGTGGCAATAGAAACAGTGGGGCACCTACACCAGTGCAGATTTTTAGGAGTACAGCATAAAGGCTCTTGTTCACTGTTGATAAAAATGCATAAGTAATGTTGGTGAAAAACTTGAAAAATGCATTTTATAGCTGAGAATTTGCACTATCAGGTGTTTTTGTGCTCTTTGTATGTACTGCAGATTCCATGGAAAGAAATCAAAGGCACTACTTTCAGAACAATCTACGTACTGGTGAGGTAGGGAAGGTTTCTGAAATAAGCCTTTAAATTCTCTGCTTCTGAGTTTTATGAGTTCTCCAGTAATGCACCCAGATGTTTCCTTTGTTACAATCTGTATCTTCAGCAGGTTGTTAATGGTGACCCACCCAATGTGATCGTTAATTATATTTTTTCACTGTATTAGATTAATTGCAGTTGACTCTGACCTAGTTAACAAGTGCCAGTGATGTCTTGCTTAATCTGTTTTTGAGGAGAAGCTTCCCTGACTTTTTATAGAAAGTGTCTGTAATTTTGTTGTTTATTGCTGTTTTGTTTCTAATTCATCTGTGGCAATTGGATCTTCTAAAATCTTATGAAAGATACTCAATGAATTACCAATTCTCTGGAGTTGTGTTGCCTTCTGATTCAATCACACAGAATAATATGACCCATTGGTCTTATTTGTGTCAATTTTATTGCAGAGTATTATGTCATGAACATGGTTTGTGGTTGAAATGGGAATTGTACTGCTATGCTACGGTAGTGGGGAAAAAATTAAGAAATAAATCATGAACATCCCTTATTATGGTCTAACAGCCATTCTAATAGTCTTGTTCTATATTTACATGTAAAAGCTAATTTAAGAGGCAATATCTTCTGGAAAAAAATATATTTTCCACATCAGGATGTTGTTAAAACTTGCATAATCTGCAAATGATATAAGTTGGTTGTCTACCATATATCTAGTCAATTCAGTGCAACTAGTAAGAGCCTTGACTGGGGAACATAAGTAGCCATTGTTTCTAGTGTTTGGATAGTTTTTTGTACCTCATAAAACAGTATTTTTCCATTAAAGGAGTTTTTCACCTTTTTTTTGCAGTGATGGGCATTACTGTTTAAGGGCTCTTCACCCAAATACATGTTTTTGAATAAAAGAGAAATTAAAAAAAAAAAAAAACACTTTAAATTAGAACAAATCCCCTGGAAGTATGGTTTAAAAGGAGGGACAAAAATATTGTTCATATGAACCCTACAACTCTGCTTTGGAAAGGCATTCTTTTGCCCTTCTTCCCACGTCTGTCCATCCAGTTAAGGAGTCCTGAAAATTTTTACTGCTCCAGTTCCAGTGTGTTTGGAAAAAGAACTAAAGAGAGACAAATTACTTCTATGTGAAATTTCTTTCAAGGGAAGAAACTGCAAATTTTCTTTATATCCTGCAATCTATACTGGGACTAGAAAACAGGAAATATTTTACATGTTTGTCACTTATTTTCATTTTCTTGTTTGTTTGCAGAAGATTATGGAAATAGGGAAGAATCTCAGAAAAGTGGAAAACTCAATTGTCACCTTGACTACGGATGAAGAAGAAACTGTGAAGTTCAGGCTGAAAAATGGGTGGAGTGTCCAAGATGGGTGCCTTTAAAACAGGTAGTCTGTTACCTCTCCAAATCTTTAGCTGGTAGTTCTCCAATGCGGGTACAGCTTTACTTCCTAACAGCTAATGATTCTGGATGTTCAGTGTCATATTTGCCAATATGTTCAGTTTGTATTATGCCCGCTGATGGAAATAGTGAGGTAAATTGAATACAGTGTTGTGTTGTGTAGTTACTTGTTTCCACAGTCAAAACATTTGTGAGCAACTGTCTTTTCTGCTTTCATTTAAGCTGTGATTATACTTCAGAAGTTAGAAAAAAATACAAGGGAGGTACAATTTCTAGTATGTTTATCCTGGACTCGGAACTTGAATGTAAGAATAAATTGTGGTAGCTTTGTTCATGCTGAGCGGTATCTTACGTTAAGCTGCAAGATGCTACCTAATGCAAGCAATAGCTTAATATTCTGCTTCACTACTGATTTTGTTTTAAGTTTGAAAGTTATATGAAGAAAAGCTACACACTGATCCTATAACTGAAATAGTTAATTACCTTGAAATATGCAGTACATTCATTCTTATGAGTAGTATATCTATATGTGTGTGTATATATATACACTAGGCTGCAATTATTGTTAGCTTACAATTTGTTAATTTTGTATATGCTTTATTTTATATACCATTTTTACTGACTGCTCAAGGTAAACAGTGGAGATATTTTGCATACTTTCCTCCTAAGATTTTTATTTTAATTTATCATTTTTTACTTTATTACCAGCCAGTGTGGTATCATATGCATAGCAAACTGTAACTCTGATGAGCTATGTCAAAGCCTTACAGTTCTAGATCCTATCTTCATGACATTATTGGAACTAATGCACTCCAGAAATAATCATGAGGAGTTAAAAATGCTATCCAGGAAGACACTGTGACATGCAGCTATCTAAAGAAATTTATCTTCAGTAATAAAAAGAATAAAAGCATTTATTAAATTTGATGAAAACTGGAATCTGACAATCTATTTAATAAAATTATGTATATTATGTATATCGATAACAAAGCTTTGACAAGCACCTCAGATGTTTTAAACAGAATCATTATACGCATATCTGATTCTGTTAGTGTTAAGAGGCTAAGCTGATTTATTAGTACAGTATTGCCTTACGCTTGGATTATTCTTTGGACATATTTCTGGAGGGTTTAGTTTCACAGTCTCTTGGACATCGTATTTTGTTGACTAGCCATCATCTTAACTTGGCCAGGAGCTATCAGATGAGCGTTCTGCCCGAGCTCCATAAACTACATCTGTTCTCAATAGTTGACAACACAGTAATCCTCCTCTAAAATTCCTTCTTGGGGCAGGCTATATCCTCACTTGCCCTGCAAATTCATCCTTTAATTAGTTAGCTCTGCAGATTCATCACCTGTCTTGTACATTATTTCAGTAAAACTTCCAGTACTGCAGAATATAAAATGTAATTTAGAGAGAAAGAGGGGATATCACGAATGACAAAAAGAGAAGACTATGGAAATCCTCCTATTTAGCAGCACTGAGAAAAAGATGCATCTCAGGTAGCATAACCCATAGCTATTGCCTTGTTTTCCCCATGAAAGTCCAGGCATTTGAATTTCAACTGGTTCTGTTTTCTATATAATGTTTGTACTGTCCTAGAGCTCACTTTTTTAATGAGGACATTAGATGAAAATGTGGAGATGCAGTCATGTTTTCTTTTTTTTTCTATTACCAAATAATTTTGAATAAGGAAAAGAAGATGTGATCACAGGTAACCATACCTTCATTATTGGCATCTTGTCTGTAAATCAAATTTCAGCAAATAAGAATCAGATGAAGAAAAGGAAAGTAACTGCTAGCAAGAAGAAGGGAGTGGATGTGTTGGGCTTATGTACTCAACCTAACAGATATTACTTCCTTTTAAGAGTGTATGAAAGAATCTAAATTAACACTGTGGAGTGGCAGCCGGAAAATTTGACTGCCTTCTCATAAAGCCACTAGTGTGAGTGCTCTGGAGATTAGAATTGAGTGGTGTTCACCAGGGGTTTGCTTTGAGGCCCGTGCTCGTCAACATCTTTATTGATGACATAGACATTGGAAATGAGTGTACCCTCAGCAAGTTTGTTGATGACACCATCTGAGTGGTGTGGTTGGCAAGAAAGGATGGACATCATCCAGAGACCTGGACACACTCAAACAAGGTTAACTTGTTTTACTAAAGTAACTTCACCACCCTCACATTTCTAATCATTTTATGTAAGTTTGTCTTTTATCTAAGGTGTTTGCATTGTCTCTTTCTACTTTTATTAATAATTTCTCTGAGTGTATGATGGCTGAAAAGCAACCTGACACAGTGGCTGCATAAATTTGGAAAACGCTTTTTGAAATCTGTAGTACAGTCCATGTACTATTGGGTGTATAAATGAATTTAGTGTATCATAACACTCCAACAAAAACAAGAGGACAAAGAAATGGGATTGCTAAGGGAGACATTAGATTTCATTTCACACTGATAATAGTTTAGAGATAGTGCTGAGCAAAATGGGATTCAATTCTGTAGCACTCCTTTATTGCAGCTAAGTGATTTCAATATCCAGTCTAAAGTGATACTGATACTGTTCGATAGAAGGGGGATGAAATCTGAGAGCCCTGAAGGCTCAGAGGAGGCCACAAATCTCAGGCTGACTCAACGTATCCTTTCAGAGCCATCCCACCTGACCTTAAGCCATCTTATTTAACCTGGAGGCAGCTGGTAAGTGCCCTGCAATGTAAGAAATTGTTTCATGTTAAAAGGAACCGTGCAACTAGATTGCATTTTGGACATCAATTGATACTACTGTAGTTATGGTTTTGGCCATGAACTTGATGCTTTCAGAAACATTTACGGCTATGAGTTTATTGCTCAGCTGTTGCCTGGTAGGAATATCATATCTGGGAAATGTTTTAAACCCTGTAGCCTTTCAATTTGTGACTGTTGAAAGTAGATGAGGTTTGCTATACAAACATGGAGGTTGACCTATAGTCCAAAAGGCAATGGTCACAGATTTTGTATCTGGGTACCACTTCTCAAAACAAAGATGCAGCTTTCCTGCTAAGATGTATATCCTGCTTCTGATAGACATACAGCTAAAAAAGGTGAGTGTTGCTATTTGTTTTATATATTTAGCAGTATCTGTTATCAGATTAATTTCTCATTTTCATGAAAGTTAACTAATCTGTTAACATTTTATGATACTTGATAGCAACGGGCACTGTAGGATCCTAAATGAAATGATAGTGTTAGGAGCCTGAGGAGGAGCAGTGGAACTAATGAGAATATTTCCTTTTGCTTCTTTTGGATAAGAATTGAAGATTTAAGTGAGGAAGATGAAGAAAAATGCATCAGATAAATGCTCTGTATATGCATTGAGAATTTCACAACTCTATTTTTGTCTTCAGCAAGGATTTTTTCTGCAAGAATTACTGAGGAGCAACACTGTTGTCCTTGCTTTCCTTTTAGAAGCGTTTAGTTTTCTAGACTTCACCTTACTTTCTCTGCCTCTCTAACACAATACTGGGGAAAAAAGAAATAAGAGGTTGAGAGAATTTAAAATTCATTACTCTAAGTTCAAAACTTATGTTTATTTTTTTTTGTTTTGTTTTGTTTTTTTGTTTTACTCTTGGTATAAGATGGGCACTAACTTTCGTTAGTGTAAAATATTTTGTGCTGTGTCCATTATATTCCTATAGAGAAAACACCTGAATTTAGTCTTTTTCTGTACTGAACTGCACTTTTTTTTTGCCTAGAGAACAAATTAAATAATACAAAAACAACTCTTGTTCTTAATATAGCTTTATTTAGTACATGTACCATATTTCCATTTGAATGCATAAATTGTGTTGACACTTGACACAATCTGCAAGGGCATATATACAAAAATGAGCTCTCAGCACTTCCTGTATTAAAAATGCCCTCAGCAGCATAGTGTAATTTTGGCTAGAGCATTTAACTTTCATTCTCTGGTCAACAAGTTTGCTTTTAAGAAGCTTGACAGCAGAAGCAGGCAGGCACTCATGTCTGTTTGCAGCACTCCTCTGAAAGATGCGTCACAATCTGGCAGGCAAACAGGGCAGAGAGCCTGGCATTACAGCTTCTCTGTTCACAACCAAATGT
Source organism: Perdix hodgsoniae (assembly GCA_035772895.1). Taxonomy (NCBI): domain Eukaryota; kingdom Metazoa; phylum Chordata; class Aves; order Galliformes; family Phasianidae; genus Perdix; species Perdix hodgsoniae. The sequence goes on from JAPSGF010000002.1 coordinate 26,599,909, forward strand.
AGCTCCAGGCTACAGTGAAGCTGAGGCCATTAATACTGGTTTTCCAACTAGGCATTTGTGTAAACTGACAACTGACAGTGGACAGACCTTCTGTATAGTAATCAGTTATTGCCTCTAAAATTTCATTAAAACTATAAAATGCAATAACAGTGATGTACTCATATTTGAAGTGGCACACTTTCATTTTTGTTTTGTTTATGTGAGCAGATAATCTACTTTGTGCAGAGATATGTTGCTTGTGGCCTGTGCAATAATTTATTAGCCTCTATGGCATCTAGGGACCTTATTTTTTTTAAGATGTAGAATGGCTTTGTAAACTATGTATTGCCAGTATTATTTTTAATTTGCTCTTGGCAACTGAATTTTCTTTTCTGCAGCAGAGGATAATGAAATGAGATGGATTTGCTGGAATCTTGTTTATTTAAAAAAATAATCACAATGGCAATTTACATATGTTTTACTGTTGCATCTAGATTTTGAATATTTACCATAACTGGATTAGATTCTAGTTATGTGCAGAACTGACTGGAAAATAAACTGGCATCCTGATTTGCATTCATTCTGCATCACTGGTTTCTCTGTCAAATTTGTTCACTGTGGAAGATTTGGCCAAGAGCTGTGTCTGTGTATTACCTGCTACTGCAGGCAAAAGTCTGAAGTATGTGTTGAACCCAATCCCTGACATATATAAGAAATGACATACTGCTGTACAGAGAATAGGAATATTGGAATTAAAATTTACTTAATGTTCAGTGAAGAAGCAGGTGTTTTTCTTATTTTTTTTCTTTCTTTTCTTTGTGTGCCTAGATAGCCAAGAGCAGATCTACATAGCGTGAAGGTAACTGCTGAGTGGAAGGTGATATCAGTGTGTGATTTCCATATGACTTTCTTATGCTATTCCTGCCCTATGAGATAGAGCTAGTTTGGGGGGCGTGAGCTGCTTGCGCTTTGTGACTGCACTGGCATTAGACCAGACAGCAAAAGAGCTTTCTATTAGTAACATGCAGATAGACTGAAACCTTCCCCTCCAATTGAAAGTGTGTGATATGAGAAAAGAATGAAAATAATAATTGCATTTATTCATGCTTATACTTTTTCATCCTTGTGGATTTTATTTCTAGGTGTAGTTAATTACACGCAAGATGACCAAATGAATGCAAAGAAACATTTTTGGGTGCTTGCAAAATGTACATTATTACTCAGTGCTGCCTCCCAAAACAAACAAACAAAAAGTTTCTCTTTCTATACTTATTTTCAGTCCTTAGTTTTCCAGTTTCAGGGAAAACCTTTTTTGTGATGTCTAAAGCAGATGATCAGCATGGGGTGCCTTTTGTTCTTTTCTGACTCAGGTACAGCTGCTTTTCTCTCTGGGTTCTCAAACAGAACCCGGCTTTCTTCAAGATGGGGAACAAGTTTTCTCCATGTACTTTAGAGTGAGCTATTCTGAGAACAGCTAAGTATTTGTTTCATCAGCCCTTTTTCACCCTAGTACTAGGTTAGTAGAGAATTTTAAATCAACCTATACCCTGCAATTCACTGTCTCCTTCCTTGAGCTGTTGCATACGAAACTCATATGTAGGCTGATGTTATAATCTCCCCAATAGATTTGTGTTCATATTATTACAGATTTGTGTTTATAATTTGTAATTCCTCTTCTTTCCAACCAGTAGAGCCTTAGCAGTGGATTTAGTACAAACTCTTGAGGTTATTTGTTAAAAAGCAGAACCACTTAACTGTAGTACTGTGCTAAAACACACATACATTTTCTGGGACCTATCCTAGAGCAGCTCCCTGACTATGCAGCACTGTGCATGAGTGCATGTTAATGCTCTTGAAGCTTGACCTGCCTGGACTGTAATCGAGAGGTTTGGGAAGGCTGTCTTTGAATTTTACTTGTGTGCCTGATCCTGATTGTAGCCCAGTATTGTGTGTTGGTGAGACTTCCCTGTGCAACCCATGAGGTATTCAGTGAAGCTCTCTGAGGTACAGCCATGATCAAGTCAAGAGCCTGTTCATAAAAATCAGGGACCAGATTAACAAAGGACGTTGGGTGATCAAGGTCTACTACAGGCTGCCTCACCGGGGGAGCCTGTGGGTAAAGCTGTCTTGCTTTGGCTACAGGAAGCATTGTGCTTGCAGACTTTCATCTTGATGGGGAATTTCAACCACTTCTCTGTTTGTTGGCAAATCCAGTAGACTCCTGGAGTGTGCTGAGACCTCCTGATCCAGCTATTAGATAAAATGTCCAGAGAATAAGTGCTCCTAGACCTAGTGTTCACCAACGCAGATGAGCTTGTTGAAGAGGTTAAGGTTGGAGGCAATCTGAGATGTAGTGACTGTGCCCTGGTAGAGTTTGAGGAAAATGGGCCTGGCAAAAAATGAAGTCAGGACTTTGAACTTGAAGAGAACTTTTGGCTGTTTAAGGAATTATCAAGACTGCCTGTAGAGTTAAAGGAGCAGAGTAGGCAGTTCTTTAAGGATGCCTTTGTGAATGCACAAGAGCTCTCTGACCGCCAGCATAGGAAATCAAGCAGAAGAGGCAGGAAATCAGCATTGCTGAAGAAAGAGCTGCTGGTTAAACTGTGGGAAAAGAGGAACATGTAAAGACACTTCAAACAGGGATATGTGGCCTGGGAAGAATACAGGGCATGCAGAGATAGGATCAGGAAAGCCAAGGTGTGGAACTTAGTGATGGATGAGAAAAATAGCAGGAAGCGATTCTATAGATACATTAGTCGAGAAGAGATAGACCAAGGAGAATGTATCCCCCACTGATAAATGAAAAAGGGAAACTGTCTACAACAGGTATGGAGTAGACTGAGGTCCTCAACAAGTTCTTTGCCTCAATCTTCACTGACAGTCTTCCTACATCTATCATGTCCCTGAACCTTTACGCATAGGACAGGGGAGCAAAGCCATTCTTTTTCTGTAAGAGAAGAATAAGTCTGAGATCACCTCAAGAGGCTGAATGTGTACAGGTCTATGGGGTCAGATGATGTGTCACAGAATCCTGAAGGAATTGGCTGATGTGGTTGCCAAAAAGCTCTCCATCATATTTGAAAAGTCATGACAGTTGGGAAAAAGTTCCTGGTGACTGCAAAAAGGGAAACATCACTCCCATTACTAAGAAATGGAGAAAGAAAGACCTGGGGAACTATAGGCTGGCAATTCCATGATGGCAATCCATCATGGAATGGATCCTCCTGGAAGCTAAGGCACATGCAAGACAAGGAGGTGATATGAGACAGCATGACTTCACCAAGGGTAGACAGTGACTCACCAATCTGATGGCCTTCTACTATTGAGTGACAGCATCAATGGACAAACAAACAGCAACTGATGTCATTTACCTGGACTTCTGCAAGGTCTTTGACATGGTTGCACACCACATACTTATCTCTAAATTGGAGAGAGGTGGACCTAAAGGGTAGAATATTTGATGGATAAAAAAATCTGTTGGATGGTCACAGCTGGAGTGTTGTTGTCAGTGACTCTATGTTCAGGTGGAGGCCAGTGATGAGTGGCATCTCCCAGGGATCAGTCCTGGGACTAGTGCTCCTCAACAATGACATAGATGAACAGAACTGAGTGCACCTTCAGCAAACTTGCTGTTGACACCAAGCTGAGTGGTGCAGTTGACACAATGGAAGGAGAGGATACCATCCAGAGGGACCTAGACAAGCTTGAGAAATGAGCCCACATGAACCTAATAAGTTTCTACAAGGCCAAATGGAAGATATTACACTTGGGTTGGGGACATCCCAGATATGAGTACAGGCTAAAAGAAGAGATTGTTGAGAGTGACCCTGCTGAGAAGGAGTTGGGGGTCCTGGTGTACAAAAAGCTGGACATGAACCAGCAGTGTGTTCTTGCAGCCTGGAAAGAAACTGTATCCTGGGCTGCATCAAAAGACGGGTTACAGCAGGGAGAAGGAGGTGATTGCCCTCCTGTACTCTGCCCTTGTAATCTGAAGTACTGCATCCAGGCCTGGGTTACCCAGCACAAGAAGGATGCTGAGCTGTTGGAAGAGGTCCAGAGGAGAGTTACTAAGATCATAGAGTTGGAACACTTCTACTATGAAGGAGGATTGATGGTGCTGGGCTTGTTTACCATGGAGAAGAAAAGGCTCCAGGGAGACTTCATTGTGGCCTTCCAGTACTTAAGAGGAGCTCATAAACAGGAGGGGGACCAACTTTTTTTACACAGTCTGATAGCAACAGGATAAAGGTGACTGGTTTTGAACTAAAAGAGGGAAGATATAGATTAGATGTTATGGGGAAATTTTTTCACTCACTGGGTGGTGAGGCCCTGGTACAGGTTGCCCAGAGAAGCTGTGGATGCCCCATCCTGGAGGTATTCAAGGCCAGGTTAGACGAGGCCATGGGCAGCCTGATTTGATGCCTGATTTTAGTATCTGGCAGCCTTACCCACCGCAAGGGAACTGAAACTAAATGACCATTAAGGTCTCTTGCAACCTAGTCCATTCTATGATTCTGTTTTTCAATTTTTCAATTACCTTCTCAGAAGACACAGCACCAAGAGGAGAAACCCCAAATTGTCACCGGTCTCTGCAAATGGATTTCAACAATAAGCAGACACTTATGTGGTCTTCCTTCTCTATTTTTCCTTTTACAAAATGTAAGTATTGACTAAATATACAAGTGACTTATTCTGAGCTGAGGTAGCAGATATAGAGGTTTTGCTTACATGTACACTAAGGAGAAGGAGGGTGCGGCCCTAAAAACAGGGATCACAGAGAAGTGAGCTAGATGTTTAGACAGGATTTGAGTGTCCCTTGTGGTTTTAGAGAAAAGCAAAGCACTTCACTGATGTGTCAAAATATGAACAAAGTTGCCAGCTGAATCTTCATCCCAGCTACTTACTGTAAAGCTTCCAAAGGGCACCCATGTCAACCTGGCACAGTGTTCTGTGCCTGCCTCTGCCAAGAGGTGGTTTTCAGGTCCTGAAGTACCTTTTGGATGGCTGGAGCCTGTGCAAACAAGCAATTGAAGGGCAATAGTTAAAATACATACAAGGGGACTGTAGTTTTGTGAACTTACTAGAAAAGTCTTTGACTATTTATTTCTGTTATGTCTCATTGGACTTGCTTTAGAAGTTCAATGTCAAAGTAAGAAGAAAAGTGGGAGAAGTTCACAGTGTTTGGACTGGAAACGTTTGATATAATTGAGGTATCAGACTTCAGAGAAAAGGATTAAAAACCGAGAAATAGTGCTAAGGAAGTAAATAAGAAAGCAAAAAGCCTTTAGAAAAAGGAGGCAGAAGTGAAAAGAGGCTATTTGGAATGCCAGCATTCTGTCCTGTGCATTAGCAGTCAAACATTTCTGTCCATCTCCTATTGTAAGCCCTGCATTGTGGCTACTTTCTACCACTGACTTTCCAGGGCTTCCCATAGGGACAGCAGCTCTGTTGTGCATCCATGCCATCCAGCCAGGCCTGTGTGAGCCAGTGCATAATCAATGAATATACAGATGTTATAATTAAGAAATATCCAGGAAAGTTAGGCTAAATAAGATTATTGTAACAGGAAGATAATAAGTGGAAAATGCTTACTAATGTTGGAGGCTCACAACATTCTCCACAAGGAGTGATATCCAGGAAGAGATCCTTCCTGAGTAGCAGTCAGCACTTAAATGGGATCTAGGAGAGGTGGAGCCAGGCTCCACCCCTTCCAGTAGCACAGTTGAATTACCTTCACTTTTGCTCCCAAGGCTGACTCATTGATTGCCTCAGGTAATCAATCAGAGGTTCAGGCTGTGATTCAGAAGTTCCCATACAGCAAGTAAGTTGGTTTTTGATGCCGTCACATTCTTCATAGAAAGCTACAGTTCTGGTATACCCAGTCATAGGTTTGGTGTAAGCCTAGATGCTTGTCGTTTGCTCTACTGGATGTGATTTATCAGCATACAAAATGAAATTAGGAAATTGAAGGGTTAAGTGTTTTCATTGTAGTATTTGACCAGCTTATCTGTGGTTGATGTGGTGGCTACTATTCTGTATTAATTATGCTTACATTGAACAGCTTGGAATCATTTATCTGTAAGGAAAGTTGCTTCCTAACCTTAGGCAGTTAGTGGTTGTCTTATCAGCTCAAGAAAAAAAATCACCTTTTGCTAGCTGTGGACCACAGGGAATCTCAGTGATGGCAGTGGGCAAGGTGCACTGTCCTGAGTCCAATTACTGCTAACAAGCAAATTATGCTTTACACATTAACCATGCAATAACCAGACATGGTTGCTATTACTCTTGTGAAATCTGTTTCTGGATTTGATTGGTAAGAGATTTTTTTTTGAATCAGCTGTTACTAGCTGTATGATCTGTTTTATGCCAGGTTCCAGTGGCTTCTATTTCATTACTTAGTAAGTTGTGCTCAGTCTATTGTATTCGTTATGAAAGTATGCATTTTTTTTTATTTCTAGTTTTTGATGTTCTGAAGTTTTGTTGTTTTATCTGTTATGTTTATTGAATTCAGGTTCTTGAACTCATATCAGAGGATTTCTTAAATCTTGATACTTTCATGAATTCAAAGGGAAAACAAGTTCTATGCAACATAGAAGTAATCAAATGACTGAAACCTCAGGTTTGTGCACAAGTGTGTACACATGATATTTTTTTGTATTTAACTAAGGTGTTCAGTAGAAGTCCTGATCTTCCTGAGCTCTCTGCTTGTACTTGGCTCAAAGAATAGCAATCTGAATACTTGACATCCTACCATTCTATATTTTGAGATGACAGTTTTCTATTAAGAAGAGTAACGTAAGCAGTATCACTAAAAAATAAACTATGCTGGTTTTATTATACAAAATCACCACTTTATGACTTTGCAGTTATATTGCCGTTGTCACTAGATTATATCAGGCTGCACAAAAAATGGGGCAGCATTCTGACAGCATACATGAACAGTGATTCATAAAAAATTAGTTACCAGTACAAGACAAACCCAAACATGTGCAAATTAGATTATTTGTGAAATGTAATTACCCATAGAGTGATGAAATGTTTTGATGTGCTCATTTCATGTCCTGTGCATAACTATCTTACCACGTTTTTGACATCAATGGAACCAACAATGATGGAGTTTCAGGAACAAGGAGTATCTCCTTTTATCTGAGATAAAACCAGTCTCAGGTTCTGCAAGTAAATGCTCAGCTCCACCTCCTCCTTCTGCCTTTTCCTGCATCCTGACCACTTCATTTAAAACCCATGATTCCCAGCAGGTGGGTATGCTCTATATGTGGTAATTGAAAATAATTGTACTTAGAGAAAAGAAGAAACAAAGGGGAAAATTTCAAAAGCTAGACAGGAGGAAAAAAAAAAAAAAAGCATTTAAAATTAAAAATGGAGGGCTAAGCAGAGAAAAAATAATGCTGAGCTGAAGCACAAGGAAGAGGTGAATTGTAGCAAGAGCAATATGAAAACAAATGTTAATGGATGGAAAGCGCCATGTGAAAAAGAGGAAAAATTAAATAAAGAAATTATTTTATGTGTATAAGGGAAGCAGAAAGCAAGCAAACCAAAAAGGGAGAATCAAGTTACAACCTGCATGTAACTTGTGTTTTCGTCTGTACTTTAGCATTCCCAAACAGAGTCAGGTCTCTTGTGAAAACCTCTTTCTTAAATAAGCTTTTTTTTTTCTTCCAGTCTGCCTCCTTTTGTGCCCCATTAAAGCTGACAGAGAAGTCAGCAGACAGTTGAGGAATACAATGACCAGCTGGGAGGTTTTTTTTCTTCTTTATGATGTTTTCTTCCTTTTGTTGCACCTTTTTTTTTTTTTTTTTAATCATTATGCTCAGTAATCCCTTGCGTAGGAGCTGGTAATCAACTCCATGCAGATAACAAAAATATGTAGTATCTGTGTGGTCTTATTTAAATCGCAAACAAACAACTTATAATAACATTATTGTGAATGTTTGGAAGACTCAGAAGCCAAACAAATCAGTACAATCTTAGGAAAAAAAGAACCAAAAAAACCCCACCAAACTCACAAAATCTGATAGATAGCATGGTAATTACGTGTAGATATTATCTAATGGTCGAGAGTGATCTCCTGAGTTCCTAAATGACAATGACAGATTAACACTAATAAGATAAGCATGATAGTGATGGAAAATGAATTGCTGGGGGCAAATCTGTGACACGCCGAAAGGATATCAGAAAGGGCTGGTAATATCTGGTAATTCTTTTATCTTTTCAATATTACGTTTAATCCTGTACTTTCAGATTTCCAGCTGTTTTCAAAAGAGAACATTCCTGTGACCTGATATATATATATATTTATAACATATATATATATATATATATAAAAGTTATAAATTTTCTCAACCTTTTTTATCATCCATAACTTGCTGTTAAATACCTGACATATGCAGATAACTTGTATACAGATTAGTCTGGTATTAATTTATATATATATATATATATATATAATTTATTTTTTTTTTTGCTGCTACTGCATTTATGCTGCGCATGACCAAAATTTTACTTTATTCACAGTAATCCTGTTAATGACCTCCATTTAGCAGAATATTGCAAAGGAGTAAAACCAAAACATTTCTAATTTCACTAGACTGTTACTTTACTTGAAGATAAGTACTCTAATATAATCTTGCTGAGTTGGTGCCATTACAAAGATGCAACTGATTTATAAATTTACCAGAAATAAGCTATTGCAAAGGTACTGATCTAAAGTATAGTCAGATTTTCTTTAGAAGCAACACAGTAAGGTAATTTTTAAATTAAGTTTCAGTTGCGTGTACAGAATCAGTCCTTTAAGTTTGAAATGATTACTGATTTTCATTCATCCTGTAGTGGCACATTTTAATTCCCTAAGAAGGTTAATAACTTTATGTGTTCACTGTTTAAGTAATTCTTTAAATCCCAAATGCTTACATGAGCAACTTCACTGGCTTATATTTACTTCCACTGAAATACATTACAGGAAATACCTGTAATAAAAGCCTACTTCATTGAATTTCACTGTAAAAAGCTGTATGATCCTGGAGAAAAAAATAAAATAAGAAGAATGCTAATCTCTAATACTGTTTCTAAAAGGAAACCTTAATTCTTTACTTGAAAAACTGCAGTCATTATCTCCCAATTTCATTAAAAACATGAATAGGTGCTCCTGTTCTACAGCTGCTGTTGAAGTCAATATAAAAGATTTCCTCGAGGATCAGTGTGATAATAGGATTAAAATAGAGTTAATTAAAAAAATATTCACTCATTAGTATTTCCACCTCATGTTGAGACAATGTAGAAGGTTGGGTGTTTGTTATTAAGTGTAGCAATAAAATATTTTCAAACCACAGTGTCACTCAGGTTTACAGCTGTGAGAATGTGCAGCATCAAATGGTTATTATTTTGAGGTGGTTCTTAGGACAGTCAAATGCCTACAGTGCCACTTATAGTCTGGATTAAACACAAATTCCTTGAACTCTTGAGAATTGGATTTTTGTAAATTATTATGATTAGTAGTACTCAGAACTGAAACTGCATAAAGATAGAACTAAGATTCCTATATGACTTCATAGAGCTTCATAGAGTGAAGCTATATCATTCAGAGCGGCCCTATGAGTAATAATGAGGATAACTGTTCAGTGTTGGTGAATAGATTCTTTTCATTAATTACCGTAGTAAAATTCTTCCACTGATGATGCTGTGTGATCTCCCTCAGTAAAAATATGTTGATGTTCTGAAAAGTTCTATGTAGGAGGTGTTCATACACTAACTAACAACTCATTTAATTTATTTACTTACAGCTCATTCCACTGACGTGCTTTAAAGAGACACAGAAAATCATGAAGTGGTTCAAAGGAGATTTTTCAGAGATCCCTGTGAGAAAACTGAAACAAAGAATTAATTATATTTTTCTAAAACAACATTTTCCTTAGAATTTTAGCTTGTTGCCTACAAATCATCAATACTTCATCTAAACATCTGTTGACTTCTTATTTGAGGCCTTGCTCCACTAAATTAATGAGCTCAGTAGGTCAGATGGTGCGTGTTCAGTAGACTTAGAGTTATTTTTATAGCTATTAGAAAAAGAAAAAAGCAAAAACAGGTTTAGGCTTTTTTTAACTGCTGACCCTATGGAAGTTGCTAAGGCAGGAAAGCACTGCTGTTTTCTGTACTTCAACTGCAAGTAAAGGAAACTTTTCCATTAGACAGACACTAAGCTAGCATGTAACAGAGCTACTCCAAAACACTGAAATTTTAAAAAACAGAGAGCAATACAGCAAATGATATATGCACTGTATTCTGTTTAATATGCAACCTGAGAAGCTCTTGCTATTCTAGAGAACTGAATAAACATGGGAGTTTCCAAAATGCAGACTGCCCCTGTTTAACAAGGAGGAAATGAAAGAAGATTGAGTATTGAAGTTTTTCTTCCAGCTTGTTTGTGCTGTTTTCAGTTAAAAAGGAGTTGGAAATGTGAACATTTCTGCCTACAGGTGTTTGGTCAGAGTGATCAGAAAACTGCTAGAAATCATAAGAACTTCAATGAGTGAAGATTTGGATGTTTCTATCCAAAAATCTGCCCAATTTAGCTATACTTCTATTCCTTATCACATCTGAAAAACTGACTTGTTGTTTTTGGGAGAGAACTTCAGAAAACTGTCTTTGAAAAGGGAAAGGAAGCATGAGCCCTCATGGTGTCCTGAGAAGGTTACCTGCTGAGGGAAAAAAAAAAAGTGGTGGGAGACCTTGAAAGCAAAATCATGAAGGGAAATGTGCTTTGTCCCAGTGGCAGAAGTCACAGCCCAGGTAACTGCCTCAGAGAACTGCAGTCACAGTTTCTCGCTTCATCCACATTTCTGTTGAGCCTGAAGGCTTTTCAATTTCTAAAGTCTGCAATCTAGCAACTGTATGGCATGCTGCATGCTTTTTCATGGAGGACAGAAAGAACAAGAGAGAAGTTAAATTAATGTTTGATTCCTACTTTGTCAACTGAGATAATATAGAAAGGAAGGGACAAATTTAAAGTTTTTAGAGGAAGAACAGAGATGTCTATTACTCATCTCTCTGCTTTGTGAAAACAACAGTGTGTACTGAGAAGATAACCAGGCATATATAAAATACTTGCTGGGATTAGAGAGATAACTTTTGTTAGGCAGATATCTTGCATAAACTTAACAAAGCTAGGTCAGCTTTATTAAAAGAAAAGAAGCAGTCAGCAATGTAGTTATATTTGTAAGGAAACTATTGGAAAGCTCTGACAAAGACTGTGTGTGAGGGAGGAAAAATAATACTGATTATACTGTAGAAGTAAGTTTTACCAACTCATGCAGTAGGGTTTTGACCACATATTCTAGTGGTCTGTGTTGAGGAGTTCCTGATCCTGTGAGTGGCTATTACTTCATGAAATAACATAGGTGGCTCTAAAACTAATATCTCCTATTTCTTTCCATGGAAACTACAACAGACACAAAAAGCACAATAATTTGTTGGAGTAAATTCTTAGCTACAGAACACTATTTCTCAACTAATCACAAGCATTACCTATGCATTTTCACCAGTGATAAGCAAGAGCCTGCATGCTGCACTTCTCAAAAAACAAACAAACAAAAAGACCCTGCCCATTCCAGCTTCTCTGTCATATTGCATTACTGTCACCACTGCTGAAACACACCACCCGTTGGCTCACTGTACTCACATCCCCTGTGTGGTCTCTATCAACATTCAGAAAGCACTGATGAATGTCAATGGTTGCCATTGTTTCCATTTGGAGGAATTTAATAGAACACTTTTGCTTCACCCTCACTTCTATGTCAGTTACCATTTCATCAGACTGCCCCTCTGCTGCCATCTGTCACATGGCAACAAAATGTAATGGATTATCATTTGGAAGGTTCCTCCTCTCCTGCTGTATCACCAATATCCACCTCTGATGTCATGGGTCAACATAATAAATTTTGAGGGCATTACTTTTGGAGCAGCCTTTGCATTTTTTGGAGGTCTTGAAATATTTTTTCACATGCAGGTGCTTACAGTTCTGTGATAATTCTCCTTTCAGTCTAGAAATGACACTGAAAATACTTGACTATTTGGCTAGTTAGGTCTAAATGAAAGGTTCTGGGTGCAATCTCTACTTTACAGTCTCTGGTCCTAATGCTGCTCTCCTCCTCATGTTCTGCAATACCTTATATCTCTCATCTCCCTGCTTCTAACCAATTTTTTCAGGGAAGCAATGCACGGTCACAGGTTGGAAAGCCATTTGAACAAACATGCTAACATTCTGGGGCAGATTCACATCACCAAAATGTTAGTTTAAGTCCACTGAAATGCAGTTTGTATTTTCCTCTGTAATACTTTTTTCTTATATTAACTTCAGACTTCTTCAGGAGTGTTTTTATTTAACTGAAAGAATGAATAGAAAAAAGGAAGGAACAGTTTATGCTTAGTCTTTATTTCCTCAATTTTTATTTTTTTTGGTTATCCAAGGTTCTTTATTTAAAAAAGCCAACTGACAGCATCAGTAGCCCTCAGAATGGAGGGTCTCCTCATGCTAGCATTGCCAAGGCCTGCAGTTCCCCACAAAATGGCGAAGCCCAGTGCATCGGTCTTCCTGAGGCTCAAAGGCTCAGCTGTTTTCTTTCAGACAAATAGAGGAGTTTCAGAGTGCTTTACTCCCCGTCTCAGATGAAAATAAGTGATGGAATATTGAATTTTCCAGGTCATGAAAGTTCCTTTTTTATGTTTTGTTCTCAGTCTCTTCTGTTACTGAATCTGTTGGACATGATACAGATGCCACATAACCAGATGAATTTTGGTGAGTCATAATTCATATTTTTGGTTGTTTATTAATGATTGTTATAAAGGAGATTGGACAGCTACATAAATGTGCCATATTCCTGCAGCTTCATTTTCTCCTATATTGAATATTCTATTCAGTCAAAGGCGTGAAGGAGCTTTTTTCCCCTTGTCTTTAATTGCCAGTACCATTGACAGAGAATATCAGTAAAACTTTCGGTGACATTTTCAATTTTCTTTTGAAAGCAGTTTTTTTAAGAACTGTTTGGTTCAACAGTATGGGAACTTGTTTATTTCAGTGCAACATTTCGAGCATGTATGCTTTTGGTTACGCAAATACTTATAGAGGGTTTTTATCTGTGTAAATAAACAGAGGCAGTAAGAAATATTATTCAGTACTCCTTTGTTGGATGTTTGCTGCTATGGCCATTTAAACTTCTTTCTTTTGAACTGGGGATTAGGAAGAGTTGTGTCTGACAGAGGGGAAAAACCATTCACAATCTTTCTGCAGGGAAAAAATTAATTTATATTTAATTTTGGGTATTGGTGTACAGCTGCTTATGTTTCTGTAGGATTCACTGGCTGTCTACCTTAAATCACATCAGTTACTTTTCTGTATTTTATCTGTATTGTATAATACAGCTTAAGAGTAATTCATCTCTCTGGAGATAAGGGGAAACCTTTGGAAACAGAAGAAATAATAGAGGGATGTTTGAAGAAGCGCTTTGGCAATCCTGTATTTGTAGCCCAGATTAATTTGTGACCACTTATGAAAAAGTACATCAGAATACTATCAACTGTTTATGAACAGAAAAGAAAACCTATTGCCAGCAAACAGATTTCTTAAAATAAATCATCTTATAAGCCATAGAAACAGTGTCTATGTACAGACATATTGCTTCTAGTAGGGGCACATCAGGAAGGACTCTGAGATGCTAAGTTTTCAAGTAAGAAGCTGTTGCTCAATGACAGTATGAAAGAACGTATGTACCTGTTTCCTGACTTGATGTTATGTTACTTGCTTCTATCTTGGACCAAAACCAAATGCATTACATTGTCTTACATTGTCTCTTATAGTCATTAACATATAATGGACTGTGTTTTCTCCTTGACCTTCTTTCACTGCTCCCTCCACATGTGCTTTGTTATGGTGTAGTGAACCAGATTGCTGCTGGATCTGTGAAAATAATGACTTGTATTTCCAACTGACTTTGTTCATGAATGTGTAGTTCAGGTGAATGGGAATTCCTTATGTTTCATTAAATGATATTATCCTGTGCTCCAAAAGAAAAGTAGACCTTCAGGAATAGGTCTGTAATGATTGTACTGGCAGGATTTCCAACTCCTACCTGCATTGGTAGTGTGAAAGCAGATGCTGAATGGTCATGGCTGTGCTTGTCTGATGTGTTTTTGTGTAAAATTTCTTGAAATAAACATGCTGATTACTCATTAGGACCGCATGGTGTGACCACTCAGCAGTCACTTAATATGGCAATTCACCATCCAAAGAACCATTTCTACGAAATTTAACACAGAAGAAACCCAGCTCTCACTTTGGGTTTACCCTGTATGTGAGACTTTGCCAGCCTGTCTTCTTTCACAGGTTTTCCTTCTGCATCTATCTTAGATCCTCTTTGCATCTAGTACATCACTTGTATTCTGAATTTGTTGCTACAGATGAGAAAAAGAAATGTTTCCCATTAATGTAAAGCATTGTATTTTGCTAGCTATCAGTTCATAGTTATGTAAAGGTGTCTTGGCTCTTGAATGTGGAATGGTTAGTTCAGGAACTGGAATTATGTCACAAATCATAAATAATTAGCCTTTATTCAGCAATTTACTACAAATAACTTAATAAAATGCATTTTAAATATAAATCAGCAGTTGAATTAATGAAATTCATGTGCTTCTCAGCAACTACTTTTTAAAACTAAATGAATTTTAGTGTTTATTAAAAAGCATTAAGAAGCAACGACAGCAGAAGTCACCAAACCACAAACAAAAAGCTGTGCAATAAAACTCAGGCAGATGATTTCACCTCCACAGCTGTAGGACTCTCAGTTGGGCTGCCTCTATGTGAGCAGCACTCTCACAAGTGAGCCATCCCCTCTAGAGAAACTTATGTAATAACTCTATTCACTCCAATAGAAGAAAATGTGAAGTAACAAGAAGTGCTCTCTCCTTCTATTTTCCTATACTGATGTTACTCCATAATTTTTTTTTTTTATTTATTTACAAAAATTACTGATGTCACATTTTTTGGATGACTAAAGATAATGTATTCTTTCTTTTTTTTTTCTTTTTAATTTTAGTATCAGAATGCTTTCCCTCTCACTTTGCCTTCCCATTTCATCAATATACTCCAGTAATATACAGTATAGCTAATGGTTACAGACTTCCTTCTGAAAGTACTGAACTTGAGAGTTTTTATGGAATTTATTTTTTGTTGTTTTCTTATTATGATAGCTTTTTTGTTCAAAACACAAGAAAAAAAATTCAAAGCATGTCTTCCTGAGGTGCATGTGGAGAAGCTTCTACTTTTGCATCTGTAGATGCAAGCACTGGGTCTCTATGCTCCACCAAACCTGTCAGCAATTGCATGCATTTTAATCAATAAAAAGGCTGCAGAGAGCTCTCTATAGTATGATGATATATGACCATGAAATTCTTTTTCTTCAGAAAAGAAGGCAGTGGGTGGCAGGGCTGGTACTTGTCTATGGTATTTCAGTAAG
The DNA here is from genome assembly GCA_035772895.1 of Perdix hodgsoniae. Taxonomy (NCBI): domain Eukaryota; kingdom Metazoa; phylum Chordata; class Aves; order Galliformes; family Phasianidae; genus Perdix; species Perdix hodgsoniae. The sequence goes on from JAPSGF010000002.1 coordinate 26,615,409, forward strand.
CAAATATCCACTTAGTTGCCAAACATTATTATTGCTGTTTTTGAAATTGCTGCATTTATTTTATTTGCTTGGTGTTTTGCTGGGTGGGAATGCCTGCTTATACTTATTAAAGTTGCAGGACTGCTTTTGCATTGCAGTATTATTTTGTTTGTTTGTATAAGCAATTCCTGTACACATGCTTTTGAAAATTCAAGCTCCTAAGTTTTCACATCAGCGAATCCTGATTTATGGTTACTTGAGTACAGGATTGGTTCCCTGTCTGCAATTGGTAGCATTAGACTGCAAGGGAGGACTTAGTCACAAGATCTCATCAACCTAGTAGGGAGCGAGCAGCTCAGCATAAAAGGGAGAAGCCAGCAAGAGGCTTCCTTTAAGAACTAATTAAAAAGAGGAAAAAAGGGATTTTTCTTGTATCACAGGCAATACCATGGGCTCAGTGAGCACCTGGGGCTACTATATGTTACTCACTTTAGGCGCCAGTTGAATGGCTTCAGTGCAGTTGCTAGAAAATTTGCAGGTTGCCTGCGAAGGAGGAGGTTGAAGAAAGAAGTTTTATTCCTAATACAGTTTAGTAAGTGATTTGAGTGATTCTGTATGCAGGAAACCTGAAGAGTTTCACAAGTCCTCCTGGGCTGCTTGCTTAACTAATGTTTTATTTTTCCTTTGAATGCAATGGATGCTGTGCAAAATGAATAATAATATGTCACTGAATACTCTCTAAGCAGAGAAGATGACAAAGAATAGCGACAGTAGTTAATGAAAGGTGATTAAATCAATGAGTAGTGCATTCTGTACTTAATGAACACCTTAATATAAATATCTCTCACCAATTCTCTCAAACAGTTGCAATCAGAAGTTCTCCAAAAGCATATAATAAGCACTGTTGAGTATTATTTTTTTTTAATTTTAGTTTGATGGCATTATTTCACTTTTGAAATTACAATTTCATTTTCACTTCTTTAAAATAATAACAGGGGGAAAAAAAAAAAGTGTAATAAGAAGCCAGGAATTAATGGCAGTGGCTAATTCTGTTGAAGAAGGGGCTACTGCAACTGGGTTGTAAAGTCATAGAATCATAGAATGGCCTGGGTTGAAAAGGACCACAATGATCATCTAGTTTCAACAACCCCTGGTATGTACAGGGTTCCCAACGACTAGACCAGGCTTCCCAGAGCCACATCTAGCCTGGCCTTGAATGCCTCCAGGGAGCAACCTAGTAGGCAACCATATCAATAAAAAACAGGTAGATCAGTTTTTAAAGGCTGCCGATGAACACTCCATCATCTTTAAATCTTGGAAGCTGGGTCTGGATACTTAGCTGAATGTGTATTCTACTTTAGCTCTGAAGTTTTGAGATTTGATTTAGGATTTACTGCATGACATTTTCTGGCCTCTGTTATAAGGAAGGTCAAATCTGTCGATCATGCTAATCCCTTTGGGATTTAAAATCTTTTAAACTATTGTGAAGAAGCTAGCTGCCAATTAACTTCTGTGTCTGGAGTACAGATCTTCAGCTGAGAGCTTCACATGCCTATTCTGATTTACCTTCAGTTCCTGGCAGAAGTTAAGAACATCTGGTTGCTTCCTAACCTCACTGGAGAGATTTTCATTTAACTTGTATTTCTTTCATTACAACTTCTGTTTCCGTAGTTTTTATCTTATTTATTTTACTGGAAGACTTTATCTTAGTTTATTTTACTGGGTAATGAATAAAGCACACAGACATTCATGCTGAATTTGTCCTTAAGTATTAGGATTAAAAAGATAGAAATGAATTTTATTTGCATTTTTTTTTTAATCTGAGCAGTAGTGAGTACTGCTATCAGTACTAGATTTTTGTGTTTTCTTCTATATTTTTATTCTACATTGTTGACTCTCTTCTATGTCCATTAGAAGTAGTGCAGCTTTCCAGCGAATTGGGATGAGCTTGCTGATTCAGTGATGGAATGAAGAAAGAGGGTTTGTACTTGGTGACAGTGTGGAGTTATGTTGGTTTAAGATGAGTGTAACCTAACAGTTGTCATCTGTTGTTTATTCTCTTGTCCTTTGCTGAAAGAGGAGATCTCTTGTGGTAGGTTAGCTCAATTTGAGCTTTTAATGTAGGTGTCACTGTGTATTTATGGGGCTATTTTGCACTGGTAGGGAAGATAGGAAGGTTTATGTGATGATCCTTGGAGGCATCCTATCTCCTGCAAGGAGAAGCTTTTCACAGGAGAGCCAAGAGTTGAGGGTGTTTAATGCTGGCTTCACCCTAGAGTGCTCTGTATGAACTGTGGCCTCAAGCTGTGGAGCAATTGCCAGACAAAGAACAAGAGCAATAAACATCTTTGAAACTACATGGGAAGTCACCATGTGAAGAGGAGAAAATATCCCAAGTGGCCAAAAATAGCGTGGCAAAGGAGAAAGACTATTATGCATGTGGTATATATAAATGTTAAGATAATATTCATTTTCTGGAATAAGAAGGTTATAGTCATGCTTGTAAGACCAAATTCATGTCTTACTGCCAATGTTGCTGTGCTGTTTTGCTGCTTATATGTAGTAATGAATACCAAATCATTACAGCTCATCAATTACTTATGCAGTCGTCCTTGCAATGCCCATGTGTTATGATTAAGGATGAAGCCCTTTTTTGGTATAGGTATTTTGTGGGAAACAGGACAGCCTGCAATACCAAGCTGCCAAAGAATTACTTCAGACCATAACATAGGGGTGAAACCTCCTTGAGAAGCAGTAGGAATCTTTTTGGTTGAAAGAACAAAACAAAATAAAAGCTATGTTGCCTTTTGGATCAACTGCCTGTGTACGCTTCTGTCACTACTGTTTCTAACATTTATGCGTACTGCACATTTTAGGATCGTGCAGCTTTTTTATATGTTTTTTTAACCTTGCTGTTCAAAATAAACTGTAGCAAAATGGGATAGGATTTTGATTGCTGTAATCATACCTACCACACTTAAACATTCTGAAGTGTTCTTCATCACCTAATTTTCTGCTATCAGTAGCGTTTATGAGCCACTTTTCTCACTCTTGAAATCATAGCTCCTGCAGCAGAGCACCATAAGAGGTTGTCAGCAGCCTTTTAAACTGTGAACTCATGTTTTCAAGCTTTTCAACAATTTTTTGCCTCTTGTTTTGGGGGGAGAGAGGAGAACAGAAGTAGCCACATTGTCTCTTGACTTCTTTTTCTTCTCTGAGTATTCTTATTATAAGGTGCCAAAATTTTAAGGACAGCATTACAAAAAATCATGATGAAATCATAGGATGGGTTAGGTTGTAAGGAAAACCACACTAGAAAATGATTCAGCTGATTTCTTCCTTAGTTTAATGGACACTAATTATTAATTGGCACTGACAAGCTGAACCTAAAGTATTAAACTATTAAGACTTTTTTTTTCTTTCATTCTTTATTTGTGAAGCATCGTATCAACAAACTTAATTAAACTGACCACAAAAGAACCTAGAAATAGGAATTCAAAAGACATCGAATTTTTTTCACAGAAAGCTAATTAGACTTCAAATCGGGAAGTCTTTACAAACATCTCTATTGCTTTTTGTTAGAAGTAAAGAATGAGAAAAACACCAAATATCAAAGAATAGATAATAAGGCTTGTACCGTATTGAATCAATATTGGCAAATCTAACTGGTATGTCTCTGATAAAGGAAAAAGAACAAAAAAGAAAGCAGAGAAATATAATGCAGAAATACAAGTATAATGAGAGTCTTCATTGTTGATTCTCCCTCTAATCTTATCAATTTATAATTTTCTAGAGATGTTTAATTTGTTTCTTTTATTTCCTGTGATTTGTGCTAGTAGGTCTTTATTTCAAGTTCTGCTTTTTTTCTGAGTCTGGTTTTGCCTTGTTTCTTATTTGAGTGCTGAGGATCATCTGAGTGAAAGCCATTAACTTTCACATGGTTTTCAATCAAGACCTTTGTAAAATGGCCAATTTCACATTGGCTTTAATGGAAAATATAGATTGCTTCGTATTTGATTTAGACCTCAACCTAAGCTTGTTTTCTTTTTCTCCCCTCGGGTTATAAAGCTTCACATGATTTTTCTAAGTATTTTCTTAGTATAAGCATAACACTTGGACAATTGGCCTGCCTCTAATTAGTTTTAAACTACACTGAAAATGAGTAATGTAGTTTCTGGTCATTTGTCTGCAGTTGATATCGTTAAAAGTAAAGCATTCAGTGGGAAATTTTGCTTCCACTGGAGCTGGTGAAAAATTTTCATCAAGTTAACATTTTTTCTTATATATCAAGGCATGTATGTGTAAATATAATTAAATTTTAGATCCTCATCTGCTTTCAGCTCATCCTTGATAGAAATATTGGTAATATTTTATAGAAATATTTACTGCAGCTGTTACAACCAACATTTTGCTAACTGTAGGTTGACTTTTTCCAAACAGACTCTTCTATATGGGATTTTCAACTGAGTCAGTCCAAGTGAAGTGAAAGTGACAGTCCTGTTTAGAGATCTTATTTAAAGAATTGAAATGCTGAGTCTTCTTTCACTGATGTCAGTGCCAATTTCTGCTAAGGCAGTAATAACACCTGAAGCTGGGAAAGTTTTATAGGGAATGTGTGCCCTTAAAAGCATTTCTCAGTGTTATTTATATGTTTTATTATTTTTAAAAATACTTGTCTTTAGTATCCGAACATTTTCAAATTTCAATATTTACCTGTTAAACAAACAGTATATGGTATATGAACAAGTGAAAATATGGCTTTGATCAATGAGGCAGGTTTTCTTTGCAGAAGAGGTAATTTCTGCTTGCTTCATGTACAGGTATTGTCAGTGCCTAAAAGGAAGTATGCACAAAATAAAAAAGCTGTGAAGAGGCTATATAGGTATTATTTTCCTTCATAAATTTTCTTGTTTTTTATGGCTTCAGCTAGAAGATTATTTGTTTCAAAACACATAATCTAAAGGCTCAAGAAGGAGGGTTTTTTTCGAACACTAATACTGAATATGACATATTTCTGATTGAGACTTTATGTAAAATGGAATCCCTGTTTAATCTGTGCTATAGCTTTGCTCTCAGAGCACTAGTAGCGAGGAATCCTAACACATTAGTGAGCTGTGCTGCTGCTGAGAGGTGTCTTTAGAAGTTTTCTGTTTTTATTTGGATGTAGTATTTGTATCTAGCTTTTAAAAGTGTTGTGCCACACTACATATGTGCCTCCCCACTTGCACTTCTCAGCCTCCTTGCACTTGAACACAGTCTGCCTCTCTTCTCTTCCCTTCCCTCTTCTCCTCTCTTTTCAAAAAACAAACAAACAGAACAAACAAACAAAACAGTTTTGGTTTCTTGGTTTTTCATGAATATAGATTCTTATTTTTTCACTCCTCCACTGAGAACCTGATGTTATAAATGCAGAGTGTAATAAATCTTTAGAAAAATGAACAGATTTATATTTACTGAAAATCATCACCATGTTACCTTTAGAAGCACGAAAAATATAATGGCAGAAAATTATTCAAACCCCATGTGTCCTGATTACAAAATGAATTTGTGGAAATACAGAGCATAATAAGTAAATAGACTCACTAGGCAGCATTTTCAGTCTTATGCTGTTTTATTTAATTATTTTCATTTAATCCTGTTTCATAGAAAACATTTGCTTCTGCTTCTCTACATGAGCATATGGTCAATATATGGATATCACAACTACATCTTAATAACCAGCTGCTATTCGCGTGTAAATCAGGATGGCTGAATAGCTGGCTGGCTGGAATAATAAGCACAGTGTACTCAGTGCTTACATAAAAATGTTTCTGAATACTTTTAGTCAATTGCCATTTAATTTGGGTAGCTGCAGATCTTTACCATAGATCATTGATAAGTTAGAAAGAAAGCAGTTCAATGAAAGTATGAAAACTCTTGGGAGAACAGGGATGAAGGAAGCTCACTCTTTCTTCTCTGGCATTATAGATCAAGGATTGGTTGGATGGGACAATTAAAAGTTTGGGTGGGTTTAGCATGATTAAAAATGGTAGAAATTGAGTAATTGAATGACTAATACAGAGTGCAGATGGGGCTTTCTCATCACAAACGTCAGTGAATTAAATTCTTCTCTTTCTGCATTCAAATTTAATGAAGGCCTTTTGATTTCGCCACAAGTGACTTCACTTCTTAGCTAAGAAGCAGACTGAGTGGTGAGGTATGTATAATTGGCAAATTCATTCACGTCCTGTTTAAAAGCAATACATTATGCATACACAAATTTAAAAAAGGACAGTTATGAAGACACATCTTTAAAAATGTGCTTTTGTAGTGAATAAAACAAAATGATTTCCTCATACTCCTGTGCAAAGTGGGTGGCTGCAAAGCATGTGCATAGATTTCTTGAGATACAATACAAAGGGGAGGATAATAATAATCTTTTTCTTTCACTAAAGAATCTGCATAAAAATTCCATCAGCATTTTGCACAGTATGATAAAAAAAAATGCATTAAATACTCAGCATCAACAGAGGTTCAAAGTGAAACAGAATCAAGCTGAATGAGGTACCCGTAAAGCAAAGAAATAGCTAAATGGATATTAAGGAAGTCATGATAACTACAAAATTAGCAACACAATAGTTTATAGAGTCTGCTTTTGCTAACAAAAGACAATCATTACCACACAGCATCTCTGTATAGTCCTGGTAAGAAAAGGTAATTACATTCTGAAATGAACAAAATAGCATAGCTTCATGAAGATAACTTAAATTTTGAAGTTAAGGTACTTGAACTTGAACTTCTCAATAAAAGACTTTCTGATGACACTGTGATGCCGAAAGTCGTCTCAAGTAGCAAATAGGTGCTGACTGCATAACTCAATTTTTTATCTTCACATCAGTGATTCCAGTGGTATTCTTAAGGGAGACATTTGTGGGCTGCTTTGATGCAGGGACCCTTTGGGGCACAATTGCTGGCAACACAGAGCTGGCAATTGGGACTCTGATCTTCTGTGTCTTCTGAACAGCACTGCTGGTCGGAGAAGACATGGAAGAATTTCTTGGAAAGTGGAATCTTTCCTGAAATGAGTATTCTATCCTTCAATGAAAATACCATCAAATTTTAAAATAAATAGGGCATCAGTTGATACTCTGCAATTTAAAGAGTTTTTGCAAATGTTTGGGTACGAAGGTGGCCTCTCAGCCCCAGAGGTTGTCAGAAAGCTTTCTGAAGCAAGATGATGCATTTGCAGTTAATACAAATTTCTTCCAGGGAACAGAAGCAGTTAGAGCTGGTCTTTGATTCAGTGAAATCTCAACCCAACCAAATCTGTTCAGGTTGTGCTGTCAGCTCTTAAGTCATGAAAAGAAGTCACTCTCAGGGAGTAGGCAGTGAAATGCAGAAAACACAATTCTTTTTGACAGGGTGCTCCATTAACTTGAACTGAGGTCCCTGATGGGGAGAAATAGGAACCCTCCAGCTGGCAGCTCTGGAATTAGGAAACATAAGAGGTGGCAGGAATAAATCTGCATTAACAATGGATGGTATAATAGCCCCAGAAAGTCTTCCTGATGACCAAAACTGTACCCAACTCATATCTGTTCTAAGCAAATCTGTCTACTGAATAGGAGCCTGTGAATGCACTTGACAAGTAGCTAGATCTGACTTGGTTGTTTTCAATACCATCATCAGTAGGAGACACAAACTGTAGAACCATAGAATGGCTTGGGTTGGAAGAGACCTTAAAGATCATTTAGTTCCTATCTCCTGCCATGGACAGCATTGCCAGCTGCTAGATCAGGCTGCCAAGTGCCCCATCCAACCTAGGGATGGGACATCCACAGCTTCTCTGGGAAGCCTATGTCAGTGCCTCTCAGTCCTTTGAGTAAAGAATTTCTTCCTAATGCAATATAAATCTCCTCTCTTTTAGTTTAGAACCATTTTGTGTTGTCCTTCCCTAACACATCATGTAAAAAGTCATCCTTCTTGTTTATAATCTTCTTTATGTACTGGAGGGCCACAGCAAAGTTTCCTTAGGGCCTTCTCTTTTCCAAGCTAAACAAGCCCAACTTCCTCAACCTTTCTTCACATGAGAAGTGCTCCAGCCCTCTGATCATTCTAATGGCCCTTTTCTGGACCTGATCTAACATCTCCTCATCCTTTTCAAGCTGGAGGCTCCAGGCCTGGGTGAAGTACTCCTAACAGGGCTTCACAACAGCAGGGTAAAAGGACAATCACCTCCTTCACCCTGCTGGCCAACCTTAATTGCAAATTAATAGCACTCAAGAGCAACATAGTACACAGACCAAAATGGAATAGTGGCAGAAGGCTCCATTCAGCTTAAAATTTTCATGAGTCACTAAAACTGAAGGCTTTCTGTTCACCTGGTGGGAAGTCTTTTTCTCACTGAAGTCATCTAGTAGGTGACTACTCATGCTTCTGGTTGAAGTAAACAGAAAGATATCTACAAAGACAGCTTTGAAAGTAATGCCTTCTATTTTATGATGTTGGTCTCTGACATCAGAGATGGATGTTGGTGGTATGACAGTAGAGGCTGAACTTTCCATACAGTAGTCCATTCTATTTTCTTGCTGTGTGATAGATGCCAGCTGAGAGTCTATCTGACAAAATGGTATCTGACATGGAAGTGTGTACGGAGCAAACATGTGTCATTGAATTCCTTCATGTTAAAAATATGATTCCCACTGACTCACATTGACACTTGCTGAATGTTTCTGGAGACCAACCAGTGGATGTGAACACGGTGAGATGGTGGGTGATGGTGTTTTAGCAGTGGTCACCTCTGCTGAAGCAGACTGTTATGAACATGGCATGAACACTTTTGTTCATTGTTAACAAAAATGCATAGCTAATGGTGGTGAAGATGTTGAAAAAATACTGTCTTGTATCTGAGAATCTGCTCTATCAAACAGTGTTGATGAGCTTTTTCTATCTGTTGTAGTTTCTGTGGAAATAAATAGAATGCATTATTTTTGGAGCAATTTACATATTTTGAGGTTTGCTTTTTGTAGTTTTGCATTTAAAGCTCCTTATTGGTCTCCAAAAATCAGAAGCTTCTATTCATTAAAGTACTTCAAAATCATATTTCAGATCTGTTCAAAATGCAGAATGTTAAAGAACAGGTAAAGAGCATTGCAAAAATGGAAGGTAAAGGAAGATATGAACTATTTTATTTAGATTTGACTGCGTTTTCTTAAATATTAAGAGAAGATTAAAATCAAGTAACTCAAACCTTTATGAAGTTTGTCTTTGGGCACAGGGTACAGGGAGAAGCAGTACCTGAGATCATTGCGTCACTCAAGCAGCCTGGAGAGAGCCAGTGTCATTTTGTTTAAATTCAAAACGTTCTGGCAGCACATGCCCATCTGCTAACCCTCTGGCTAAGAGTCAGGTCTGCAAAATTAATAAAAAGATGCAACTTCTGTTTTCTAGTATTTTTCACCCCTTCAGACACCTCAAAGAGCTTTTTGACTGCCTGAAGTATTTAACAGCACAAGAAATAGCTAACGAAAGCAAGGGAAGAGAGAAAGAAAAACAGCAGTCAAAGGGAGAAGGAGGACAGGGACAAAAAAAGAAAAAGCCAGCATGTTCTTACAGAACTTTGGGTGGAAGGTGTTGCTGTTCATTTTGTTGTTGGATTTTTTATGGAGGGAGACTCTTGTGGAAAGATCTCAAGGGAAGATCAGATGTTACTGGGAAGCTGAAAAATAGCAATACTGATTATTTTACCAGTGAGTAATTAGAAACATATTTTAAATATTCTGATATATGTTTAAATGTTTTTGTTAGTTTTATGATTTTTTTAATGTTTTATTTTTGTTGCCATGTGGAAGATGGCAGCAGGGGGGACAGTCTGACAAAATGGTGTCTGACATGGAAGTGCATATGAAGCAAAGATGTGTCACTGAATTCCTCCATGTGGAAAAAAATATCACCTATTGACATTCATCAGTACTTGCTGAACACTGATGAAGACCAGCCTATGGATGTGCGTGGTGCATTTCAGCAGTGGTGACAACAGTGGGTCACGTCCTCTGGTGCAGATTTTTATGAGCATGGCATGCAGCCTCTTGTTCATCACTAGCAAGAATACACAGCACATGATGATGACCTATGTTGTATGTGTATATGTGATTGTAAGAAGAAAAACTACATGCAAAGCAGAATAATCATTCTTACTGATAATGAGCAGAGTAAATACAGGAAAAAAATATAATTAAGATTAGTGTTGAAGAGAGGGAACCAAAGTGGCAGAGATGAAATTGTAAAGGCCTTGTGAATGTTAATGTATGGATGTTAAAAATGTTGAAGCAAGTGTATCTCTCTGAGGAATGAAGGTAAATGTAAATGTACATGTACACAAAAGGACCTGAGATGGTTAGTAAGACCTCCCCAGACCTATCATTTGCTCTATAGGTGGAAACAAATCATCCCACTATAGGCCAGTAAGAAACTCAGAGATAATTTCAAAGAAATAATAGAAGGAACATATGGCAACATGGAGGATGGTATGATTTTAACTGTGAGCTTCATTATTTAAAAAATAAACTACAAAATGTGAAATTGTAGAGATGATAGATGTTCTTTTTAGTATTTTTTTTTTTTTTTTGGTTTGTTTCAGAAAGAATTTTTTCACCAGTTTGAACTACAGATGGGTCTCATGGGATTTGCTTTCAAACATAAGGGAGATATTCAGGCTTTCAGATTTCATTACCACTTTCCTCATTATTGTGTGCCTTGAGGAGCTATAAATAACACATTGCTAATTTGTGAATATGACACGTTCCAGGGGATATGTGTATTTTAATCAGGGCACCTTCTGACATTTGGTAATTGGTTCACAGATTTGTTATATAATTTCATGATTATTAGGTTGCTAGGAGGAAAAAAAATCTAAACTTGTTATCCAAAATCTACCCTCATTGGACCCTTGTAGTATCTGTTTCTTACAGGTCTAACTACAGATTTTGAGTCAGTGAAAATATAAACTATTGTTTCAGTTTGTTTGTTTTCTATTTCTTATAGTTCTAGTCATATAATTAGTAGCTGTGTTCTTTATGACATATTTCCTCCAGTCAAAACTTCCTTTTTGTGTGTCTCTCACTAAAATGCTTCATTTTCAGATATAATTATATTTGGTCTGGTGAAAAAAAAATCAGTTTTTATGTTGAAAGTATGTGTTTGATGCTGGGATTATTGTTTTTAAGAGCAAGTTTTGCTGGTATTCAATTTATGATCAGTTGTCTTATATTCTGTGAAACACCCTTTGAACATCTGTACAAAGTGACTGTCCCCTAAAACCATTCTATTTCACAGAATCACAGAATGTCCTGGATTGGAAGGGATCTCAGGGATCATGAATTTCCAACCCCCCTGCCACAGGGACAGGGCATCCACACGGTTTCAAGGTGATGTAAGTTATTTAATCATTATGTTCACACTGAATTTCTTTTTATGGTTTGATATTTTGAATGGAGATGATGTAGTGCCGAAAGGTGCACTTCTCAAGTCCTGGCCAGGAAGCTCTATACAACCAGGTTGTTTGTGTTATGGAAATCCATTGATTTTGGTAGAATTATTCAAACTCACAGTCTGCAATTTGTTATTGTTAATGCTGTTATCCATATTGAAAGTCTTGTCTCTGATGAGGCTGTTGTGACAGTTGCCTCCTCCAATGGCTAAAGGGCAGATGGTGCGTGAGGCTGTCTGCTCCCTGGCCCTGGCACACGTGAGTCCTTGCTCCAGGGGGTGTGTTTCTCTTGTGCCAGACAGCATATTTATTTATGCAGGCTTCACAGGATATGGTCCTCACCTTAGGAGTGAATTTACATCATTTGCAGCACAGATACACTTTTAGGTCCTTCTGCAACATAGACACTCAGTTTCTACCCACAAATAAGTGCAAAGAAATTTCAGTAATATATCAGTCTGACTTTAGTTAGATAAGAAAGCAACATTCACTTATTCAAGCAAATATTAATACAATTACTTTTTATTTATTTATGGTATTTTTGAGGCTGTCCAGGTAATGACTAATGCAGTGATACTGTGCTGACTTTAGCTATGCAACGCTATAACAAAGAATATTTTTGTCAGTGATGTGCCGTATTGCAATTTCTCTATGTACTTGGTGTTGGCCATAAAATAGAGACTTTTCCATGAGGTAGATTAAGGAACATCTTTGATGTTTCCATTCAAAGAATATTGCTTTCATAAGGTGAGCACTAACAAGACAGTAGTGACACATTTTCATGACAAGGTTGCTGACTGAACACATCATTAGAGAGAAAAGGATCAAAACTACTTCCACATGTTATGTTTCAGTGAGATGTAAGTACGTCACTGACAAAAAAGTGAAAGTAGCGAACATCAGATCAGGCAAAGCCCACTCCTCTTGTCTTCCTCTCCTCCTCATTCGCTTGTAGCAAATCACAACCTATTTGCATTTTGAAAGAGGCATGTTGGAATCTGGCTGTGAGGGTTAATATAACTCTGATAAGAGATTTATGAATACAGGCTGTCCTTTGTTACTAGTGGTCATGACAAGTTACAGAATCACAAAATTAAGTGTTTGGTTCTTAATGGCTTTCCAGGTCTCCTTTGTCTGGAATTGCTTTTTATTTTTTTCCTTTCCTGTAAAGACAAGACACACATTTAAGACCAAATATATTTATGAAGCACAGAAAAAATACAGGTGGTTCAGCAAAACAGAAAGCTTCTAGCGTTATTATGCAAAATATTCCTAATGATGCCATAGTCCCAAGCACAAAATTCCCTTCAATTTAATTAGCATGTAAACCTATGGTTCTCCTTTTCCTCCTGTATCTACTGATAGGAGATCCAATGATTTCTTCTAGGGATATGCAGTATAAAATCTAGAGCCCAAGGGCATGGGAAGCTGTTAGTTCCTAATAGCAAAGTATTCTGCAGGCAAGAGAGGTGCTTATGTTGCAATATAATGTCTTTTGAATATGCTGAATTGTCATTACTCACATTCATCTTTAAGTGCTGATCAGATTCTTGAATATCTGAAAGAAAGTGAGGAAGAGCTGCCCTAAGTTAAATGTTATGCAGTAGGGTTTTAAGACATGTAGCCAAAGTGTTTCTCAAACTTTCTACAGATACTCCAACATATTTGAAGCTTTTGACAGAAAAGAATAGGCAAGGGCAACAATGATTGATCCATGTTTTTAAGAAAAAAATTGAAGCCATATTTCCACCAGAGGCTTTAGACGGACATTGATATATTTATCAAGGAAAAAAAAACAAACATAGGCACAGCCTTTGCATCACTAACATTGTAGCCTGGTGCCAGAATTTACAGCTGTAATGTAAGATTCATTGCCACTCTCTTTATTTATTGGAAAAATTTCTTGCAGCTGAGCAAAGGCATAAATATAAAATTAAATCACAAAAACTACTTCGAACTAGTGCTAAAGATACTCCTTACACTCATGGGGCTAGGACAACATCAAACAAATGCTGAAACACAATTGAGACAAACGGTTTTTATTTAGCCATCTATTATGCCAAAAATCACTTTACAGTCAATATGTAAAACCACAGATTATTTGAGAGAATTTGTTATATAAATACAACTAGGGGATTCAAAGACAGCATGTTCAATGAAGATACATCCATGAATTTCTCTCCTTATGATGTCTCATTTGCGTGTCACCGCAAAATTACTTTTATAGTGTGTTTTACTAGTGTATAATGCAAGGAAACTTTATATGCTCATGAAAAATGGCTTTATAAACTACTCTAGTCTGCCAGATGATTCTTAGAGTGCACAGATACGAGTATTAATGCCTGCATTATGTTAATAATATTTGTCCTTTTAGGTCAGTACAGACTTCTTGAAATATTTACAGTCTGCAAAAAGTGTCACAAGTACAGAATAATAGTTATTGAGTATTATGGGTTTATAATATACATATATTTAAATATTTCTAATTAAAAATCTTCTTAAGAGTACTAGTCTTAACTGCTGGACATCTTCAGAGGTACGTTATTTCAATTTACAGACTTTAAAATAAAGATCAGTACAAACTTTATGTAAAAAATGCAAACATGCCTTCTTGTTGTAGTCCTGCTCAGTGTTATATGAATGTCCTGCACCTGCTTATGTGGTTGCACCTTTAGAATAGATACCATTGGGACCACAGGACATGTCAAAGCCAACTCTCAGAGCTGAAATCGAATTGACTGTGAGTCTTTGGGTAGGCCTCATGTGGGCAAGAAAGTCTAAAAAGGGAAAAAAGGCAGCTGTGTTCTTCAGTTAGCCAATGAGGGAACTAAGGCCAGCTAGATTTCAGAGATCTTAAAATGGAGCAAACAAGACTTCTTCTGTGTATGTAAATGATGCCAACTTCAATTTTTTGAGGCCAAGACATAAAATTTTCTGTACCACTTTAATCATTACGTTTGAGTACTTAAATCTGCTCAGTCTTGAGACAATGGAAGAACAGATACTGAAGAGATAGAAATCTGCCATTTCCCAGTCATTCTTGATTTCTTAAAGCCTTATTTGAGTCCTGCCAGATACAGGCCCCACTGAAATTGAAAGGAAACATTTATGCCGATTTCAGTGCTTTCTGTGTCACATCTGTAATTGCCACTTTACCAAGGACCTGACTATAATTGTCCTTACAGTGTCTCTACTTTTGGGATATTCTCACATCCTTGTGTTACCTTACAAACCAATGGAGGACTTTTTGCTTTCTGTCTTAATACTTTTTGTGCTAGCACATCTTATGCTTATCTGAAGCATGAAACCATGCAATGGAAATATCTTTCAGGGATATTCTGAGCTTTCCTGGAGCATGATGTACTGTGTGCATTATAAAGAACTGAAAAGAGTATGGTATAAAATAGATGAGAGTATATATGCTAGAAAGAAAAGGAGATGTGGAGAGATGAGACTCGTGTAAATGAGAACCTGCATGATGGCTTTGCGATCAGTAGAGGTCTCGTACATGGCTAAATAAGAGGAAAACAGGAGAGAGCAGAAGGGTAACACTGGCAGAAACCAGAGCTGGAGATATTGCCTTGATCGCTCATGGCCATGGGAGGAGATATGTGGAGGATCAGAGCTACTTTCTTGCTCTCAAAACCAGGAGAAAGAGGTCAAAAGACAAAACAAACCCAAGAGCAACTGGGGCTAATGTGCTATTTTAGATAATGATGGTCCACATTTCCTATATAGCAATTTTTCATCTCTAGATCTCACAGCTCTTTATCTCAATTTTTCAGATTGCAAAACTGATTAATTACACTAGCAGCATTAGTATAATTAGTGCTGATTATTCTCCAAGCTTTCTCTTCTTTAATCATCTGGGCTCTGAACCTGTAAATTGGAACTAAATCAAATAGCATAGATTTTAGCATCTGGAGAGGGTAGATTTTTGCTTATGTTACTCTAACTGAAACTCAAATATTGTTGTAGAAGCTTTGGAAATGTATCTGTGGGACTGTACTGAAAATAGACAGACCAAGATTTGTCTCTTTTTTTTTTTTTTTTTTGGTAACATTTGATCTCTTGGACATTAAGCATCTTGGAAGGGAAAGGGAAAAAAATATCAGTACTATGTGTGCTTCAATGTGTAGGTGGATTAAAATGTCTGGTTTTATCTATCTGGAATGCATAACTGTTATCACACAAAGTGAAAACAAATTGTGCAACATAAAAAATGACAAGGACAAGGAAAAGGCCTTTGTTCTCATCTGCTGGACTTCGTGTCAAGACCTTCAAGACCTTGTGTCACCAATGTTTACTTTCAGAGAAAATTGATGAGATTTACTTGGAGACACCACAGTTTGTAGGGCTCAGTCTCTGGTCTGCCTTCCATGCCTCTTGGATTAGCATAGGAGGTCCCTTAGTTTTTTCTTCCTGTTCCCAGCAAACCAACCTGAGTATCTGAGAAACCCCAGGATTCCATAGCTTGCTCCACCCTCCTCCTACCTCTGCCCCTCAGCTCAGTACCGAGGAGCTTCTGTTGACTCCTAATAGCAGTAAGTTCTCTAGTTTGCTTTTACTAGATCTTTGTTATATCCCAGAAATTCATCGATTTTTTATTTTGTTGTTGATATAATAACTCATTCTATATCTACAAATGTGGAAATAAAAGCATGGATGGTTTACTGAAGACTCACAGAAATTGCCTACCATACTTCCAGTGTTATTCAGAAACTAAATCTATATAAAAGAAGTAGGGAGAGAACTTCAGTGGCCAATCAGGACAAGTTGGAATTGTCTCTAATCAACAGTTGACAGGAGAAAAGAAAATATGTGGAAGCAATATCTGAATATTCTAAAAAATCTGAAAGATAAAAAATCTAAAGAAATAAGGAATGTAGAATACTTGTTCATTTTGTGCTCCTTGAATTACCAAAGTCTAGTTGTGATGACATAACATACCTTCATAGGAGAGGAAAAAAACTGAACCATAGCTGTGATTAAATGATGTAAGTATGGGAAGCAAGCAACTTGCGTATCTTAGATGGTTCAGCAGCTCTAGGAGCTGATAATTCTTACCCTTTCTTTTGGGGCTTTTTACATTTTCCCTCCTTAAAATGCTGTGAAAGTATTTACTAATGATGATGAATAGTTTTTTCTAGTTTCAGTTTCTCCTATATAAAAATCTTTTTCTGGCACACATATCATATAAATGTCTACTTAGTTCAATGATTTACTATTGATTGCTTTCATTAAGGCTATCCTATTACTCATTTGCTTCTAACTCTGGCATGTTTTTTCAGTGTTTAAATTTTTAATGTTCCAAGCTAATATAAAGATTTCAAGCTTTGAAGGATGGATGCTCAGACTTATTATATTGCCCTAATAACTAGCACTAGAGCACAGACAGGTGCTGACAGCTCAGATGGAGACAGTCCCAGTGAGGAGAGGGCAGGGTTCTTCCACACCTCTTCAGGTCAATGGATCAAACATGGGATTTACATATGCACATAAACAGCCCAGAAGAGAAGACCAAACCAGGGGTTTGATTCCAGGGCATCGAAAACTGGGAAACAGATAAAGATGCTCTTTTTTAAAAAAAATTATATATAAAAATAGAAAATTTTACAATTGGAATTTAACAATGTTTTGCTGTAGTCTTTGCTACTTTGACAAGTTGAAAGCAACAGGGAGCTTACTTTCAGCTTTCTCTTGCCCCAGTCTGATCATCATTCTCTGGGAAAGTCAGCGTAATTCCGTAATTCACCAGCTCCCAGCATTTTACCCATTACATTTCTTTTTTCTTTACTCAAAATGAAAAGAAACATAACGAGAGGAAAAAAACACACAGTCATACACCCTGGTTCTGTCCTCAACTGCTGCTTAGGTAAACAACTTGCTGGAGATGTTTAATTGTTGATCATACTATATTGGAATATGAAACGTTTCAGACTGTGCCAAAACCATTTCTTTTATTAGAGTTAGATTGTAAGTAATTTTCTGCTACACAGAAGTCATTGAGGACCTAGAGAGTAAGGGGAAGAGATGCTGGGTTGAAACAGTGGACTGTGGAAGCTTGTCTTCTTATTCCCACTCTTCCCCACAAGTGTGGACGAACTCTCTCTGATCTGGTTCCAGTGCCAACCAGGTTTCTGACAGGGTTTTGAGGGTTACCTGTAACCCCTGGTGTCTCCACAAACTTCTGTCCATTTCTGAGGGTTTCCACAGACATGGTACTGTGAATCAGCTGCTGGCCTTATCTTGTTCAGCTATGCATTCCAAATGTATTTAAACTTTATTTAAATTAGGTGGTTAAGTTATTATCATGTTTCTATCATTTAAGATATGCTTAGTCTTTTTCCTCTATGTGAGAAATATGTATATACATATGTCTATGTATATAAAGAGATATGTATCTTTATACATTGATTCATCTCCTTTATTTAGCATTTAAATATTCTATAGGTTGCATATTTAAATTGCATTAATAAAATGTTGAAGTTTAGTTTCAGTGATATTACTGAATAGGGTATGGTGCGGTAATTGTAATGTATGATATTTAGCAGCATTCGCTGGAGATTTAGCACGTATGAATTTTTATTAGAAAAGTAATACTTGCCTGGCAAACAAGGTTATAGTGAGAAGGGAAAATTAATCTCTGGATTTATGGGATCTTTTTTTTTTTTTAAAGGGAAAGTGTTTGTGTTTCCATTCCAAGTAGTGTCGGGTCCATGCTTGTCCTTGTCCATTTATTTGTACTAAATGTACCATCAACTGAATTCTTTGTTTCCTGTTTCAATTAGACACATGAAATACACAGTCCTCCTTCAGATTTGGTTCTGTTTTTCTTCAGGTATACTTTCTCTATTTGAAGAAATTTTAGGTATAGTTATTTTCTTCAAGTCTTCTGAATCAAAGATGTTACTGTACTTAAAATCCACTAGTGGATTAAGAGGTTGGAGAAAGTCAGACTGCTGTTGAGGACAAAAATGTGTAATGTGTGTCAAGCAAATATAATTTTTTCCAGAGTTGATGGCTTTTTAGTCTGAGTTTTTAAAGTTCTTTTGTCTACATCAGTAGGGGAAGTCAGCAGGATTGAGTTCATATGTTGTGTGCTAGTCTCAAGTAGGAAGATGTTTGTTATTGTTGTACATAAAAAGAGACCTGACACTGAAGAACCACATAAATTAATATTTTTTCTTTGTACACTGAATTGATATTCACATTGTGGTGATCTACAGTACATTTCATGTATTAAAACAAAACAAACAAAAAAATACTGAACCTAAATTACACTCCTATAATACTTTCAACCTGATCTGACCTAGACTCTAACTTCTTGTATCATTTCATTTGGCATTTGAGACTCTGCACAAGTGCCAAAGAACCAAAGAAGTACAAGTAACAAATTATCCACTTCTATATAATGTGCTAAATCACACATATTGAATGGTCTTCATGACAGTCTTGTGTGTTCATCACATCTCTTCACTGAGTCTAAGCAGTAGATGCTGAACACAGCTGTTACCTCTGTATTGATCTCTGCAGGCTAGTGGCACTTGAGCTCAAGAAATTAGAAGGAACACAGGATGTTCTTCAGTATCATTTGTGAAGTGGGAGCACAGGTGGAGTAATGACAGCAATGATACTCTATCAGCCTGAGAAGGGAGCAAAAATAAGGAAACCATTGATTCTTTTTACATCGTTAGAATAAGGAATGTATCACTTCCTTTTGCGAAATGACCCATACTCCTCCCCTCCAATCCTGACATTTTTATAATAAACTTTTATCAGATATCCTATTTTCTGTAAACCACCTGTAATAATATGGCACAAATTTCCTAACAGACAATAGTTTTCACAGTAAGAAGGTTTGTTCTTTATTTTGTTTTGAAAAATAGCATTAGGCAGTTAAGTCAGAATTGCAAAAGTGATATTTAAAATAAAATAAGGGGTAAAAAAAGTGTTATTTGTATTCCCTGTTTCAATTTTCTTTGTCAGACAAAGCATTCATCTTAAATATATGTTTAAATATTTCTCAGTTAGGATCTGATGTCAGAGACCATTAGAGGAGTAGTAAATAGTCAAGTTTAAGAAAAGATGTACACTGTAACCAACTGGGCAATCAGCAACCTTTAGAGAATATGCAGGTGGCAAAATTCAGATTCAAGACATCTTTTGTTAATTATTTGAAAGAATGTGATGCTCTGATTTGTACCGTACTGGTGAACACTGGAGTACAAATACAATGCAGTATCAATTATTTAAATACTTCTTGTAAGACAAAAGGCTCAGGAATTTCATCCCAAGACAGTGTTTGTATATCAATATACCAAAGCGTCTGTGCTTTTACATCCTGATGTCTCCTCACAATCACTCTTCTCACTGATCTGAGGAACAGCTCTACCTTAAAGGCAGATATTGCAAAAAAAAAATCTTTGCACAACTCTTAACATCTGTTTCACAGTTTCTTGAAAGATTTAGCATACTTTACTATGGAATCAGAAAGCTCATTTTCTGTGAAAATGACATGTTGTTACTTTTTTTTGGGTTTCAATCTCTCTGTGATGATTTCATTGAAAAGTGTTTCTTTTCTAGTGTTCTTATCAACAATATCTTGACCACAGATAATAATAACAGACCACCACAATAACAGATCACCAGATCAAGGGGAGGCTGTTGACGAGGCTTTCTTGCTCCAGATGCGTGAGATGTCTGGCTCACGGGCTCTTGTCCTGGTGGCGGACTTCAACCATCCGGACATCTGCTGGGAAAACCACATGGCGAGCTGCAAGAGCTCCAGAAGGCTCTTGGAATCCATTGATGATAGCTTTCTGGTTCAGGTATTGGACAGACCGACCAGAGGTGAAGCGTTGCTGGACCTGCTGCTCACCAACGCTGAGGAGGCTGCCTGGGCTCCAGCGACCACGTCCTTGTTGAGTTTGTGATCTCAAGCGATGTGGGCCTGGCTAAGAGCAGGATCAGGACACTGAACTTTAGAAGAGCAGACTTCAAGCTACTCAATGGATTGCTGGCCAAGATCCCCTGGCGTGCTGCCCTCAAAGACAAAGATGTTGAGGAGAGCTGGCTGCTCTTCAAGGATGCCCTCCTGGAAGCACAAGAGGTCTCCATTCCTCTGAATAAGAAAGTGGGCAGGCGAGGTAGGAAACCGGCATGGCTCAGCAAGGACCTGCTGAGAGAACTGAGGGCGAAGAAAGGGGTGTACAAGCTCTGGAAACAAGGCTGTGTCACCTGGGAAGAGTACAGGGATGCCGTCCGGACTTGCAGACGTAGGATCAGGGAAGCCAAGGCGCAGGCAGAACTGAGCTTGGCAAGGGATGTGAAAAACAATAAGAAAACTTTCTACAGGTACATTGGCCAGAAGAGGCAGACCAAAACTTTGGTAAATTTAAAAGGAGAACTGGCTTCAACAGATGAAGAGAAAGCTGAGGTGCTGAATGAATTCTTCACCTCGGTCTTCACCGGTGGCCAGGATTCTAGTCTTTTTCACGTCCCTGAGCCCTGCATCCCCAAACCTCTATGTGGGGACCAAGGAGGTAAATCCCTCCCCACTGTAAAGGCAGACCAAGTCCGAGAGTGCCTCCTTAGACTGAATGAATACAAGTCTATGGGGCCGGATGGCATACATCCCAGGGTCCTGAAGGAGCTGGCTGAGGTGGTTGCTGAGCCGCTCTCCATTATATTTGAGAAGTCGTGGCTGTCAGGTGAGGTCCCGGATGACTGGAGGAAGGGTCACGTCACTCCCATATACAAGAAGGGGAGCAGGGAGGACCCGGGGAACTACAGGCCGGTGAGTCTCACCTCCGTGCCTGGGAAGATCATGGAACAGATCCTCCTGGACAACATGCTCGATCACATAAAGAATGAGCATGTGATCCGAGACAGCCAGCGTGGCTTCACCAAAGGAAGGTCATGCCTAACTAATCTCGTGGCCTTCTACGATGGAGTGACGGCATTGGTGGATGAAGGGAAGGCGACCGATGTCATTTACCTGGACCTGAGCAAGGCCTTTGACATGGTCCCCCATCACATCCTCATCTCCAAATTGAAGGGAAGTGGATTTGATGGGTGGACGATCCAATGGATAAGCAATTGGTTGAAAGGCCGCAGACAGAGGGTGGTGGTCAATGGCTCTATGTCCAGGTGGAGGCCGGTAACGAGTGGTGTCCCCCAAGGGTCTGTCTTGGGACCGGTGCTCTTTAACATCTTTATTAATGACATCGATGAGGGAATGGAGTGCACCCTCAGCAAGTTTGCTGACGACACTAAGCTGAGTGGTGCGGTTGATATGGTGGAAGGAAGGGATGCCATTCAGAGGGACCTCGACAGGCTGGAAAACTGGGCTCGGGTGAACCTAATGAGGTTCAACACGGCAAAGTGCAAGGTTTTGCATTTGGGCCGGAAGAACCCCAGGCACCTGTAGAGACTGGGAGGAGTGGTCATTGAGAGCAGCTCGGCAGAGAAGGACCTGGGGGTCCTGTTGGATGAGAGACTTAACATGAGCCAGCAGTGCGCTCTGGCAGCTCGAAAGGCAAATGGGATCCTGGGCTCCATCAGGAGAGGGGTGGTCAGCAGGGATAGGGAGGTGATTGTCCCTCTCTACTCGGCTCTTGTGAGGCCCCATCTGGAGTACTGCGTTCAGGTGTGGAGCCCTCAGTATAAGAAAGACATAGAGATTTTGGAAAGGGTCCAGAGAAGGGCGACTAAGATGATCAGGGGACTGGAGCACCTCCCCTATGAGGACAGGCTGAGGGAGTTGGGCTTGTTCAGCCTGGAGAAGAGAAGGTTGCGGGGTGACCTCATTGCAGCCTTTCAATACCTGAAGGGAACCTACACCCAGGAGGGGTGTAAACTCTTCAAAAGGGCTGACAATAGCAGGACTAGGGGAAATGGATCCAAGTTGAAGGAGGGAAGATTTAGGTTGGATGTTAGGGGGAAGTTCTTTACAAGGAGAGTGGTTAGGCCCTGGAACAGGCTGCCCAGGGAGGTTGTGGATGCCCCGTCCTTGGAGGTGTTCAAGGCCAGGTTGGACGGGGTCCTGGGCAACCTGATCTAAATGTGTATGTTTGGTGGCCCTGCCAGGCAGGGGGGCTGGAACTGTATGATCCTTGAGGTCCCTCCCAGCCCGGGTGATTCTGTGATTCTGTGATTCTGTAATATCTTGCACTTCATATTAAATATAATTGCATTTTTAGAGGATAAATCTTTTTATTTGAAGGCTTTAAGTTTCAACTAAAGACTTTAAATTTAAAGTAAGTAAGTTGACTAATTGGCCTATGTTATTTACACAGTACCAGAGTAGCCATTTTAATACTTTAAAAAAAAAACACAAAACAAAACACAAGACACACAACTTGAATAAGGAGTTAATCTTTCTCTGTACTACCAAGTATGATAATGCATAGATGGGTGTCGGTTCCTTGAGAAGTTTCATCATACAAAAGTTGTTCTGCCTCTAATTCCAGTAGCGGTGGGAGATGCAGAGACAGACTCAGTATTTTATCACCTGGCCAACGTAAGGTTTGTTCATAGAAAGATGATCAATATGTGTTAGCTGCTTTTCTGTAAACTCTGCAAAGACTCACAGAATGGTAAACATTGGAAGGGACATCTGATCCAACCCTCTCCTTAGGGGTCACCTGAGGCAGAAGCAGGGCCACCCAAATCAGACTGCCCAGGAGCATTTCCAGTCAGCTTCTGAAGACATCCAGAGGCTGTTAAGATGGTCCCAAACCTCCTCTTTTCCAGGCTGAAGAATCCCAGCTGTCACAGCCTCTCCTCACCTAAGAGACTCTCAAGTCCTTTGATCATCATGGTACTCCACTGCTGGACTTGATCCAGAATGTCTAGGTTTCGCTTGTAATTGGTTACAAGTATAAGAATTGGAGCTGTTACTTGGGGTGTGACCTCACCAATGCTGAGCAGAGGGGAAAAATCACCTCTCTTGACCTTCTGGTGATACTTTGCTTAACCTTCATTCTGGCAAGGGCACATTACCAATTTGTGTTCAACTTTGTGTCTACTGACTCTTGGATTCTTTACAGCAGAGCTACAGAAAAAGTCCTGTCATTTTTATCAAATGTAACCAGACAACAATGATGTTGTTTCTCTGCTTGTGATTAACAATTTTTGAATTCCTTTTCATCTACTGCAATGTTAAAGATATTAACTGAAGTTTAGTAGTTTTCCCATTTATCCGGGGAGTGGGGGACTGAAGCAAGTGGGGTTGTTAGCAATTAATACCTTTGGCTATTTTTCTTCTATATGGTAAAATATTTTTGCTCAGCTACTGCAACTCCATTTTTCAGTCCTTTTGGGATAGACATCAGAACAGTGTGAACTATTCTGCTCAAAATAGGAGCATAAACAATAGCAGAGGAAAGGACAGCACTGGAAAGAATGACATCAGAGGGATTTATTTTCAGCCTACAGCTTTTAAATCATTTTTACAGTTCTCCAAATAATTCTGACTTCATATACATATAAATAATCACAAAGTATGTGATGTTTTATCAAAGGTACATGGTCCTATTTTTAAAATAGTGTATAATTCTATGAGAAAACACTGAAATAGGATCAGACATCAATTTTTAAAGCTATGAGCTATATATTGTCATTTCTGAAGAAAATTAAAGAGACTTTTAGCTGAACTGAACTTTCACCTATACACTAGTTCAGTACTTGTGATTAGTTTCAGTGTGAATAAAAGAAGGTACTTTTTCTCATGAATTGCTTAAGTATCAGCTCAAATTGACTGTCATGCATTTATTACAAAGAATAATTGGTGACATATGTAAACATACTGCATTCTCTCAGTGCCTTGTAACATTTCATTATTTCAATTTTTAAAATTCTCTTTGCAACAAGAATTCTGCAAATGATGAATTCCACTTGGTATCATAATTGCCATAGCATCAAGAACTTCTTTCCCTCATGCTACTAAGGTACGTTTATGTCTTTAACAAAATAGAGAAATCAGAAAAACTAAACAACAGACACATCTTTTACTCTGTACTCATGTTTCAAAGGGTTAAAACAATTGTTTTATCTATGTGATTCCTGTTCCAGAGGGTAATTTAGGTTGGATATATCAATCCAAGCACTCAAAGAATAAAACAGGTAAGAAATAGATATGAAGATGCAGTTTGCATCCTCATACTGAGCAAATGTGTACATTCTGGATAATGATTCAAATATTGTGTTAGGATTCAAGGTCCCAGAGTGGCAAAATATAAACCATGCCACTTAGATTTCAATCTGTATTGGTGCATCATATTAAATGTTATTCTAGACTTCTCTAGGATTCAGGCTTACGTTAAATGTTTTACTGAACTGAGACAGTAATAGTGACATAGGGAATTGCAGCTGATGAACTGTAATGTTGTTGACAGGACATACTGACACAGTATTCTTGGGGTAGATGAGCTAGAGCAGCCAATTTATGTAATGAAATGAAGGACCTGTAAGATCTTGTGCAACATACATAGTTTTGTGTAACTGGAACAGCAGTTTCTTTGTCCTCACTGCTAAGAAGCATGTAAAGTTCTAGAAAATACTTGCCTTTGACCAGCAAAACCCCAGTGCGAAAACAGGGATTCTGTGTAATTCTTATTCTGGAGTATTTGGGCAGTGGTTATCTGACCTTTTTTTACCAATTTTTTTTACCAAATTGTTTTAGGGATACTCATGCAAGAATTTTATCATTTTATCCTTTGCTTGTTTTTGTTGTTCTTTCTTTCTTTGGTCTGTGGTAGGTGTTAGAAATGTCAAATGAGGTCTTTCCCATGCTAACCTTTAGGTTCCCAAGCTAAGTAACAACTGCTGCTTTAAACTATTTCTAAGTGGATTCAACCTTAAGGTTTACTCACACCAAAGAGCCAAACGGGAAAGAGTTGAAAATATGAATGAAGTAATGAGTAAACCATCGTTCCAGAAAAGCTATCTGTTGTCAATTTTAATTTAAACAGATTTGTCAAATGTGAACTTTACAAAATAGACATGGTGGATCAAATAAAGGGGAAGCAATCTCCAGCTATAAAGGGCAGTGCAGGTAGAAAAGTGACCTCTGCATATGGATGGGGGAAAGGTTGGACAAAGATCACTAGTCCAAAAAGCCAAAATTAGCAAGAGAAGCAGGGAAAATGTAATGCCAGAAGATTATAATGGTTAAAATAATACATAATTTCGATTGATGGCTTCTTATCTTGGATGTAATGTGATTGTAGATATTCATTGGATAGACACACCGGTCTTGAGAGAAGTGGTACCTTAATGGCTTGCCCTCTGCCTCATCGAGTTGTTTAGCTCTCAGGTGGCTTTCTAAGGTATCTGTAAGCAATCTAGCCAGTGTAGAAGAGGAAAAGATAGCCATCTATTAACTTCCATCTTGTATCCACTAATCCCTATAGAAAAATAAGGATGTTCTCTTCCTTTGTTCTGTGCATTCCTGGATTCCCACCTTAAACATTTTCTGTTTAGTGTATGACATGAAAGAGAATCAGTAAACACTGCATAATGAGAGAAATAAGCATCTTGTATTGGGGCATACACATCATCTCACAATTTTAAAATATTATCATATGAACGCATTACCTGATGTTTATTGAAATGGTTTTTCTCAAGCTAGTCTATTCTGTAGGATTGCAGTGTGATAGCTAGTTCTCACATGGAATTGAGAGCTGGATCTGGAACCACTTGTGGGTTATCACATCAGGCAGAGTTGTCTTTCTGCCTCACAGTGCAGATGTGATGAGCCAGTTGTCCAGTTGTGTCATGTGTGAGAACTGCAGCAGAAAATGGTATATAAAAGAAATATATAAAATATAAAAGAACTAGAGAAATTTTCTTCTATATGCTACTGATCTTCATAATTTGGCCCCTCATCTTTTTATTCATCATCATCAATTGCTAAAAGTCTCTGAACCTGACAGAACTGAGTCATTTATAAAAATAAAAATAGGAAAAGGCTGTTTTTAAAATTTCCATTTACTTATCCATAAGGCATGTAAAATCAACACATCTGTAGAAATGCAAATAGCTTACATGTGAGGACAAGCTGAAATTTAGCATTCTCAGGCAAATTGCATTTATCCATCAGCATCCACAAACTGTCTCATCAACACATCAAGGCACTGCTATTTTTGAAAAAACTACATTATCACTTGTTGAATGTTTGAATCTGAACTGCTTTTTTTTTTTTCCTCAAAAAGTATTTCTTAGATTGACAGATTTGTATTTGAAATAAAGCAAGCATAAAACTCCACATTGTTATGCATGGAATGTAATGAGCCACGTATTTTCTGTATAAACACTTTGAACATATAAAAATGAAGCTTTTTGTTAGTTGGCATATGAACTGATATTTGTACATTTTTGAACACTTGGTAGACATTTTACTGCCATTATCTTTTGTCCCCTATTACAAACAGGATTTAGGATAGACAATGATTATAGATCTATATTTAATATTGAATTAATCGCATGCAAAACTTGCTGTGTCCATGCTGCAATGAATGACCTGAAGTAGGGTCTGGCCCAACTGACTTTTGTTTTATTAACTTTCAGACATGAAATCTGATCACCACAATTCAGTTGTTGCCATGGCCTGGGTCCAGCATGCATAAGGGCTGCTCCAAAAGTAATGACTCCTATTTCATTATGTTGGCCCACTATATCATAGGCAGATGTTGGTAGTGTGGCAATAGAGGTTGAACCTTCCCACCAATATTCCATTACATTTTGTTGCTGAGCAACAGATTGCAGCAGAGGGGCAGTCTGACAAAACAGCATCTAGCATGGAAGTGTGTATGAAACAAAGGGGTGGAATCGAGTTCTGTGGATCAACATGCCCAGTACCACCTGCCTGAAAACTAGTCTTGAACAAACTTTAACAAAACTTGTCTAAAACAAGAAGAGCGTGTAAATCACAGAGCTGGCACCTGAGCACTGACGGATGACTAGATTTTCTGATCTGTATATGCTTCCAGTTTCTTCTGCTGTTTTTATTATTTTATTTATTTCACTGATAAATGTACTCTGAGTTCACAAGAGTTCCATTATTGAAAGCAAAACTGAAAAGATCTGGTATTTCTTACCTTTCTTAAAAAAAAAAAATACTGGCAAGCAAGAAACAAAACATAAAAAAGAAGAAAAAAAAAAAGACCCAAACAACCTAATTAAACTTACCTGAAATTTAAGGACAATTCAAATATGTAGTAGTATGTATCACCACATACTGAGGTTGCATATGAAATATGTTAGAAATTAATAATGAATATTTCACATTTAGGAAAAAAATTATATAGTTATGCAGTACACACATTTCATTTCATGTTGTTTTTATAATTAGCTGTTCTGTTCCTAATGATAACTTCCTTTTCCTTTCTACAGAGGTTCATGTATCTTCTTTAATCAGCCAGACAAATGCATTTTATGTTATGTATTGCATCACTGAATGGCTTCCAAAAATTAATTTCTATATCTAGTCTTTACGGATCAACAGAACACAACTATAAATCTCTATGTCCTAGAAAGCTTTTTTTTTTGTTTTAATAGAGTTAAATTCTCATTATGATCTTCTGTAATCAGCTTTGTCAGAAACACTGTGGATATTTATTTCTTTAAAACATTAGCTTACTAAAAATTCAAACCGCTATTTATAAGCATACAAAAGGGAATCTGCATATTTAAAATCATTAAAAGATTGATGAGTGGAGAAATCCTGTCAGATTAATTTCTTTACAACAGCCTGTGCAATTAAGCCATGAATGAATACTTGTAAAAATGTTATTCCTTACTCTCTTACACTAACTTGAGATGTATTTCAGCTTACAAAACCATATTTTCCTCTCCTTTAATGGCATGTACATGTGGATCAATTATAATAAATCAAACACAAGCCTTGAAGTACACGAAGACAGGATCTGATGTGTATTTTCTGACTGCCTTTTGTTGTAGCACTGAATGAATTAGAAGTAACCACATGGAGGAAATACTGGTTTTGTACAGATGTGTAAACCACTACATTTACCATGGTAAATCAGCCACCTGGTAAGGTTGAAGTAGGTACCTGGAGAAGAATGAAAATCCTTTAATCAATAGTGTTAGGGATTTCTCCCTTTGGCCATCTGCCAACAAAAAATTCATTTTTAGTTGGATATATCTGACCACATAGCAGTATCTAAGCTGAAGCAGGTAACTCACAAATTTTATTTTGTACCACTTATAGCATAACTTGGTACCTTGCTTGGTTAATTACAATCTGCATCATTACTCTGGGATTTTTCAAAATGTCTAACCTAATTTTACTTCACTAAGATGTAAGTCCTTCTAATTATTTTTCTTTGTCAACCATTGACATAGATAATTGTGTCCTTCTTTCTTTATATATGCCTTATATAATCTTGTGTGTCATACACTTTCCTCACTGTTTACATTCTTAATCTGAATTAAACGACTCTATACTCCATCTTTGGGGACTTTCAAGGCAAGGCTGGATAAGGCCATGGGCAACCTGATCTAGCTGTGGTGTCCCTGTTCATTGCAGGGGAGTTGGACTAGACAGCCTTCATAGGTCCCTTCCTACTCTAAGGATTCTATGATTCTATGATTCTATACGAAGAGTGATAGGGAGTCTGTTCTTTCTGTGTGATAAATGTGTAAAACATTCATAGAAATTGGCAATACGAAACATAACATAACTATGTAAAGTTTGAGGACACATGCCTACACTCACTTCTTTCCATAAGGTGGGAAAACCAAATAATCTGCTGAGGAGACAGTATGCTGCATACATACACTAATAACCTGGCTAAATTATCATGATTGAATACGCACAAACTAAGCCTACATCTGTTAATTGAATTAATTTTATGTTTTTCTAATGCAACAGTTTTTCTTGTTAAAGTATGTGATAAACTACAAATGAATATTTTGATGTTGTTTTATTGAATGTACAAGAAGAATGTGTGTGCAGTAGATATTTCTCTCACCAGAAGTTAAGCCAGTTGAAAAGTCAGTGTTAAAAAAAAATAATGTTTTCAGCTAGTGATTACAGTACCTATACAAAAGTAGGCATGCCTTCAGGCTTATTCTTGAAGTGCATTTACTGGTATATGGAATAATAAAACAAACATTTGATAGTTTAGAGCAAGACCAGCATCCAAAATAGACTCTAAGTGACAAACAAATTGGGGTATGCACTTAACATCCAGAATGAGCCAAACTATACTGAATTTAGATAGTAAATGCACAAAATTATTACATCTGGGAATATCTCTCTGAGCTGCAAATACCTGGAAGGTGGCATAGTACTTCAGGGATGTATCATGTTTGCTCTGTTCTTACTTGTCCTTTGACAGATATCTTCTTGTACCTGCTGCTGGAGGAAGACTTGAGATACCTGACCAAGTACTCTTTGGCATTTGTATATTTTTAGTTTGCATTCAAGGGAGGATATAACCCACTACCTTCCATCATTCCTCTCCTTGCTTTACTTCAGCAATTATTTTGGAATAATTGTAATGCCAATTCTGGGTTAAGTCACATAGAAATATTTTAACTATCTGAAATTGCCATGCTCATTTTACCTCAGCATTCTCAATGTTCTGTGGTGCTTTTCCAAGCATGTCCCACAGTTATCCAGCTCTGTCTATCCTGGGAAAGTTATGAGTAAAATAGCTGAAGGTCATATGGCTACTATCCATGCATAGCTAATCCTTCATCAGAACAGAAGTGAATTGTAAAGAAGGTTAAAATCTTATTCTTAGAAGAGTTTTGATGGTAGCTGATCTGAAAAAAAACAGAACTGAGTGAAATATCTGCAGTGAAATGAAGATGATTATCTCTTTGCTTACTTACTCTGAACTGGTGGAAGTACTGTATGCTGAAAGCATTATTCAAATCAATGCTAATTTAATCTAATCTGATATCTGGGTGCAATCTGTCCTTTCTGTCTAGAGTCTAAGGAGATTAATGAAACGTTTATTTGTCTAAAACAGGCACAGTCAGAACCAGGTTTATTATGTATTACATTTTTTGGTAATATAAATATCCAAGCCTGATGGAGTTCACCCTTTGCACAGTGTATCTTCTGAGTGCACTGAAGTGATATTCTGACCCTCAAATAAAATAGCTAACAATCATTCCAGTTTGACTCTGCATGGAATTAAAATTAAGGAGATACATTTATTTTGAGAGAAAGACCGAGCAGATCAACCATGACATCTGTAAAACAAGCAGAAAATGGTAAAATGGCCAGACTGTCCACCGTCTTAAAATAAATAAATAAATAGCCTCTCATCATCAGAAAGGCTAAAATTGAGGGAACTAGAGCCTAGTCAGCCTCACTCTGGGCTTGAGGAAATTATGAAGTGAGTCATCCGTGAACACACTTCTGGGCACATGAAAGAGAAGGTGGCTGAGAAGAGGCAGCACGGATTTAACAAGGGTAAATCTTGCCTGACCTTGATATTTCTGCGATAAAATGACTAGATCAGTGGGCAAAGGACAGTAGTGGGTGTCATTTAGCAAAGCTAAACTGATTGTAGTTCCAGAAAGTAGCAAGAACTTCTTAAAGAAAGTTTTAGTGCAGTTAGTCTCTGCTAAGCCGTTGTGGGTAAAAAAAGATCCAACAGTACAGTATAGGATCCAGTAAGCCAAAAGCAAGTATAAACCATCTCTCTTAATCTAATAGAGAAACATTAGCGTGGCTTATGAAATTGCCCTGTATAGCTCATGGCTAGATTAAGTCCTTTTATTTTGTCACTGTTACCATAATCATGTCAGATGCACAAATTCAGTGATGATCTAGAAAAATCTGAGTCAGTTCTATTTGCATCATGTGGAAACATGTGCATGTATATAAATATGTATACATCTGTGATGCATGTATTGTTCAGTAATGAATTTGTGTTATAAGCAATAAAAAGCAGTACTGACTGAGACCAATGTAATGGTGTCTTTTGGTAGTTTCAGCTACTGTGTAAGAGAAAGATAAACATCAATTTCCTAGGCATAATTGACAGTGGTGACAATTATTAATTTGCTTTAGTAAGCCTGAAGAATTGAAGCCATGTAGCTAATCTGAATTCTAATATTTCTTTCAATTTTCAAGAAAGACACACTAATTGAACACGTCCATTTTGGTGGTGACTAGTTACTGTGGTGATAGATTCTTCAGAAGTGCTGAGAGAGAGATAAAGTTAGGCTAAACTGATGTATTTCATGTTATGAGCAGCTGTACGAGCCCTAAATACCATACCCAAGTGATTAATTTCTGAATGGTGGTGAAAAGAGAGGGGGTGCTTAAATAAATCAATGGTGATTTTAATAAACTGGGAGCTTCTAGGTATTAAATCTGTCTGCATCTGATCTGAATTGCAATTACCTGTCAAAAATTCATCCATCATTGCAAGTTGCAGACAAACTTTCTGGCAGCAGATGTTTCAGGAAAGCTATTTCATATGGGAAATATATTGTTTGTTGTATAGCATTCCCAAGAACAAAAAGCAAAGTAGAAAACATTTCATGGATAACAGCAATAACTTCTATGTCATAACTAAGCCTAATTTATTGATGAATATAATATGTAAATGTGAATTTCCAACATAAATCAGTCAATGAAAGACTACTTATAATTCAGATGATCTCAAATAGATGTAGTAATTAATTCAGTTTTTGAGTACTTGTGAAAGCCATAGTATTTCTAGTATTTCATAGTATTTTCCATCAGCCACGCTACAGAAACTGTCTGAAGAGCTAGATAGCCTATGAAATGGTGTTCTATTCTCAGATATATGTTGGGTATTTCTCCAAAACTAATGCCTTCTATTTATGTCTGAGGAAACTACAACAAAAAGAGAAAGGGCTGAATGTGGATCAAATTAAGGATTGAATTCAAAATATCTAAATTTCATTTTTCATTTACTCCTGTTCCATCATTTGATACATTATTGGTACCTTCTCATATGGCAAGAAGGTAACGTAATGGATATTTCTTTGCAGCCATCAGTGAAAATGTCATATAACATTGCTATTTCTCATCTGAACATGCACCTTGAAAATGACCTCTGAAGACAAGCTGGACACATGATTAGAAGATTACGGTCCTAGCCAAGTGACAGACCGAGAGCTGTTCCTCTGTAACCTCTATCGAAATCCTTCATTCTGTTCGCCAATTATAGTAGCAGAATCTATCATTCTTTTCAATTTTCATTATATCAGGAATTTACTTTGTACAATTTCTTTCTATGTATAATATTTTAAAATCACATTCCACTAAATGTTGTTTCTAACATAATTGAAAACAATTCACTTATAAAGTAACCGCTGACAGATGGATCTATTTATTTCTTATATATGATATGCTTATCTTGTCACCTGTCTGGTGTTTGAGAATTCATCTTTTATATTAGTAACTCAGAAAGCCTCAGCTTGATATACTATATCAAGTGTGTTAATTTGAGTTCTACTCTCATCATCCTATAAAACTGACAGCTACCAAATATTTGGAGAAGACATCTTGGTTTGTCATTTATGCTGCAATATATCATTTTCCTAAACTCTTCAAAGAGAAAAAAATGCATAAATTCTTGTGGCCTCTTCCAAAACACTTTGAAAGTAGTAGAAGGACTGTTAATTCAAGAAATTGTGAGACAGTTTATGAATGCCTTAAAGAGACAAATAGCTTAATATATTATGGAGAATAGGTATTTTCACAATACAGTCTGGTCAGAAACACATTTTACAACTCTGCCAACTTCTCTTTTTTATTCCTGTGGTCCATCTTTCTTTTTCAATGCATAAGGTCACTGCACTACATATTTTATGTATAAGAATGTTATTAAGAATATATTTACATGTTGTATTTTCTTTAGTCTCTTTTATTTCACTCTTGCGTATTTATGCAGTATTAGCTATAGGTACTTTGTGCAAATCACTTCTCAGGCCTGTAACAAAAGCTTGTGTCTTCTCCAAAGGGTTTACTGCCTTAATACTGGTCTTCCTTACCATCTGTCTGTTCCCCTCTGCCAAATACACAGAGGAAAACCAAAATATGGGAAGCAAATGGTCATCTGCATTTAACAGTGTAATACATGGGTGCTTGAACTGGCACTGCGTACTAA
This sequence comes from Perdix hodgsoniae, assembly GCA_035772895.1. Lineage (NCBI taxonomy): Eukaryota > Metazoa > Chordata > Aves > Galliformes > Phasianidae > Perdix > Perdix hodgsoniae. The sequence continues at coordinate 26,648,988 of JAPSGF010000002.1, forward strand.
TTAGAAAAGAGAGTCCATTTCTGGATAGTTAATGAGAAGTAATAAGTAGAGTGTAAATTACAGTGAACCTTGAAAGTAAGAAATAACTTTTTTTTTTTTTTTAATGCAGTAGAAAAACTGGAGCCAGCAAGGGGAAAAAATAGAAAGGCAAGATGGCATGGAAAATAATCCTGGCAGGAAGCTTCATAATAGAGCAAATGGGGGAAGATCATTTGTATCCAGTCTCAAGCCCAGCAATAGTTAAGACTGGAGGGTGCAAGCCTAATACTCATCCTTTGCCTCTCTCTGGTATAAGGATCTTAAAAGGACAACTACCAGTTTTAAGGGCAGATGAAGAAGCTTCAAATGCTTCATTCTGAAGATGACAACCAGGTGGCATGGAGTGCACTGAAGCAACCACCAGCAGTGCCTGGAAGAGCAGCATAGCATTGGTGTAAAAGGGTCAGATGTTGGGGCATGATTTTCTGGGGCTTCACATCCATGAGATGGTGTAACAGCATCACCAGACGGGCAAAGGAAACAGCTTTGAGGTGAAGCAGTATGACATGCAAATGAGGATTTTCTTGTCCTGATGGGTTACTTGCCTCCTTGTGCTAATGGTAAAGGTATGATCAGGACCTATTTAGCTATCAGCCATAACTGTGTTGCTCTAGATTGCTTAAAGAAATCTTGTGAGGTGACAGTGGACTCATTATTATAGAAAAAACTAGGACTTACCTGGGGTAGGGCAAAGTGACAGCGCCAGTCAAACAATGTGTATCTCCCTGATTAGAAGCAAACCATTTGAAAGTAGAATTCTTCACAATTGGTGTTTTTAATTTAATTTTGCAATGGAGAGGTTATTGAAAAAGCTGTTGCAGCTGCTTTGATCATACATTCCTACAGGTTTAAACTTATTCAAAGTACAGACCATACACATTTCAAGCTTGTATACATAATATATTTCAACACTGCAAAAACACCTTTGCTCTCAGCACAGAAATGTCATGAGAGGGAATTATAGAAGCCCACTAGAAGAAGGATTGGAGGTCTAAGGCATAAAATAACTTCATTAAAATGATTTTTTTTTCCTGAGTTTGACAAAATAAATATAACAACCCCTTGAACCATTTTCCTGAAAGAACTGACCAGGTATTTTAGAGGCATTTTCCGTTTTTATTAATGACATTTTATTAGAAGAATGCAAAATGTATCATGCAGTAACTATGAAGGCATTCAGGGTCTTTTTTATTATGACCATGAACATTTATTTGTGGTATAAAATTGATCATAAACAGTAAAGTCTGTTACTATCATATATATATATGCCTGGTTCTGTTAGCTATTGCTTTGCCTGTGACTACCATAATGCAGTACTGACTTCAGGTGCATCAAATATAATCGAAATTATCATAGATCCAATACTGCATGACCACATTTCTGTCATTCTTCATTGTGTACTGTGAGCTTTCTTTTATTAAAGAGAACAAGTATGAAACTTGAGTCACCCAAAGGAATTGCAGCTTGCAGCTACCTCCCTAAACTATCTGTTGATATCTAAAGAAAGCAATTTAATCCAGCATTTCTCAACCCACTCAATAAAAAAACAAAGATTTCAGTTTGCACTACACTAGTCTTGAAGTCAACTTAAAGATAAATAATGTTCTTTGCTGGTTTACATTTGAGATCAAGTGTCTTTGTTCTGAATTACACTGTGAAGAAATTAAGTGAAAAGAAGCACATCTTTTAGCTTTTTTTCAGGGTCTTAGTTTAAAAATTTTATATCGTGTATTTGTTTAGTCTATCCAGAACTAGGCTGCAGTAACGATGTCTAAGTAGCATTGAGGACAAAATATATATATATATATATTTTTTTTTTTTTTCAGAAAACATTTCTTTACCTTTTTCCTTCCATAGTCTAAACATGGACATTTTTCTTAACGATGTCATAATTTTGAGGCCCCTTTGTAAAATCAGTAGGTACACAAAGGTTAGGCCTAGTAAGATTATTGCAATGGAAAGATAATCAAAATAAGTGGAAATACCATTGTTGTAGGCTTGCAGTAAATTCCACAAGGAGCAATCTCCAGAAAGAAATCCTTCCTCTGTGGTAGTCAGCACTTAAATGGGATCTAGGAGAGATGGAGCTGGGCTCCACCCCTTCCTTCTGTGGCTGACTCATTGCTTGCCTTAGGTGGTCAATCAGAGGTTCAGGCTGTGATCAACAGTTCCCACACACCATGCTGGGACTCAACTTGAACTTTTCAGTTCTCCATAGGAGATCCATCACATATTCTGTGATGAGAAATCTAATTCATACTGATCAGTGTGTTATTGATGCATGCAAAGCTCAGTGAATCGTTCTTACAATGCAGGATCTTCTCCTGCCGCAATTGGAGAATACTTTCAAAGCTCCGTGTAACTCAATATTGTGAAAATGTCCTTAGTGTACAGCTTAAAACTGCTGTTACTGGATCCCAGTGCCAAATACACTGCGACCATTGTAAGCTCATCACAGCTGTGATGTCTGAAACATTAAGCAAGTTTCTATTCTATATGCAGGTCATAAAATCTTTTTTCTAAAGATAAAAGTCAGAAAATCCTGTTAAAATTCTCTCTTTTCTTTTTGACACAGAAGATGAATAACTAATTAGTTAAAAATATATATATATTGTGTTTTGTTTTATGCAAGATGATAGTTTAACTTCTTCTTGGAAAGTGATTTTGCCTAGTAGAACACCGTGTAGTCTTTCCATCCCTGCAAAATTTGTCGCTTTATCAATACCTAACCAAAAATATAAGGAAACAAGTAAATGTTGCCTTCGGTACTGTTGAACCAAAGCAGAGAGCATTTTTATATTTACGTATGTGACTTACTGCTCCTTATGTTCTTGAGACTTTTCAGAAAATTGAGAAGGCTAAGGACACTTCCAAATCTTCCATACAGCGCTGACTCCGAGATAGTGTGTTTTTCTTCCTGACTTTCCTTGTTTTTTCCTTTTTGCTCTTTTGGTTTTTGTTGTTGTTGTTGTTTTGTTGTTTTTTTTTTTTTGAATTATCTCTGTTTTGCTTCGCATTATGGCTTTTAATACTAACACCTGAGCACAAATAATGAAAAATTAAGATACTGTTCCACTTGACTTAAACCATTATGCTATGCTGTTGAAATAGTCTGAGTTATGCCAGCTGTAGAAATTAGGTGAAGATAATTTTGCGTTGTATAGAAAATTTCAAAACTAATTGCATTCATTTTCAGTTAAAGAACTGTAGTATTTGGTACTTCCAGTTTCAATGAGCTTAAGCTGTTCTTACTGGACATAAGTCATACAGGAAAGTCCAGTAACTGAAAAAAACTAAGAAATAGAATTAAAAAAAAAAAAAATACTTTGTGTGGTTTAACAGCCTACTTGGTAACAGAATATTGTTTAGTTTCATAGCAGATGAAGAGAACTGGTTTCTTGGTGTCTGAATATATATAGCTATGATTTGGCATAGCAAGGCAATAACTAGCCATGACTGTAGAAAAGAATATTTATGAGACATATTTTCCTGGCTTTTTTAAAATTGAAGCTGTGTCATTTCCACTGTAAACTTTTTCCTTATCTATCCAGCAGCCTGTCTTTTTTCTTGCACTATTTCAAGTCTACAGTTAGAAACCTGCAATTCCAAATCTTTCTCATTCCCAGGGGAGACTTATACAAGACAGAAAGTAAATGGGTACTAATTCTGCTTCTCATTTCATGTTCTGTGGCAGTCAGTGCCAGACCAGGACTGCAGGATGACTACCAGGTCAGGAAACCCACTGAGTTTTTGCCAAAACGTGGTCAAAATGATAGGACCCTTGGATGGATGCCAGGCACTGTGTTCGTAACTAGCAGACTCAGACAGGGCATGACCTTAGAAGGGCACAGTACTGATACTGGCATCTCCAAAATGGATTCATAAGGTGCACCAAGAGGTTTTGTTTGTTGTCTTCATATTCCTGTAAGCTAAGGGCACTTCTTGCAGGAAATATCTGCCCAGATGCACAAAGTATGTCAACCTAAATTCCACAGACCTCTGTACTGACAGGGTTAATTTTACTCCTCTTTTGAAATTGCCTGTAAATCCATCCAGAAAATTTTCTTATGAAGTCTTCAGTGGAAAAAAAAAATAGCTTAGAGAGTCAAATCTTACAGCTGAGAGTGTGCTCTTAGACGTAGGAGTTTCTATCTGTTTGGATAAGATATTTTCATTTCTGTTCCCAGGCAATGGCTGGTATTGGACTTTTGCCTAATACAGCTTAAATCATATTCAGGTGCTCCCTCCCCAAATAAAATCTTCTGCCCAAAGGAGCTGTGGGCATATTCACAGGTTGACCTGCAGCAAAAGGACAGTGAGAAGCAGTAGGGGACTATGTTTGTGGTTAGCAGACATGAGATGGCAAAATGGACTTTTATTAAATGTAGTTTTGGCCAACAGAGTATGGAAACAAGCTACTACTACTCTTAGATGTCAAAGTGTTTTCCTCATAGTGATGTGGGGGTTTGTTGTTTGTTTGTTTGTTTGTTTGTTTTATCTTCATGGAATAACTGGCAAAGGTATTCTCAAAATAAGGTATTTTCTCCTACTTGTATTTATTGTCTCTTCGGATAAAACACCATAAGTAAGACAGAAGGATGGCATAAAGGAAAAAAAAAGCATTTTGGGACATCTGTAAATAAGGCCTGTGGATTTCTTTCCTTAAATGCTTCAAACGTCATTTCCAACCTTGCGATTCTATGATTCTAAACAGTCGGTAATTGCAACTGTCTAAAAACTCATCTTCTTTCCACAAGTAATTTTGATTTTTTCAAGATGCTTAAAGGGATTTTTCAATTTTGAGACGGTTCTAATTTTCAAAATATGACATTTACAAAGGATGAGACTGATTCTTCAAAAAGAAAAATCAAAAGCACTGAAAACATGAATTTCTACGTGAATTTCTAATATATATACATAATGAGATGAGAGAATCATACTGTACTCTGACAAGTACTGTCTTGTAGCAATAATTTCCAACATCTGCATGGTCTGGTGGGCCACAGAAATTAAAATTTTGCACAGTTAGCAAGATTTTTATTCTTTATAATCATGTCATAGAAAATTAGATATGTGAGATTTAAATGGAAGAAACACAGGACATATGTCACCCTATAGATGGTGGTATGTCTTGGGGTTGCAGCTACGTGGCCATCTCTGATCTGTTCTTGTAACAATGAGCTGTGAAATAATATTGAAATAGCTTTAAAATTCCTACAGCAATGCACCTATATGGAGATAAATGACTTTAAATGCATCTTTAAGCAATTGTATAAATCTCTAAGCTAAGAATTTATTCATATGAAATTGTAATAAAGCTTTGAACACAAACAGAAATTTGAAAACTGCAGCTTTTGCCTGCCTTTCAAAAAAGGCATTTTACTTTTACTCTACATCTACTAATCCAGAATGAAAATACAAGTGAAATTGAAGGATAACTGTTGTGTCCTGCGTTGATTGTGCAAGTTATTTTACATAGTTCTGGGAGCACACAAGTTTTTCATGCTTTCATTTATAAAAATATTGCACAATTAGGTGTCTGGGGTAGATACTACTAATACTATGAGAGACAGCTCTTTACCTTGTACTTGTAAGAAAACACGCTGGAACAGCAAGACTGTTCCATGTAAATGGTGCCCTCGAAGGAAGTTTAACACTTCCTTCAGTTCTGTCTTAATTCCCTCTCACTTTATTGCCTGATTTTTATTGGCTCATTTTAATTTTAAAATCCCCAAGGTGAGGTCTTTATGTTCTTGCTCATCTAAATAGCATCATGAAGCCTACAGGGATAAAAATGTATCATTCGTGATTAATGCTTAGCAAGGTGCCTTGCAGTTATTGGCCTTAGTATTGACTGTTGGCTTACGTATGCACCAGACAGAAGGTGGCATTAAAAATCATTTTTTCTTAGACCTTGGTGTGGTACTGTACGTGATATGTGTAAAAAGTGGTGTGGGATTATGTTTGTTTTGAATCACAGATTCCATCTTTGCTAGATTGCAGTCAAAAACATGAATTGTTCTGTGGTTAATTCACATTAGAGAGATTATATTTCACAACTATAGAGTGCAGAAGCTTAAATTATTTCAAACAAAGCTCTAATATCTTGGATGATGTTTTTCCTATTTCTTTGTTTTCTTGCAAGTTCTCCTTACTTTAGTAGAGGGATGTAGTTTCACACTATTAGCCTGTGCCTCTTGCGCTTTCTGAAGTTTTGTTCGTTAACGAATACATGAAAAACATAACGAATGTGCCACTAAAGTACATTCAGTGTTAATCAATCATTTGTAATTATTAATAGTTTTTCTTCTAAGCATCTTGGAGAACACAGATAAAGGGTCAGTTTCTTCATCTCTCATTTGCACTGATTGATACCTCAACATGAAGATATTTCAAAGTTGAGTGTAATTACTTATTAATTTCCCAGTGTAAAAACTATTAATTTTACAGTAGCTTTTTTTTAACCTTCTTTTAAATTATAAATATGCTCAACAAGCCTTCAGTCATTGAAATAGGGAAACAACACCAGCAACAAAGAGAAAAAACAAACAAACAACAACAAAAACTACCATAATTCTGAAAGTGAATACTGAAAATCTTACCATTTCTTTTAGGCATCAGTCATTTTTGGAGCTTGGCTGACTTCGTGTACAGTTTTAAATTGGTGAATAAAAAACCATAAAATTTTTAGTAGGTGATACTTGGCTTTTGTTTTTGTTTTTGTTTTGTTCATAGGAGAAGTATAGTCCTTCTTGACCTTGAGATCCAGACAAAATTTGCAAATATTGTACAAAACAGCATTTGGTATGAAAAGGTAAGCAGCTCCTGAGCTTGCCTGGACTTGTTCTGTTTAACAAATGCTCTGCTGGGATATTTTTTTATATTATTATCAGTTGAGCTTGTTAGCACATGTAAGTAATTCATGGAAACCACTAATTTTCATATTCCTCTTGTATGCATCAAGTTTTCATTCATTGAGCTTGTTGGGATACAGTTAAAATGGATGTTTCTTAACGATACTCAATTTTTCTCCACAAAAAATAACATTGCTCTATTTTAATCTATTTCAATGTAATAGAAGTTGAGGGGATAGGAAACGAACAAGGAAAAAATTTATATTTGGGTTTATCTTTATATCTTTAGCAGATGAGTCTGATTTTTTCAAAGCCACCTTTTGAAATCACTATGTTATTTTGTCATTTCTTTCTGAAAGAGTAACAATACTGAATCTTTATCATATTGATCATTTGGCAAGTTTTCATCTGGGGTCCAAGATAATACATAACATTGTTATTGCATTATTATTTTTCATTTGTATCGTATTGATTTGCTGCCAGCAACTTACAGGTCAATTTACAAAAAGATGAGATATGATTTATTTTTTTACTAAAAGACTATGCCACAAAGGGGATGTTTTTATAAGGCTGTAAAATCTCAGGGTTTGTTTTTTCTTCTCACAGGAATGCAATACATACATAAATTAGTAGTAAAGTTCTACCTGAATTTACACCCAGAGTATCCATGGCTTCTATATAATTCATATATGTAAGTGGCTAGGCACAAGCTTACAGTTAAATCGGAATTTTACTCCCAGGCACAGTTCTTTTGTCATTTCTCTCTGTTTAACTTAGAAATAATACCATAATTTCAGTATAGGTATACACATATAAAAGAGATTAGAGAGACTTTATATATCTAATCACAACAAGCTGCCAAGGTTTAAGACATCCAAATGACAGCTACTAAAATTATACATGAAGATTTATTTTTGGCATTGACCAGCTCCATATCTGCACTGAAAAGTCCCTTCTTACTAAGATCTTGCTCTTTCTCAAGGCACTGTAATTCCTCTCCAAAACATTGGTGTGGGTTTCTTCCATAGGACCAGCATTTAGCTCAGCTCAGTTCTCAGACATTTATAACCTTTTGTGGCCAACCTGCTTTGCCAGCATAGAAGGGCTGAAGAATTCTTGCATTCTCCATTCTCCATATCTGCACTGGAATGGGTAATATTGGGCCAGGGTTTGCAAAAATGTTTGTTTTCTCACCCACACCTCCCTAAAAATGTACTGAGAGTACATTACTCTTTGTACTCTTGTTTTTATTTAGGAGGCCCGCTTAGAAAGGAAAATAGGAATACTTAGCCAAATTTCCTTACTACTTACTTTTATTGTCATTAGAGTTTAGCTGCTTGGAAAGCAAGTATTAAAGCAGTATGTAAAATAGTGCAGGTATGCATATTTTTTTATTCCTTCAGTATAAATCTATCAATAATTTTCAAGGGGTTGTTTTTTTAATTATTTAATGCAAAATGTGCTAAAAACAGTGAGCTTGTGTATATATACACCCTTACATGTGCTATTATTTTTCTCTGGAACCCATCCAGGTATATCAAACCCACAGTGAGCAACACAGGGCCTTCCAGTTCATGCTATGATTACAATGTATTGAATTTGTCTGGCATACTTTCAACAGGAGGGAATCTGACAAGAGAATTTTTATAGCACAGAATAACTTTTTCTGCCGGTGAAAAATTTCAGTTTTGGAAATGATCTGACATTCCATACAGGCTTGTAGATTGAAATCAGATATTGACATTACACCATACTCTTCACAACACAGGACACTGAAATAATCTTCTCAGTTGACAGTCTTTATTCTAAATCACAGACCATTCTCTACCTTGAAAGTAGAACAAAGTCCAAATCAGTTTCTTTTTCTCAATATGGCACAAAAATAATCAAGTAGCCAAAGGTGATGCCCGTATGTTGTAGGGATATTTCAAAGACTTTTTTTTTTTTGTTCCGTTATTTGTCTGTTTTGTTTCATATTTTGACAAAAATTTGAACTGAACTGTATGAGACAGAAGTATTTGAAATACAGATGTAAAATCTCAGAATGTGCTGTGGCAAATATTTCCCTATGCTTTTATATTAACAATAAAGAGAAAAGATGACTATACTCCAGCACTTCTTGAGATTATTTTTAATCATCATTGAATGATATAGTGCTATTTATAGATAGAGAAGAAAATATAATTTTGCTTTCTTGATAGTATTCATAACTGTTTGTTATGAATAACTCAATCTTAGACATTGTTTTATAAATAAAATGAATTACTTTCTACCAAACCAAACTTCTATGTGTGTTTCGGAGTCCTAGAAAAGGAGAGCCTTGCATGTGTAAATAATTTGAGCTCAACAAGAACAAGGGACTTAGCAAATGTTTCTAAGTTACAGTACTGAGACATTTAAAAAAGTTGACAAGCACTTACTTTACAACAGGTTCTCAGGTTTAGAGATTGACTGGGACATTCTGAATGCTATAATAAACATCAAAAATTGGAATACTTGGTGAGAATCAGTAGGCAGAATGATGAATTTAAATTATTGATGGTATACAGCCCACAATCTCTGAGTAAACGTTTCAATTTTCTTTTAAATCTGCTACAGAACCATGTTTATGATAAGCTTTGCTGTACATTTTAATTGTATAGAAATAAAATAAAATAAAATAAAATAAAATAAAATAAAATAATAAAATAAAATAAAATAATAAAATAAAATAAAATAAAATAAACAAAACAACCTTAAATGCACATTGCCAGATAGGGAGTGGACAAGGAATAATTGTATTAATTACATCTATTTTCAGCAATAAAATACAGTCCCTGCATTAAAAGATGGCCCTAATACATTGATATTAAATTCTTCCAGAAGTTCTCTAATGCACTTTTTATTGTTTGATATAATCCTAGTCCTGGGCAAAGTTGAACAGCTCATCTGCTGTTAGAGTGTTCCACAGCCAGTAGGTCTTTGAAGGGTTACTGATGCACCGCCTGCTAACTTGGCCCTTGTAATGTGAATAATTAATGGAAGGATCCCAAATGTTGAATAACAGGCTCAAATTTGCATTGAAGATAAACATGTTTATGTAGCTTTAATGCAATTACTTACATTATTTCCTAATATCGAGGCAGCTCTTTTCTGAGATTTTTGTATGTAAAGCCATCTATTCTGGCACGTTATGAAAGCACATTACAGGGCTTTGGCAAACAATTCCTTTTTATACTGTGCTATTACAGAGGAGCTGCCCAAGCAAATCAAGTTAGCAGTCTGCACATCAGAGCCTTAATCATCTGAGTTTTGCCATTGCATGCAGCAGCAAATAGCGCAGTCATTCATATTAAAATAACCTCTAATTTAAGTTCAGCCAGTGTTGCAAAACCAACAAATTGTTTAGATATTTTGTTTCTGATATGAAAACTTATTAGATCAGATTTCAGAAGACATTTGATGGCTAACCTTTGTCAATATCATGACTGTATACTGCATAGAGCTACTGTGTTTGTTTTGTAGGCATAGACAAAACATTGCATAGATGTTATCAGCGATCCCTTAGCAGTCAATCAAAATATAACTTATTCCTGTGCAGTACAGGTAAAACATATATCTACAAACTCTTTTTCCGGGGAGAGAAGACAAGATTTCATGCTAGATCAAATCATGTAGATTAAATGTCAACAGCCATAAACTTCAAGTAAGACTTGGAGATTCAATTACTGGATTATGCTGGGCTGTTCTAATTCTTCATAAATCTTTTATATATGTCTTTTGATTTCCTTACATTATATCTGTGATGATAAATTATTGCGTGATGACACAAACATACAGAAGCATCCCAAATTAAACTTGTTAATAAAAACTCTGTTTGGAAGCAAGTGCTTCATTAAAACCAGAAGTTGTTATCATAATCTAGAAGTGGTGTAGATAGGACATTGTTCTGCGATAATAAACATATTACTCAATTTAATGTTCATATATTCTTTGAAGAGAATCAATTTCCTCAGTCAGTGCACTGGTCAACTTTAGAGTGTATTGTTGTGTTTATGTTCGCACAAACATTCTACCATTCAGCATCAGGTCATTAGTAGATAGGGCATCCTCCTGCTATACAGCTCTACAGCATAGATTATTGCACAGCTTTCTTTAAGAATAATTATGTTCTGGTAGTTGATGTTTCCCAATTTTTCATTGTTTCATATTGACCTAGAATTCATGCACAAAATACATGTTTTTTTTTAACACAAATTACATACTTGTATTGCTGTTCTTTTTTCCTTGACAAGTTACAAGTCATGTCAAAAGTCTGCTTTAATGCTATGTTTAAAAGTGGAAAGAAATGTCCTGAGAGTTTCTTGATTTTGTTAGAGCCCACTAAAGAGAGGAGTATTTCCACTGATTTCAGTGGTATGACCATGCAATTTATTTCTGTACAAAAGCTGAAAGTTTGTTATGAGATGATTTTTTTCCCTCAGTTGCCTTTTCTGTGCATACTTCTAACCATGCAGTGAGAGGAGAGCAGTGAAGTGCACAGTTTATATTTCTGTGTTGCAGCACATCTTCATCTCCCAAACTTTTAGTTCTTAATAGTTTTCTTTTTCTCTTTTTTGAGTTCTGAAAGGATCCAGCCATCACAGGAATCCAGATATTATGGTTTTCCTTATTTTTGTTGTTGTTGTTGTTTGTTTGTTTGTTGTTGTTTGTTTTGTTTTACTATTTAATAATAATTCAAGGAAGCATTTTTTAATTTTTAATAATTAATTCTCTGAAAATTAAGCAGAGACACTGTAACTTCCTCTCTTTTCCCCATTACATCTATCATCATTATTAAGTGACTCTAGAAACACAACAATCATTGGAATTCCTGTTGGGATTTAACAAGTGTCCATATGCTACTCTCGATTAGAGGAAGCAGAGGGGAGCAAGATGCCCCTGAAAACTTGTCAAGTGTAGGCAGAGCTGAGAGTTTACTACATTCCCACTTGGGTATCCCAGGACATATTTTTGCAAAGGGAAAGCTCCTTAGCTGCAAGAGAGCAAGTAGCAGTACTCTCTGAAAACTTGGGACACAACGCATGTTTTCCATCAGGGATGTGTATTACAGGCACTCAGCATCTTAATACTTCCCACTATTCTCCCTGCAAATCTCCACAGGTCCGGAACAGAGCAATTCTATTTAGCTCATTGTGTGTAATTTTTTTTTGCTAGAAATATGGTGCAGCAAAACACAGTTATTTTGGCTTCTCCAAGCCTGATATGCTCTCAGTGTGATCAGAGAGAAGGAATCCTCCTTGAAGGTTTGGAAAACTAATGAAATACTGTGAAGTTAGTTCTTTCAAAGATGTAGATTTTAATGTAATCTTTGCTTTGTATTTGCAATTTGTACATGCATGTTTTTAAGGGCTTCCAAAAATATTCCTTAATTTCTATTTTTTTGAATTCTCAACATGTTATTTTCAGCTTTATGTATTCCTACAAGTAAATTCAACCCAATATATATTTAATTATGGGCTGTTTGATGACTTGTATGATTGATATCACATTTTTTCTCCATTGCAAAACATTTATCTTAGATTTTAAAATAGACTCAGTATGATGGATGGAAAGCACCTTCATCTGATGATGCTGAAGGAGACTGGATTTCAGCTCCAAACCAATCCTGTGGCTTGCAGTTTAGCGGGAATTTGGTTCACATGCCACATCCAGCGGCCAAGAGAACTAAAACAGACATTTTTTTCCCCCAATTCATAACTTCTTGATTCTCTGAGTGAATACCAGCCCCTATGTTAGAAGGTCTGTTTGCACGAGCTAAGAAAAATCTAGAGAAAAAAAAAAAATACAAAACAGCAAGATCACAAAGAGGTATTCCATTTTGTCATGAAATCCAATTAAAGCTGGGATTTCTTCTCAAGTATTTACAAGAGACTATGAATCCTTCACTTCTCTAGTGCATAATTTGTGTTCCAGTCTCTTGAGTTCTTCTGAGTAAAAGATACTTCTGTTCTGCACATCCTATATCTGCAGTCACTAGTAGGAATTTATTAACCAGCTATGCAGTAGAGCTTGCAATGTACTTTCTTTCTGTACTCTGGAAGCCATCAGTTTTCAAACTCCTGTAAGACTAGAAGAGCACTCACTGTGGCAGCGTGGAAACATCTAAGGTCTGGACTGCCTACTCTGGGAGATCAGTGTCTTCCATTTCTGGCAAGTCCCAGTCCTCTTTTGGTAAGGTGCACGTTGTTCAACCCATGCCAGATTCTCCATTTACTGCTAAACTGTAGATTACCTGCTGTTACAGGGATCATCCACAGAAGATCCATGACTATATTCACCTTGCAAGACAGTTCTTCTTGCTGGGCTAACTTCTGCTTCTTAGTTTTTTGCCCAGTAGTTTTTATTCAGCAAACTGAACTGCTGAAAGTTGCAGCTAAACTTCTCAGCTAAGTCTGCTCTTCTAGTCTACAGTCTATACCACATGATAATTCCTTCCTTGTTTTCTTGTTTGTTTTCAACCATCGCACTCCCTACTACCTTGTTATTCCCTTTAAGAATATATGGTCATGCTTTTCTTAAAATATTCATATCACTTAAAAATACTTCTATCAGTTTAAAGAAAAAAAAAAATCACCTTTATATAAATCTCTTTTTTTCTGGCAGGATGTCTTCCCAGGGCTGAGGTGTCACCTCTGAATTAAGTTCACAAAGGACAAACCAATTCTGAAGTGAGTACTATTGCTTCTTTTTAAACATTAGCACTGATATTTCCCATGGAAGTTGCTTTTTAATAAAGTCTAAATATGTGAAGTCACTCTGGCTTATTTCCTGAATTATTTAATCACCTACGAACAGGCTTGAGGATCTTCAGAAATGTCTAAATTAGTTCAGAATGAGACAACAATGCATGTATTTTACTACTGAAACAGCATACCAAGTGCCTAAGACTTGGTGACTTACTGGATATACCTAGCACAGGATACTTGTAAAGATTCCAGGGCCACTGGGTGAAGTTATTTACTGTGTTAGAGGGGGTGAGTCTAAATGACCTAATGATCTTTATGCCCAGAAAAATCTCTTATTCTACATAACATTCTTGACCTTTTCTTTGTCACTTATTTATCTATACTTAGAAAAGGCTGATGTGTGACTTATTTTACTGATGGCATGCCCTGTGTCCCAGTACCATTGTAATGTGCTGTGATTCTTTATTCAGTCATTAACATGCTGTTAAAGACCTCAATATTGGTCTTCATGTGGTCACTGGAAGAGTTTTAAGCAGGTTGTTATTACTCTTAAACTGTCTTGCACTATTCAGCATGCTCTAAGCAGCAATTACAAAATGGGTTACTTACCATCGAACCTGTACACAGTAAGCTGGTGAAATATATTTCAGAGGTATAATTCACCCATCCACCAGAGCACAATAAACCACCATCTGTATTTCTGATTTTATTGGTTCTGTCTGCTTTCATCTGGTGCCTGAACATTTTATCTGTTCATACTGTTTTTTCTAATGCAATAAAAAGATCAGACAGGATTTTGCCCTTTATTTTAAGTGTTTGCTGCATTTAGAGGTAAATAACAACCACTTTCTGTGTTGTATATTTTCAGACTCTTGAAGGAAGAAAATATTTTGAGAATAAGCATGCTCTACTGCATCCAAAGTATGGTTTAATATGAACATCCTCTTCTTAACATCTTGTTCTTATTTTGCTCTTATATGTACCTGTACCTGTCCCTTTCTACTTCAAAAACAAAGGAAGTGGAGTGGAGGAACTGATTTCATTACAGTAGGTTTGCATGTTGAATTAGTTGTCAGGTACACCTACCTTCTAAAAATTTCACCTTGTGCCATTTCCTTTAGTTGTCCCCAAAGCAACTTGCTTTGTCATCTTCTACAATTACTATGGAAGTGGATGCATGTGTTCTTATTAATCTAGCCGACAACTTTATTCCCAAAACAGCAGCATCTTCCATTAGGAATGGGTGATAAAGGTGTCCCAGTATTCTCCCATCTGCTATCCAGGCTTCCAGGAGACTCACCTGTGTACCAGAAAGGTGGCAGAGATAGAGCCCATCAGATTGTGGCTGCATGGATTGTTTCCAAAGTGTGATAGTACCTGATTCTAGGGCTCAACCTGCAAAAGATAAGTTCAGATTGGAATATCTAGGTTTGGATACTGTGTCCTCTAGTTTACTAGGATACATCTCTGGGAATTAGGGACTTATGTTTCTTCTTGCATTTTAAAGGAAAAAGTGACACATGGGATGCATAAAAAATAAATCAGGGAAACACAAAATTTAACCAACCACAAATGCCCTTAGCCATATCTGAAATGCTGCCGAAAGGTGCATCGCAACACAAAAATTAGAGAATTTCAGTACAGTTGTCTAATTTGAACTAATTTCTGACCATAGGGACCAATCAGGGCTCTGAATCATATACTTTCCTATAAAATAACGCAGATGAGGCCACCCTATAACTTATTAAAACACTGAACAACTCGTAGCATATGGCAAGTTCCATTACCCTCAACTCAGAGGAGCCCAGGCAGGGTTTTAACTTGGTGGTGGACAAAGTATGGGTCCCCCATTCATTCTATCAAATCTATTGCCCTTTGCATGTAGAAATTAAGAATTAATTCATCCAGAGAGACTCAGTAACTTAGTCATTAAGGCTTCACAGGGAGAGGAAAGATTTGGATTCCAGTCTCTGCAAAGATGGAGTCTAAATCGTTTACATCAGGAGTGTGATGAGTGGAGATCCTCTCTTACAAGCAGATAAGTCTTTTCAGAAATGAGCTGACACTCTGAGCACCAAAACAGATCACAGGAACTACAATAAAAATCAGTGTTCTGCCAAAGCTAAAGGGATAGGAATCTGTCAGGGAGAATGATGGAGCAAGAGTTTATTATAACAGGCAAAAGAAAAAAGCAAGTGAAAAGTGTAAGGAACTGGAAAGGACTTTAAGGAACAGGATGCTGTTTAATGGAGGAGAAACAGAGACAAGCCAGTATGATGATTAGCATTTTTTTCAAGACAATTTGCAGAAGGTGACAAGTTGTAGATTAAAGGCTTTGATTTGTCTTTTTCTCACTCTGCTCATGTACTTATATCACTCATTCAATACAATAACCTATCCTAAGCAGTTGTAGGAAGCAGCATTTTTTTGTTGACTGTTAAATCAGGAAAAAAAATGGAATTTGAAGTATGCATTTCTTTCATAGCTAAAGGGTAAAATAAGGAAGTATAGCTGAGTGAATTTTTTTCTTGTCATTTAATAAATTAACATTCAGCACAGGAAGTCCAAAACTATTCAGTTCACATGATCTCAGTCTTTGTCTCCATTTTAAAATTGTATGAAAATGAAAACATTCATTCCTGAGCTTAGAAGACCCTAATTCTTCAGATATTCCCTTAATGGGAGTCATGAATGTTATTTTATTTGGGAGTCAGAAGTGCTGAGATAAGAAGCAGTAGCAGCTTTGGGATTTCTTTCTTTCCTTCCTTCTTATTCCTTTCTATTCAACCTGGAAGAAGTGCAGTGCAGGTAAGTAAAAGCAAGGCATCCTACATTAAGTTAGCAAGTGGGGTTGAAAAGTCAATCTTACAGGCTTTAGAGGAGCTGATACTAGTAGAAAAACTGTGCCTGCAGATGAAAGCCAGAAGATATCAAACATCCTTCGATCTGCTTTCACAAATCAACAAAGTACATAAACTAGAAAAAAAAGGTCTTCCTCTGGTTTGTTTCCCCAAAATGAGAAACTGCAAAAGCCTGTAAGTAAAGAGCAAATATGAGATGGTTGTCAGTGTAATGTCAGCTTCTAGCAGAACAGAAATAACTCACAAGTCTTGGAATAAGTTCTCTACTGCCTTGCACATTGTACAGTCTTTTAATCAAAAGCCAGGATGAATAGTTTCCATCCAGCCTCAAAATACCATGTTGTATTATGCAGAAAGAGGACTATTGCAGAAATGTTGTTTTTCCTGTATTTAAGATCTAAAACCACTACTATGCAGGGTTCTGCTTGAGTAATGACCTCAGAGGCATTCCTTTTTCCTTTTGTATAAAATATATTTTGGCTTGTGTTTTGTTTCAGCATACTTCTATAAATCCTCGTGGGACACAGTATGGGAGTCATTCTAGGATGTGACCTTTAGATATTGACAGAGGTGTATATGCATATATTCTCGAATGGTAAGTTACGTAAGTTACGTATTGACCATATGTATATATATATATATATATATATATATGTATGTTATGTATTCCCTGGTTCCTTTCTGAACAGTTTCATTCTTAGGTATTTGTATGGCATCACAATATAATTAGTCTTCCATAACATGTAATCTTTGGGTCAATTCTGTTTGTTTAGAGTCTTAAACACTGTATTGTGTTTTGATAAAGACATTATACCGTTTAATGCCAGTGTACTATAATATCTTCCATCAGAAAGTGAAACATAGGTAATAATCTATGATGTGAGGCTATTAACTTATCTATCATTCCAAAACTAGAGCCATGGATAAGCCACCTCCTATCCCTTGTGGTCAGAGGTCTTTTTGCTCATTAGCTGTCTGTTGGTTTTACAGATCTTGTCACTGGTGCCACATTTTATGTCGCCATTTTCTATTGTGGAGTATTCTTTAATGACAATTGCATGGCAATTTAATATAAGACTAAATTCCAGTGGTGGTGACCAGTGTCATATCTACTTAACTATTTAGCACATACAGAAATTTTCTCTCTGATTTCTTGACTCACAAGGATAAATGATTATCCTTAGGAAGTAACTTATTTGTCTTCTGGTCATGCGTAAAGCTGCGTTTGAGACTATGATGCTTGGCTGCAGGCACAAGGCCCTTTTTTGTGAGATCGAAAGGGTTGCTGTCACCAATTTCATCACAGTCCTGCAGCTGATATCCCAATGCACAGTACTTGCAATTGGCATAGCAAGCCAACCAGCTGCAGATCAAGATAAGCAGCTACATCTCTCCCTGCCTGCAGCCCTCACTACATAGTAATTAATATAGGCTTTCAGTACTCCTAGGGTTTATGCCTTGAGAATTAGAGAGGATATACATCTTCCTAATGATGCTGCGCAGCACTGAATAGACATAGCTGTTTATGGTGAAACAAAACTGTGATGTAAATAAGGAATCAGTTAAATCCAGTTAACTATAATAGTTTTGAGTGGCAAAGTATCCAAGTCCATGAACCTCAGTACATAATGATAGCTTGATATAAATGTCTTCTAGAAATTAAAATGCACTGAAATGCTGCATTATAAAGATAAGCATTAACAATCTTTTTTTTCCTTTTTTTTTTTCTTATTTTCCCTACACTCTCTATTTCGTCTTCTAAACAAAATCCTAATCAACGAATTTTTCTATAGATCATATTACATTTGTATATATATTTTATACATTTACTTAAAAATTCATGGACAGATCTGACTATACTGCTCTTAAATTAGTCTAGGTTTAGCAAGCATTCAGAAAGGAGTCTTGCCAAAGCATGCAAAAACATTTTGGCTTGACTGTATCTTTTTCTTTGATTAGTATCTTTTTCTGATCAAAGTAGGTTGTTCTTTTGTACATACATTTTCTTACACTGAAAATGCCTGGAAGCATAACAGGAATAAATTAATTGCATGGTTACAGTTACAGCACTCCCTAAGTTCAAAAGGATGCAAAGGGTCAACAAACAATACAGTAAGTGAGAATACGAAGACAAAAAGTTTCTCTGTATCTTTTTGCCAAGGGTGTAAGCTGGTATTGTTGCTCTTGGAACAGCATCTTGAACCTCTGCCAGCTGTGTGACATCTCAAAACATTTTCTGTTTTTTTTTTTTTTCTTGCCTTTGTAGCAAGTGCTGAGTTTTGCTTGGAGATTTTAGCTTTTAATGAGTGAAAATCTGAGTGAAGTCCAGCTGAAGTCTTTTTTTCCTGTAATATCTGCAATCTTGAGTTAAATTAAATAGGGTAAAACTGATCTCTAGTCAAGTAAACTAGAGCTTTTCTGTTGACTGTTAGGTCAATTTTCATGCAATGCCCCTAAATTTTAAGGAAAAACTTTCCCTTTGCATTAGAATTAACTAATACTACAAAATCTTCAGTCATGTAGTGCATGATCCCATTAAAGCCATCTATGCCTTCAAATTATAACTGAGGTGCATTATTAACAATGAAACTAAACTGCAAATGATGACTGTAGAGAAAGAAAACTACTGTACTGACTTCAGTAGGATCAGCACTTCATTTAGAATAATCTTGTCTGTAGATCATGGCCTGTGTATGGAGATGCCTATGTAGAATTTTAGTGTGTAAGAAGGATTTTTACTTGTATTTATTGCATTATTTGTGCAGAGGATTGACTTTCAGTTGGGATAAATGTTGTTAAAAGTCAGAAATCCTATTAACTTTAATGAAGCCATACTGTCTGAACATTCAGCTTATTGTGTATGTTCATTGTATTATTTTGTTTTGTATTTATCTGTTGAACAGTTTTGTGCCTGCAGTATCCCAAGCATGTATGGACAGTTAGTCTGAAAGTACAATGGGGACAAAGAAACAGACTTTGCCAAAGAAATATCAATGGGATTATCAAAAAGCTACTTAAAATATTAAAGGACAGTATTTGGAAAGAAGCATTGGTGTGCCGATGGTCATGTGGGGTGATTGCTTGCTCCCTTCTCCTCAGTGACGTTAAACAAGGACGTACCTTGCTTAATGTCACCTGAAGGCAGCAGAAGCAGTCCAGGCAGTTGATGGAGTTCTGATATCTGTGTTGGAGCGTGCTGGATTTCTAGAGAGTTGCAAGAGAGAAAACATCTGTTTTCTAGAAGCGTGAAATGATGTGAAGTTAAACGGCTGATGTTGGTAAATATCTATGAAGGGCACTAGGCCTATTTTTACAGGCAGTGAGTCCAGGAACCAATGATCAGTTGCCTCCTGAAGGACATGATAGTCCTGTTCCGCTCAAGGCTGCACTTAGTCACATTTGTTTCACAATCTGAATATTTGTGCTTGGCACTCACACCAGCATTTTTCTAATATTGTCTTGATACAGGAGCTGATGAATCTACAGTTCATAAGTGGCCAAATGCATGTTCTCCATGGCAGGGTAGGGATTGGAGCAAATGTAGCAGTTAAGCCAAATAATAAAAGCAGAAAGAAATGAAGCCAACTTTCCTTCTCTTACTGTCACCTTCAGAAGGCAGTTGTCAGAGAGACTTCTTCTGTTCATTCTATATCAAGGAACAGATCTGGTTTAGATTTTTGTGAATAACTTGAGCAGGTGAGTTAGCTCTGATGTACTGCTTAGTGAGGTGGAAAGACGTATGCTGTAGTCTAGTATCCATGCCCCCCAGCTAGGGCAGTGCTGCCTGTGCACCAGCCTTCCAGCCTCATCTGGGGAGGCTTTGGTTTGTTTGCCTCATGGAAGCGGAAAAGGGGATATAACTTCTTCTTCTTCTTCTTCTTCTTCTTCTTCTTATTATTATTATTATTATTATTATTATTATTATTATTATTTCCAGAGTAAGCCCATTAAGTAGATATTATTCAAATTTAAAAAATTACAACTTCAACCACAGGCAGAGTATGAGATTAAACATTATGGCCATTTGAACTGAAGGGAAACTATTTCTGCAGACTGTGAAGACTTAGGGTTTGGACAGAAGTGACTCTGAGAACATTATGGAGGAAGGTGTTTGAACGTGCTTCTGAGGGCAGCTGTTTCCTTTCACTTCTGTCCAGTACCAAAAGAAATGAAAGAAGGAAAAGAATGAGAAAGAGAAACATAGGAAGAAAGAAGTGAGAGACAGCATTTATGTACAACTGAAGGGGTAAGTGGATGAAATACTGGAAGAGTGAGAAGAGAGGAAGGTCACTGTCCCAAAGGACAATGCCAGATGACTACAAGCATAGATTAAGAATTTTGCAGATATGAATTTTATGCTCATCATTTGATTTTTTATTTTTTTTTTTGCATAATTTGCACTGCTTTATTTTCATGACTGTTGGTAAAGGGCCAGATTGCTCTAAAGGCAAATATTTTATTGTATACATATAGTGGGATATTCAGAGACGTTTTTGACATTAAACCTACTCAGATAAGTTATGCCAACTGAGATTGGCATAGATGACAAGAACAAAAAAATCTACCTGAGGATCTCTTACAACTGATATGCAAAAATACCCTCTTGTTTTCCTTGCATAATTATAATGCACGTGCCTAGGTTTCCAGGTGTTGAACAACCCTTTATCGCTTAAATTTAGACAGGTTTCTGTGCTGAATCAAAAATGTGTGATGTGATGTGATGTGTGATGTTGAAGTGAGAATGCTTTGGCTTTGAGTACGGAGAGAAGGAGACATTTCCCATCAGTGTGACTAGTCTTTTTGTAACGAAAATAAATGGTGGCTGCACAGTCATTTCTGTAAGAAATTTAAAACCAAACCAACAAAATAACACACAACCAAAAAACTGTTTTAAATTATAGTTAGGGATATATCAGGGATATATCAGGGAATATGCATAAGTGTACATTAGAAACATTTCCATTTGAACAACAGAGAATACTTTTTTCTCCTACAGAATAGCTAAAGAAGTTCAAAAAATACTGAAGTAAACCATTATTCGTGTTTAAATGAATTCTATATAGGAGAACAATCAAGACTTCAAATGTTGTTTATTTCAGAACCCTTTGATTTTTTCTTCACTTTATTGTGTTTATTTTCTATATGTATTCATTCTTAGATTCAAAGGAGTTAAAAATAATAAAAGGAAGCCTAGGGTAGGACAGGAGTAAACAAATATAACTGTCTATGAGAAATGACACTCACATATTTTTCATTGATCTTTGAAAAATTAGATGAGCCTCAGACTTACTTTTGGATTTATCTGCCCTGGCTGTGCTAATGTCTTAGGGCATTCCCAAAATACCCCGAAGGAATAAAGTCCTTATTTTATCTCCTTTTTCTTGTAAGAGCAAAGATGAACAAAGTGAAATATCGATTCAATTGCGTAATAAACTGGTAAACCTGTAGGAGAAAAATGTTTTCTGCTGCATCATTTGTCATAAATGAAATTATTAAAATTAAAAAACAAAAACAAAAACCCTGGTGGCCTTTGCCAGAAATTGGATAGACACAGTAATCTTAAAACAATTGTTCCTTCAGTCTTCCTAATCTCTGAAGACAACTAAATTAACACAGAAATCAAAGAGCTTTCATTCACCCTGAAGCTAAGTGTTCCTAAAACCACGAAAACTCTTATTGATACAATTTATTGCAGACTCTGTCCTGAAGCAAAAAAAGTAACTTTGCACATATTTATTTTAATACTTTTGCCCTTTGACTAAAGCTTGCTTTTCACTTGCACGGTCCCATTGAAGAGAGAAGTCTGTCAGTAGAGTAGCATGACTTACTTAATACGGCCTCAGTGCATACTTCATCTGTTTATGCAGAAGCATCATTTTTGGGCACACTGCTGAGAATAAAAAACAAAGTTGACACACCAAAGAGGAAAAACACCACTTACCAATTTTCACTTATGCTCTACAAACAATCCCCATTGAATGTAATGCATAGATCTGTCCTTCATAGTAATATGCAGCCAAATAAGTGTGAAACAAAGTTGGAGACATTTTTCAAGATACCCCTAAAGTGCAAAGACAAGCTTTCAGAAAACATTTATCTAGTAAATAAATTTGATGAGGAATACTAGAAGAGACAAAACAAAACAATAAAAAAGCAGAGGAATTGTAGTTTCAATGCACCCAAGTTAGTGAATTGGAATCTGTAGTCCTCTGCAGTGCTCTGCAGAAATCCGGAAAGAGCTTATACCATTCAGAGACACATTCAATCAGATAACACATGTGAAATGACCCTCACTGAGCTAACTTATAATCATCCTGTAGATTTTCAAGAGGTATTCAGTGTCTGCCAAGGCTCTGGACTGGACGTATTGTTCAAATGCTCCTTGATCTCTGTCAGCTCAGGGTTGTGACCACTGCCCTAGTCCATGCCCACTGCCCTGTGGTGAAGCACGTTTTCCTAACACCTGTCCTGACCCTCCATTGACATGGCTCAATAATGTTCCCTCACTGTAGGCTGCCATGAGACCTCCACTCAGCTTTCTCTGCTCTGGGCTAAGCAAACCAAGGGGCCTCAGATTCCTCACAGATCTTCATTGCAAACTCTTAAACATCTCCATAGCTCTCCCTTGGACATTCTCTGATATCATTCATATATTGTGGCCTCAGACACAGCCACAATACTGCACTCCAGGTGAGGCCACACAGTGCAGAGCAGAATGGGACAATCCCTCTTCTTACCTGGTGGCGGCACCAGACTGATCCAACTCAGGGTGTGTTGGCCTTTTTGGCTGCCAAGGCACAATGCTGACTCACATTCAACTTGCCATCACTCAGAAACCCCAGAGCTCTTTCTGTGGGGCTGTCACTAGCCTGTTGTCCCTTTGTTTGTATGTTTATCGAGGCTTGAAGCTATAAACTAACATTTCTGGAATCAGGACTCTCCAAAGTGTTTCTAACAAAATACTCCATCACTTCTTGTCACTTTTTATTCAGTGTAAGTAAGACAATTTCTGAGATCAACAATGAAAAGCAATACATAAAATCTAAGACAAATGATCATAAATGGCCCTTCCAAGAAACTAGATCATATATAATTTAATGGACGTAGAAGGTCATTCTAAATGCATTAAATAAAAAATCACATTACAGATAGCCAAAGCAGATCCTTATGTCATTGTGATATTGAGATGGAGAGATAACATAATTGAGAATAATTTAAAAGGGAAAACAAAATATGCAAGGTGTTTTGGAATGTATTTTGTTAACTTTTTTTAGTGTTACATCTTAACAACAAAAGAACAATAGTGGTTATTTGGCTGACAAATGCCTGCAAAGTTTTTACAAAGTTTAAGTGCTCAGCAAACGGGAAACCACACCTTTCTACAGCAGTGTCATGCTCAGCACCAAAATATGAAACACCGCAGTCATTCATCACTATCAGGACTCCTGAATTCATCCTGTTTTGGAGTGCACAACAATAATTCAGATTGAGATTAAGAATAGCATTTAATAAGGGGAGAGGAATGGATGCTATAATCTGCATTAAATATTGGCAGAGTAAACACAAGAGAGCACTGACTCTTTTATCTCCTTAAAGAGTTGAAAATGTGTGTGCACATTTTCATAGTATTATTTGCACAGAATCTGTGTGTCCATTTTCAATAACATGGGAACTTTTTAAATGTAATTTTTCTCAGCAATATTTGAAAACACCTCCTGCAAATAAATTTGGCTTGCTTCCATGTTGAACTATTATGGTTCTTATTTATGCAGAAAACTGAAGCTGATAGTGCTATTTTACATGGTAACAAGACATTGAAGTAAGCTATGTAGAATATAATAAAAATTGCAAGCACTGTGCTTTTTTGCTGTTGCTGCAGAAATGGAACTGAAATGGACGTTTCCAAAAGTCCACCACTTTGCAGCAACTGGTGTCCTCTGCAAATAGTTTTTAAAAAGGACAAAAAGGCCAGAGAAAGGCGCAATGTTGGAGTGTTTCTATAGAAGATATGAAAATGCAATAGCAACATGAGAGTAGTAAATACCAACATGCACCCAGTGCAGATTTAAAAACCAGACTTCACATGCACTGCCTGTGCTGCAGTGTATGTGTTTTTTTGGAGTAAGCATTTAGAAAGATCAAAAACTCTCAAGAGCATACACCCTGCTGCCTTTTACTGCTCTGGAGCAGGACTGAATGTGAAGGAGTTTTTCAAGCATCTGTATTTCACCCCACATGTTTGTGGGATAGAATAATATGTTTCCTTGCAGCTTTCTTTCCCCTGAACACAATAGACTTATCTTTGTGAACAACAAAGACCAAACTTTTAGTGATGCTCTTGATAGTCTAACTCGAAGAAGGAGCTGTACTTTTCCACCACAGTTATTGCAGCAATTCTCCTTACTGCAGATAAAAACATTTGGTAAGATTTCCCTATTTTCCTTAACTCTCACTGATTTCAGGCAGTCTCACTTCCAGTAGACTTCATCAACCTGAAGTGTGTTTCTCTTCATTTGCACAAGAACTGCAAAAATGTATTTCTGCCTTCTTTCAAGGGAAATCTTGGCATCAACCCAACTCGCGTATTGCATATATCTCTTCCTGCACAGTATGTTCTTATCTTTCCCTCCCATTTAGTGGTTTCCAGATCACTCAGTTCCTCTGAATTGTCCTGTGGCACTCGTAATGGGTCTGTCTTGGAGCTATCCACTGAGACAGATGCTTTTAAAACCTTGAAGAATTAGATGTCTTCCTGTTAGGGCAATTTCTGCTTGAGTTAACCAGTCTATTTCCATGTTTTTCTCAGCTTAAGGGTCTACCAAGTGCTAGGAGCCTACATTTCATTTAATTTTAGAATCTTCAGAATATTCAGCATGCACCAAAAACTAAAAAGTAATTCACATCTTACAGATTTCATATAAGTGGAATGATGCAGTAAAACTGAGAAACGTTATTTGAAAGTGATACAATAAATTATTTCTACAGTTCACTAAGATATCTGTTAGTCTAGAACTGTACCCATCAAAGACTATAGATTGACTATATTTTCTTTCCTCAATGGGATTTGTTTTTCCACAACACATGCTGTTTGGAACTGTGATGTAAGTTCAATTTGTAGCGAGTTTGCAGATGAAAGTAAAATCTGAATCTGTTGCTTGTAGCTGAAAAAGTATCTCTAATATAAACATTGCTGTATAAGTGAATAGTACTAAGAGAATATTTAAAGTAAGTGTATTATATTATGGTAGTTAAAGTTTTTTTATGTGTGAACGTCTCCCTTAAGCAAATAGCACTGTGATGAAAAATGATTGTTTCATTTCTGAATTTTGAGCTGGCAAGCTATAATCATTCTATAAGATTTTCTCACAACATCAGATTGAATTTATTGTTTCCAGTACACTGGGAAGCGTGAGACTTATGTGAGCCAGTGTGAGATGAGGTGCCAGAGAAAAAGTTCAAAATCACTCAGATGGAACAACTTTTAAGATGGGTTGTGATTTTCAGTATCTAAAAAGATAAAATGTTTGCTTCCTGAAATTAGCATTTGAATTTCTCTATAAAGCAATGGGAAGGGCTGAATTTAACCTATCATGATGTCCATAGCTCAGAAAATTCAAGAACTTCTGGTAGTATTTTAAGAAACTCGAATAAATGGCAAAGAGCATACCATTTATACAATTGCTCCTCTGAAAGTAATGTGTCCTGTTTTATTCTGTTGGCCCATGACATCAGAGGTGGATGCTGGTGGTTTGGCAGTAGAGGTTGAACTTTCTCCGTTACATGTTGTTTCCATGGGACAGATGGCAGCAGAGGGGCAGACTGACAGAATGGCATCTGAAGCAAAGGTGTGTCACTGAACTCCTCCATGCAGGAGAAAATGGAACCCATTGACACTGATCAATGCTTGCTGAATGTTTCTGGAGACCAACCAGTGGATGTGAGCACAATAAGGTTGTGGGTGATGTGTTTCGGCAGTGATGACAGTGACAGTGTCTCACCTCCACTGATGCAGACTGTTATGAACATGGCATGCAGGATCTTGTTCATCACTGGTAAAAGGCAGAGCTAATGGTGATTAAGATGTTTGAAAATAGTATTTTGTAGCCAAGAATTTACTCTATCAAATAGTGTTGTCATGCTCTTTGTATCTATTGTAGTTTTCATGGGCATAAAAAGGAGGCATTACCTCTGGAGTGACCTGTGTAGATCCTGATAGTCTCCTTCAGCTAAAAAAATATCTTTAATCAATTAAAAAAATATTTTTCATCTTTTATGTTTTTAACAAAGCTTTTATAAATTAAAAGGAAGAATTAGAAAAAGCAATGTGATATTTCCCAGAGATCTACAGAGCAATATTCTATACTGTTTCTTTCTTCTGAGCTTTCAAGGAAAATAAAATAACATTGAGTAGATCCATTTTCTACGGAAACAAACAGACTAGCCACTACTAAAATGCAATTGAAAAAAAGAAACACAGTTTTCCATTTACAAGAGATTGTTCAAAAGGCAACTGCCTGCATCATCTTTTCTCTCTCACAGTTCTGACAACAGTACTAAATATAACCTCAAGAGCCACTTGGGATTTTCTTAATATTTCTTTGACAAAGAGCTATTTTTTTTGTCAACATAGAAACATAGAAATACACATAGGCAGTAGGAGCACAGAGGAGCTTATCTTTATGTTATTTCTGGTATAAGCAGCAAGAGTCTCACAAGCTTTGTTTGTCTGGATGCTATCAGTGAGGATGGTGGTGGTGGCAACAGCAGCTCCTGACCTGCCAGTCTCTCTCAGCTATTTCTCAAGCAAACACATAGTTTGCCTGCACTGTATGTGCATTATATAGTCAACTCCTTCCAAAATACCTTACCCAATATGCCTGTGTGTGCAAGGACATGTAACTGGAAAGTTTTGTTTTCCATTATACAGCATGATAGTATGTTTGTGCCTGTGAAAAGTGGGATAGAAACACAGCAGTCCTGTCCATGATCCCTAAAGCTAAAGTTAAAGTAAATCCTAAGTTAGTGTCACCTGTGTTAACCCTTGGCATCGCACTTACAGCCAATACTGACCGCTGTTTATAGAGCACACTCCAGTACCACATGTACAATCCGGAGCTGAGATTTCCTGAGGAGAAATTGCCCAGTGATGGAATTTTACTTTCCAAGTGTGTGGACTGGAGGATGGTATGAAAAAGCTTCTATCAGAATTAGAGGATACTTGAAAGAGTTTAGAATCTGCTTCCGTAAGTTGCTCAGAAATCCATTTAATTTAAAATAGAAACTCAAGCAGTAACAGGACAGGAATGTACTGCTAAGCAGGTGGAGTAGAGTAGCTTCTTGCCTGGTCGTCTTGCTGCCTCTTCACTCACTGCAGAAGTTGTGTCTTCCTTTGTTCAAAGTCAGAGGAAAAACCAGGCAGGGGGCCAAAGTTCAGTGTAGCTGGCTTGTATTCACATATGAAATTCATCTGATGGCAGCTTTCCTCTGTGGTAGGCTTTGGGATGAGGAGGAGACAGATGTGAGAGCACATGTGAAGGCTGGCACTGGCTTTGAGATGAGGAGCCACAGGCAGTTAGTGGTGCCGCTGGTAAGTCTGGGAACCATGTGCTCTTTAAGCAGTAATAAGTCACTGGGTTTAATATTCATTTTAGGTTTAAATACCACAACAACTAATACCAATATGCATTATGCAAAATTGCCACAATAACTGCAGGCTTTAAAACAAAGATAAACAATGCTATTTTCCTTTACTTATTTTTTATACAATTATATAAAATAAGATTGATAATGCCTGCTGACATTTTCTTCCTTAAAATTCTAGGCCAATATTGTACTACTAACTAGATTTCAAAAGCAGGAGATGAAAATGATAAATTAAAAGCAATGCCAGATCTTTGCATATTTAGCTTTCCATTTCAGAAATTTCTGTATTTATCTGCATGGTCTTCTACTTTTATTATCTTTTATTTTGTCCCTCTCTAATCTCATTATTATATCTTAATTCTAACCTGTTCTGCTTTTCACAGTAAAGCTTGCTGTAATCTTTTCTGATGACATTAGCATGGAAACATTTTTATCAAATAGGGAATAACAAAAGAAATTACATTTGTTCATTCTGCAATAAATTATATGATCTAAAGTTCATGATGTTGGGGGCTGAGGCTGTAAAACAAGATGATACAATTCATGATTAGCTTTCTAAATAATGAATACTGAATCAGACGTAAGTCATAGCTTCAAAACTCATGAGTTTTCAGAATTCAGGATCAATAAAAAGCTGTATGCTTTAAGAAAATTTATTTTGTCAGTAGTTCTATTTATGAGCCAAAACTACAGCTAATAAGGGACAAAAAATAGACTGTATATTTGCTCTGTGCCTGTATATATGCACTTAAATAAAAAGCTGAACTTGGATGTTCTTGATAACCTCTCCTCCTCTTTCCTCTCTTTTTTGGATAAATTGACAGTTTTCTATAGTTACTCATTTAACATAAGGTCAGTTTGGTTTCTGAGAGGTTCATTTGTATGGAATCTCACCACTCTTCTTAGTGAAAAATAACATTAAACCAGGGAGATGAGGAAAAAAAAAAAGTCCTCTTTGCCATTATACAGGTAATTTATTTATTAAATGTTATTTCCATCCATAAGTAATTGATTACTATTGCATACTATATTCTGCATGAGCCTAGCAGAGTTATTCTCAGCCAACCCAGAAGCTTCCCCAGTGCTCAGGTTTATCATGACTGACTGCTTATCCAAGGGGCTGACTGCTAATTGCTTTGGTCTTTATCACATTTCAAAATGGAGCTGTTCTTTTTGAGGTCTTCACCTGCAGAAAATATATATTGCTGCAAAATACCACCAAAACAGAGATTACCATTTAAGATTTCTTTGCCATTTCTTAACACAAGAGGAAATAGCAGTCCATCAGAAAGGGGATAGGCGGTTAAAGCATCTTATTCCTGCTTTTCACTGGTCTTGGATTAACCTGTTTGACATTTGAGATCTTCCTGATATGTCTGCTTATTTTAGTGGAATCCCAGCAGTGTGAAGTTACAGCAACGCAGGGTTGAGCCAAAACCCAGATGTTAATATGATGTTTTTAACTGTTTATCTCGTTGGGAATTGCCATCCCCTGCCAAATCAGATGTGATTCAAAGCACATTTAAAAATGGATGTGATGATTTGACATGTCCAGACAATCATTTAACTTGTGCAATATGAAAATGTAAGTTTTGCTCACTTGTATGATATGCCATTGACCTTGTGAGGGCTAGCCTATATTTGAAGGTATTTCATTAGATTCTCTTTTTTTTTTTTTTTTTTTCTTTTTGATAGGAAATATTATCTGCAATGAATTTTTGTATTTTACTCAGAGAAACCACATGAGCTCTCAGTCTGTAAATGTGTGACTTGGATGCCTTGCCCATACAAATCAACTGCAAGTTTTTTGTACGCTGTTCAGAAACACTGGCCTTACTGGATGTCATCTGTTCATTTGCAGCAAATCCAATATATCTTCTAAACACTGGCCTAACTGTCCATGGGTTATGTGATGCATACTTTAATCTAGTATATCCCTAATACAAAGACACTAACCTGTAGAGAAATGGGATGAGAAAAAGACTATCCCAGAATTTCAGGACTAATTCAATGATCTTTTTATCATCCCAGTTTATGTTTTCTTAGATTTTTGCTTTTTCTTACATTTTTGACTTTTACTTTTGTCATTCTTGCCACATTTAACATCCGATTTTTTAATAATCTGTCTTTTCCGGGCTATTTCTGGTTCAGCTCACCTAACAGTTGTCAGATATAGCATGATCTTTTTAACTTTAACTAGCATCTCTTTCCATTTTCCATCATTCCTAATTGCTATATGAAGGTGAATTCCCATCTGTAAACAGATTTGTTATCCAGGCCAAGAGAAGCAATCACCTGTGCCTACATTTCATAGTGTCAGGTGATATTTTATACACAGTTGTTTTCACAGACCTCACAGATCACTTGCAGTACAATATTTGGGGAGCTGGAAGCCTGACTTAATGATCGCTGCTCATGCACATGGTTGCTGGAAAATCATTCATGAATATTGAATCCAATTATTATGAACAGGTGCAACCAAGTAACTACATTTCATGCTCACTGAGATATCACAAACACTTAAATTTGATAAAGTTAATACACAAATATATACTCTGGTACACAACAATAACTTCATGTGCATTCATGAGAATGCAAATATAATGATCATGATTCTCAGTTTTGAGGTTGTGATCAAGATTCATTTGCAGTAATTTTAAACAATTATTTCACCTCATTGCTTAATTCTTTCTACAGCTGTGAATTCAATAAGGGGAGAAAGCAAATAGCCTGTGGTAATCCCTTTCATAGTAAAAGCTGCAACTCATTTAGGTCTTTGAGAGAAAGAAAGGAAGTGTCCCAGGCTCCCTCTAGAACTTGAATGAGTCAGTCATGGGTACATACCTGAGCATGTACTTACAGTATATACTCAAGTGTACTGGTTATACAGTTTTGCCAGCAATTGTGTTTTCAGTCATATGGAAAAGCATAGCAACTTGTGGATAGTCAAAGCCATTCCACAGAACTCTGGTGCCACTGTTGTCAATCCAGCCCCATCAGGAACTTTTTAGAATCCAATTAAAAAATATGGAGACTGTGAGACTGCTCCAAAAGTAATGCCTCCTAATTTATTATGTTGGCCTATCACATCGGAGGCTAATGTTGGTAGTGTGACAGTAGAGGTTGAACCTTCCCACCAAAATTCCATTATATTTTGTTGCATCTGTGTAACAGATGGCAGCAAAGGGGCAGTCTGACAAAATAGTATCCAACATAGAAATGAATATGAAGCAAAGGGATGTCACTGAATAATTCATCCATGCAGGAAAAAATGGCACCCACTGACATTCATCAATGCTTGTTAAATGCTTCTGGATAACAACAAGTGACTGTGAGCACAGTGAGGTGGTGGGTGGCTCGTTTCATTAATGTTGAAAGTGACAGTGGTCACCTCCACTGGCGCAGATGTTTACGAGTGCAGTATGAAGGCTCTTGTTCATGGCAGGCAAAAATGTTTGTAGTGACAACTGGTAGTAACATAGCTAATGTTGGTGACAATGTTGAAAAATAGTATTTTGTAGCTGAACATTTGCTCTATCAAATAGAGTTGTTGTATTCTTTGTATCTGTTGCAGTTTCTGTGGACATAAATAGGAGTTCTTATTTTCAGAACGACCTACATATTTTCCATCACTGCAGAAACCAGAATGTAAGAACTGGCATGAGAAAACCATTTGTCTGATCTCCTATCCAAATTATATTTAATTTCCCAGGATTGTCCTTTAGCTTGCATAATTCATCCTGCAATCTATGTACCAAAAGAAAAGATGCATATCCCTTTTTAGCCTTCTGCTGAAGATAACTTCCTGTCTTTCAGAATGAATGACTTTCTTTAAAAATTCTAACTAACTAAATTCTAACTAACTAACTAAAAATTCTTTATCTGCATGTATTCTAATAGTTTGTATTCTTTCCTGAGTTAGGATTCCACAGACCTACCCAGTGTTGTTCAGCTCCATTAATGCCTTTTGATTTGGAAGCACAAATGGTGAGTTGCCTCCACTGCTCTGCCATGATTGCACATTGCATTCACAAGGGAAAAATGTCCTTATGAAAATTGGTCTCATTATTTTTATGCTTCATAGTTTCCAATAAAACAATTTTCACCAGAAATGGGACTGTTGTACATCACTGAGCAGAAAAGGAAATGTTCAGCAACCTGATAACCTTGTAGAAATTGTTGTTGCTGACCTGAGCCCTGAGCTGAAAGTTAAAATGATAACAGCAAAAATAATAACAATACTATTAATCTCTAATAACTTTAGAAAATACTTCTTCCTGTTTAGAGAAATTCTGTGTACTGAATCTTTGAGTTCCATCCTCAGTACTCACTTGGTTTCTGTATATAATGATTCCTTATATATTTATCAAAAGTCATCTTCATCAATTCAATCTTCTGTCTGTTGGGCAATATTCTCCCTCATTATGTTCAAGGTGATAACAGGGCATTTTGCAATTGGCCTTCAGTGAGATCTGCTAACAGAATCTCTCTCTCCTTTCAATTTTTTTCTTTAACAACAAGGAATAAAAAAAAGGCATTTGAGTATTCCATAACCTACACAAGGACTGAAAGTGGCCTGAATATGTGTGGAATAATGGAGACCAATTTTTGATTAGTTCTGGTTATGTAAAACCAAAGATAATTAGGATTTCCTCCAAAACTTAAAAATTAAAGACGGAAGCGATTATTAACACCTATCTAAATAGTCAGAATAAGGTCTGCTCCTCAAGATTTTAGCTTTGGCATTTCTCTAAGCAATGTGGAAATGTAGACTATGAGTAATTGGGATATGGAGCACAGAATGATACTTGGAGGTTGAATTCATACTCCTACAGAAATCAACATACATATGTGCACACTCATTTTGCTTTTGACTTAGGCAAGGGCAGGAATTCATTTTAAAGTGTCAATACTGCCTAGTTACTAGGAGAGTGACTTGGAGAACAACCATTTGCCTTTCTTATATTTAGTGGGCATCCACTGAGCAGATGTAGGATAACATATTTTAGATTAAGCCTTGTGTAACTGCTTAGAAGATGCTGTGTCTTATTTACATTTTACCATCTCTCAAGGAGAATGTAATGCTATTATCCATATGTCATCTGCTTATTGTTCTTGAATAATGCATACAAGATTCGTGACTTCCCACTGTGGTACTTCATATTCATGTTGCTGTAATATTACATCCATTTAAAGCTGTACTAATGTAGTAGGCGAATAAGGCTATCCATACATTCAGCATGTCTTTTCTATCCATAAAGAGAAGCCAAGTCACAGATGTTTTTTACAGTGTTATAATTAAATATCATGGTATCATGTTAGTGTCAACATAGTAAAAAAGTGGATCTGTAGATTGTTTTCAGCTTTTTCACAGCATTTACAATGACTTTTTGTAGCTTTTCCCAGCAGCGGGATCTCTGACAGTAACATTTTTTGAGCTGCATTCACAAAGAATAATTTCATGTTAATGATTTTTTTCTTGGATACTATTTGTGAAGTGGCATCATTAATTTTTTTTCCTATCTATCATTTTTTCATCTAGTTCTTTATAGAGCTAGATTTTTAAAACAAAAATCTTACATTTTCTTTCTCAGATTTCCAAGCAAATATACTTTGCAAAACATAGTGTGTTACATCATTCTTACGCTGGCCTGAACTTTGGACAGCCTAAGTGAATGTCGTTCCCAAGCCTCAGCACCATAATATGTTGGCAGCCCAAACTTGGATTGATACAGAAGTACTACCTGTTCTTTTGAGGTTACCTTTACTACCAATTCTGTACAGTGATGGAGGAATGTACAGTACAGGCATTGGTGAACTGTATCATTGTGTGAGTATGTATTTTCTTCAGTCATTTGTGGTATTTCCTGTTCTTTCTCTTTGCTGAAAAGACATGAGAATGTTTCTAATTGAGCTCATGTTCAGTCATTTTTATTTTTTTTTAAATCTGGATAAGATTATACCAAGAGTAGATGCAGCTCTAAAACACTGCTCTTTCTGTAACCTCTAAAAGCGCATTCAAAGTTCCCTTTCAATCTAGGTTTATCTCAGTCTTGTTCCCACTTACAGGGACAAACCCTGTTGAGGGGCTCTGCATTACCATCTGTAGTGAAATGGCATATTGGGATATGTTAAGGGTAGAGATGTCCCAGCAGTTTATTTCAAAACCTCAAGTCAAATTTGATTCAAGTTCTTTTTTTGAGAATGGCAAAGAGTAAGCATATTCCCAGACTCACCTGGCTGTTGAGGAGCCCAGCCATTGCTGTACATTACAGGCATGCTGGAGGGAACATATTCTTTCACAGAATCACAGAATCATCAAGGTTGGAAAAGACCTAAAAGATCATCCAGTCCAACCAACTTTAAGAATAATTATGTAATTTGATTATTTTTTTACACAAACACTTGTACTATTTCCTACTCAGAAAAGAATAACTATTTTTACACACAATAGCTGTAAATTACCTGATGTCTTCTGCTATTCTAAATCAGAGTTCTTCATTGCAATAAAGTGCACAAGGAGCAAAAAAATATTTACAGCCATATTGTTGTGTAGCTCAGTAAAAAGTCTCTTGCAGTGGCCCAAAGAGGTGATATCTGGAGAGTTTAAGGATACAAGCTTAATGTGTGCCTGGTCCCTCCCAAGCTCCAGTCTTCTTTTTATTGGAAATTTAATGAATCATCACAAAGATTTCAGTTTAGTAAGTAGTGATGTCTTTTTTCCTTCTGATGTCTGTCTCTTTGATTGCTGTTGGAATCTATGGAAGCTTTCAGCATCAGCCTGTAGTGGTGGTACATTCAATGAGTTAAGTACATCTCCTTTTTCAATGATTAGTGTATAATTTCATCTAGAGATGTTTAGTTTTTAAACTGTGGGAAACAGTGAACCACTGTTCCTAGAGATTTTCTTAATCAAGAAGTCCATTTAGTTGTACTGTTCCTTACCCCGGTCATCTTTGATCATTGAAGTTGTATTAATTTTACTACAAAGAACACATCAGCTAAACCTGCAACAATACTATAGACACACATGAAATATAATGTGTTTGTTTCATTTTTCCAAGATATTTTAAATTTATTTTGTCTACTATTCAAATGCAGCAATATATATTGAAAAAATGCAATGTACTTTTGGATTTTGGCAATTTTGATAGGACATTTTAAAAACTGCTCTGTTCTGGAGGGCACCTTTGCAGATTCAGTTATGCAGTCAATGCCACTGATGAGTAATCTTAAGTGACTAAAAACTTGGCACCTGTCTTGATCCACCACTATTTTTCAGATATCACATTGATCACTTTTACAGTCTGTTATAAAGAAAGCTTAAATTGAGCTTTTCAAAGACTCAGAAATGCTTATGTGAATATCCCCAATCACTTTTCAAGAGCATCCCATCAAGTTCAGTTGATAAAGATGAGATTAAGCTATTATGGATGTCATTTTTCTAAAACACCGATATTTTCATTTGTCAGTTAACGCTGGTGAGAAACAGGTTTGACCTTTAGGACAGGAATATGTGAGAAGTTGTCAAAATGGATCAGGAGCTCACATAAAATAGATGCAATACAGCATTACCAGGACTTCAGAGTTCACTGATCCTTATGGTCTTCCAGAAAACCTCTTCCTTCTAGAAACAACAGTGGCAAACACCATCAAATAACCACTTTGCTTAAAGATGAGGGCTGCTCTGAAAGTAACACTCCTGTTTTATTATGTTGGCCCATGGCATCAGGGGGCAGATGTTAGTGGTATGGCAGCAGAGGCTGAACCTTCCTACCAATATTCCATTACATGTTGTTGCCATGTGACAGATGGCAGAAGGGCAGTCTGATAGAATGGCATCTGATGTGGAAATGCGTGTGAAGCAAAGGAGTGTCACTGTTAATTCATCCATATGGAAACAATGGCACCCATTGACATTTATCAGTGCTTGCTGAATGTTTCTGGAAACCAAACACTGGATGTGAGCACAGTGAGGTGGTGGGTAGTGCATTTCAGCTGTAGTGACAGTGACAGTAGGTCACCTCTGCTGATACAAGTTTTTACAAGTATGGCATGCAGTCTCTTGTTCACTTCAGGTAAAAATGCCTAGCTAATGTTGGCGACAGTGTTGAAAAATAGTGTTTTGTAGCTCAGAATTTGCTCTATCAAATATTGTTATTGTTCTCTTTGTATCTGTTTAGTTTGAAAATAAGCAGGAGGCATTTCTTTCAGGATGAACTATTTTAGCATACTTGTAAGGAAAGGGCTAATGAAACAGTGACTGATGTACACTAAGCATTCTCTCAGCTGCCAGTATGGAGCAAGTCTGAATTCTACAGTTCTGGCACTTCAACATCTGTTGTCTTCATATTTGGAACTGAGGGTTGTTGAGTGACATACATTATGAGTTTATAAAGTAAATGAACTGGAGTTTTCATGTTGTCTTGCTATCCTTTTTGTTTTTACGTATTATCAGTACTAAGTGAAAATGTTTTACTTCTTTTGTCTTGACTTTCACCTATGAAGATAAGATCCCAGTCTCAAGTTTTGATAAATTACAAATATGCATTCACAGCATCACAGAGTGACTGAGTTTAGAAGAGACCTCTGAAGGTCTTCTTGTCTAAAACCCCTGCTCAAGCAAGATCACCTAAAGCCAACTACACAGGACCAAGTCTAGATGGTTTTAGAATAACTTGAAGAATGGAGACTATACAGCTTCTCTGTGAAACCTGTATCTGTGCTTAGTCTCCTGCACAAGAAAAATATGTTTGGCTAGAACTTACCATGTTTTAGTTTCTACATTATATCTGATACATGATACTGTTTGTGAATTTAGATTTTGTGGTAACCAAGGAAGACAGATCATTCTAGACTATTCAAGATTAACAAGACAAATAATACTTACTAATGTATTATAGAAGAGATGCAATTATACAATATTGCTTTAAATAAGTGGTTCTTAGCTTATTATCTTAATAGATTTGCACACCAGAGCTTTATAAGAAAATCTTCTCTTAGGGTGTCTCATATTCCATTTTTGCAATGCATTAAAGCTTACTTTAGCCCTCAGAGTAATAGAAAACATATTACTGAAGGATTTAATAATCATTTTAATTATTTGATATAGGCATTTTAACTGTCTTAAAATAAATTTTGGAGCTGGAAATAATGATAACATCAGCATTAAAGTAGCCATTGTGTAGTGGGGAATAGTGGAGGCTAAGATGCAAATGCAGAACATGTTCGATTTACTCTCAGGACAGTACTGAGAGCTCCAGCAGGAGATGACACAGAGCTGTCTTCTTCTGGTAAAATTCTGCACAGTTGAAAGTCTGACTTCATGTTGTTAAATTATTTGTAAACAGATTTTGTGGTAAACATGTCCTGCAATATGATACAGTAATGTCTTGCTTGTCTGTTTCCAGCACTAGTTGCTTCATCAAAGAAAACACTGCTCTGAGCTACAATTTCTTTTTTCCTTCAGGTATTAAACAGTGAACAACTGAAAACGAGCAAATTTAAAACTATCAAAAAGCTTCAAGATTTTTCTTGGATGAGATCCTTCTTATCCTGGATATGTAAATCCTACTGCGATTCAGTGAC
>JAPSGF010000002.1:26686800-26743035 GCA_035772895.1 Perdix hodgsoniae
TTTTTTTTTTTTTTTTTTTTAAGGGAATACATAGCATTTGGTATTAACTTATTAGGTAGTACTTGGTAGGTAAATGTATTTTAAAACTGTTTTACAGAATATTTCTTTCAAAATAGCTGTAAGATATTGAAATAGCTGTTTTATAACATCACCTATCATGACTGAATGGAACAAAGTAATGTCCAACATTGTCTATCTGAGTAACTTCATCCTTCTTCCAAATTTGCTGAATGATCATTTATTGTTTCCTATTTCAGATGATCGAGCATTTTATTGATGAACCTTACAAAAAACTTATTCGAAACCATACTTGAATTCAATGACAAATCTGAAAATTGAATGGCTTCTGTGCACAAATCACCATAGGTTATATCAGCTAGATCCTGATGTAACCAAGTAGTCCTCCAAAGACAAACCTCTCTTCAGGAGTAAAACACGAGCTCCAGTCCTGGAGGGGGTTAACCCTCAGTTCATGAATAGTTATTTATTCCTATAATTGAATACAAAAGACATAGGGATTGATTTTCACCTATACCCAAATTCATGGCTCCTGTGAGGGTCTAAGTTGATGACAAATAATTTCAGCTTCAGCCACTGATTATGCTTCCATAGTGAACATTAGATATACAGTAAGATTGATATAATATATATTGCAGGAGTAATATAATGTAAGTACTCCTCATTTCTTAGCCTATCTGTCACTACTCTTAAGCTGTGCCATGCACAGGAGATGTAGGATTTGACTTCCTAAGGAGGAAATGGCCATCAAGTAGAAAAATGAATTCACCCTTATTGTACTGTGGTGATGTGGTAAAGCTCTATTCCATTTGTTTTGAAACACATAGCCTTTGCCTTTTCAAACTGCCTTGACCATATCACCACTTGTGTATTTGCAATGAAAATACGACATCAGGGGACAGAATAATAACTGCAGAAATTATCTTCTCATTTGATATTTACCTTGTTTCCTCTCCTGAGTCACTGAAAACACAGTGACCTAGGTCCATGCTTTTATTCTTTTTTTTACTATATATATGAACATATACAAAAAATTAGTGAGTGTACTGCCAAACTCTGTAGCTCACTTCTCATTTTACCATGTGTCTTCACACACCATACTTTCTGGTGCTTAGAATTGGTAGACTGCATAAAGTAGCACTCCCATGTTCCCTCTCATTCATATTGTGAATGCTCAGTTCTCCAAGAATTTTGTTGCTGGTGTCTGACCAGCCAAGTCCATATCAAAATCAGCCGAAGTCTAATCATAATTTTGCCAGTTAAACTTTTATGCTATTATTTGGTGGGGTTTTTTGTTTGTTTGTTTGTTTTGATAACCTAAAGCATATTGTACTGTCTGCTGTTAAAATGCAAACCTTTCTGTTTACCTCCTCATGGCTCACTGAAAAAAAGGTATATGCTTACAATTGCAGCTTTCAAAATGTTTTCCCTTTTATTTCTTCAGATTTCTCCTCCAAAGCTTCAGTGTAATCAATAATTCTAACTAGCTATCAGAGTATTTAACTTTATTTTTCCTAATAAAAATGAATAGTTGGAGTAGAATATATCCAAAGCCATTTTTTTCCATTCCTTCCTCATGATTTACCTCTTCTCTTTTGTATAATGAATTTTAGCATTTCAAATTTTAAGGTAAAGAAAAATCCTTCTCTTTGAAGAAGAATTTCTCATCAAGAGAGCCTTTTTTTTAAAGTAAGAATAGCAAATCCAGCCTGATGGAACAAACATTTAAGACATTTTCCATACATGAATGTTTCTTTAACAGAATTAAAATTCTAGAGATTTAATTATTTTCAGGCTTAACTCAACTGAAAGAATAAGAAACATTGTGATAAAACATTATGATTACTTCAGTCTCCATGTAGAATAAAGTACAATTCTACAGGATTTCTTTAGTAGCCCATGTTCAAAGTGATCTTAATTTTCGTTTTGTCAGAAGAGCTTTATGATAGGTTAATTCTTCAGAAATACTTATCATCCTTTGCAGCATATTTCATTTATTTCTCCATTATGAAATGCAATTTTTGGAATTATTATTCTTTTTATTATTGTTATTACAGAACATCCAGTGTTGGACAAATTCACTGCTGGTACCTTCCTGTTTTCATCCCTTTTCTTCCAATTCCAGTGCCTAAACAATTGATTGTTTACTTGGAAAAATGATTTGTTTTCCCTAATGAAAAAAGATAAGACTGCATTGCCTATTTTGTATGGAACCAGGGCTCCTCAACCTTCTGCATTTTATCCTATTACATCATAAGTCTTACTTCTAGAGAGAAAGAAGAATGAGAGATTGTAGCCTGTAGAGCTGATACTTATATAGCTGCTACAGCTACTATCTTAGCATGCTCAAACATATTTCTGATCTGCTTCTTTTTCTCTGTTTTTTTTTCTGATTAATGGTGGTTCTCCTGATACGTTAGGATATTATTGTTATATCTGCAGAAATACTATCTCTCATTTGAAGGGTGGTGGGATTTTTTTCAACTTAAATGTTTATTTTGTGCATAATAATACTAATTTCAGTTACTAATTTTCCAGTAAGGCAATTAGGACACTAAAAGTTCCCAATCATGGAAGAAGTGATCAGTTGCTAGAAGATAAAGATTTGCAAATTTGAACAAATTTGTATTTATTTATGTATATATGAGTTGGTTTGCATGAGTAACTTTGAATTTTACATAAATGACACAGACTCATTTAAATATATAAAAGTTAAAATGCAGTAGTTTCTCTATTCATGTTCTGCGGAATGTAGTAGCTTTTTAAAAAAGGCGTGTATTTTCATAAATTGAAAAGTAAGTAAGATTATGTATATTCTTCATTAACTTTTACAGTGTGGATGTGTAAGTGAAACTAAACATTCAAAAGCTAAGCAAAGTTTGTGTTGTTTACATAAAAATTTTGGTAGATTACATTTACCCACCAAAAAAAAAAAAAAAAAAAAGGAAAAAAAGAAAAAAAATAACAAAAAACCCAATCTTATGTATTTTTGATTTTGGATAAAAAAATGCACAGCTCAAAGACATTCTTCTCTATTACTCAAGCTTTCAAAAGGTTTTGAATCGAATTATATCTGAGTATTCACTTAAAAAAAGGAAAAACAAACAAACAAACAAAAAAAAAACATGCACAAACAGAACACAGAGTTCTGTAGAAGATAGGTATGGTAGTTAAAAACCTTTCTGTGAATAGCCAAAAGTACCCAAATGTTGGACTTGCTGGAACAGGATATCTGTTGTAAAGGAAAGCTGATGAAAGATGTTCACACTGTTGAACGTTTTATTCTCAGAACATCACTGGAGCTCAAGCTGTTAATGGTGAAAGAAGTAAGAGCTCCAAGACAAGATCTCAAAGGAAGAAGAAACTGATCAGAGTACTTAGCTCTGATAATTTCAACTCACCTGACTGGCAGAGTTTTGGAAAATATTGGCTGGTTGGCATGATGAACCTTGAAAAATCAGGTGGTTATATTTTTGAGCCGTGGCTTGTTGTCTTTGCTCTTTGCAGACATTTCACATGTCATTCATAGAGCCTGAAAGGGAAAAGAGTTAAGGTAATATATGTAAATCAACTTTGAGATAAGATGTCAATATATCCACTTGACTGTTTCACACATTGGAAACTTATAAGGAAAACATTGCTCAGTTGTAACATTAAGCAGCAGGGTTGAAGTAAATAAATGCGGGGTGGACAGCAAGTAGATAGATAACGTCTTCAGAAAAAATTGAGATGAACATTTAATATTTTTGCTAAAGCAAATGTTAAGCCAAGTTATGCTGTGATGTGGCTTGTAAAATAAAAGATGAATTACCCTATAATACTCAGAATTTCCAGCATCCACCGAAGGGAATTCCCTTCCATTCTGGGCATGCATCTTCAAGAAAAACTGTAGATGAATGGCAAAAGCCCAAAGAAGTATGGGAAAAAAAAAAAAAAATATCTGAGAAATGCAGTCTATAAGGAAGCTTGTGAATTCACATTTGTA
This sequence comes from Perdix hodgsoniae, assembly GCA_035772895.1. Lineage (NCBI taxonomy): Eukaryota > Metazoa > Chordata > Aves > Galliformes > Phasianidae > Perdix > Perdix hodgsoniae. The sequence continues at coordinate 26,690,804 of JAPSGF010000002.1, forward strand.
CTATAGTTAAAAACAGCAAAAACAGCAAAACACATGAAGGACTGTTGCAAAGAAGGCAGCGAATGTTTTTTAATAATCTGTATACAGAAGAAAAAATGCAGAAACTGAAGTTACATAGTAAAGAAAAGTTTCTCATTGCAAGACTTGTGAGACATCAGATCTGGATAAAGAGGCTGTAGATTATTCTCACCAAAAGACTTTAAATACATATGGAAAAGCAACTGCTATAGCAGACACAGTCCCAGTTGATCCAGCCTTGGAAAATAAGCCTGGTCTCCTGTTAAGAGCCATCCACTTCACTTACCCAATACTGTAGTTTATTAAATGTGAAGGAGTGAAAATGACAGAAAACAGAACAGAATGGTGACATATCTCCAGGCAGGTGCAAACAATGCAGTTTTAATTATACCTTTGCTTTTTTTTTCTTCCCCAGCCAAAAGTATTGCCTTTCTAAGTGTGCCTGGATATAATTTTACCTCTAATTTGGTTTCACTTTTAAGAATCTCCATTTTTTTACTATACACTCATGTTTGTCAATTTAATATTTATACCAATTTAATATTTAATAAATATATGCAGCTTAAAAGTTTTTACAATGCTCCACCTGCTTTAAATTATTAACCAAAGTTGAATGAGTAGCCACTTTCAAATACTCAGACAAAGAAATGTGTTTTAATCTCAAATTTTAGTTGTGTTGCTATCTAACATTTGATAGATAGTTTTCATTTTAGTACAGTATAATTCTATTAAATGGACATTTGGTTCAACAGTTGATCCCACATTTACACCAAATAAATATGGTGCTAAGTTTATTTATAAATGAATATAGTATAAAGCTAACTGTTGTTTCTTCGAGAAGAGTCCTCTACAACATAAAATTTCCTCCAAGTCAAAGAAAGTTTATTTCACTTCTGGTAATTTTATTGTGTGTATACTAGGTGGAAATACAGACCCGTGAAAAGGCTCATTTTTGCAGAGGTAACAACTCACAGAAGTTATTCTGAGGAATGGGGTGGAATGAATCATATTCATACGTGTGTGTGTTGGATGGCAAAAATCAATGCTTTCTCTTAGCAAAGACACTCTCGGGGATAGAGAAATCAGAGCTGCAAAAAACCTAACAAATTTTGCCTGACAGATTTTCCAGGCAAACTACACCACTGGTGCATTGGGAGTGTGCTGAGGATGTCAGTCCCTATGCCAGTCGGTGCAGCCCTGCTCAAGATGGCTCATTTTGGAGCTCTAGGGAGACCTAGATAGCTCCCCACACTGCCCCAACACACCCAAGATGCTGGCAAGCAGTCCTGGGGCTGTGAGAAGCCAGAGGCCTGCCCTGTGCAGCTTGGTGGAAGATACAGTGCATGTAGAGAGATGAGCCTAAAAATGCACAGAAAAATAGGAAAAGGCAGATGTGAAAGGGAAAAAGAAAGCATTTTGGGGTGAAGAAAAAAAAAATTGCTTAAGTCTCTATCCTATTAGCGTCAGTAGCAAAACCTCTTTTAGCCTCAGCAAGTGACAGATTTCATCTCAGTGGCCTGGTTTGGTCCTGTTCCCTGTGATGCCAGTGCTGTTGGAGGTACGTGCTGGGCTCACCACTCTGCAGATGGCTAACAGTGGTCAGGATCTGGGATCCCAATTACTGCCAGTGTTTAATGGCTTTCTCTTAGAGCATCCCAAGCTCCCTGAATCTTTAATAAAACTCTGATAAGCAATAATCATGCCGGGAATGGTGTATTCCTGCAGGCCTATGCCACAAAATGTAGCCATTGTATCTGCTTTAAATAGCCCCTGGGGAACAACTGGAAATTTGTTTTTCTATGCAGAAAATGGCCACTTCTGAGAGAGTGGAAAGCATCCTCTTCTTTCCCACCATCACTGGCAATTATACCTCTGCCTCTTTATTTGTCAGAGCTAATAACAGCGTTGTTGTGACTCAGAAAAGTGCGGATAAGACGATGAAAGATGCACCACCAGCATGGTGCAGATGACAACTGAACTGCCTCTGTTGCTTGTTAGTGAAAATTATTTGATGTGAATGTTGTTGCCTAATAGGGCCCCATCTGACTGCAAGTGATTGTAGCACAGGCAGCAGAATAATGGAAAATTGTTGCAGCAAGATGGTTGCTAGGATAATGCTAGCAGTAAGAAAGGAAGTAAGTGAAATTGAAAATTACATATTTAACAACCATATAAATGGCAATAATTATTTGGGGCCAGAATTATCTTAATTTGCTTCTTCCCATTGTGGGTCATTAATTACAGGAGTAAATCTGCTGATCTGAGTGGGATAATTATCTTGACATTGGCATTGCCTTGCCAGTGGGAGCAAGGGGTTTTCAAACCATGGATGAGACAATAGAATTCCTTCCATCAGTAGCATCTTGAGGTGCCATGGAAAGGCGTTGACAGATAGTACACAGCAGAACAAGGTGGAAGGCTACAGGGAACCACCCAAGTCTTTTCCAGCAATCCTCTTATCTTTTCAATACTATGGACCAAGAAGCAATGCTGCTTTAGGTTAAAAAAAATAATAATAAAACAAAAAACAGCAATCTCAGGACAAGAAGTTGCTACAGACATATAACCCTCATTTCTAAAGGCAAATCTGCCTTGCTTTCGTTTTTCAAAAGAAAAGGGCGAGTCTGTTTACTTAATTCTTGTCTGAAGTGCTGACCCTTGTTCTGCTAAACAGAATAGAGCCTGCACTGATTCTACCTGGAAAATAACATAGCTGAAAATTAGGTGGTTTATACACACCAAAATATAAAGCAATAATGAAGTTGGAAGAGCAAGGCTGAGCCTCAAGCTAGATCCGACTCATACCGTGAAATCATCAGGTTTTGTAAGTTCAAGAGGGTTAGACTTCTTCATTATCTGAATGGAAGACTTCACAAAAAGCCTCGGGAGCTGAAGGACCAATGGAGATACTTCAGCTTGAAATCAATATGCTAACATGCTGCTCAGTTCCTTGGTTCTCTTTGTCACTTGGAGGTGAGTACCAGCAGGGTTTGAATGCTTACTGCCATTACAAACCCTGCAGCAAGAGCATCCCTGCATCCTGTCAATGCTCAGCTGACCTCTTAGAGAAGATTACTAGAACTAAATACCTTGCTGAAGAAAGTGACCAAGCTATTGAGCCTATGTCTGCCCACCCTTGGTCACATCAAGCTCTGGTCCTTACAGTATAAGGGGACCCCTCTGGTAGCTCAGCTGCTGGGAAGAGTGGGGTCATGAAGGCTACTGTGTGATTATTTCCCAGTGTTGTCCCAGCCTGAGAGTTGGAGGTGGACATCCTAAGCCTAAGGTGGACTTCGAGTTGCATGTTTTTGTTTTTGTTTTTGTTTGTTTTTGTTTTGCTTGCTTGATTTTGTTTTTTGCTTTACAATAAATATACATTCTTTCCTTTCTTTAGTTTTTCTGTCTTACCTATTTTTAACTACATAGACTTTGACATCCACAAAACCCTGTGGCATAGAATTTCCATTAGATTACATGTGAGAAAAGTTATTATATGTTTTGGCTTATTTTGAAAGATCCATCTGATCATTTAATTTACCACCTCCCAGGTTTGTGTAATGAAAGGTGATGAAAAAGCAATCCTTGCTGAATTGGCACACCACTTGCAGATCTGCAGAAGTCCATTATAGTCCTTCTGCCTATACCGTTTCTATACATACCCCATGTTTTTCTTTTCACTGAGTTAAAAGGTCCTAGTCTATTTACTCTTTGCTTATATGCACTTTTACCACACTTGTGGCTATCCCTGTCACATATCTTACCTCGCCTATCAATACCTTGTTTCAACAATATGGCAAAGGTGGAAGACAGGAACTGCACACAGCACTCATTATGTGAGAGCACCATTTATCAGCACTGGTGTTGCCTGCCATTTTATCACTCTTCTGCCTTCCTCCTAGCAGATGAGAAGAGTTTGACTCATTCAAATGATCACAATCATGTTTCTAGCATAGTTATTGATGCTAAGTTTAAAAGCATGCATTTTAGATGAGATCTCTCATTACATTTTATTTCTTACTGGAGGAATCATTAGGATGAGTGAATTTACACCATTTGTACCTTTTCTACATCAAGTCTAGATGCTGGATTGAAGTAAAGTACCCATGAGTGTGCCGCACTCATTGCAGGCACTAATGCTGTTTATCTGCTCTTTGCAGGCTGCGCTGTACTCAAGGTGACTCTCACAGATACCTACATGCATAAATATTACACTAACCACTATACCTCAAGATATACATAATGCATTACTTAGTCGAAGCAGCAGCATGAGGCAATGCATTACACAAGGTACTGACACTGAAACAGACTCAGGGCTCTTACCAGCACTGAGAGTGCTTAATGGGGGCCTGCTCCTGACAGGCAGCATCACTCAGCCTCTCACGAAAGAGGGCTAAGGTACTTACCCCAGAAATTGGAATGACTTTCTCCACAGCATAGATCAGCTACAGCGCTGCTCGATGTTCTTGTAGCATGATTCAGTGTCTGAAGAAAAAGGAGTTGCTGCTGCTCACAATGAGGCCAATGAATATTTTGCCACTGGATTCAGTGAAGATAGAGATCTACTTCTTGTGCTTTTCTATAAAGAGTAAATCAAACTGATGTCGTTAGTGAAATAATACACATAACCCATTTTCTGCAGCTCTTACCATGCACTATTAGATGCTCAGCTGTGGATCACACACTATGTGGGTTACTTGGAAGGGAGCTGCAGCTACCGTGGGTCCACATGCAGTGGCTTGGTTTGATCTGTGAAACTCAGACCAGAAACTTCACTGCCCTCATTGTCCTACTCAAAGCTCCTCATGCTTCATAGTTACCACTGGTTGGGCATTTTAATTCCTCCTGTTCTTTCAGCTTTCCTAGTTCTTCCTTTTTACATGTACTAGTATGGTGACCAGCGATTACTTATGTTGTGGTTTTGTGATTTCTGTTGTCGGTATTCCACATCTTAACATTGCACTGGGAGATAAAGAGTTAATGCTACAGTTCCATGGATTGCCAGCAGTTCTGGGTGCCTGTCTCAGAAGAGAAGAGATGAACTACAGCTCCCGGAAGACTTTATTATTCCTTTTCTGGTTTTCATTTAGAGAGAAAGATAAAACTGTTTGGGAGTCACAAGACTGCTCTCTTTTTCTGCTTCAATCCCAATTATATTGTATTATATTATCTCACATCCCACTATCATATTTAGTAAATTAATTTTTTCCCTTAGCTCATTCTGCTGGTTGTTTGTTGTTTTTTTTCTGATGAGGCTCATCTCCCTGTCTTCCCTCTTCTCTCTTTCCTGGGTTGTGGGTCCCTCTGCCCCATTACTCGCAGAACTGGACTGGACCAGGCTGGAACCATGACAGCTTAGTATCCACAAAAACAACTGCTTTACTCTGTTGCTAAATGCACCTTGACACTGCTCAGGATCTGTATCAGCAGAGTTCAGTCTCTGAAGAGAACCTTGTAGACAAATCAAAGTAAATATAGGAGGTTTTGAGCTCTGAAGTCATCATAATCCACAACCCAAATTATGTGAGATGAACACACAAAGCTGGATTAAGTGATGATCTTTGACCAGATTTCAAAACATAAACTTCCTGCACTTACATTTAGCAAAGAGACTCAGAAATGGAAGCAATCAGTTGTTAGGACTTTAGCCCATCAAGCCTGCATTAATGAACTCTTATACTGCTTGAAGATGAGAACAAATTCGTCACTTTCTTACTGCCCCTTAAATGAGGAATGAGCAATGATAATAAGGAGGAGAAAAGTCAATAAGAATTATTTTATCCTTTTTGAATAAACTGCATAGATAATCATTTCTGTCTGCCTCCTCTGCAAGTATAGAAATTTAAAAACGTTGATGTAAATTCATTTGCATGTGAAGCTTATGAAAGGAAATATATTGGACATGAATTTATCTATAGATATTTTACTTGCTGAGATTTTAGCTCACATTAGACTCTTAGTGAAACACTGCCTATAGCATAATCATAGAATCGTATCATAGAATCATAGAATAACCTGGGTTGAAAACCTTCCTCTTAATATCTAACCTAAGTTTCCCCCATCTTAGTTCAAAGCCATTCTCCCTAGTCCTTTCACTATCCACCCTATTAAACAGCCATTCTCCCTCCTGTTTACATTCTCCTTTCAAATATTGGAAGGCCACAATGAGGTCTCCCCAGAGCCTTCTGTTCTCCAAGCTAAACAAGCCCAGTTCCCTCAATTTTTCCTTGTAGGAGAGGTGCTCCAGCCTTCTAATTATCTTAGTGGCCCTCCTCTGGACTAATACTTCAGCTTCAATAGACATTTGAAATCTGTGAAGGTTTTTAACACAAAATTTACTTCTAGAAGTGACACTTGGATTATCTGTACACTTTGCAGGGTCTCTCATTAAACTCACTGTGATAATAGGAAGCCAGCACAGCTAACTGGCACTGCACTACAATAAGAAAACCACAGTAAAATAATCAGGGAGTAGATCATGCAGTCATAGTTACAAGTACATGAAACTCATCTCCTTTGAACACTTTTATGCCACTGGTACACTATTATTTTTATAATACTTCTTGAACATTGCAATGAAAATATGAGAAGTGACCATTGGGAAAGAGACCAATTGAAATATTAATGATAGATCAGTGGATGAAACTTGAATTGTCTCGTGGAATATGTATTCCTGTCCCTGAGATGTCTGCATGGAGCTGTAGAGTGAATGCAAATTCTATGTCATATTTAATGCAACATACACCGAACTACTGGACAAATCTCAGTGACAAAAAAAAAAAAAAAAAAAAAATCTATGGACAATTCCAAATTATCACCAGTATCAGAAATATTGTCTGATCCTCGTTATTTCCATATGAAAGTCTTGCATATATCAAAGCAGTGTTTTTTATCTATAGGTCACTGAATACAGGGCACCAAACTGCATGTGAAAGAGAATCTGCCGTATTAGCACTTCACCTCTTCATTTCCTTTATGTCTTTAAATCAGTAACACAGCATCAACATCACCATGGGTTTTATTGATGCAAGTTATTTTTTTATATCCCTGTTGTGTTCTTCAGCTAGCAAGCCATAGAGTATCCTCTGTATAAGCATTTCATGTTTTCTCCCAGAAAGCTGATCATTTACAAAATTTAATTTACTAAAAAGTCCACAATTCCTCCTAACTTTTTCCAGCTAATAGTCTTGATTCAGATGCCTTTTCCACAAAATATAAATAAGCTAACAACAGCTGTTTTTATTTCTAGCCATCACGGTCATATATCTTCATTGTTTTTTCTGAGTTCTGCCCCACTATTCAAACTGTGCACCTAAACCTCCAGGACTGCCTATGGACCCTGGGAGCAGTGACCTTCATCTTGCCTCACAAACCAGCAGCACCCTTAACCCCTGTGGTACTCCCACCTATGTGGGACAGGCTCAGAATATACTCAAGAGACCTCATGTCCTTTATGTCTTTAGACTGTTTCTGCTTTTTCCATAAGCAAAATTCATCCCTCTTGGCAAACATTACAACTCTTCACATGGGAAATACTGTCTGTAAATGTTCTGGTGTATCATAGAACTTTTTAACTGCTGGAAACAAAGAGGAATAAACAAGCAGTTTTCAGTTTTGAAGACCATCAGCTCATGAGGAAAGAATTACTGTTGTTTTGGGGTTTTTTTTCCTATTTAAAATGAAAAGAAAGAAAACAATTGGAAGTAAATGGGCTACCCCTTCTAATGGAAGCCATCTCTGGGGCCTACCTACATTATGTGATCCTACACCTGCTGCCTTGTTAGAAGAGGAAATGGTATAAGAGGCAGGTGTTTCTGCAGCAGGACCTTCTTGTCATTTTTATATGTCCAAGCTACAGAACAATAATTCACCAGAGCTGGTATGCAGGATTTGTCCCTCTCAATGTCTTTTCTATTGTCAATGCCACAGATGCATCAATCTAGACTACTTTTCACTTTTAATTTCCCAAGAAAGCACTTTCAAAAAAAGAAGATGAGACAACTGTGAAAAAATTGCCACTTGTTTCTGTTAGTGAGAGAACACCCACCATTCACAGGTACAGTAAATGTCTGCTCTCATTCATGACTATAACGAGGCTGTATTTCTCTCAATTTATAATACTGCAGTCAATGCTAGACTAAAGAAACATTCCATTTCCACTCCCCTCTCTGAAACAGATACCAGCTGGCACACATGGAAAAGTACACAGTGATTCCTCATCCTTTCCATTATTTAAATGGCATAGCTGTATTGAAAAAAAAACAACCAAACAAACAAAAAAACAACACAACCTCAACTTCACCTCCCCAAAATCTATCTACTAGATAAACTTTTTCCCTTTTGAACACCATAAAATTGCAGACATTTTTTTTCTAACAAAAAATTGTGGGCTTTATTATGTTGAAAAATATTTCTAATTCTCCAGATTTTATGTCTGGAGACATAAAAATTGGGAGGAATAAAAATTATTGGGAGGAATGTAACTTTCCTCTTTTTATTTGTTTGTTTGTTTGTTTTTGAACTTCCATTACAGAAAAAAGCTGCTACTGTCCTCTTGATAGAGCAGGCATTTTGGAAGGAAAGCACTTTAGAACTGCCTAATAAAATAAAGGAATAAAGCACCTTTAAGTTTATGATAGAAAAATTTTGTCAGTTTCTTATCTAAAGCTTAAAATCAATGTTGCATTTAAGAAAATGACATGAAAAGAGTGTCTTTTTCTAGTTTCTCAAAGTCTGTAGTTAGAAGCAATCACCATTTGTGTTTCAAAAACTCACCAGTTCTCTACTGATGAGTAGAGGCTGTTTTGTTAAATGTCATTCCTCATGAGCTATCAAGCTCTTCACATTACTTGAAAATATTACATATTATTAAGGAGTCTTAAGAAGGTCTCCAGGACATGACTGCATGACTGTCAGGTTTTTTTGTTTGTTTGTTTTGGGGTTTGGTTTGTTTTTTGTTTTTTTTTTTTTGTTTTTTTTTTTGGTTTGTTTTTTAAATATCAGGAGTTATTTTAATGTACAGCATTTTCAGTGTAGGTGTTTTTTTTACTCAGCTATCCCAAAGTTACCTGAATTCCAAAGCAAAATACATAAAAGGTGTCTCAGCACAATACATTTCAGGTGATTTGAATCTGGGAAGGCTACTGAGAGAGTGAGATTTGAAGAAAATGTATGTACTTGAAATTAGCTCAAATCACAATATTGTAACTGCAAACTCCCAAATTTAGGACAGTTTCTATCTGAATTTTCTATTTGTCTTCCCAGGTTATTATAAATCACTAAAAGATCAAAGTCTCAGGCAAAAATCCCAAGAATCAGGGAAGTCTGGCCAATACCTTTCCCAGCTGAACCAACCTGCAAGATAAATTTCATATACACTGGACAACATCTTTCCTCCATCCTTCTGATTTAGTAAGCATGCAAAAGTTCAGGTAGGAAATCCACTAGATAAAAAGTAACAAGGCCAGAAGAACTTGGAAAACAAACAAACAAAAACAGTAGTTGAGTTATTCTGCAAATCGTGCAATCATGGTAAAAATCGTTTTCCTTCAAAGAAAACAGAATAAATGCTAAATGATAATGTAGCAGTATATTTTGCTCTGACATGCATTGCCTTCCCCTGTTAATGTGCACGAATCACCAAAACAAAAGAAATTATAATCTTCAACAATTTATGAAAGGGAAATATCAATTGAAACAAACAAAAAAATGTATTACAGCAATGACAAACTGCACATATATTATTTAATTACTTGATGGTTAATGTCCAGCAGAATGTAATTCTGAAACTGATAGATTGCTGGACTGTTATCTCCCTTAATTTCTCTTTAATAGATTAAAAACCACCCCTCTTCTATAAACATAGCTATAGGTACTGGGAAGGTACATGATTTATAACGTTTCTAACTAGATGGCACTGTGATGAATTACCACTTTAGAAGATTAGTAGATTATTGCAGGTTGCAGGCTCTCTCTCATGATTATTCACTTTTAAAGCTTTGGTTCCAACAAGAAAACCCTCATAGATGTTGCTGCTTTTACAAAGAAGGTGAGGTGTGAAGATTCTGAAAGTCATGGTTAGCTCTTTATTGGCCTGGGCAAAGAGGAGCATGTCAGCCCCGCAGAAAACTCTTGGTATGAGTTTTGGTTCCCGTAAGGAGGTGCACCAGGGAAAGCCTCACATTTATGGCCAGGAAGTAATTGATGAGGAAGCTTCACCGCTGTGAATTTAAGCAACCCAAGCATGGCATCTGCAGTGTACGAACACCCACTTCAATGGTAGCTCATATGTTCCAAAATACTGCCTGTAAGCATCTTTTTAACATGCAACATTACTTCAGAATCGCATTTCCTATCAAAAACTGCTTCTAGTTGTTAATCCTGTGCCACTATCAGATAATGGTCATGTGGAAAGAGTTCAGAGAAAAAATACTTGTGTTTTCACCCCTCCAGTTCATTTTAAGTGTTGCCTACCTACTTCTCACCATATTCTGGATGGTTCCCAGCCTGTGTAAGTGTCTCACCAGGGAATTATGGATCTGAATTTTAAATTAAGGATAATGCAAGGAAATGAGGAAGAGGAGGTGATCAAGAGATGTGTGCTGTTAAAATTCATTTTCAAAACTTCATTGGAAAGAAAGAAACGTTATGTTTCTTTGTATGTTCAGAGAAATGTGGACATGCTCATGTGTATGTAGGCACATACTAAGAGGAAAAAGGTGCAAAGGACCTCAATGTCAGCTCAGGAGGTTCCTCTTTAGATGCCTTGTGTACTCTTCAATCTTGCATAAGTATGCTGACAGTATGTTCAATAACAGAGATTTCAGAGCTTCCTTAGGCAGTCATTCTGGTGACATTCACAAACATGCTGGCATACATACGAAGATGTTATCATCCAGTTTGCTGGAAATATGTAGTTTAAAGAAATCCAGACTTTGTTACTTAAAACTGTTCTATTAAAAATATTAATGAACTGGAAGGATAATTTCCATTTTTTAAGCTGGCAGTATCATTTTGAAACGAGTTTTTGATATCTATTATGGCATGTTTTCTTCTGGATGAATAAAATCGTAACAGGGGAGCCAATACTATCAGCATGAGTCCTGTGCACTGGACAGTTAATTAATGGTTGATTGCTCTTCTTTCGATTACTTTCTTTTTTAAATGTGAAGATCACCATAATTGAATGTCATACAGAGTATTATGCAAAGTATCACTCTTTTTCAAAAGACAAGCAGGAGCTGAGTGCTATTGGAAAAGATGTGACAGAGCATAGATGCTAGAATGTTTACCCTTGGAAGTCTACAAATGCAAATTACAATAGGACTCATTCAAACCCTGTGGGAATCAGAAAATAACTGAAGACCCATTGGAATGAAAAATCCACTGCAGCAACAGTTCAATATGCCAGGATAACAAAAATAGGTCTGAATCCCTACAATCAGAGTGATGCATATTGCAAAGCACAGTAGCAGAAGTTATGCTCAGCAATGAAAGCCAAAATAGAAGTGTTACCATGATGAGACTGGAGACTGAAGCAACTGCATTCTTTCGAATTAAATCCAGCTTACAATCATCTTCAAAAATATTCATGTTAACACATTCTTTAATCTCCTCTTGTCCATGTGAAACTATCTTTTTATGTGTCCTCATAATAAAATATGTGTGATATCCACTTATAAGTTAGTTTCCAATTAAAATGCTCTTTCCAAATAATATGATCCTGCTAACTGAATTTCCTAGCAAGCCCTTGGCATAGTACTTTATGAGCACCTCTGCCATCCATCAGTTGCTTTGCTGTCAGGCCTAGCGATGTGCTGAACAGATGGCTGAGGATGCCACTTGAATTCAGACTGATGAGTTTCTTCTCAAGCAGAGGCGATGGAAACCATTTCCATTTAGAGCAAAGTTAAAATTAACCCACAAGATGTCACTGTTGCTCCAAAGAAATTTAACAGACAATGGATTTTTCTGGGCACAGACTGAGATGGAGCGTGTGTGAGCTGTGCTGCCATCTCCCAGATCTGCTGCTCTCCTGCCAGCTCTGCAGCCTCACCACACCATACAGTTGGGGATTTGTAACTCACACCACTGGAGCTTCTTCCACGGTGCCCCTGTGTCCCTGTGCTAGCCAGTACATCAAGCCTTCGGAGATATGACTCAAGCAAGTCTTAGTTTATTCGACCCATCACAGGAACACACAGGCCATCTTTGGGCCCTGGTCCCACCTGGAGGTTGCACAGGCAAGCTCCTGACCCCATCCACACTAACAGGAGTTTTGATCACTGTTCTTCACTTTCCTGACTACTAGTTATACTCACATCTTTAAAAAAAACAAGTAACAGAGCAGGTGTGTCACAACCTACCCAAAAGTTATTAGATCCTCCTGCTTTCTGCTATCTCATCTGTACTTATTCTCATACTGCTGTTAGGAAAATCTCCCCATCAGATAAAATTAGGCCTACGCTATTACTTTAAAGCTGGTAAAATGAAAGCAGGTGTAGCCCCTGCATTTTCCAGATCACACTTTTGGGTGCCTCGGGGAACCAGGAGGGCAGTCTAGCAGGAAACACCATTCCACTGCTGATCTCAGCACTCAACAACCAAGGACATCCCTGGGATCAAATTTATTCAGTGAAACATTGACAGAAAAAAAAAAGAAAAAAAAAAAAAAGAAGAAAAATCTACCAGAATATTTAATTTCAGAACATGAATAGCTTTTTGCAAACTTGCATTCCCCTAGTTTTAGTCAAAAAGGGCTTTAGATATTTACACTTTACAGAAACATATGTACTGAAAATAAGCTAATATTTGCACAGGCAAGTATTCAGACTAAGCAAAAGCACATCCTCACAGTATCGTGATATCTGGGTTCCCTAAAGAGTTGCCCATTTATTTTTTTCATGCTATTAATCATGTTTCTCTAAGAACGAGTGGATAAAAAAATGGCTTGCCTGCATGCTTGGTGCAGTGATTTCACCGAAACTTCTTGGCATCACTGATATGCAGAGATGGCAGAGCTACTTCCATCAGTGCTGCACAAATGGGATAAGGAGAGCAAAAAACAAGTTTTTCCTCTTAGGATCTTGTTTTTTTTTCTGTTGGGCTGATGAAGAAACAGACATTCTCTAAAGCAAAGACGTCTATTTTTCTTGTTAATCCAGTCTCAGCAGAAGAGACCATGCTGCACTGTTTTCTGTTATCCATCCTTAATTCCCCTTCAAGATAATGGGTTTGCTGGAAATAAGAATGAGAAGATTTTGTGGCTTCAAGTACCCTCACACACCAGCTATGCTACATGTTGCAGTGGAAGCGATCTCTTTTTGCTGCACTGACAGTGACTTCAAAGAAATGGAAATAACCAAAAATAGAAACGCAATTTTTCTAGTCAGGCACCTTATAATGCTGACCTCATCTCTACTGCATGGAGATATGGTCAGCACAACATCTGTACAAGACCTCCCTTAAAAGTATTCTCCTGCTGTATTGCTGAATGAATCAGATCTAGGCTTGCTATAATTAGAGAGAATTCCAATTTCTGTCCCACTGTTATCCTAGACAGCATTTCCCTAGGTAACAACTGTACAGAGCTAATGCAAAGAGAATTATATCCTACATAAAAGTAGAGTTTAGTGTGTGGGTTGCAATGGCACCACTACGTTTGTTATCAAGTCAAAACTGCAGAATAAATAGACAATACTATGTAGGGGAGAGCAACTTTATGTATGACCATTTATCTTTAAGCCCGATTTCATCTGGATGTATTAAAGAATTCTTCAGGACCATGTCAGCATCTATGCCTAGATATATGTGCATCTACAAGGCACAAGAGGCTTCCATTAAATAAATCTTGTGATCTCTTCTGGAGTCCCTGGACCTTATTCATACAATGCCACTGAATCATCACTATGTATCATGGAGAGATGCAGAGCACAAACTCCTTGGCTGACTGCAGATGTAGTCAAGGAGTTCCCTGCTGCCCAACCCCAGGTGCCCTAGTGGCACATTACCCTGGCTCTCAGCATGGTGGTGAGTGCCCTTGTCCTACCACAGGTTACAGCGGGGCTTGAGATTCAGAACACCAGGAGGCCCTTATTGTCCCCCTGTGGATGAACTCACCTAATGGTTTCTTTGGGGATGTTTCCCTGTTCAATCAAAATAGATTTTCCATAGCAAGGAGAACTTCGTTACAGGGGATATCACATTGTCTGGCCACAACTTTATGGGATTTCCTCAAGTGTCAATACAGAAATCTGTCCACTGAACATGTAACAATATACCTGATATGAATTAATTTTATTTTAAAAGCAGTCTAATTTTTTCATCTGCATTGGTGAACATTTCCTATAAATATTCCTATTGCTAGATTCTTTGGAAATGGTAAATAATGAAAAATTGGATTATTCCATTTGAATATGTTAGGTTGTATTTTCCATTGACAAAGACTAGCATTTCTGAAAGGTTGATTTGTTGTACAAAAATGCCATCCAAGAGTCATCTCAAAGATATAGTAACCTTATAGCACTTTCCTAAAACAAAAAATGACCCACGACTGCTGTAGCATGAGTAGCTTATTTCCTGTTCCTTATCCATAGAAGGTCTTTAGCCAGAAACATTTCATGAGTTCATTTTCTCCAGGTGCTCTCTTGGGCTTGATATTAATTATTTCTGATAGTTAACATTTACTGAAGGGTACTGTAATAACCCTTCTAGAAACAAGGGAAGTAACTAATACCTCAAGTAAACAGAAAGGATTTTTTCCCCAGGGATAAACAGAAATGCAGTATGTGAAACCTTGATTTCAGAGTGAGCTGGTTGCTCTACTTTAACACTTGCTCAGGGAAAACCATATGCTGGAGAAGCACCAGCCATCACGAACATCATGGCTGGGCTGGGATGTGTAACCTGTGTTTCTGTATTAGCCTTAGGGTGCTAAAGGGACCACAAACCTGAGAAGAAACATTGCTGCTAGGTCTAACTTCTGGAAACAGAGCTGAGAAACATCTCAGTACCAGGCTTTTCTTAACCATACCAAAGGTCTCCTCCAAAATAAATAAATAAATAAATAAATAAATAAAAAGTCAAGATATTTAATGATTTCTCTCTAAAACTACTACATGTTTACACATTCCTTCAGTGAAACTTTTCCTACTCTCCTTATGTTCCTTCTGTTTGTGCCAGTAGAGATGATACACCCTTCAATACCAAAAGTTCAATTCAAATGCAGTTTTACAAATTGTGTCATTTTAAAGCAGTAATAGTAAGATTTTGATTGAAATGTGACCAACACTATTAGCCACAGAGTGATGAGTTCATTTCTTTCTTGGAAAAATATGACTTAAAGTGTTTCTTCTGTTTTCAGTGAAGAACTTGGCTTTGAAGCTAATTCTGTACCTTGAAACAGAAGACTTCAGGGCTTTGACCAAATGCAGGTGCATAAATATCTTAAGAGCAATAACATCACAAAGAAGTACAGTGAAGCTTATTAACCAAAAGCTTATTGATGTTAACTCACTTCAAGCTAATTAAAGTAAATGTTACTCACTGGGGAAGTGAAGTGGAAGACTTGCTTTCTCAGATTCCAAAAGCATCTAGGAGATCAGAAAGGGGTTTGGACAGGAAAGACTCCACTCTTTCTGCAGACTTGAGAAAAACCATTCTAAATCACAGGAAAGTCTACCCAGAGAAGTGTAGGAACTTAGATCAAGTATATAGTGAGATTTCTCTTCTGCTCTCCCAGTTTCTCATAGAGTGTGGCTGAGAGATTTCACAAAGATGAGATCTTTGAATTCAAATTAGGATATGCTATTTCCTCCATGCATTCAGTGAATCTCCATTTCACCCTAACAAAATGTCTGCAGTATCTGCATCTCTTTAGAGGCACTCATTTCCATTTTAAGCTAATTGTGTGACAAAGGTCCTAAGCTTTGCTTCTGATGGGACAGGAGCCCAGGCTCCTCCCCCCTTGGCACGTCAGAACTCTTGCACTTGTTTGGGTGCTCAGTGCTCCTTTCTGATAATGATCTCTTTGCAGAAGAGCATGCAGCAGTTACCGCACAGGCAGATTTTAATTCTAGGCAGAAAATGAATAACTGATGAGGCAGCATGTACTAAGGTGTACTAAGGTATAAAGTCACAATTCATCCTGGATTAAGCATTAACAACTAACTGAAGACAATATTCTGAGATGTTTCTTAAAGAGATAATTCCCCCTAAATTTGATCACTATATTTTCTTGAATTGAAAATCACACTGAAATATTGTTATCTGTAATCAGGTACCTTCAAAGTCAGTTACATAAACTTCTGTAGTTTCAACCTACTTACATTCTTAACTTATTTTGTACTGTGAAAATTGTTTTATTCTACTGATGGTAGACAGGATAAGCTAAAATTGTTAATTCTCATGGAAAAAAAAAAAAGCAGTAGGTGAGTTCTTATAAACAAGAAATTACTATGAAATGGGTAGAGTATTAATGGTATCAGGTAACCACTTTTTAAATTCTTACAGTCCCCATGGTTTTGTTCACCTTTGTACATTGTTGTCTGAAAGGTGCAGAAAACACTTGATTTATGGCCCATGAAAATGTGAGAGGCGATTAACATAATAGGAGAATATTAAGCTCATGCATTCTACTATTATTAGTTCTGCTCTCGTTATCTGAAGTGTGAACTGAAATTAGTATACATATTTTTCCACTATTTATAATACTTCGCATTCCATTTCAATATTGGTAACAAACCAAGTATATTAGAGGGAAAAAAAGCTGGTCAATCAGCTGTCATTTTGTAGTGTACTGGTACCAGAACATGAAAAATGATTGCTATTCCACAGGTATCTCCTGTGTCTCTATCAGTCCCATTTACAGTGGTAGGCTCCATTCAGAGGCACCAAGCACAGCCATCAATCTGCAACTGAGATCATTTTAGGTTTCTTGAGAGCTGTCTCTAGACAGCTCAGTGCCACAGTCTCAAAAATCACAGTCAATATATATTTATTTAAAAAATATTCTCACACTAGTTTTCATTGTGATATGGCTGTTTCTTGTCACCCACCTTAGGCATCAGGGGACCTTGCATTTGAGTCCACCAAAGCCTTCCCCGGCTATGCTATGACATAGCTTATGGTTTGCTGCGAATCAGACTATGTGCCGTTGTCTTCTGTCCTGATTTCCTTTCTGTAACCAAGGAGCATTTGGAGGTATGGTTATTTACTTTGCATAAACAGCCTGCAACCGCAGCTCAGAAATCAAAGTATCTCAAATTATTCTTGGAGTGTCACAGTAAAGGGAGGTCAATAGTGACTTAAACCAACATTATTATTCCCAATGCCTTCTATGTAATATCCACTAATGCATTACATGTTGACATTACAA
This sequence comes from Perdix hodgsoniae, assembly GCA_035772895.1. NCBI lineage: Eukaryota > Metazoa > Chordata > Aves > Galliformes > Phasianidae > Perdix > Perdix hodgsoniae. Next base: position 26,708,193 of record JAPSGF010000002.1, read on the forward strand.
AATCCTGGTGTTCAGTAAGAACTAATGACTCCCAGTTATTTTCTCTGCCCAACAATATTAAGAATGGATATTCTGAAGAATAATTATGATTTTAACTCACCAATATTTGAAAAATGCCTGATTATCCATCTGAAAGTAAAATTTTATTCTCCTTAAGTAGTGCCACAAGAAATCCAAATGTGTTGTCAAATGCATAGTTCTCCCTGACTTCAATACTTCTTGCAATTTCTGATACAAGAACTGAACTCCTGGCCAAACAATTTATGAATTAAATAAACTTTAATGTAGCTGACAGCATTTAGAAATTTCCACAGATTTGAGCATGAGTGACATGTGCACATCCTTTTTCAGCTAACTGGGCATTAATTTCAGTAATAGAAGATACACCTCACAAAGGCTTTTGCAGCAGCATGGAAGTGAGATCTAACCAGTGTGGAATATGGGAGATGTGCTCAAAAAATACCCAACTCTAAATTAATGAGCCATGTTAGAGTCATCTATTATTAACTAATCGAGCATTTCATATTTCTATCTAATGTAGGCATATCTGTCCCATAATGCCCCAGCTGTACTACATTGCTAGAGACATTCAGGAGGAAAGGACTGCAGGAACATGGCAATGTCTGGAATGCACGTGAGGGGGATCAAGGAGCAGCTCTGAGGAAGCAGAACATGATGATCCTGCTCACTTGAACCAAAAAAAGCACACTGCTTTTGAATTCTGCTGGCAGACATGCTAAGTGTATTTGGTACTACAGGGAGAGTCACTATAGGCAATTATTTTTTTTCCCTCTAGTAGTTCTGTAGAACTTAGGCTTAGATTTAAATCTAAGGCAGCAGGCAGTCCCAACCTGTTTATTAGAGTTGGCTTGTGGTCCACTTAGCAAACTTGTTGGTATTAGGTCAGTAGGTTGTAGCTGAGACACTATGGTCCCACCAACAGTTTTTGTCTGTGTTCTTTGCTAGTAATATAACATTTCTCATTATTTGGTTTACAGCACAAGAACTAGGGGAAAATCTGCCATTAAGACAGTAGGGAGTTGTCCCAGTTGATCAGAAAATTCAGACTCAACTGTCACATCAGTATCTAGGTTTTTTTCTTGATATTGTAATTGTCATAAAAAGTTGTCAGGGGAATTTGTTTCTGTTGTCTGTTCCCCATAAAAATACACATCAGCAGGTTAATCATCCCCTTTATTTGAGCTAGCCTCAGCAGAAATCTTGTACATATCTCTAATTTGGAAATGTTTTTAAATTTGTGCTACTCATGCAAACCTAAATCCAGAAAAGTGCCAGTAAAATCTAAAATAAGCAGAATTTCAGCTTTAATCTGAAACAGAACAAGCAAGGAGCCTTTTCTTTGCAATGTTTTAACAGTTTGTTTTGAAGTTTCAGCACTTAAAATTTTACTTGAGATACTCCTAACCAATTGGTAGTCTCAAATAACACCATTACCAGGGCAATATAATGGATTTTTCTTTTAGATTGTGCAGGATCCCCAGAGAAGATGGGGTGGTGAGGGTGGGGGATATGAAGCCTGGTGAATTGAAATAAAAAGAGAAATTGAAATGGAGGCAGTTACAGCATTTCTGAGTTGAATGGCAGTTCAAAGAATGCTTACTAAATGATGAACACAACCTCGATACAGCTCTATTTGAGGCTTGGATGCACAAAGAAGTATGTGCTAATAAACTGAATCATCAGAAATAAATTGTTTCAATGTTCATTTCTTTGGAATTAATATCTGTAAGCTCAGGTTCATCACATCCATTTAAGCTTGTGTTCTGATGTTATACATGACAACATTATTTTGAAGAATGGTACCATATTTCTAGAATTGAGCTACATATTTTTCTACAATGAAAATGTCTTCTTTTTTCCCACAGAACTGTATTTGTCTAAAATGAAGATTTTTAATTATAATTAACCTTTATGTACAAAAGAGTGTAAAATGTTCTGTATCAAAATTGCACATAGATATTTTGGAAGGACACTAAGGAATCTGGGTACATTATCTAGCAGCTAAAATACCAAAGAACATTGCTGAATTCCCTTAAAAGAAACGTAAATTTACTGATTAATGTTACTTACACTTTGCTAACTGCTAGAGGATACAACCAAGGCAAGCCCTGTTTATCCAGACCTTTTATAAAAGAAGAGAGGAAAAGATGAGCACTGTAAACTGGAAGACATTTTAGCTTCATTATGTGTGCAGCCTGAAGGCAAGAGTTACTGCTCTCATTCAGCTGAGACTGGGAGAAAGGCACCTTCCTCCTCATCCTTTTCTTGCATTGCACTGTTCAGCCAGCAAACTGGGAGAGAGCTGTCACAGAAGATGCATGGGATCTGTCTTTAATCCCTGGATCTAGCCTTCTGCACTGGATGTAATGCACACTGCAAAGAGAACTGAAGGAATCAGAAGACAGCAAAGGCATGTTGGCTTTGTGGCTCCACCTGCTTCAGCTCATTACATCCAGATTACCTGAATTTTATTAAAGCAACAGGTTTTTGTTGTTCAAGGTCAATTAAAAGCACATTTTTGTTAGAATTTCATAACAAGTTACTCAAGAGCTATTACAAATGTGTTTATAACTAAAAACAAACAAAGAAATCAAAGTTTTACAGTGATCTCACCAAAAATGAAAAACCCGAGTTCATCTCTCATGTAAGACAATGGGAATACCAAAGTCCAATCTTCAGATTACAGCTTGATATTTTTATTTCAAATTGGAAATGTATTAGTGGTCCAGATTATATTTCCTAGCTATGTATTTCATTCTACCAGGAGATATTTAATTTTCTCATAAACCCTGTCTCTTTACGTTCTCACATCATCATGCATACAACAACTTCCTCACTAGCAACTTTACCTAAAGCATCCCTCGGAATGAGAAGCGGTTTTTCCCGAATTAAGACTGTTTCTGAAATCATTGTCAGTGTAACCTTTAGACAAGAATAGTTACTGAAACTTCCTGTATTTAGCAATGCCAAGAGACCACATGGAAAATCCTGTAGCCATTGGTAGGCTAGTATCATGCCCCTCTATTCCCATCAGTGGGACACAAACATGCTTGCATCTGAGACTGTTGATTAGGAAGATAAACTACATGCATATGCATAAATGGCCCACTGTGGCAGCACTACATTAAACCCTGCTGCACTGGAACGAAGTGCCTTCATTACATCTCTATGATAAATATCTCTCTTGCACTGCTGCAATTATCAATGGGCTTGATTAAGGGATTGATTTGAATGCAAACTGCGTAATTGACCCAAGAGGAAAGATGAATGAATATGTCCAATGCAGCCTTTAAATAACTGTGCTACAAATACATGGTAGCATGGGGAAATGTCACCAGTCACAATTTATTATTTTGCCATTCTCCTCCAAAAGAAAAAGAGATCTCCTTTAGTTGTATACAGCGTATATGCTACCTTCCAGCATATTGTGCCTTTTCAGATTGTCTTCAAAACTTTTAAATGGGTCATCTAGTTTAGTGTATCTATACAGTCATGATATATATTAGCTACGATCACATAAATAAATAAATAAATAAATAAGCAATGAACATTTATCCAGAAGCCCTTTTATAAGCAACAATAAACAAGAAGTATAAGATTATTAGAATAATACTTCAGCTTGTTGTCACTTTCTACCGAGGGGATAAAAATGAAACAAAGAGCCAGAGCTCTCTACAGAGAAGTACTGAAAGCTGATTTCTGAAGCATTCAAAGGATATTAAACTTTTCACACAGTGTAGCTATTAAATGTCTGGGACATTTATCCTCTATTTACTATCATTTCATTCCCATATGGACTAATATTTACAGCAGTTAGCATTTCTTTTGTGCTTTTCATCTTCAATTTGTGCTGTGCATATCATCTAACAGTGTCTCAAAACTGTGAGAGGCAGTTAAGTAAGTGAGGGTTTTTGTTAGATATCTCTATCTTAAAGATGGAGAAACTCAAATGTCAGTCGAGGACTTTTAAAAGTCATGATCAATGTGTCAAAGTAGTTTCAGACTTGGGTACATCTGGGTCTTGCTGATGGATGGAGAAGATTTTACTTTCCAGAGGCACAACCCTGAAGCACCTCCCTCAACCTTTACATTGAGATGCTGAGCATCCATAAAGCATTGTTCAGGCCAGGTGACCCTGTGAAGCCAGTTGCAGCCAAACACAGAGTGCTTTTTTGTGGCCTCCCTGTCTTGGTTTTTAAATTCGTCCTGATAAAGATGCTGGTGAGGCTTGTTGCCCTGGGGTCCATCCTGTTTCTTAAGACTGCCCCGTCCCAAGGTTAGTTTTTCTATTTAAGCCTATGTTACTTCAGTGCTGCAACATATCTGACCCATATCAGACTAGATAAACTTAATATCCATACCATAATATCCATAACCATATCAGACTAAGTAAACTTAAGGTAGTCTATTTTGAAACTGCACCAGAAATTAAGCTGTTCATCTGAATACTTGCTCCTTTTGTGGCAAGGGGAAGGATGGACACAGGATTGAAGGAAACTGAACCCAGAATAACAGGGATAGTAAATTTGAGTGACCATTACAATACCCACACTGAGAAAATTTGATCCTTGTGCCCTTGGAATTTTGGAATCAGCATAACATAAATTACATGAAGAAGCAGACAGTCCAGATAGTTAATAAACAAAATGAAATGTAACATATATTATTTTTGCTCGTATGTCCTACGAAAGGTATCTCTAACCTATTTTCCTAAGCAAACTAAATGATGAATTTGGCTAATGTTCACAAGAATAACTAAGCTAATGCAATCACTGAAATGACAACATCTATCTTACACCATAAAAATTGCTGATGATGAATGAGTGACAATCTCTAAGAAGCTGGGAGATTAATAGCATTGCTTTCAGATATCCTGGAAAGACTGCTCACTTCCCAGTACACACTCACCTCCTCTTCAAGATAATATTCAATCCATTTGCACTGTTGTCAACTCAAACTCAATTCTTAAAAAACACAAAGAAAACAAATTCTTTTTCACAAAATGGGGATACATTTACACTAGCTTGAAAAGGATTCACTGACAAGAAAAATATAGTTTTTTTCTCTCTGCATCATAGGTGCTTGGTTTACGATGATAGTATTCCATTTCCACTGGTAGTAGCCACCCCAATCTTAGAGCCACTTCATTCATTTCTTTTTTGTACTAAAAAAGAAATCTCTAAAACTCCATAATTATAGTCTGCATCAAACAAAACTAGAATGAGATTTTAATAATAATAACGACTTTGATTCCTAGTTCAGAGACAAACATATTCTCTAGACTAGATGAATGTATTGTTTGGAAATTTAGCATTTCACATTTTGGGAGAACTGTCTTCCATTTTTCACTCCTGAGCACAAGTATTGAGATCATGTCATTTTAAAGCCATATTAAGGCCTTGCATACTGATCATTTTTGAAAGAAAAGTCTCTAAGCAACTACAACAAAATAATGTGAATACCAGCTTGAACTGTATTTTGTACCAAAGTATGCTTAATTACTATCTGTCATTTATTTACATTGGAGGAGGTTGTGAGTATCATCTTCTAAAAAAAAAAATGATGGCCTTAAGTTGTGCAATGAAAGTTTCTGGTTGGATAATAAGAAACATTCTTCCCAAAAAGAGTGTTCAGATGGTGGAAGAGGCTGCCCACGGAGGTTACAGATTCAACACCCCTGGAGGTGTCAAGAGACTTCTAGATGTGGTACTTAGGGACATGGATTAGTGAGTGATATTGGTGGTTGACTGACAGTTGGACTAGATGACCTTAGAGGTTCTTACCAACCTTAATGACTCTATGATTTTTTGAAGAAAGAGTGCTTTATGTAGTACCAGAGAACTGATAGAAATAGGTTACATTCATTGGATACATTTATTCAGCTTTTGGAGAAAAATCTGAACTATACAAAGTTTTATTTCTTTAAATATATCCATATAAAATAGATATCCAAAGTTACATATTCTTACTACTAGTTATTACTAAACATAGCTTGAAAGGTTCAAGCTCTTTATGCTAACCCCAACCACAAAAAATGTCATGTGGTTAATAACAAACACAACTTAAAGCAGGATCAGTACCATATTAACCTGAAAGGACAGGAAAAGCCTGAAATTATGAAATACTTACATTTGGAGAAAGCTAGTAAATCTTCTCTTCACTTGAAATTCAAGTTGTAGGAATAGGAATATTATAAATCTTCAGTAGAATAAGGAACACAGCTTTCCAGACACACTTATGATCTAAAAAAAGATAGAAGTTACTTTGAGATAATGTCTCTTCTTAAATTTCATAAAAAGCACGTGAGTTACAGAAATGAGGTACATGATACAAAGAATCCTGATGCACCCAGAGACTGCACTAATCTTGATACAGGCCCAGAATATATGTATTTCTGTCATATTTGGCAAAAGAGATAAAAAGAAGTGAGGTGAGTACAAAACACAATTGAACAGATTTAGCTTATAACAAAATACATTTTTCCTTGATAGAACAGTCTACAGAGTTTTGCTGTCACTAAAATGGGAAGTCAGAAACAATTCTATCCTGAAAAAGAGCTGAAAAATATTTGTTTAGTGAAAGTTCATAAAAGCAAGCATCTGAGTAAAGGACTTCTCACAAATATTAGAAACAACCCAAGACTCTTAAAGTAATACTCCCACGGGATGCTTCTTGTGAGCAGCCGTTGACAACAAAAGCGGTGTAGCTGTGTTACTTTGCCCAGTGACAACAGGAATGATTTGGTAAGTCAGGGACAACATAGTGGTAATATTATCTCTAACAATTGGGTTTAAAGAGATGTGTCAGGGTGTGCTTTTTTTTTTTTTTTTTGCTGTATAGTAGAGTTAAATATTGAGGGAAGTAGGGCCTGGAACCCAGATCTTTCACTTATATATATCCCCTAAAGTTCTCTCACTGCTCCAATAAATACATATTTTATAGAACCTGGGGTGGACTTCACAAAGTCAGGGAGAGACAACTTTTTCCACCTGATCTACTTACTGCTGATAGGGTTTCCAAGCTCTGAAGGCTTAAGTGCAAAATGCTGAAAAGAAAAGATATCAGAGTGCTCCCACATCCTGATAGAGAACTTAAGCCATAGAACTTGAATTTAAAAAATGCCATTGTAACCTATGGTCATCTCATCAAAGGCTTCCTTGATGCTTTTACTCAAATAGAAAAGCTGGCTTGTGTTTTAAGATCTCTGAGCATGCAGTACAGCTACTGACTTACACAGATTATTAATAAAACCAGTCATCAAGAGTCTGTGGAGTTACTGGTGATCTTGTAGATGTATGTCTAAGACTGCAATGCTCTGTGAAGAGCAGCTCTGTCTTAACGTGGTAGGAAGTAACAGAAAGGCAGAGAACAGAGCCAATTCACACTGTCTGTATCGTATGTGAAACTTTACTCATTACATAAAGAAACAAGATAATTAAATACAGGTAACAAATACCGGAAATCACAGGTAACCAGAAGTTTGAAAAGAAATTCAGCTTGAATCACTTAATGTTGATTTTCAATTCAGGGCCCTTCATTGTTAGGATTAATAAAAGTCTATACAGCTTTCCCTGACCATTTACTACAATATAATAGGGATAAAATAATGCAAGGTGAATGCAAATCATACTGGTAAGAGCCCTTCATTGCATAAAGGCATTCAGACAGAGGTCAACTTATCGTCCTTCATGCAACATCTAGCAGCAATGGCAATATCCCAGCTCAAAACTAAACAGCAGCTGAGAAATATGGGTATCTCAAACACTTCTGTTGGCCTGAGCTAAGCTGAATGAAGTCAATTACAATTTAAACACAAGAAGATGAGAAACTTTGAAACTCCACTAGTTTCACTATATGATCTAGTTCAGCATAACAGGACACATAAGACAACTTCATCTCTATTTGACCTCAGTCATACTTGTAGCAGGACACAGCTGCCAAGCATAAATATCTTCACCTGCACTGTATTTTTTTCCTCCTTCCCTTCTTCCTCTTTTCCTTCCTTCAATCATATAAAGACTCAGATTTTAAAATACAAAAATTTATTACGTGCACACTCAGAAGAAAAAGCTAAACATGCTATGGGGTAGAAATGCTAGCTAGTCTTGAACAGTTCATGTAATGCTTTTAAGTGAAAAATGTCATGTATGGAAGAAGCCATCAAAAGCCAGATGCTCTGGTCTTACAGGTATTTTACTCAGTTCTAATCTCTGGTTGCAATAAATAGGCTTAATTTATCTTATATTACCTTTCATCTGTTTGATTTTCAAATACATTTCAGATTAATAAATAATAGAGTAGAAGATAAATGCATACAGGTAAGTTGACAGCTGTCAAGCTTGCAACCAGCAACACGTATTGACGCTGTAGTTCTCCCTATCCATCTTCTGTATGCCCTATCCTGATAGACTTTTGTACTAAAAGTGTGTTAAAAAAATCCGAAAAGGACACTGCGGGGGGAAAAATATTCAAATGCTAGGAGACTTCTGAAAGTCTGCGTATTCCATATTCAAATTAGGCTTCCAATTAAAAAAAAAAAAAAAAGGAAAGAGTTTAAAACAGAATCCAAAATACACTAACATCCCCTGCTAAGCTCTCAGTTGAAACACTAACCTAATGCTTTCATTAGCATTATGAGTGGCATTTGTTATAATGGTGATAAAGTCATTTAATTACCAAGGAGAGCTTTAGAGATATATGAGCGTATCTTGAAAAGATGTGGCATTTGATGACAGGGTGTTCTCATGAGAATGCAGATGCAGTTGGATAGTTTAGATCCAGATCCAGCCTAGATCTGGATCTGCAGATTATCAATCACACTTTGATCTTATTTAACAATATAAAAAGCAGTCAAAGACAAAGACTAGGCTATTTTAAAATTAAATAGATTTTTGGATTTTGTATGGGTATGTGCAGATGGACTATTAATAACGAAGTATTTGAGTTCCCTCTGCTGCTCTGCAGATCACAAAGTCTCATTTGTGTACCACCTTTATCTAAAACAAATAATTGAGAAAAGCAAGTTATACAGCACAAAGGTTCAGACCAGCAAGGAGAAGACAGATATGTTGCTAACATATAGCAAAGTAAGGACCCAAAAACCAACCCTTTGTGGTTCCTCAGCTCCTTTTCATGTACCTCCAGAAGTGATGGCAGCTTGGCTACTTCCCCACTACCAGCAGCAGGTAAAGACAAAGAGGACAGAGGGGCCTCCTGGGGGAGAGGAAGGATACTGCAGGGGGTCACCTCTGCCTGGCATTCAAGAAGAGAGCTAGAGTGTGGTAGGTGTCCATATCTCATCAGTTTGAGAACAGCAGAAAAAGTCCTTAGGGAAGGAGCAAGTCCTAAGTACTCACATAGTACCTTGCCTTCAGCATCCCATCCACATATCCCTTTATGTAGGCTTTCAAATCCAAAGGCCTCTCTGAATAATTTTTTCTGCCCTGACTACCTCAGAATCTTTCTTTCTGTTTCCCAAAAGACTCATCTGTATAGACAACCTAAGGAGAATTTCAGGTTCTCTTTTCTTCATCCAACTCCAAACCTTCTTTGGAGACAGCTTACTGAGCATAATGGACTGTGACTTGACTTTGGAGGGGGCTCATATGTTGTATGATTTGCATCATATTGTATGATTTTCAGACTAGTGCCTCTCCTGTGCATTTTAAATACTAATATTTCTCATGGGGTCAGAACAGTCAACTGAGATAGAACTTATATCAGCTCTTATGAACATTATGGGTGGTAATGTTTCACCTATTTACGAGGTCAAAATGGCCACTGACATTATCAGGACAGATGCTCAGGGGCTCAGGTCTTGCTGCAACAATGTATGCATTAATGACTTCTTCCTCTACTTCTACTTCTCTTTGAGGAACAAAAATGCAACAACGGTGCAGGTAAACAGACGACGTGTGAAGAGAAACAAATTCAGAACATGGCTTGACAATCATATAGAAACATTTCCTAAGCCTCTACCCATGTATACAAACTTCATATTCAGAATCATCCTTTGTAATGGCCCAGTGGAAGCATTTGTCAATGAAGCCCTTTCTACTCATATGTTTTTCAAATGTTTATGGCACTTTCATTTGTACTGGACATGACACTATGTCACTGCAGCATTTTCCTTCCTTACATCTTTGTAATATTATTAGTGACAAGAAGAAAGGCATGCTGTGTGCATAATAACAGCTTTTCAAAGGCAAATAGCTCAGCTGCTGTGCCTGATTTTTATTTTATAAAGGGCAACAGTTAATGATTAATTATAAAATAAAAATGATGCAAAACAGCCCAAGATATCTGACTTTTCAGAAGCCATTATAGTACATGCAAAATGTCTCACTGTCCACTGTGAATTGTATTAGGCGAACACAATGTAGGAACAAAGTAACAAATGCTTAAAATAAGATCATGACCAAATTCTTTCATGCTTCCACAAACGTCTCCATATTCACTACTTAAACCTCGGCAACAGTATAGACATAAAATAAAATAATTAAAATAAAATGAAATAAATCAGTTTTCTAAAGATATGGCTTCTATTTAATTAGATAGTTTAAAGAGTTTTGGAACTATTACAAGCTATAGATATATAAAATGTCTCTTGCCAGGAACTGGATTACGGAACTGAGTCTTTCTGTCACTCAAACACCTACATGCCTGCATCCTACATCCATGAATTCGTCCTATCCCTCTGCCCCCCTTGCCACTCCCCTGGCAGCCTTTATCATTAAGCTCAGCAAATTTGACACTGAATTTTGTCAGACTCTTTTCAATGGCTTTAGACAATTCCCTTCTCCACTCTTTGGCTTCCCCATCTCAGAGACAGAAATAAGGCTGCCTGGAGAGTCAGTGCTGAAAGCAAACGCAGAAAAGAGTATTTTGAAGTCTGGTGGCTGGAAATGGGACTAAAGAACACAGTTATATTCTATCAAAAATTTCCAGATTTATTAGGAAGGAACAGACTAATATGAAAATTCTCAACCCTATTTTAACATTGTGTGACATTGCACAATACCTTAAATTGTTGTAAAAAATTAGCTTACAAACTGCAGAAGTTGATTCAATTACACTGCATGGGTCATTTATGATAACACACATGACCACATAAATTAAATAGAAAATAAAAGAAAAAAGGGAGAGAAAAAGAATACAGGTAGCTCAGTGGTGAGTGGCATAAGGAAGCAGTTACATTCAGGGGAAAATTTGTCAAAAGAAGATAAGCCTATGCCACTCTTTAGATCTGAAGCAAAGCAGTATTTCTTTATAATGATAGAAATGAAGCTCTAGAAGTTTTACCCTGAGTAATGAGTATGCGCTATCATCACCAAATGGCTGCAGGTAAAAAGTTCAGTACAGAATCAACTTCTTTCCTTTGATTTCATATCTAACTCTACGTAAACAGCTTGAAGTAATCAAGAGCAGAAATTTCTGCAGAACATTCACTCAATATTTCACCTATGGGAATCACAGCTGCTAACTGCAGTGTAGCTGCATTAGTACCACCTAATAGTGATTATTAGCCTGATATACATATAATCTGAGGAAATATTCAAGGACCGTCTCTTGTTCTGATTGGTTTCTGTCTCTACCAGGGACAGGAGATAGCTGCCAGCTCTGCCTGGAGTCAAACTCCTTTCCTGAATCTTGAGTCCCAGTTCTACCAGGGCCACAGCCCCTGGGGCACTGTGTGGTGTTACTCGCTGCCAGCGGAACATCCTTCCCCTAAGCAGCAGTCTGCTGATGGGCAGCCACTGATGGGCATCTCCTCTGGCACCAGACAGTAGGGGTTGTTTCAGAGTTTGGCAAGTCAGTATCTTTCTTCAACTCATTGTGTGCTTAACTTTTTCTTTCCAGTATAAATTCTATACCAATCATTGCAGAGGTGTGATGTGTTTCGGGTTTTTTGTGTGTGTTTGTTTGTGTGTTTTTGTTGTTGTTGTTTGTTTGTTTTTTGGGGGGGGTGCTGAGACCTAGTTATATTTTCTCTAATAAGATGTTATTATCAAGTGTTGCTATGAGTTAGGTAAGTACCATGATCCATCTTAAGTTTCCATGGGTTGGGTTCTCCTTTTTCTTTCAACCTTTAAAGCAGTTTTTATCTATTACAACATATCACTGAAACTAATAGTTTAGTAGACTCCAAGGGTGAATGGGATATATCTGTAGATAATAATAACCTTCAGAGTTAACTCTTAACTATCATTAAATAGTTCCTAAAAGAATGTAAAATCTTGTATTACAGATTTGAAGTCTCTAAGGAAGAATAAATACATCCTCCTGAAAGATGAATCTGTAACTGTCTACTGCAGAATTCCTGTTGCTCTTCTCAAACCATCCAGTTGGTACAGTGATCTTTTACCCTAACTCAGCCAGTGAGCCTGTTTTATTGCTCAAATATATTTTATTTTGCTGTATTTTCAGCCTGCCCATTTTCTTTGTATGCTAACTTGCACGTTCACATTTTTTCATTTTCTTTGATAGTTTTCTGGAAAGCAAACTTCCCTATTTCACTATTTCTAATAGTAGTTGCAACTATATAAGACTCAGACTAGCAAAACAAAGTTAAATGAGCAGTTTTCTACTCAAAATGGGGTTATAGTTATAGTATCTAACTAACCATTAAGAATAAAGGTAAATTAATATTTTATATAGATATAATATTTTACAGCTACAAAAAAATAATTGAATCTGTGAGTGCTGATACTCTGATAGTCTGCTAAGTCTCACAAAATACCACTGTTTACCCTTAATGCATCACTAAAGTTACAGAATTAACAAACAATGAACTGGCAACAAAACACTTGAACTTTTCTTATTTTTGAGAGGTCTGTGAGAATAACTGAGCAATGTCACAGTTCTCATTTCTGATACTTCAGTAAGTTAGTCTTGTCAGTTTTATTCCTGAGCAGTTATTTTTCCTCTCCTGCAGAAAAAGCACTAGCTGTGGCATGGATCCCTGTGGATTCTGAAAGGCTTATGTCACTTTCAGGGCTTGAACTACTTTTTTGTCACAGCATCACAAAGAGTTATGCAGTGATGCCCTATGAAACTCCAGCTACCTATTCAAAGAGGCTTTTGGATTAAGTTTCTTTTTACTTTTGCTCAATATGTCTGAGTTTGATTTGTTTGATACTGATTTTGAATCCAAAAGTTGAGTTTGACCACAATAAAGCATTTATATTTTAAAGTAGAGATCATTATCTGATCTAATATCTTTTACGTCTTAAGATCTTTAGCCTGCCACCTTAGTAGTCCTATTCCCAGAATATAGTGAGCTTTTAATCTTTCACAGTGAACACAACAAGAAGTATTCTTAATACTACTTACTGCCAGAAGGCTTGGCAATAAGGTGTATTCAGGTGGCTTCACCTCACAGTCATGGCTATATCTGTTCCCTACCATTTATCCTGGAATCCATTCACCAGCTGTGAATAATTATTAATTATTCTGATGGTTCTCCCTCTGTCTTCTTTTTTACTCAAACTTCCCTGTGACTACATCATGGATGTCACTTTAAAAATAAAAACAAATTCTGAGAAACATGGATTTGATGGAGGGTGATGATTGAATTGATTTAGCTATATTTAGCTTTGATTTTACTCTGTATCCTGAATGTCATCATAGTGGCTTTCCCACCCTCTCTTCTCTGTTCTAATGAAGTTAGAAGTGCTATCGATAGGGCAATATATCCTGTGAAAAGGAAGGGAAAGGTGGGATTTGTTACAGTTCCTTGGGTCACTGACAGAAAAGGAAACTGGAAGAAATCATAGAATAGCTTAGGTTGCATGGGATCTTAAAGATCGTCAAGCTCCAATCCCTTGCCATAGGCAGGGTCCTAACCACTAAATCTGGCTGTCCAGAGCTCCACTCAACCTGGTAGTGAAATCCTTCCTGATTCTGTCATAGACAGGAAGCAGGAAAGGGCATATACACAGGGATCCTGGAATCATAGAATCATGGAATCATTAAGGTTGGAAAGATCACTAAAATCATGTAGTCCTACCATCAACTTGTCACTTTCATACCATTAACAATGTTACTCAGTGCGACATGTACACGTTTCTTGAAGACATTCAGGGATGTGACTCCACCACCTCCCTGGGAAGCTCATTCGAATAGCTCACCAAGATCTGAGCACAAGTACAGATTTAAATGCAACTGAGAATGGGAGATTCCAGAAGAGTGGAAGAAGAACCTTGAGCAGCCATGGCTTCAGAAATACAAAAGTGAATACCTGAGCACCAGACAATATGCAATGGCCTTGTCCCACAGACACTGCAGCCACTGCCACCTACCACATGTATGGTGTAGAAAGACACATCTGCAAAGCTGGTCTTGAAGCACTTTGTAGACAGAACTCTCTCAGAAGTGAAAATTACAATTTTACCCACTTCCAGAAGTTTGCCAAGTATTTCATGTAGCTAGTAAGGTTAAGAACCATCTTCAGAAATACAAACGTGCTACTGAATGTCAGTGGGATTATTTCTTGATATTAAATAGCAGTATAAAAATCATGGCTAGCTTTCTCACCAGCCATGCTCCCCAGGTATTCCTGTCCTGCCCACCACTTGCCATAACAGTTAATTTAGTTGCAATCGATTTTCTGTATTTCCTTACTTAGCCTGAGAAATAATTAGGTTTCATATGTCTTTCTACATCATTACCAGAATGGAGTCACAATGCAGTCCATAAATAAACCAGATAGCAGTTCAGTAGCATTGCAGTTTGACATTCCAGAAATAAAGAAAAAAGAACAAACAATTGAAACTGGTTATTGTATATATTTTTAAGTATAATTAATTACATTTGCAAATATATTAGCTGCAATTTGAGAAAATCAATTAGACAAATAACTAGAGAGGAGCTCACAAATGAAGGCTCAAACAGATGACCACCCATCTACTAGCTACCCCAGGTGTTTATGGGTTCTCTATGTACTTATTTAGGTTTATAAAAAAGGCATCTGTTCACAGAACTCCAGCACATGTACAAAATGTTTTACACAGAAATACATACAAACTCAACCCTCCTACCAGCAGGACTGCTTTTCGTTCCTCCTGTCACCACTGTCAGCCCAAGAAATAGCTCTTGAACCTACTAAAACATATGTATTTCAACATATGCACACTGAAATGCTTCTCTCGTCACTAGATCTTATAAATGTGGTCACATTCTCTGCTTGGTAAGAAGGTTTGTTTTTAATTTCTTTTCTAAAAATGGGTGGGGGCATAACTTTTGGAACTTTTTTCTTTCATTCTTCAAGGAAGAATTATCAGCTAGAAACACACAACTTTTTAAAAAACAGCTTCAGAATTTGGTCACTCAGTGTTCTTACCCTACTATAACGGACCCTACATAATGCTCAGAATTACTCTGTAATTAATCAGGGTGCATGCAGAACAGTGCATATTGTCCATGGTACATATATGGGATTACATTGCTTAGAGGAAACTGTGATGTGAAATTAGTATCTTTGTCTGGGTTTCATATGTCACTTAGCCACCTCTGGATGCAAAAAAAAATATCCTAACCCCTCCACCCTTCCATGCTGCTAAGTGGGTCAGAAGGCTCTTGGGATTTGACTTGTTTTTTTTTTTCCATTTTGGAATTATTCTTCTAGTGTAGAAAAATATGATAATCTTTTACATGACAGTGTACCATTTCTCCTGGATTAATACTGTTCTTTTAAGATCAGCTCTTTTACATTGCTAGTTGCAGTCTTTATGAAGGGACTTTTTTTTTCTTCTGTAATTTATTCCCTTGAGAGTAGTTTACAGCAACTAAACTAATTACAGAAGAATCTAAGTAAACATGGAAATGCTAATACATTTCCAATTGCCTGCACCTAATGATTTAGTTTTCAGTTTTATATCTATTTTTAGGCCGCATGAGTTTCCCATGTGACAGCAGTGCTTCATTCCCCTCCCATGTTTGTGCCATCTCACCTTTTGCAGCTCCTGCCTCAGTCAGGAGGGGAGAGGTTGCTTCCATCTGTGCTGAACCTTGGATAGTTTTGTCATAGCTTGACAAAGAGAATCTGAGAAAATTAAAAAGAGAAAATAATATCATTAGGAAAAATATTCACTTTCATGTAACTGTTCATTAAAACTTCATCATATTAAAAGCAAACATATCATCTTGCATTCAAAATCAGGTTTATTTTTAAAGTAAATGTAGACCTTTGTATGATTAATTGCATCTGTAATGCTGTCCTTCACTATGTTAATACTCCAGTGCACTAAATACTGAAGTTTAAAACATCTATAATTTTTTAAATGTTGCCTCTTAATTCATTTATATCTCAACTTCAAAGTTTCTGTGAATTTTTTTCTTTTTCTATGAGCCAACACCGAAACTGATTCTCATTTTGAAAATCTGAAAATAATGTCACACATAAATATTGGACACTTTTTTAGTTCACATGCAAATAGCTTATTAGGAATGGGGAAAACTTATAACAACTCTTGCGACAACTCTTCCAATCCTGTTATCATTCACACACTCAAGAGAAGTTTCACAGAAATAATATAGTGTAACCTGCTGTGACTCACCTCATCTTAGCTGTTTGGCTCCTGTACTTTTAGTGTTTAGTAGAACACTCCTGACATCTATTTTCTTTAATGAGCAGGAAGGTAACCTGCTGCTGTTTTAGCCATTGACTTCTCCAAAATCAGACAGGGTCCCTTGTTAATAAAAGACTGTTTTCCTAACATAACAGAAAAGTTTGAGGTTAACTGCAAGTCTGATTCTGCCACTTTCAAGAAGTGGGTAGAAGAACAACCCTGTCTGTTAGTTTTTAAGGTATAATAATTACATTAGTTTCTCAGTATTAATGAATGCAACTGCCTATATGGGGTCCTTCATGCTAAATAAGGCTACTTGGGCTGAAATTGTGCCACATTAAGAGGTTAATGTTCTTCTTTCTGCTGATCCCATTGCCCATTTCATCTCTACTGGAGGTTACAGACTTCTCCAAACTGTCAACTAATGGCATGTATAATTGCTTCTAACCCAGTTCTGTCTAAATGAATCCAACAGTTAAAACACTTCTAATAGTAGGGGTTATCTAACACAGCTCATTTTAGCAAAACTGGCTTATGGCAAAACTACTGTGCAGTTACACTGACAGATCTGAGAGGCTGGTGATTTCAGGGAAGAGCTGATGAACAGCTGAAGATGAGGTGTGGAACAGCAGGAAAACTTTAACACAGGTTAACTCAATCCAAAATGGCAATCTGATAGGAGCGTTATTATACTGTCACATCCATCTTTCAGATAGATGCACAATAGATATTTATGCATGATTTAACGAAGCACTGTTTAGTGAACTTCACGCTGCATCAATCAGTTTTCTCATGCATTATTTTTCTTTTATAGATCACAAAATACCATCAGTGAGAAAGCAAATAGAGTATTATTAGGGAAATCATACAGTCTAGCTGTAAGCTTTTATCTTGTCAAACACAGGGGAGGAATTAACTGCAGATAGACACAGCCCTTTATTTATTTGCAATGAGAAGCAAATCAATACTGATGAAGAAAAGAGAGACCGACTCATTAACACTAAGGTAGGTAAGAGCACTTTCTGAAATTAAGAAATATGTTTCTATTGTGCCAAGTAAGAGATTTTGTGAAGCATCTCTGAGTGCTGACACACTGCTCATGGAAGGGCTGTTTCACCCTGCAATGTGCCAAACTCACTCAGGAATAATGGTGGGAAATGCTTACAGAGAGCCCTGTCCTCCCTTCAGGCACATGCAGGCTTAATATGAGGGTGTCAAAGCTGTTGAACAGAGCTTGTAATTGGCTTTGTCTGTTCCAGAGAGTAACTCAAGGGAGCTTTTCAAGGCACTCTTAAATGGCTCAAGGCCCAAGTTAATGAGGAAGGTAAGGCATGGCCAGGATAGTTGGGTGAAGCAAAAATTATACCTGTATAGTAATGGAGAGCTTATAAATACCTTTTCATAATAATTTTCTCTATCACAAATGCACCCATCATAAGAATGTGCTGATGGTGAGTTACTATCAGTTCATCCCCTCCTTGACTAAAGAACCCTTTAACTGCTTCTGCAAGATAGTCATCATGTAACTCAAACTAAGACAGGATAATTACAGTGCAGAGAAATTCCAACAAAGTTTTGAACTTAGTCCATTTCTGTAATTGCACTGTTGCCCACCTATATTAATAGCTGTAAAAAAAAAGAAAAAAAAAAGGAAGAAAGAAAAAGGTATATTTAACAAATTTAGCACATAGCTGTCACAGTTACAGATTAAATAGAATTAAATAGATATGAAAAAGAGGAAGTGATGAAGGAATGCTGGAGTGATACATACCCAAAAAGTATGCATGGGGTATTTGTGCTGCGGTGCTGTTTGGCCTCCTTTGTGCATTCACCTCTTGCATCTACCCAAAGATTTTTACCAGTTTTCCAGCTTCACATTTCAGAGATGAATCTAAAGTCTATGTGATTTCAGAACCTGGCCCTTCACTCAGACAAACTTAGGGATTTCTGCATGTCTGTTCACATCTTCTAACTGCACTGTTTAAGACTGCTTAAAGATCCAGGCAGAATGCATTGAAGCAATATACAGTTAATAGCTGTTTCAAGGTTATTTTTACCATTTTGCAAGTTGGAAATTTAATTATTATCTTTATCTCCACACCTCACAAGAAAACCTACAGTTCCAGGGCCTGAATGACAAAATTTACCAAGATAGATGCAGGCAGCAGTGGCAATCCTGACACAAGGTCAGACACAATCACTTGTGATTGAAAGTCAGAGAGGGTTTCCAGGGAGGCAGCTGTAGGAATGGAGCTGCCAAGGGCTGCAGCTTTAATAAGCTGACCAAATGGTCTTGCCAGCACTGCTGAGCACCTTACACTTGAGGTTTTCTGTGCCTTCTGTCACAGCCGAGGTTTTCAACTCTTTCTAGGCACATGGGCTCTCCTTGCTTCATAATAAAAGCTTTCAGCAGCCAACAATTGAAGCAGGTTTTACTTGAAATTTCCTCCATCATGTGTACAAATCTCTAAGTGAAAGAGATCTGATCAATTTAAGTGGCATCACAGATCCACTCCGCTGCCTGCATCCCTCAGCTCAGCAGGAAATCCCAGCAAGCTGCTGGCTCTGCATGATATCCAATATATGTGTCTGCTACAACAGCAAAACCAAGCCCTGCAATACTAACTGAAAGGTGGAGGTTTTTTGGCTATAATGAGATCAGTCATTTGTTTGTTAGTTTTTTAAGTGTTGCACAATGCTTTCCACTTAACACTTGGCATTGAAGGTTCAAGATAGTCATGGAATCTGAACAAAAACTAGTATGTGTAGGTTCCCCATAAAATAGCCTTTGCTCATCACATTTGGACAGACACTTTCATTCTTTTTAATTTTTTTAAGATCCTAATTGAAAGCTCTGCAGAGAAGCTGTCAATTTAAATTTATGACAAAGGTAGCTGCTTCAGCAGGTTGGTTTTCCCATTGCCAGCTGAAAATGAGGCTGACAGCCATGTGCATGACAGAAAAATAGCTCACGCTGAAGAACTCTTAAAAATTGTATTTTTATAATTGATCTGAATTTTCTGAATCAGGAAGACAAAGGTGCTGTGCTGTTTTTCAGAGCATTTACAGACTGTGTTTCAGAAAATGACTTTCTCAGGTAAATTTCTCATAAGGATAACATTTAAATGTAAGTCTCACTGAGATTTAAGGCATATTGAATGTAGATTTAAATGCTGTATTAACAAGGTTGTTTTTCTGAAAAAATTTCAGAATACAAAATACAGAGAATATTTATTTAAACAGGGGTTCCCACCTCTGAGCTATACAAACATTGCCAGTAATAATAAAGTGCAGCTCTGCAGACATTTTTGAATCACAAAGTTCCAAAATTTCCTGCTAGCTGAAATTTGCTCATGTCCTTTTGTCTCCCATCATTTTTTGCTGTATTTTGATTCATTTTCATAGGAACTGGTAGATCAACATATTTTACCAACTACTGGAGCTACTGGAGTTACATCTTTGATTTTAATTAGTCTTGAGTCAGATCCTGACAAAATAAATAAATAAACAGGCTATGTCCACAAATGAATTGAGAAACTCTTTATCTGGAAAGTGGTATGTAACAGTGATTTGAATGCATATTCATCTATCTTATTATATAATGGCTTTGAATAGAAAAAGCTGTTTTCCTTATACCAACATCTCTGAATATTCAGATAATTTTCTTTTCTTTCCTCTGCATTTCTTTTCAACTTTCTGACTAAAAAACACTTCTACTTTCAAACCCTTTATTTTCACATGTTTCCGCATTCCATTAACACATATGTTTTCTCCAATGCCTTTCATCAAATTCCATTTCAATCAGAACTTGCATTTAAAATGAAAAAAAGAAAGTATATAGTGAAAATGGTACAACAGATGGGGGAATAAAATAAACCCCAACAGAATGCAAATTCTGTCAGCTATTGCTTAAATATAATAAAATCTTTACCATCACAGAAAAGGCTTTTCTTTTCGCAATGGTTTTCTGCCTTTTCATTTTTTGAAGTAATTCCTAATGTTGATGCCTTAACTCTAGCTGCTTGGCTATGAAAAAAATTGGGAGCCCTAGAATCGGTGGTGGAGGAAACCATTTGTGGTGTGCATTGATCATACTTTCTAAGAGCAGGTGTTACCAACAGATTACTTTTGACATAATTTTCTTGTGTAATTCTTTTTTTTTTAAATATATTCTAATTCCATTAGTAGTATTTGCTCTATTTAGCCTTACACATCTGACACAGTAACTTGAATTACGTAGCAAGTCAAATTTGGCTTCTCAAACAAGTGGAGAATGAGAGACTTTCAGAGTCTGAGAGCTAATTCACACATCCATCATCAGCTATGATCATACAGGCTGTCAAATGCCAGAAAGACAAAACACTACTTCTAGTCATTAGAAGGAGAGGAAGGCTGTGCAGAATCAGCATGTTTCAGAAGACACAAGAAAGTGAAAACATGTTTGTTGACCTGAGGATTCAAGCAAAGCCACCAGTATGCGCTAGGAGAAGGAGGTGCCATAAATGGTCAAGAATTTTAACTGTAGACTATTTTACATCTGGGTAGTTACATACATATGTGAACAAAGTAGCCCGTCATAGATGGTGAATTTGGAAAAGTGGACTTTCAATAAATTTGCAGGCTCTAGCTCTGTATTTCTCATATGAAGGCAGATAAAGATAGCCACCTTCCAAGGTGAGTACTGTATTGCTCTGGTTCAAGGCATCCCTCCTGCAGGACCTCAGTCATCCAGGGACATGCAGTCTGTTGCAACTATGTCAGGGAAGGTGTATTTCAAGGCTGCTGGATCCCACTGCTAGAAAACTACTTTTAAATCCTAATGAATTGTTGAATGTCATACAGTACAAAAATCATGCTAAATGTATTCCATGGATAATATTAACAAATGTGACTGTTTCAGACATAGCACAGCAGATGTCATACTGCATACCTCTTCTAGTTGATCATAGGAAAAAAAAAATGATAGCAACATCGTTATGCCTGGTACCAGGAGAACTGATCTGATGCATCAGTGAGGACTGAGATGATCTTGGCCTTGGGGGCCAGAAAAGTGGCTCATGTGGGAGCTTTCTCAGAATAGAAATAATTGGCACTTTTTTCTAAGAGTAAAAAAACTAGTTGCATTGATCAGAATGGGGAAAAATTCCATGTACACGATCAAGTCAGAGACAGAAATTTTGATCAAAAAAGTAGAGAAATTCTGAACCTAGCACTACTAATTCTAAACATATTTTTGTTTGTTATAGACAGGAGAAATGTGAAATGTTCTCCAGGAGAACATTAGCCTGTAAGATCTGAAAGCACTAGTATTGAGCATATATGGAAATGTTTAAGTAAATACATGAGCTTGCAGGTATTGTCAGTATTTTATAGCAGAGTAAGTTGAGAAGGAAATCTACAGATTTCCAGTCCTATGCCAGTAGAATTACTAAGTTACACTTCCTCCCTGAAGAGCCCAAAGGAATCAATCTATTTATCAGAGTAAAAAAACATTTGAAATTTTATGATTATTTCCTTAATATTGATTTTTTTTTTTCCTTAATATTGATTTTTCTAAATATTCCCACTTTCTATCACATTCGGTAAATATTACTAGTTCATTTACAGTCTACAACCAGAGTAGCTTATGCCTTCATCCATTTATAGTCACAGAAGCATTGACAAAATCAGATATTTATGAAGCTCAGGTTCTAATTATTGGAGACGGGCTAGCTGAATGAGTTCTTTTATCTGCAGGATATTGCAACCAGACAAATCTAATCCGTTAAGCTTAAAAATTCAAGCTAGAGGTTCTGAGCACAAGCAAGCCAACTTCTCCCAGGGGATGAAAAAAAAAAAAAAAAAAAAAAAGAAGAAGAAAAAGAGAGTGAAAGAGAATAAAAAATAGCCTGCAAGTCTTCAGATGATAGTTGGCTGGCTGAGACTGACTCACTGAGCTGATACTTGTTTCTTTTTGCTATGTTGTGGAATCACTCATCCTCATCAATTATCGACACCTTCCCTTGAATATACACACAAAGGCATGTTGTTCCTGAAAAGTAAGGGCCGCAGTGGCTTCATTCATTTTCTTAGGCATATCTCCCTCCCAGTCACAGAATTCTGACAACAGCTCCCAGCTATTGCTAATCTCCTCCCTAAAGGGTGGTTCCAGGGAGGGAAGTCTGTGCCCTACTAGGCTAGACATTTGGGTGCCTTCTGATAAGAAACTGCTGCTGTGAGCAATCCTCCAGTTAATTCTAACAGCTCCATTATGGCTTATATGTTTGTCACATAATAAATATTATTGTTATCCGGAAAGCAGCTGTGTTAACTATATCAAACCAGAACCTTTATTTAATCATGATTTTAATCATTATTAACTAATAAGCAAATTGAATATTTACACAGAACATTAAAAAATTTGGAGTACCCATAACTCAGTGGAATTTGCACTTGCTTAGAAACCATTATCACACATGGATTGTACAGGTGACAGGAAAAATTCTGCTAAGTAGCTTGATTGTGTAAAGAGCCTGATAAGCGCTCTTTCAGAGGCGTATCTTTCTTTGATTTATGGAACAATTATTGTTGCTACTGGAGCAAGTTTTACCTGCTGCTTCATTACTGCACAGTATTAATTGGAATTTTATAACACATTTTGATAAATTCTTTGTTCATACATATACTTAAAATATGTTGATTCAATATAAAGAAATTTTCTTCTCACACTGTCATTTACTTCAGACACAGTACTTTTCAGAAATACAAAATCTTGTTTATTTTACACATTTTTTTACCTCTGTGGGATCCAAAGGCACTGGATCTTGCAGGACACATCCTTTAAAGTAATTTCCATAATGGCTTTGGGATAAGCATTATTTTATTTCTTCTGAAAATCACCAAAGACTTTAAATGTCTGACATAAATTGCTCCTGCTGTTTAAGATGTTGGCAAAATGCATAACAGCCATTACATGGTTGCTAAGGCAGGAAAATCTAAACCCTGCCTTATGAAGGACTTGACATGGAAAAATGTTGGAGGTTAAATGGGAATGGGAAGCTACATCAGAAAGTAGGAAGTTGCAAGATTTAGAGGGGGTAAAGGTAATAGATGGATTCAGCTAGTGTAAATGCCTACATGGAGGAAAAAAACTGCTTGCTCTGAAACAAACACAACTCAACACTCAGTTACTAAATTTTAGGGGGAAACACACTGTTTAGGTAGCTTAGGTAGCTTACCCCATAAACTACAGTCTTCCTGAACTTTTCTGGTATGTTCTCTGAGGAAAAAAAACAAAAAACAAAAAACAGACACACATGGTCACTGCATTTTCAAGGGAATCTTCTAACACTAAGGAACAATCCTTAGATATTTCACTTACACAAGAAACACTATTAGTATGTATGGTAACTGTTGAGTCATGGCCTGAACCACTGATTGAACACCCGGGGAAAAGATCTGATCAGCCCTGGGAGCACAGGTGTGGAGCTTGGCTGCACCTCTCTTAGATAACTTTCAAGGGGTGACTGCTGCTGAGGAAGGGTCTCTGGTTGGAGATCCTTCTCTTGGAGTTCTTCCTGTGAGCCTAGATATTTGGAGACAGGTGAGCACTTTTTCTTTTTGATACCTTTCTATTGTGTTAGTCCCTTTGTTGTTACACCTTCTGTATCACCATTCCACCATGCTGATCTTTCTGTTGATTACAGTGTCACTAACACAGAGAGAAGTCAAAATAAAACATTCAAATAGATACAGCACCTAACCACAGTTTGGTCCACTTAAGTGATTTTCTTACCAGCCAGTGACCTTACATTAATAGACCCTATAAAAAAGTGCACTTTTTTAAAGAGCTTTAATCTGTGGGTATTAGCAGTGTCTGAAAAACATATCACTGAGAAATGGCCCAGAGTAACAATGCCTTTTTGAAATGAAAAACAAATCAAGTCTTTCTCAAGAAGCAAGATCACTTTTTCAACAGAAATATTTTTTCTTATTCATATCCATCCTGATGTTCATGATGGAAAACCTATGATCTGATTATGTAAACCACGTACTTCAAAAATTTACTCAACACAGTAAAAAAAGTTTAAACTCTTAACTACGGCAAAGGTTTTAAACCTATAATTTCCAATGCTTCTTTTCCTTCTTTGTTTTGACAGTCAAGATAATGAGTGAAATCAATTTCAATTTTAAGATGTGGACTTCTGAATTTTTTTTCTTCTTTCTTTTTTTTCTTTTTTGCTGTGAAACCTAGTGCTCCTTTCTTATCATATTTGTATCACAATCAACACAACTTAATAATAAAATTCTTGGATACATTTGAAATATATATAAATTACAGTAGTGGCATATTTAAATCCTGGAACTACTGAATATTATATGTTATTATCTTTGATGCTTTATCAGAACACAGGCTTTAGAGTAAATTGAACTTATTATCAAATAATTATCAACTAAAGAAATTCCTCTATCTAGCAATGGTAACCCATAGTACCCAATTGTAAGGAAAGACAGCTACCTTTTCTATGCATCAGTGAGACAGTTTGTTTGTAACATTCAGCACTAAAAAAATCTTTAAAAATCTATTTGCATCCTACAAAGCTGTTTTCTATTCCCATGTGCTTTTTACCAGTTTTCAGAGGTCATATTGGAGAAATTTTGGGCAATTGGTTATGATTCTTTTTCTTGACCAGCTGTTTGGATATCTTTCATTTAGATTACTCTTTTTAAAAAAAAAAAAAAAAAGCCAGATTTCTTCATGTAGAAACTCTCTCCACTTTCACCCACTTAATGCTGCAATACCGCTCAGTCTCAAAGCAGCCTGCAGCCCACTACACAATTCACCCTCACAAGGCTTTATTCCAGCTGTCCTCTCTCACCAGATACCTGCAGACCTGATACATATTTTTGAGGGTACAAGCCCATCTCATCTGACATCCTGCTGATAGGTCCCTTTTGTCTGAGTATTAGTAAATGTCTTTACAGATAAGTAAATATTGGTATCAGCTTTAAATGGAGACTTAGATAAATGTAATTCCAAAATTTGCCTGTGAGTATAAATAGCCAGGAAGTAATAGTGCCTTACATCCATGTTTCTAGACAGAGCTGACTGGTATTCTTATCTCTAGCAGACAAAATCAGAATGCCCTTATGTCCAAAAAGGTCTTTATTTTCCCTCCAATTTAGACCAAAAGTCTCTTTTTATAGCTTTATGCTCCAGATGCCAACCTAGAAATGGAAATCCCAATTCACATCTCAGCTCCAGTGAGACTTCAGGTGAATAACTTTTTGTCTCAGGATCTTAAATTCCCCTTCTGTATAAAGCAGGTAAAAATTCTTCTTAGGAGCAGATATTTAATAAAATGATGGGATTTGTTAGAAACGTTTACATAAACAACTTTCATGTTGTGATAATAATAAAGGAAATCAATTTATTTTATTTCACTATTGATAATTTTGCTGACTCTCGTTTAATGGATTTATTTATCATCACAGTGTGGTTTCTTTTCAGCACTTCACTATACAGTATGCACTATGAATTTAGTTTATGCATTTTCACAGGGTTTAAAATAAAAATATAAAACTAAATTTAAGAGCTGATATTGAAGTATTACATTAAGGCCACTTCCTGAGCAAAGTGTTCAAAATTGTCTTTTGTTTTTGTTCTTTTGCTCATTTAGTTAGTTTCATTCCTGTTTGTATATTTAAATTTCTTACAAAATATTTCATAATATTTGATACCTAATGGAAAAATAATATGGCCATGAAAAAGCACTATAGCCATTAGATTAATATTGCCAAAATACAAGTGGAAATACATTATGGATGTCCTGGGATTGCTACTATTAAATATTTCCTAATTTGTGAGAGAATGACTCTTGATATACATTTAACTGAATTCATTTAAATAATATGTATAGTCTTGCACGTAAAGATATGTTTTTCTCAGTTATTTTAATATGAGTGATATGAGTGATACCAACTGTAATCATGTCTACAGGGAAAATATATTACTAAAGTTATTATTTAATAATGATTCAGACTCTAATTAGATTTTTGGTGCTTCAAGTCAGCTCAAGCATATCAGTTTTCCAGTGTTTACTTACATTTTAATATAGAAAAAATCAGTTGAAAAAATATTGAAAATATACAGTGATAGTCTCCTTATTTCTCATCATTTCTACTCACCAATTTTCTCTTTAATTTGCACTGAAAGTTTGTCACTTTGTGACAGTGTTTTCAAAATCCTATATTTAGTTTAGAGCATGCAACTCTAAATTTCAAAATCTGTCTAAACATCTTTTAATTTCAGAGAACCATTTGTCTTCTCCATTTCTAGGTCCCCAGTGTGCTTTAAATCATTTTAGCATAGCTACCTTTAAAATATTTCTATTTTCCCTTAGTTGTCTTCTCTTCACCTTAAGTTTTGGAATTCATTAGACCTGAGAGCCACATGCACTCTTAGCATTAAATGCATATTTGATTATCCTGCTGCTATGCCTCATTGAAAATAGCTCCAGTTTGTAAAGTGGAACAGAAGGAAATCAATAAACATCTATCTGTGCTGTTAGTAGAATACCTCATGTACTATGCACATAGCCTGTGCATAAAGCAGCACTGTAAAAGAAGAGAAAAGCCTTTCAATTACCTCAACAGACATTAATCACTTTGCTTTTTTTAATCATTTTCACTTTATGAGTCCAGCCAATACCATGCTAAGCACGTAGCCAGGGAACAGAAAGATGGATGCATATTATAAATATTAACTAAAACACTTTTAGGCTGTAAGCTCACTTTGTTTACTTCTTTTACCAGAAGCTCAATTCTCCAATTTGAAAAGTGTGTAAATGATGTGCCATCATGGTTCTCCTTCAAACCAGAGCTGTTCTCTCATCTCGTGATATTTCTTCCCAATTTTCTCCCTGTAAAACACTAAGATGAATCTTACCTGGAATGATTTTGCTATGTGCAAAATGCAGAGTAACAGTATTTCAGATTACTTTTGAAAGTCCTCTGAAACATGTAATGAATCTTGACGTTTTAGTGAAAACTTCAGCAGCATATAAAATTATTTGGTGAAATCAGGATAACAGTAGTAAACAGATGTTGTGTGTCTTAGCTGACCTTTTGGATGAATAAATTACAAACAAAGTAACCATTCTTCCCAGACTTGTAGCATGACTCTGCTGTTAGTGCATGCCCCTGAGTATTCAATATTTTTCACAGACGAAATGAGACTGCAAAGAAATCATCTCCTTTGGGAGGACATTCTCAGGACAGAAGGAGGAAGACCCTGTGTATACTTAAATTAGGAAGGAAACTGGGAGGAAGGATCATTATTTCTACTCTAAAAAGCTTCCAAATCTTAGGTAGGAGAGATGTATAATGTGGCTAAACTGGAAATCCTCTGATATTCAAACAGGAAGTTTTGCATTGTTATTTCTGCTAAAATTTCTCCAAAAAATGTTAGAATCAAACTGCTTTTTGGGAAAGTTCTGCAACCAATAGATATAATGGGCTTCATCACAAAGAGCATATATATGTTATCTCTCCTTCAATTTGTTTCCTTTTTGCTTTGCATTTTTCTGTTCACTTGTATTTTTCTGCATTTTGATTTCTCATATTGCAGCTTGTATCTGAACCTTTCAAACACCTTTCATAAGATTTCAAGAGAGTGACTTTCAAATTTTCTTTCTCTAAATGGCTAAAACTCTCAATTTCCATTCTCAAATCACATACATTTGAGGACCTTTTTATTTTCAAAATATAGAACCCATTCTTCCTAACAATGTGTGATAATAGCAAAAATCAAGCAAAATTGTGTGTTTACTTATGCCTATTTAGAATCGTGATGATTATATATTTTGTATTCATTGCTCGCTACTAGTTTAGGAGAATCCAAAATAATTTTCCTCAATCATGCAATTACAGAATTTGCTACATCTGTATTTTTAAACTTTAAAGAAGTATGTCAAGTCTCATGTTTCAAACATTTTTTTTTTTCCTTCTTCCATGAGCCTCTGATGCACAGGAAGTCTGAAAGTATGAACTCCAGAAATTCATACAATGAAAAAGAAAGGATAGCTTTGCAATAAAAGAATACAAGGGACTTATTGCCTGCCTCAGCAAAGTAGACTTATTTGTACAAGACTTTTTTTTTCTCTTTTGCCTTCCTACAGAGGCATTCCTTTAATTTAGCACCCTACATATTTCCTTTTGCAGGTTTGCTGTGTGTACACTGCTTCATAGATATGCATGGCATCTGATATACATCAGCCAATGATGTGAAATGTTGCAAGCAAGTCATGCACTCTAGGTTCTCATACATTTGAAGAATACAAAATGATAACACTTTTGGAAATATACTCTTGCATCTCACTGCTTACACATGAAATCTCAGAGGGCTGTAGCATTTGTTGAGCAGGGAGGAATAGCCCTGTGTGAGAAACTTGTTCCACAATTTCTCAGTAATTTTAAGTACATCTTCATGTGCACATTTCAAGTATAAAGGAGATTTTTAGAAGCTCATTACAGTTTTCAGCAGAAAACATGCCTCAAACAAATAAGATTTAAGATCCAGAGTATGCTGTAGTTAGAAGGTGACTTCTCACGCCTGTCCTGGAATCCATACAACAGGAGCTTTTCTAGATGTTTTCTAAGAATACAATAATGTAACACTGGGTAGAATTCAGCACTCTGCCAAATTGATTATCAGAATATTTAAAATTTTGCATGAAGTGTTTCCTCCCCCCCAGGTAAGACAAGTAAATAGAACTGAGATGGACAATCTAAGCACACTGAAAAGAAAAAAAATTGGGGGGGGGGGGGGGAAATGGGGAGGGGGAGAGGGAGAGGGAGAGGAAGAGAGAGGGAGAGGGTAGAGATTTTTCTGTGAATCAAATATTTAGGTTAACTCACGATGGAGGAAATCTGTGAAATTCCTCAAAGCAAGATGGCTTTCCTGAAGTAGTGCCCTATGACCGCAGCTTCTATGTACAAAACAATGGAAGAACAGAAGATCTGGTCTAAACACAGAATCTATTTGATAACTACATTTGCAAGCTCACTTATACTTTGTAAGAATATATATTTGAGCATACTGGAGACATTTTTCGAATAACTGCATGGCATAGATCTCATAACTTTTGATAAGTCAAATGACTTATGAACTGGAACTTTTTACTCTTTACCCTGCAAACCCACAGGAATAAAATGCACTGTTTGTTTTATTAGGAAATATTATTAAAACAATCAATCTAGGATATAAATCAAAAACAAGCTTTGTTCTTGTACTGTGTGACATCTGTACATCATTAAATTAACTTCTAAATCATAAAAATACACTTAGATCTGGTCTCCAGAGCAAAGCATTATAAAGGAAGACTCAAGGTAGTTATTAATTAAATAAAACTTGTACATAAGGAGAAATGAATGTTAACCAACTTTGTTGTGACACTGACCACTTTCTCTAGGGTGTTTGCTCGGAAGAATCACAGAGGAGCGTAGAAATGTATGTCAATTAAAAGTCAGTTGCAAAGTGCAAGTGAATTAATTAAAAACTACTTTTTGAAGGAATGGCTACTTGGCCCCACTATGTTTTACTACTAGTACTTTTTTTGTTTGTTTTTTTTAAGAACTAGCGTATTTAGAGATTGTGTAGTATGAATAAACATGAAATTAGGAAGACCAAAAAAAAAATCCGTAATAGAAATTTTTCACTAAGAAGGATATGAAAGACAAGGAGCTTCTCAGATGCTGCATAATCCTTAAATTATATAGACAAGGTAAAATAGGACTAGATGCAACTAAAGGCAGAAAGATGGTTATTAAGTCTCCTTCAGTCTTAATCACTGGCAAAGAGTAATTTGTTTCTCTCAGTTTAGGAATCCCACAGCCATCAGCAAGAGCAAGAAATATTCTCCTACAGATTGTATCTGCAGACATTCAACAAGTTTGAAGCCATTTACTTGTGAGAGTAGAGCACAGGGTTGAGAAGTCTGCTGTGGCCAGGGAGTGTGATTATGAAAGACAGCAGTGTGTTATAAGCTATGGCAGAATCTGGCACAGGGGCTTGTGTTTCTTGTGAATGTCCCAGTGACACTAACGCCAATGAGAGGATACTGTACTGTAGAGGAATATTCATGGAAACACAGCTAGGCATATTTGGATGGAGAAAACCAGCTTCCTACTGAAGGAAAGCCAAATGAACATCACCTTCAGTACAACTTATCCAGGTGATCCTACACAGAATCATAAGGGTTGGAAGAGATCTCCGCAGACAGGAATGAATGAAGAAGTTCCTAAGGCTCTTTTCCTCTTGAACACAAGGGCAAAGAGTGATTAAATAAAGATTTAGCAGGGCTTCACTGATATATGAGTCACCAAAAGAAATAATCTTCGCTAGATGATGTATGATTGGGATATAACACTCCTTATGCTCCAGACACCCGGTAAAGTCATGCAATTATGCACTCATGCAGTTTCAAAGCCTCACTCTAAGCCTTATGCTGCTACAATAGAGCAGACTTGAGCCTATTGATTAGACATCTATTTATGGTATAAAGGTACTTTACTGTATAAAGACTTTTTTTTTAAAGAATCTTATTTCTCTGTGGAAAAAAAAAGAAATATATATTTTAACTTAAATGAAATGATCAATTTGAGAAAAGTTAAGTAATATGTTTAATAAAATCATAAAATGCAATTTTAAGCTGCAGTGAGCTGAATAAAATATGAAACAAAAGCTTGCATTTTTTATTAGAGTTCATTAATCTTTTTAATGACTTATTGAGTATCTTTGAGTCACTGAGCATGATAAAAATTGATCCCAGGGGCTACACTGTTATATGCTTTAGCAACTTCTTTTTACAGCTGTGTTCAACTGACTATTTCTCCAGTCCATTCTCAACGTTGCAGGCAACAGTACAGTATGTGTGATTTATGGATGGGAACTACTTTGAAAGCTTTAACACTGTTCTGAATACAAATACTTGATTTTTTTCTCTCTTGCATACATGGCTACTCAACAACAGAATAACTTATCTATGAAGACAGTCTATCAGCTTTGCTTTACCTATTTAGCTGTCCCAAGCTTACTGCAACTCTGTTTTAGATGTAGAATATTCAAATAAATTTTAAACACATGGCAATAGGAGTCCGGTCCCAAGTTACAAAGTTTAAATACACGCAATATTTCACTCAGGATATCCAGCTATGCAGAAGAATCCTTCAATTAACTCCTTTAAAAACAACAGCTAGATTCAAAGTGCTGCCTGGGCTTGATTGTGGCTTTGTGCCTTCCCAAAGAACTCTGCTGGTTGCTACTGAAACTGCCTTCCAGACTTCAAAATAGACCCCTGTGTGTACATTAAGCTCAAATCGAAAGGATGCTGTCTGGGATAAATTAATACTCTTCTGTGATAAAGCTTTATGATGTCCTAACCCATACTAGCTTAAAGAGTCAGCCACACAGTGCCAAAGAAAGTACCCCATAGATCCATAAAAATCATGCTGAAAAAAATACAGTCCAGTATTTTGTGTGGTTTGTGCAGGCAGTGGAAAAGTATTTGATGTGCTGAAATATATATAAAAAAAGGGTCACATTAGAGTCCACATTCCCCTGTTTTATTGACAAATAAAACACAGTGCAACACAATAAACTCAAGCTTGAAAGAAGCAATTCCTACAATATAAACAGAAATCCTGGAGGGAGGAGCAAATAATGTAATCAGTGTGCCAAATTAATGTAAACTACTCTAACTGGTGACTGTCAAATAAACCTGCTTATAAATGAAGACTGAGATAGGACTGCTGGCTTTGAAGCTTTTGTTATTCTACCTGTCATATGCACATTTTTTACCTTTTGAATAAAGTTTACAAGCCAATACCCATGCATTTACAATTCCATGTTTAAATGAAAGTTAGAAACATTTAGGGACAACCTGAAAACAATGAATTCAAATGGGAGTTCATAATACACATTAAAACCAATTATATCAAGCATTATTTCTAACTAAAACAGAAGCAACAGAAGCCAGCATCATTAAATGCTACTATCAATTCACAAATTCAGTATATGAAGAAAGGAGAACTGGGAAGACACAGATAATCCTCCTTCTCTCCCCTTCTCCCCCCCAACAAAAAAGGATGGAATTCAGACAATATATTGCTACAGAAAGCACGATTAACTTTATCATAATGCATTTAACCCCAGTAAAGTTTAGAGAAAATAGCACTATGATTTTATATTTGAAAAAAGGTTGTATTTGTTATAAATGAAAGCTATTTAAATTTGAATCCTTTATTAAGCATGGCATAGCTTTGTCATACCAACTAAACTTTTTTTCATGCAAAGCTTTTAGATTTCTGTATATTCTCTAAGCTGATTCCCAGTTCCTTAATTGGGCAAAGTCTTCTTGGATTCACAGTCTTTCCTGTGGTACCACCAAAAATGAAACTGAAAATAGGCTCCATCTACTTTCTATCTCAAGGCTATTTATCATTCATAATCTCATTTATCTTGTTTCAAAGGCACCCAAGAATTAACTAACTAAAGATTGCAAATAATCAAAACATCTAGGTATATTTCATAGGAAATTTTCTTTCTTTCTTTTTTTTTTTTTTTTCTCTCTCAATTTCAGAGATAGTACCTTGCTACTGCCGTTTGTTTGGTTTTTGTTTCTTTTCTTTCTATTGTTACTTTTGCTTATAAAAATCCAGAAGTTTGACAAAACGTTTGAGTCAGTGATATACCTGCAGTCCATGGAAAGTATGCTATGACAATTGATTTGTAGGTGACCCAGCCAGCAGAAACAAATACACTCATTTATTTTAGAATATAGAAATAATCAAATGTTTTCAGAATAGCCTAAGTAGATATGATGAAAACAATCAAAAGCTGCACACTTGTTTCAAATGTTTAGGAAGAAAGACTCACTATTTGCTAAAGCATTGGATAACGTGCTCTTGAAATTAAACTTTTTACTCTTGGGCTGGAATCCTGATGTTACTCCCATTTAGAGGGCAGCACATTTAATCATGTATTTATGTGACATATACATATAGAAGACTTTTATACATATATATAACTATATACCATATATATATATATATATGGCTCATAAGGCAGATGAAATCTTCCATGTATGCCACAGCATGTAGAGGAGACGCTGTTTTGGAATAAAAGCATTTTCCAACTGCTAAGTAGTTGTAGGCTTCTGTGTATGGCAAGCCTTTCCTCAGTATGTAGTTACTAGTAGGAATGAGTACAGTACTTTAGTAGATTAGCTCATTTTTTTACATTATCACACCTGATGAATGCTATAAAAATCCTCTATTCAAATTACTGCTTTAGTCTTTGATATTTCAGGAGGCATGATTAATCTCTTCAGAGAATATGAAAACGGCTGCAGTTCTTCTCCCTTTGTTTCTTGCTTACACAAGCCAGGCTGTCACTATGGCTTAACAGCATTGTCATTCAGGGGACTGTATACTTTGTTTTTCAGTTCTTTCTCCAGCGGAAGATGGAAAGTATAATGAAAGCTTACTTTATGCTAAAAGTAGATAACGTTTTAGTCTCTTTTTGGCCTTCCACTTTAATTTCTGGATTATCTTTCATTATGAATCGTACATGGTTTCACCCATGTTTCTGCAATGCAACAGATCTTGTCATCTTACGCAAGAGTCCCCAATTACTAACTTCCTTTGAGTAACAAGTTAAATGATACCACTAAGCATTCTTTTTATATCCAAAAAGAGCTTGTATCCTGGGATTTTATTTTCCTTATAGTCTAAGGAAAAGCATTGCAGCTTATCACAGTTATACATATACATATATATATATATGTGTGTATATATATATATATATATATACATATATACAGTTTTGCTTTTCCCTTTTGAAAATGGAAACTTTCTGAGATCTATTAAGTATCGGATTTGTTTGATCTCCCTGGCATCCTATATAATGCATGTTGTTTTTTTTTATAGTGTTTTGTTGTTTTTTTTTTTAACCTTCACTGTTATTTATTGCCAGTATAGAGGGATACTTTTTAAATACTAACTGCATTAAGAACAATGATTATGAAAACTTCCCCAATCTGAATGCTATTCTCCAACTGTTTTCAACCACCAGAATAATCATTGTGGAAAAAAGCACATGTTAGCCAGTTACAGGTTTCTGGGGAAACTGCCTGAGAAAAAACATCTGCAATAAAATGAACTCAGTAGGACTTTTCAGGCAAATAGGTAGGAGAAACTTAGCAATCTCCTCTGCC
>JAPSGF010000002.1:26743135-26762338 GCA_035772895.1 Perdix hodgsoniae
AAAAAAAAAAAAAAAAATCCAAATTAATTCCTAGTTAGGAATTAGTCAGGAACCTGTTCATCACATAAATTCAGCCATTTGTGTGCTGTTGGATAAGTAGGCACCCACATCCTTGAGTGGAGTACTTCCACAGAATTCAGTGTTTTTGCACTGATTCTCAAAATATTTAACTTGAATAATGAGGCCATTAATAATAATAGACTGAATGAGGGGTATTATACTACTGTCTATCAGACAAAAATATTAATCATTCTCTACAAGAATTAGAGTCAAGGAGGATATTTCACATACCTAGATCTTGCCAGGTAAGCATTTTTTGTTGCTACAAAGAGCTAAAAACTTTTCCCACATGGTATAGGTGCTCTAACTGTCCATACTTTCAATATCTGGAAGCTGAGCCTGCTTTTATCTACATTATATTTTCACATGTATCAATTAATTAAAGTCAAGGGATTTACTCATTTTAATAAACAAAATAGAGAACAGATTATCAATTTGTGTTCTAGAAAGTAGCTCTGGATAATAAATATGAATTCTTTGTTATTTTCTTCACATCTTTAACATGTAGATAAAAATGTTAGTGTTCACAGTAAAAATATGAGGATTGTTTTCACATTATTGTACCTTTGTAAAGAAAGTAGGTTAAATCTTGCAAGCTGCCTCATCTTGTTTATCTCTTCTGTATAAATTTTGCTCTACTGATGAAGTAAATAGAGTATGAATACTCAGAGCTATTATTCTATCAGGATTATCACAGAGGTACATGATAAAGAGAACAACCATGTTTCAGAATTCTCTGTAGCTACATGCAGAAAATACATTTCTACCTATTGCCTCCTTTTTGTTCAAATAAATTTTTTACTGGAATATATCACTGATGTCTTTTCACATCAGGATGACAGCTAAAATCCACTTGGAATGTATGTGTTTTCCCTAAGTTTACTGTGTTCACTTTTTCATGAGTTCTAAGAAAAAAAAATAAAATGAAGGACCTGGGAAAAATCTACACAGCAGTTATGCAATAATATCTGCATTAACCCAGCTGCTAAAAGAAAGTCTCTGCGGGACCTTCCATCTTTTGGAATATTTGGTAAAACCAATCAGCTAAGAATATAGTTATACTTTGCTATTAAGTCATTGTCCAGGAAATCAGGTCTAGAAACACTACTGCATCTCATCAGGGAGGGTCATGAGGTTGACTCACCAGTTTGATAAAATAGGTTTGATGCTATGGCATTGAAAAGAAGGGCATAAAAGTTTATCAGCTGTTTTGACCAGTCTGAGATTCTCTCTCTCTTCACTTAACAAAAGAATCCTAAGTGTTTAATGCTTGAAACATTAAAGAACTAGTTCTTACGTCCCTCATTCACTGTTTTAACAAAAAGACATGATATTCTCTTAAAATTATTGACATTCCAGGTAAACTGTAAAAAGAAAAAAAAAAAAATTCAAAGAGAGATTTTTGAGTAGGTTGACATGTACATGAATTGTATGTGAATCCTGCAGAATCACTCTAAAATAACTAATGCTACAACCATGCTGCAATATAAA
This sequence comes from Perdix hodgsoniae, assembly GCA_035772895.1. Taxonomy (NCBI): domain Eukaryota; kingdom Metazoa; phylum Chordata; class Aves; order Galliformes; family Phasianidae; genus Perdix; species Perdix hodgsoniae. Next base: position 26,744,687 of record JAPSGF010000002.1, read on the forward strand.
TGACAGTTAAACTCAGGGACTTGCTAATTCTGTGCTGAGGACCATGTGCTTCAGCAGTGGTGTGAATGAAGCTGCAGATGAGTCCGCATTTGGGGAAAACACCAGAAGTTCTCTGTAATATTCAGTAATAGGCCTCTGCCTTTGTCTTGTTCCTCAGTGCCTGCAAATCAGAATCAGTATGAACTGCACCATAACCTCTACCGGCCATAGAATTTATTGGTTGCTTCTGTTGACTTCTAGCTATGTGGGACGCCACACTGTCACACACCACAACATTCTTCTTACAAACTAACAACATGATACAAAGCACAGGATATTTTTTTCCTCACCTGCTGTTATGTTTTATGTTTATTTCACGGTGGAGAGGAGAAAATGACAGGAATAAGAGTATTCTGAGGTTAAAAAAAGATGTAAAGAAATGGATATTTTGAGGAATATTTTGGACAAATTTAAGCAAGGCCTGGATTTTTGTAAGATGATGTATGTTAGTTCTTATTATTCTGTAATTTTGAAAGCATTTCTGAAAGATGCCCTAGAATTCCCAAAGACAATATGCTTACTTATGTATTGATATATGGGTTTAAACTCTTAACCACTTATATCTCTAGGGCTGACTTTAAACTGCTTCAAATGCATTGCATCAACTTCATCTAAACAATCATAATCACTATGTTTAATGAATTGCCTAACAAATGTAATTCTGCTCCTTGGACAAAGATTTGAGAATTCAGGTAAACAGCTGTCAATCACCTAGCCAGCTGCCAGTGCCTAACTGGAATTAATTTTAAAAATGAACCAAATACTCTCTGTAAGGCAAAAGAGATCTCTATTGACTTAGTAGAATTTACAAGCTTAACAGCATTTCATACCAGGTAAGCTCACATTTTACTTTTAATTTTAAATACTCCTGTTTAGGAATATTTTCTCTATTTCAGAAGAACATCTCTGGATGTTACTGGTACTATCTCAGTTTTTCTACATAACTCACAAGTGAAATAAATATCCTGTCATAGAAATTAAATGAAATCAAGACAAGAGCACTAAAACGATGGAGCAGCAGAGAAAACTGAAAGCAGTAAGTGGTTTTGTATCAGCACTTCTATATCAGACAATTTTCCACACATGTAGGCTTCTCAACATTTTCTTTTTGTCACTGCAATCAAATATTTGTTAATGCCATTGCAAAGACTAACATAAGCAATTAACATAAAACCATATAAATTATTTCTTATTTATCTTACCTGCATGACAGAAACTTGTTGAAAATCCCAGAATAAAACTGAAGCTTCTAATTTCACTTAATGAATTGAGTGTTTGAAGGAGTGCCTACAAATGACAAAATGTGGTACAAAATTATCCTAAAGAAATATGCTTTCTCCTATGAGAAATAGGAATGTCTCAGAAGTTTTAATTCTGCACACGTCTACATATAACAAAACAGTGGATATGAGTAAAACTTTACTGCACAGGTTTACTCAAATAAACATATCACACTGCCTTCATGGTGTAAGTTACGCAACAAAGTCTTTATTAATCTTTTATAAATTTTCATTAAAGAAAAAAATCTACTTCATAGTAACAGAAATGCTTATATTTACTATGCTGAAAGTTTTCATATATGAAGAGTAAATAAAAATATCAGAATAATATCTAAGAATGCTGAAGTATTTTATACAAACTAGAACTTCTAATCAATCTGATTGATGACATTTTGAATCATTTACATGTGGTAATAAATAAATAAATAAATAAATAAATAAATAAATAAATAAATAAGAAGATATTGCATGTATGATATTGAAAAGAGCATTGTCCATAACTTTTTTTGCAAGAATATCCAGTGTTTCCTTCATTATATTATAAAAATTATCATTTAAAAGCAATACATTAGGCTGAATAGTAGGATCTTAATTTTTCATCATTATTAGATTCACTTAAAATTAATTCAATATTTTTCATAGACATTTAGCAGAAGCATATTTTTCTTAATAAATATGTGAATTAATGAAGAAATAGAGAAGAGTCTTTGAATTATAACCTGGGTCATTTTTCCAATTAAAAAGTAGATATAAAAATAAAGACAAGATTTGTCCCAATGCATTACCATCATCCAAACCATTCTGATCCATAAATTTGCTAATCAAGATTAATCTACCGGAGCTTTTTTTTCCACTAGCTGATTCCATCATCGATCCAATACATGAAGTAATTTCCATTAATAAATACTCCATCATATAGGTTATTTATTTCATAATGAAAACAGAATAATATCAAAGTTTCTGCAGAAAAGGTTTCCAAAGATCAGATTTAAATAACCATAAAATAGATTAATTGCATGTATTTGGTAAAACAAGTCTCTCCTTATTGGTTTCAGAAAGAGAAAAAAGAAAAGTCAGGACAAAGAAAATAATCATAAAATGTTCTTCTTACTCTTAGGTAATTAGGGACTGTGAGGATGCTTCTCCTACCTGATAGAGAAAGAAGGAAAAAGACAAGTTAGCAGATGCCATCTCATTCTTCTGCTGACTATTTATGTTGTAACGCCGTACAGCTAACAAGGAAACTCAATTTCAAGTTCAAAAAGGGACTGTGGAAGTCCTTGTAACACTCTACCTGAACTAGACATTATTTCATTGCCATTAATTTTTGAATAGTGTGTCTTATTGGAAAGAATTATTTTATCTTTATTATAATATCCTGTCACTTTCTAATTGCTATCATTGAAGTAAACCACTGAAACTATCATACTCCACAATTTAGTTAAAAAATTTAATATTTAGTGATGGGACAACTAGAAGAGATCCTGCCAGTTTTTCCCAAAAGCCAGCAAACAGTTGCAAAGCATGGACTGCAAGGGCAATGAACACAATAGGCAGACGGCAGCCTGCAGAACAGGTCAACCTGGGGCCTCCTGCAGGTCAACGGAGGCTACTGCTATTTGGAAATAGCTATATCTTGACAGTAGCCTCGTCCTACAGCTACACTGTGTCTTGTGACACAGACCTCACACATTACGTCGTGGGATGGGAGTAAGGACTTCAGCTCTTTCAGTGTCAGGAACATATCTCCAGCTCCAATGATCAGGGCTCAAAGGAAAGCCAGAGGTTGTACAGGCATGTAAATAAGAAAGTAATCAGGTTTCAAAATCTTAGGAGGAATAATTTTTGACCAAATTCGAAAAATTTTGACCAAAATTTAAAAAAAAAAAAAATTCCCTTGAAATTAATAGAACTGAATGCTTTAAATAAAACATTATTATTTGTATTCATCAAAATTTTCTAGCTTATATGATTTAGTGAAGTTTGCTAGCCCTCTCTAGTCCTTGAATCTTATGCCCTGTAGTCTTATGTCCAAGCAGCTGGACACTCTGATGAAGAAAGATAGGAATAAGGAAAAAAATGCAGAGACTGCTTCTAAAACAAACAAACAAACAAAAAATTGGTTTGGTGCAGAAGATGAAAACACATGGGATTTAAGATCAAAAAGTTTTGTGTGATCTTTTCGTCAAATATTTGATGCAGCAACATCCATTTGATGTTTTGATGTTTGAACATTTGATGAAGCAATATCCAGCTAATGAAATAACAATGTAGTCTCCCACAGCACAAATTTCATTTGTCCTGATTCTTTTGTGATGTTTTCCTTCCACTGCAGTATTCCCTACTTCTTCTCCATATCTTTCCAAGGGTCTCCCCATGGTAAGTGAGAAACCTTCAGTGTTTTTTCCAGTCTCCAGTTACCTCCTGCTACCTTCCCCATCTTTCACTGGTTAGAGGGACTGGAGGCAGCAGGAAGGCACTGGCTACTGCTAATACTTATGGGTTGGCAAGTGCCCTTGGAATAGATTAGCTTTAAATTTTAAATTTGCATTGTGCATACTTCCTCTTAGTGAGCCATACATTAGCCATCCCTCCACTTCTCAGTTATGGATTTTCATGAAAGCACAGGATAGCTATCTTCTCTTTTCTTGGCTAAAATTGTCTGTTGAGTTAATGAGGAAGAAGGAGAGAAAAGGCCTCAAGTACAAACTGGCTAAAGCACAGTGATGAGCAGAAGTATCATCTACTTGAGAAAAGAGAGCAGAAACTTGCAAGCCAGATGCTGAATGAAGTCTGTTTTTAATGAGACCACCTCCTCTAGTATACTAGAGACACCAGTCCTCAAACATCTCAGTAAGGGAAAATGAGGTCTGGATTCCTGGAGGTGTGCAACAAACAGAATCAATACTAACATTACATGAAGGATGCTTATATATCTTTTCTCACTTTCTGAGTATTTTCCTTCTGCACATCTCTTAGAAAATCAGTTTTAAGTCATATGATTATTCAACGCTGTCTCTCAATTTAAATAACTGGTAATATTCCTTATAATGAATACAACTGCTTTGTGGACCACGTGCCTAGGCTCTATTAAAATTTATTTGATAGGAGAAAATAAATTAAAAAAAAAAAAGTGAAAACAGTTGATTCAGCAAAGGAAATTTATAAGATAAAAGAAACAAATGAAGTACAAGACAAAAAAAAAAATTAGAGAATGAAGTAATGCATTAAGGATTCATCTGTTCCTATCAGTACCTCCAAAGAGATCTAATGTGAAAGCTTTTGTGGATTAGCTTTGTTGATGTATTCTACTACCTAAGAAATTCTGTGCACATATTCTAACAGGGATTATAGATATTCTAGTAGGAGGGACCCCCAAGCCCCTTGTAAGTACTACTCTTAGTTTCTTTATTTCAATTTGACTTGTATCTATCCATACAAGGTTCTCTATATTTCCTAGAAAGATTCTTCACTAGCCACACTTTCACTTTATATTCTTTACTAAGAACATTGAATCCATCATCTGTTTTCTCCATAAAACATGGTGGATGAGGAAATGAAGACTTATTTCCTGTATATTGTGCTACACAGTCAGCCAATAATCTAAGAATTCTGCTGTATTTCGATTTATATTTATACAGCACAGATAGAAACCCCCATTTTGAAAGTTAGGAATGCAACTGCATCAATAGAAATTATTTTTATATTTGGAAAGTTTCTGAGTCACTCACTTGCCACACTGATCATTAATTTCAAATATGACCTTTTGTAATATCCAGAGTAATGTTCATGTTGAAGCTCTCCCCAAACACAGACCATTGCTTTCTGTGGCCATACTTTACAGTCAGTAAAGAAAGGACCTCTATGCAACCCTCGTCAGCTGTTCTGCAGTGGCTATTTGTGAAACTCTTCCCAACCAACCCAGTACCAACAGCATACTGCAAAACACAAATGCAACATTTTCGCCAGGCCTCACTGCCAGAGGATGGAGAAGAATGCAGTCCTGTTGTAAGTAGCGAAGAATGAAGGTGGAAGACAGCTATGGACTGAAGCCTAAGCAGCTTTAACCCTGAAACCATGAGCAGCATACTGTGCAGAGTCTGCCTGCCTGGTGCACAGCATCTACCGAAGAGACAGACTGACCAAAAGATGATTGCAGCTGTTAAATAAAAAGTTGGATTCAGGATGGATGACTTGCAGAACAGAACATGCTTGCCTTTCTGAGATAGGCAGAGCAGAATAGGAAAGTAGGATTTGCATTAGCTTTGTAGCTTTCCTCTTGTACTAAGATGACAGAGGTAGATGTCTACGTACAACAGCATGTCTTAACACAAAGTATTTCAAAACGCTTAGATGAAAATAGCAATAAATACTGATTTTCAGATGACCAGTGGACAGCTGTACAATGGTGACTCAGAGCTGCACTGCTAAAAAGTTCACAATTTTCTATTGAATAAATTTCTATTTAAATGCACTACATTTGAGGGTACTACAAGGAATCTGAATTGACTATTATTTATAGCTTTGTTCAGCTAAAGACGCTACACCCAGAAATTACCTAGAGGCAACTAGATCACTTATGGTAAGCAAATACACAGTGTATTAATTGCCACATCCCAGGCACACATCTGAAATGAACCATGATCATGGCTTGATGAACAAGTTCATCGTAGACAAAAATTATACTTAAAGTACACAATTTGCATCATGCTACAGGCATTCTTTTCCTCCAAGAAAGACAAAACATGGAAGTAGGATATAAGCTCAACTAAGATAAACTGAATTATTTTATTAGAGGCAACATATCTATGAGCAGCCACAAATATTTGCTAGTTTGTTCTAGGTCCATAGCTGGCCTAAGATCACAGTAACTTCTCTGCATAATCATAAAGCAAGAGACAAGTGGCAACCTTTGGCAAAGGTTGAAAGCATTTTGGAAAGTACTTCTTTTAATGGACTCAACACTTCTGTTGTATGTAAGTTTGTTGTATGTAATTGATTACCTGTGTTTTAATATATATTGATTCTTCAGCAAATCTGTACTAACTCTATTCATTCTTTAGAAGGAGCATTATCACAACCAGGGTCTGGCATTATGCTGACAACTGTAATAAAAGTTTAGGACTCAGTGATCAGGAAAAATGATCAATACGGATATACACAGATGAACACACATCTACCAGTTAGAAACCAGGAAAGTTGGTGGGTTATTTGCAAGTCTGGCATTGTCATTTTTTTGACTGCATCCATAATGTAACAGGTATCTCAAGTCTTCATCTGTGGCTGACCTAGACCTATTTATGAAGACAACATTAATTTCACTAATGAGCTAAAAAAAATCCTCACATACAAGTAATTAATAGCTCATTTGTCTACCTGCCAAAATACAGTCTTGCAAAATATTAACTCTTCCTCCCAATATAGCTGATGATGTCATTAGTACATGCAGTGCTGCAAACACAGATGCTCTATTTTCCATAATTCTAGATTATTTCAGTGTCACAGATGTGAAATAAAGCAAAATCATTCAAATTTACCTACCCACAACGAGACATTAATCAGTTTCTCACTTGATTATCATTCCAAAATAATTTCCCAGAACAAACTCTAAACTTTTTGACTGCTGAACAAATTGAGCAAGGAAATAGCATTTTGTATTTTTAAACTTCTAATTGATTCTGTGGCTCTGTGGTTGCTAGTCAATACAACAGTAACTGGAATCACCATGAGTAATGCTCAGATCATTTTCAAGGACTTTCTTATTTGCATAAACACTTCCTCATCTGCCTCCTCACCTTCTCCAGCTTTTCACAATATTTTTTCTACTGAAAACCAAATTATTTTTGATCTGCTAGACTGGTTTCATAGCCTGTAGGCTTTCCGAATGTAATGTTCTCCTTCAGCCATTCCCTTACCATGACTGCTGTGGCACTGAGACCAAGCAGATGAACTTACTTCTTCTGTTTACACCTTTATTCTTAGTATGAAGCAACACTTTATGGAAGCTTAATGATTATTATTTTTAATAATTGACTGAAAAGCTGCATATGCAGTTCTCGTTAATCAGAGTGAAAAATGTTTCAATTTCAACATATAAGAAACATTTTTACTTTGCGATAAAAGCATTATTTGGAATATGTCTAATTACTTGGGCCCTTACAGTCAAATACAAAATTCTTTCTTTCTGCCGTATTTGTATTATTGGTCCTGATTGTTATTTTTATATCTAAAAACAAGATTTCCAAAACACTTCCCACTTTAGTTATCAGAAGAGGGACCTCTGTGCTCAGGAATCTGCGCTTTTCGGAAGTGTCAGTTTGGAACTTTGCCATCTCACTCTCACTTTTAGAAAAACACAAAATAAAAATATTATGTACTCCACCCTGGTCAGAAAGAGACAGTATTCCAACTTACAAATAAATCACGTGTTCCTCACTTATCTTCTAATACTCTCACATTTATTAGTGAACAAATAACCTATTTCTCAAAGACTTTTTTTTTTTTACTCATTTGCCCTCAACACATACCTTGAAAAGGAATTGTGATTGTGATTATGTCACTGTTAAATATGCCATTAATTACTTCACTAAGACATTATACCATACTCAGAACAGACTGTAAACATTTTATGTCTTTAGGTAATGCACTGAGGCTTTTTTTTTAATGCCATAACAGCTCTATTTATATACAATGTTCTGCATAATTAGCAACTAATGAGGCTCTAACTTGCACTGCTGTAAGGCCTAGATATCTGTTCCTCTTTCAATGAATTCATTTCTGCTGTCTCATTAACACAGTAAAAAACCTGAAAATTGTATTTTAATTAAAAGCTAAACTACCTCTGTCTGGAGACACTAATGAACAGAAACACAGTAAAAGATGCATAAAAACTTAGTCAAGAGGACAATATGCACATATAGCAGAAAGATAAAATAGCTAGCTTTCTCTTCTTTCTTTTTTTCTTTCTTTTTTTTAGAACAGGGTTTTTCCATTTTTTTTCTTTAACATAACATTGTCCTTTTCTTTTTAATTATTGCTTTTTTTTTGCTTTTTTTTGCTTTTTTTTTTTTTTTTTTTTGGCCTATGACCAACTAACCTTCAAAAATAGCCATTAGTGGAAGTTTTTTTATGAAAAATTTTTAAAATGATATGTTTACTGAAAAATCAAACACTAACTCTTGAATCAGACTTGGTTTTGTATTTTCACAATGCTGTTTATCCTGAACAGTTACAAGGTAGATCCTAAGAAGTGTTACCACTGTCTTGAGGTATTTATATATTTTGAGTCTCTCCTGATTCCTACCCACAGACAGGCAGAGAGAGCTGGGACTGTTCAGACTTCAGAAGAGAAGGCTTGGGGAGACATGATAGTGGCCTTTTGGTATCTAAAGGGTGGCTAGAAGAAAGAAGGGGACAGTGTTGCTATTTTATTTTTTTAATAGGATAAGTGAAATTGGTTTTGAACTTAAAGGGTGAGAGATTTAGGCTGGCTATAAGAAGTTTTTTTACAATAATTTTGTTGAGTCATTGGCACAGATTTCCAAAGGAAGTGGTTGGTGCCCTGCCACTGGGGACATTAAAGGTCAGGCATTTGGCAACCTGATTGAGCTAATTGTATGATTCTTTGCTTTCTATTCCTGTCAGTCTTCTGAATCACATTTCCTGCCTTTTCTTCACAACTGCAAGACCTAAAAGCATGATAGCAGAAAATGATATAAATTACACGTATTTGCAACCATTGCAATAAAATCATGAGAACTAACCACGATGCTTCCTTTCCTGACTTATGTAAATACTTTAAGCAATTAATCAGGTAACTTACTAAAATACATTGGGTTGTTAGGTAATAGCACTAAGTAATTTTGAAATGTACTAGAGAAGGAACAGCATCCCAATACTCTCATCAACACATATAAAAACACAATCGATTTTTAAATATTCCAGCAGTAAAAATGGAGACTCGATTTCTGAAAAAGCCCACCTAATATAAAATACAAATATGACACAACTATCTCCAAGACTAAAATTAATGTAAAGGAGAAATTTGTTTTGAAATATTCTGTGCTTGGATTTTCACTCTATAGGTCGATCCAAAACGTGCCTAATCCACAGTCTCTGCACATGTCACAAGGCTTGTAATTTGTTGTCCCTTTTGGTGAGGTAAGAAAGTCTTAAAAATATGAATCCTCAGGAAATTATATTCAGATGGATGAAAAAGATGATTCTTGGATTCACTTGACCATTTCTCTGGTTTCAATGCCTATAAGTGTTAACAACTTCCTAAGAGCCTAGATTCTTTGTTAAGACTTGCTATTCTACTTCAGTTGCAGTCTGATGAGGCATAGTAGTCCATCAGTAAGCAGCAATTAGCAAGAAAACTATCCATACTTCTACCCTATTGCCTACCATATTTCTATTGTATTGAAATACTAATTCTTCAGGATCAGTATATCCTCACAATGCCTAAATAAAGATTCACTGTCACACTTCTGCTAAAACCCAATTAAAACATTAATATTATAGAAAAATCACCTTGGCTCACTCAGATGTGCCAAATACAAGTACCCCAATTGCAGGACAGCCCATATTAACATTGTTTGCTACCTTTGCAAACATCAACCAGACTATTTATCTGTTTACTTTTGCTCTGGTCTCTGTTGTCCTCAAAATCACAGCTCATGCAGTAGGAGAAAATACACAATTACTTTAATAACTCACCATGAACGCCAGGACTTATGAAAGAGAAGATTCAAACATGAATTCATCATCTGGTATTAATTAAACTGTACATTCTTCCTACCAAAATTATAATGTGGTTTTTCCATATTACTTATTTAAAATGAATTTGAATTATTACTCTTTCCAATGATGCCTGCTAAATCCTTAGCCATGAAACCAGTTTCATCTTCCTTGTTGCTGTTTCCTAACAAATACATTCTCATGCCCAAGTATATCATAGAATGGTTTGGGTTGGAATGGATGATTAAGACCATCTAGTTCCAACCCCCTGATATAGGAGGGATCGGGAGGAGTCACTTCCCTCTAGATCAGTTTGCTCAAAGTCCATTCCAGCCTGGCCTTGAATGCTTCCAGAGAGGGGACAACTACAACCTCACTTGGCAAACTGTCCTAGTGTCTACCAGCCTCACAGTAAAGAACTTCCTCCTCATGTCTATTCTATACCTACCTTCTTCCATTTCCCACTCCACTTGGACATTGACCCTACTCTTTGAGTGCTACCACACAACCAACTCCTTATTTGGCAAATTGTCCATCCGTCAAATCAATTTTTCTCCAATTAGGCAACCAGGATGTCATGTGGGACAGTGTCAAACATTTTTTCGCAAGTCCAGGCAGGTGAGTTTTCACTTATAATTGTCTTGCAGATATCAAAGCTATTCTTTCATCGTGTATGCTTTCCGGCCCCAGGTCTTCAAGTGCATGAATGACATGAATATAGGATTCCAGTGTGTCATGGTTTTATGATTTTTGGTTATCGATATTCCACGTCATAACATCATGTAGTGCACTGGGAGTTAACGAGTTTATGCTCCAGGTCCGGGTACCTGTCCTGGAAGAGAAGAACTACTACATTCACCAGAGGACTGTTGTTCTGTTATCATTTCCAATCAGGGGGAAAAGAGAAAAGGTCTTGGTAGGTCAACAACTGACGGCCCTTTTGTTTCTGATCATCTGGCTTACTTCTGTTGCTCGTCTTGTCACAGCAGAGTAAAGTCTTCAGCTTTCAGACACTCTCTCTCATTATATTTGATTTACTAGCTCCAATTCTAATTATATTGTAGTATATTGTACTATAGTGTGTTATCTTGCACTCTGAAAGTTTGTTTCTCAGCAGATCATTGCTGCTGTTTTGTTTTTGTGCCCATCATTCTGCCCTTCTCCCTGTTTCTCTTTTCCGAGGCGCAGATCTGCTGGTCCCTCCACCCTGCTAGTCATAGAACTGGGCCGAACCAGCCCATAAACCACTGACAAGTGTTGCCATAACACACATCTTCCTTTCTATTATTAATCAGTTTTTAGATTACTTCTAAACATGGCCTAACAGATTTGTTCCACTTCCTCATACATAACAAAAGGGAAAAGTTTACAGTTAAGCATTGTAAAACACAGTGCTCCTTGATGATTAAGTTATCCTTTTTGTTTATGAGGAGTTGGTACCTGTGAAACTAAGATTTTTAAGTTACTTTTTAGGCAAAAAAACAATAACAACAACAACAACAACAAATGCTTTTTAAATTGAGAGTGTTGCTGTTTGGTTACAAACAGCTAAACTCAGAATATTAATAAAATGTAAGCATGAATCAATTTTTGTAGCAATGAAAACTTAAGAGCCAGATTTCCAAATAATGAAAGTTAAACACCTACACATGTTTTAAGAACCCATCCAGAAGCCTTCTCAACATTTAGGTCTTTGAAAACCTTTTAAATAGCTCATTTGAAATGTCCTGTTGTAGTCTAAGTAATTCAGATAAAACATTTTGACTTGTATGATTCAAACTGTTCTTCAAATACACATGTATTGTATACATGAGCATATTTTTCTCAGCACTTATTGCATTTATGCAGAATAATTAATTATTCAGTCCCTAGAAATAATGAAGTTTCTTCTCATACTAATCAGCTAGACTAATATAGTTTACAGACCATGTTACAAAATAACATGAAAACACATATCTATTTCTGAACAAATAACACAAGGGCAGTATAAGAATTACCATAAAAGGACTACAAGGTTTAAGGAAGCACTTTTAAAACAGTATATATAGTTATAGAAATATTTAGAAATAACATTCAATATTCCTATACAGAAGTACCTATAATATACTGCAATTAGATGACAAAGAAGGGGCTGCACTATTCTTAATGAAAATTCTAGATAGAAGCTATATCAGAGAAATATACCTGAGGGAGGATCATCACACAAAGAATTTTGGATTAACTGTCTGCTTCCTCTACAAACATAGAATTCTGAACTTTCAATTTTCCATCACTTCTTGACATAAATTGAAGCTCACTTAAGTGGATGACACCAGATCCCTCTACACTGATGAGTTCTAGTTCTCAGTCATAAATTCAGCTACTTCATTCTGATCTCCCTAATGTGAAGAGTGCCTTAATCTCTTATGAAGTCTTTCCCTAATATTAAACTAAGTGAAGGCATTGTGAAAGCTTAGCAGCATATTCTCCCTTAAGATGAAAATCCAAAGTAAGCCAACTTAATTAAGAATTAATTCCCTTTAAATCACAGGATGAATTGTTCATTTCTGCTTCAGTCTCTAATCAATTATTTGTGGCATGAAATGATTTACAAGACATAGGGGCAAATTAATTAATGTGGCAAAAGTGATTCCATATCTTGTCAGAGATATTCCATCCTGTTTTTAAAATTTCATGTATTAATAAAAAGTTTTGCCCTGCTTAAAAGACTCCATGTTATGACTTTGATATTTCTTCCTATAATTGCACACTGCCATTTTCATTTTTTGCAGCAACTTCTCTGTTCTGCTCAAAAGGGTTATAATCAAAATGGTTTTTTTAAAAAAAAATGTGTTAATTCCTTAGAAATTCACTGATTAACTTTTGAATTCAACTGCTGAAATACTACTGGGGTCTTTCAAACACTTCAATAATATGAATTTAAATAACATTTCAATTAATTAAGATTTGCACCGCTCTTCACTGAAAAAAATCAGCTCAAATGTTGAACATTTTCTTTATGGTGAATAAAAGATTTTATGTAGGCAGTTGAATACACGAACAAGAATACACAGTTATGCTGAAACATTTTCATTTCTGACTACCAGTTTTTAAATCTTTTGGAGTGTGCTTCTGAATCCAGCAGTCAGAGTTCATAGTAGTTGTCAGTGCTTTACTTTTTTTTAAGCTTGCTGCAAGCAAAAAAAATGTGGTGTACTAAGAAGTCTTCTTGGACAAAAGGAAAATAATAAAAACAAAACTATTTTTCATTATCAACTATGAAGACTGTGCAAAATGCAAGCTGCTTTCAAAAAAATATTTTAGTGTATTCTGAATATCAGTATAATAGGAGATCATAGTCTTCACTCCACTCTTAATAACAAGAAACAGTCCTTTAAGAGGACCTACAGCCTTCCTCTTCTATTATTATTTTGAATTGCTTTCCATATTGAACAAATCTGATCTGTTACAAAGCTAACAAGTCTGCTTCAGGAAACATTTACATCTCTCTTTCTGATGAAGAGTCTCTGTTTATAAAGAACAGGATGAGTAGCTGACATATTTTAACAAGTGACTCATGTAAATCCCATAGAGTCAATATATCACTAGATAAAGATTTGTAAATGATATAGATAGATAAAGATGTTCTTCATTTCAAATATATGTACCTTTTAATAAGCAATGGTAAACAATAACTTGGAATACTAGGCAGGATGAAACTAACTAATGCATCAGGTGAACCACTGCTTTTCAACCACTAGTCGACAGATTATTTGATGGTAACATATTAGTTTTCAGAACTCCTTGAAAGGTTTTTTACTACAGAGTAATGAGAAATCTACAAGCAAAACAGATGTTTATAGGGATCTGCAATGAAATATGTTACAGATGACTAAACTGGCCAATTGTTGATATCAGGAGGCAATGACCTGTATTTTTCCTCATCTTCACTGTGCACTTACATTACAAAGTTGAATTTCAGGCCAACCACTTGAATCATATTTCAGGCAATCATCTCTCTGGCGATTCCACAGTTGTTGAGAGCTGTGGCCAAAACACCACACAAAATACTTACCATTTAGGAAGGATGTACTTAGCAGAGAACAACTGAAAAAAATATTAATAAAGGTCTATGTTCTTGATCATGTTTTGTCCTCACCATTGTATTCATTTTCTTCACACCAGCATAGGCATATTTGCTAAAATTCCCTCCACTCTGCAAAAATAAATTATAACAATAAAAATATTAACTGTTCTTGTTTCAACAACATGCACAAAAAAGGTAGAAGACAAGAAACAGTAATGAAAAAAAAAAAAAAAAGGGTGAAATATTGAATCCATTTAAGTAAATTACATATTTCCACTGCTGGAGTGGGTAGGACCGAGTCTGATGTTTGCTGCCTTTTCAGTCAGCTTTTGGTGTATTCAACAACAATATGTGGTAGGAAGACTAACATTTTGCCAGGAACAATGGAAGGGGCAATGCAGAATCACTGGATTCAGACAATTCTGGATATTCCTAATTTAGCAGGCAGAAGCCTTATATGTGCAGCCCATTGTCTCAGAGAGAATTTCCTTATAATTCACTCATAATAGCAGACTTCTGTTCTTTTTGATACTTTAAGCAACTCCAGAGGAAAAAAAAAATGGATCTTCCAGAGATGGTTTATAAAAATATGCCAAGTCAAAATAATTAATGCTAAAATGATATTTTATTTGGTTTAAATCATAAAAATTGTTGTAAGAAGCCCTCCCCCCCAATTTTCTCCCCCTTACAAGGCTGTAAGAGAGAAAATGAGATGCATCCATCAGTAGTGTTGATCAGTACTGAAAGACCAGAGTAAGTCCCAACTATTCATAAAGAAATTTTCCTTAGAACTATTGACCTTGCTTAGAGCACATGCCTCAAAAACAATCTGGCTGCAAGGCAGGACAAGGCTTTTTACTAATCTGGACTCACAAATATGTGATGCATGCTCTTAGATTATATTGATTTACCTGGGTAAGAAAAAAATACCTGTGCCCTTCCCTTACCACCTCCACACTTTCAACTTTTTTCTACAGTATTTTGTTTAATCATGTAATGTGTCAGGGAAGAAACAGATCACCCACTGAGATCATGAAAGAATTTCCCACTGTCTGCTGTGCAGCACCAAAAAAAGAGTTAGTTGGAGAACAGAACAATTATCAGTAAATATTTCAATGAAGAAAAATGGAATTGGTATTTTTCACCAGTAATGCTGATTACTAGTAAATTTCTGATCATGCCTGAGAAATGGCATTAGGCAATGAGAATACTTTTGTGAATAAGGCTAACTCTCATGAGAAGTTGAATAATTAATTTCTGGATACTTAATTTTAATATAAAATGTGAGCATTTCAAATGGACTATTTACACAATGTTAATCTCAATAAAACAGAAAATGTCACCTCAATACTAATACAAGTTTCCTGTAAATTAGGCACATTTTTAAAGCTAATGAAGCTGTCATTATCTTATTAAAATTTGGCATAGCAGTTATTTTTAAGTTATCATCATGACTTTTAAAATATTTTACAATTAAATGGCTGTAATCCATTTGTATGACTTGTAGGTTTTATGAAAACTATAGGGTTTTTTTGTTTGTTTGTTTTGTTTTTTACTATGACTATTGGGATGAACAATGATATTATGTTTTATTACACATGCTTAATCACATTCAGAATGTAGTGACTGCCATTTCCTACATCAATATGAATTGTTCAATTCAGGTCTAAGTGAAGTGAGAAATAAAATTTCAGTTGATTTCAATGGGAACAAGCCTAAATACCAAACTTATACAGCTAATAGAAAGAATAAAATACTATATTTAACACTACATTTTCTAATAACTTATTCATATACATGGAAGAAAATAACATTGCTTTTAAGTTTAGATTTAGATCAATAAACAAATCAGACTTTAACTAGAATAAAGAAACACTTTCATTTAAAGACTTGATCTCTTCCCTTATCTCAGTACACATTTGTTGCACTTATAATGAAGAGTTTGTAAACACAATGCTAACGTGCATTGTTACTGGGAACTGCAATGAATGAGGTAAAATGCAACTGTCCTGATAAACTCCAGTAATTGGAATTATGTATGTTCACACACATTGCTTTCTTACCTCTGCATCCCTTGCATTCATTCTTTTTCTCTCTGTTCCAATAGAGAGATCCAGTATCATCCAGAATGTGCCTATCCAAGAACTGGAGGAGGCTTTTCTATGACAGGCAGGAGATAGCATCTACAAATACAAACTTTTGAAGAAAAAGGTTCAGTTGCTGCCAAGCAAATTGTACTACAGAAAATAACATGATTAATTTTTTTGTGGAAGCTGTCTCAATTATTTTATTCAAGTTAACAGAACTTATCCATATGTAAAATGATTGAATTGGAATATTGTCCAGTCTTTATAGCCAATAGTCCCACTGTAATTGCAGAAACATTGGTCATTTAAAGGAGAATGGGGACAACAACGTGTAAGACTAAAGCTGTTATACAGAAGCAGTGGAAAACTTTTAACTGAGATTTGAGCAAACTATTTTCATTGGCCTTAAGAAAAATAGTCCCACGAATACTACAGTTCCAACAGTACATGTCCAACATATTTCTATGCTGTGGGCTTGAATTTATGTACTTTAAAATATGTTCATAAACAATGAATTCATGTCTCCCTACTCCTTTACCTTGGATCATCAACTTTAGCCACCACAGTAACTAGGTTTTATTCAAATTATTTTATTCTGGGATTACAGTTATGTGAATACTGGCTCAAGCAGGTAAGCTGAAAGCTTGACACCTACACATCCCATCTTAAGGACAGTCTTAGAAACTCCTACTTTTTGCTTATGCCCACTGAACAGTGAGCAAACATCAATACTTACTTTATGTGATAAAGTCAGGGGACCAACAGGCTTTGAAAACATCTGCAAAACCTGACCAGAGTCCACAGATTAAGTTTTAAACTTATAGATCTTGTCATTTAACTGTGTATAAGATGGAGGAAGAAAAGTGTTTGGAAACAATCTTTCACAGCTCTTTAGATCCTTGCAATAAATAGCCAATGCCTGTTAAATTGAATTGGATAGATCATATACAAATGATCACTTTCAGTATTATCTTAACTGTGCACAGCACAATTTAATCTGCAAACACAGTCACAACGTTCCAATTTACTTATGTGTTACAGTTTAATGTAGCAATCACATTCAGTGAAAGTTTTCCAAATTCCAATTGCAATATTTGGAAAGTAAGAAGACATTGTCCAAGACACTTCAAGAAGGAATTCAGGGTCACAAAGTGTCAATACTACCTCCCAAAGTGTCATGGTTTTATGATTTTTGGTCATCAGTATTCCACACCATAACATCATGTAATGCATTGGGGGTGGGGTTTGATTTCTGCCGAATGTTCGTCCGTCGGAGAAGAACTACATTTCCCCAGGAGACTTTGCGGTCAGCAAGGGGATATAACTCCAAGCAAGGTCACCTGATCCTTCTTCAGTCACCCAACTGGACTGCACTTCTCACCCCAGCATTGTGGTGAGGTCTATACAATTCAAACAGACTCTCTCTCTCTCTCTCTCTCTC
>JAPSGF010000002.1:26765341-26778974 GCA_035772895.1 Perdix hodgsoniae
AAAGAAAGAAAGAAAGAAAGAAAGAAAGAAAGAAAGAAAGAAAGAAATATAATAAGAATATAATTATGTAAGTGCTACATCTGATGTAAGCTGATATGACTCTAATAAAGTAAATGGAACCATGACAACTTTAAGAGCTGAAGCTCTGATAAATCTTGACAGCATTTTTGGTTAGGATTTTTACATCATTGCCTACAACAGTACCTCAGGGCTTTCTAGGGAAGAAACTACTTAACAGAGAGGCAATCCTTTTGTATTTCACTGAACATACTCATATAATTAATGCTATAGTGTTTCATTGACAGTTGTTATTGACAATATACGCACAGTAAGTGACAATATCAGGGTAGGCATAGACATTACATTAACCACGTTACTTTAAGACTTTGGCTTACAGTTCTCTGAAGAAGCCAAATCATATGTTCTGAAGTAGAACAAAAGAAAATGCAAGACTTTTCCAGTTGGGAGACTTTAGACTTAAGTTGACAGCAAAGAAAACACGATGGAATTGTTTTGCTTCACTTCTAAGATTATTACAAGTGGAATTTTTCATCTACTGGAAAAGAGGATGGAGATATGATCTTGTAAGTCACATGATAGTGGTCTGAAGCTTCATTAACAGTTTCTTATTTATAAATGATAGCAGTCAAAGAGAAAGTGCATATTCCGATGTTTTATCAAGTACCACAAATGTTTATATGACCTAAATATGACTCTTTTAGAAGTTCATGTTCAGAATACTAACTTGGCCCTTGCTTTTGTTTAGATTTCAAATACTTTGCTCTCCTGGAACATGAAATTTAACATCTATGTTGCTTTCCTCAGAAATTAATGTATGCATTAATTAGGGTCTGCAGTACTAACTATGAATGAAAAATTCTGGCTCAGAATTTTTTTATTCTCTTCTCTGGACCACAGGTCCCTCATAAGAGCTTAGTATACAAAGGCTTCCAAAATAGATCCAAAAAAAGTAAGAGTGGTGAGAAAGATGTAGAAAAGTGGCACATTTTTCTTGTTCCCTTAACAGAAACAGTGGATCTACTAAGTAGGACCCTTGTTTTGTCACAGATTCTTGCGTGGTTCTTTACTAGAAGTTCATGTAGGATGATATCTACAAGTTTTACATATAAATTGATTTGTAGTTGATACCCAGACCCAAAACTAGAATTTCCGAGGTGCTCAAACTCATCTACTTAACTCCATCCACTCCAACATTTTTGCTTTTGCATGTGTGTTACTGTTCTTCAGTCTTCAAGAACAAAGGTATTCTCCACCTGTTTTGTGTCCAGCATATACATTAAGGACAACTTCAGGGTGGGCTTTCAAGAAAAGGCTGGGTAATGAAGTCACAGTTCTCTTAAATTGAACTTCTCTGGAGAACACTTCATCCAAAGTGGTTCATCCCATCCTTCACAAGTGGAAATAATCATTCCATATTATTGCCTCTCTCTCCTTCTGCTGACTGTAAGGGAATCCTAGATAACTAGTTTAGATGGCAGAAGACCACAGGAATCTCTCTGTAAGTATATTAATCTCTTTGTCTCAGCTCCTTCTGTATAAAGGGGCTCTTAACATTTCTTTGTCTCTGATTTGCTGTGAAGGTATAGGCATTGAAGTCTCTGAGGTCCTCATATAGTATTTTAATAGAGTGATATAAGCCCTATTAATTAATGCAGTACTGGTTCTGTGATAGCTGCTGGTGTTAGCTCACCTTATGTCAAGTCTTCTAACCAAATAGTGATCTAGGGAAACAGATGTATAATGGGATCTTTTACACATTCTATCTTTCCTTTAGAAGTGCTTTTCCCTGATGTACACCTCTAATTGACTTTTCTCTGACAGGACACAAATGAAATTAATGGAACTCAAGTAATTTCCTGCCCTAATATATTAGACTGTCCTACATAATTACTCTGAAGCACCTTTATTTCAAATGCACAAGGTAATTTATTAAAAGCCCCGCTGTACATCCTTAAAGGTATTCAGGTGCTGCTGAGAACAGCTTTACTTCTTAAATGATGGGAATGTAAATCACCTTTTTTTTTCTTTTTTTTTTTTTTTTCGCCTTCTCAGAGCATCTTTCTTACTACATTAAAACAGACAGAAATCTCCAATGCTGACTCATCTCTATGGTTTCTATTAATTCAAATGTTATATGTGTACCTGAATGGTCTTACATTAAAACAATGTCTGCAGTAATAAATACAATCCACATCAGAATATTACTATTAAAAATAACACTATAATAATTAGAATTATGCTTATATCCATGATTAGGAGAAAAGTTTTAAATTGTTAGGCTAACATCCAGTTACTCAGAAGATTTACTGGTTTTATAACTACCATTCTGAGTTATACATACATCTACACAATACAGTTCATGGATACAGTAACTTAACTTTTCGTAGGACCTGGAAATAGTGATCCAAGTATGCATGAAATGGTTTGTTTTTCTGTGACTAGCAGTCTTACACCAAACCTCAACTGTTAACTCATCAACGATTTTGGAAATACTCAACTAGCTTCCATTAACCAAACAAAGCACTCCATGGTAAACTATCTGACAACAGGCCTCTTTTTACCACTAACAATATGTAATAATCTGCAAAAAAAAAAAAAAAAAAAAAAAAAAAGTTAGTATTTTCATCAGAAATGCAATGAAAAAGTCTTGCTCCGAAATATTTCTACTGTCATCCTAACAGGGAGAAAAGAAATACATAACAGCAAGTGATTAAATAAAGCATAAAGTGAGAAACATTAATCTGGTCAGAAAATTGCTATTTTTTACCACACCTATTTATTCAAAAACCACACACTTTATTCAACTACTTTAATAGTCAGTAGTCACTTGATTGGAGTTTACGACTCAGGTTTTGTGATGTCACTGAAAGAATAGTCTGGCTCTTGGAGAAATTACTATATTTACTGAATAGAAAAAAAGTTGTGATCTGAACTGAACCTGAGTTAAATCAGCTAGTGATATCCTGATCTTCAAAATAAAGATGAGATGGATACAGCATTGGTGAAGTTATGTTTTTATAGTCAATCCTTTTGTGACATTCAAGCTTTAGCAACTTGTACAACTACAGAACTATAAATCAAATCTCTACAGTTTTTTGAAATATGCCCAAGCTAGATTTTAAAATTCTTTGTTCACCCTCAAATAAATCAGATACTCTAGCTTACATTCTTCCAAATAATAGCTGGCTTCCAAAGCATTTATTTGTGACGGCTCTTGAAAAGACAAAAAATAAAATAAAAAAGAAGTAGTTTCCACACAGACAATTTACTTTTATCTTTCACCTCTCCCTGAGGTATTGAGGATAGTCCAACTGAATTGTTTCATTTCACACACATTTCCTCAGGACCAGCCTAGCAATAACAGGGACAGTTGTTGAAATTCTTCTTTGAAAATAACAGTGGAAATAGAAACATTTCACCTCACTGAAGTATTAAAGGCTTTACTGATTCTGGATGCGTACATTAAAAACAAACAAAATCACTGGGTTTTATAAGACCATAAGAATCATTTTTAAAATCCCAAGTTATTTTTTGCAAGTCTCTTAAGGTTAAAGAATTTTTCATTGCTTGGAATTTTAAAACCACGTAGATAATGTCTACATTGTCAAATATTTAAGAGATTAGATGCACTTGTAGTGAATCAGCTGTGAATGAATACAAGTGCATGAGAAGCTATTCACTGAAAATAAGGCATCAGGGCAAAAAAATTAAGAATTATTCAGAAGCTGGTAAACATGCAGATCCAAAATTAAAAAAGCTACAAAAACCAATTTTGCCTCTTGCATGTCACATCTTCCAAGAAAGAATAAATAGCAGTTTGTTCTTAAAAAATCTGACATGACTGAAAACATAGGAACAGACTGCCATTTCCAATTCTTACAAGGATGCAAAAAAAATTGTTTTTCCCATCCTAGAAAAATCAGTCACAGCAGGAGGGAGAAGCACCCTGCAGAAGGCAATCTGCAATATATTGAGGACATACCTGTGGTTTATTATCCCTATTTTAAAGACCCTTTTCAATCTCAATCTGATGTATGTATACCAAGGAAGCAGTCATTTAGGTCTTGCCTTTACAATGGGGAGCAGCTGTCATGACACTGTGGAAGGAGATGATCTCATTCAGCAGCAGCAGCCCCAAGGTTTAGGAAGTGTTTGGCCCATTATGGCTGGGAACAGTTACCTTTCCCTGTGTCTAGATTTCAAAAGATAATTCACTTAAGGGCAGCTATAGCTTGGAGAGTCTCCCAAGGAAGTAAAGTCAGCAAACCAGAAGCTTTACATATAAATTACATCCTGGGTCTATGCAAGCACCAAGTCTCCAGCGTCCATATAGCCCACTTGTCCTTTGCAGAAGTAATGACAATTTTAGGAAGTTTGTGTGACAAAATACTGCAAGAGAGCTTTTCTTTATGTTCTTATTTCTTCTTCCTGCCCTGCCAGGTTTTTCCCCTTTGAGGCAGTATGGAAAATAATAATAATTTTCTCAGGTACACTGTCCAATAATCTTTACTTTCCTGATTAAAGAAAAATCATCAGTAGACCATAGAATTTAGAATCGTCCTCTTTTCATCTGAAAACGCATTACTTGCCAGGTCAGGAAAACAGCTTGTACTCTAACGTCTCTCTCACACAGGCTGCTATGCTCTTACCAGAACTCATGACATAAACTGAATGCAGCATCAAGGATGTTCAAATGTTAGCTCTCAGCCAGCAGATACGTACTATCACCTAGTTTTTGCTATCAAAGCTTGCACAGGAAAGTGAAGAGTTAATTTGGGAAGAGAGTCAAGGTTTGCACAAGATAGGAGATAGTCTGGAAGGATTTTGTTTGTTGCTTTGTTTCACCGCACACAGGGATTCGATAACTGGCATGTAACTGTCATTTTCAGAGAAGTCTCTTCAGTGTTTATTGTTCTTTGATCCAATTCTTCTTTTCATTCCCTTGAAGCTCAATTTTAAACATGAACAGTTTACCCCTCCCCAAGAGGTTTGTTCTCAGCCAGAGTATGGCAGCTCATCTCAAAGCCTGCCTTCTGTTGTCTGGGAAAAGGGCAGCCTGATATCCAATCTACACGATCAGGCTTCCTGCTGTGAAGAGGCTCTAGTTGGAATAGACAAGTAAGAACCTTTGAACCTGTTTACTTTGTGCTGAACTTTAGGCAGGACAGGGTGAACTCACCCAAGGGTAACTCAGAGCATCTTCACAGTTGCTTTTAATCTTGGGCATCTACTGAAAATGTCAGTGCAGTCTGGATTTTCATAAGTAAATAAAATACAAAACAAACTACTTGTAGAAATTAAATATCTCAGCACACAGCTAATCCCAGCATTGATTTCTATGTAGTGGCAACATCAGGGTATGGATTTCTATGACATTTTTTAGTTTTGAAGTAAACATTTTCAGTCCTCAAACCTGATTTCACAGAAGAACATAACTCATTTGTTTTCATCTTAGTCATTTTAAATTGAGAGGAATCTCCTCTTGGTTTCTCATACGCATGACTCTGTAATCTCCCAGGGAAAGGCACTGATCCAGCCAGTGAAACCCCTAGCCTGCTTCCACCAATGCCTAGCACTGTGCCTGCTGTCCCTCTGGCAGGATGTGTTGCTGTTGCTGCATCTGCCACACAGACAGCACCTGCGAGGCTGTGAAGAATGAGGCAAGACAACAGCAGGTGGTGGAAACTTTCTTGTATGTCAGCCTCATATTTACTGTTGTAAAGCCACACATGAATAATGTTCATAAATATCTAATACTGGACATAAGATATACAGTTGAAATACGAAAGATTCCACTTGTACTTTCAGTCAAGATTGTGCCTTTCACAGTGTTTCAACCACGCCACTGAAGACTAATAGGGTTTCACAGGTGTCACTGATGGCATAATCCGAAGAAAACCACACAGAGATGTGTTGGAGGCATCTGCAGAGAATCTATTACCAGGAATGATACGTGGACTGGAAAGAACCCAGGATGACTGTCAGATCCTGGGGTGAACACACTGAGCAGGCTCACAAAATAAAGAAGCCAGAAAGAAAACCATATTTGTACTTGTAGGTTGAGCAAATTTGATGTGGAAATCAGTGAACTATATCAAACAAGGAACCCTCCAGAGTCCCTTTTCCTTCTGCTTACTCTAGAGAGAGCTGCTTTGAGCAGCTTCCCAAAACTGTAACTTTCTAAATGAGTCTACTTCACTCAGTAAAAACCACAGTCTAACCTTTGAACAATGTTCTGTGTATTCAATATGGTGTAGCACCCAGTACTTGCTTTTGGAGGCTTCTACTTCAGAAACCTGAACAGGAAACTTGGATTTTTAGCATATATATATATATATATATATAGTTTTGTGCATACATAGTTCTTAGTTCTTTTTTTTTTTTTCCTATCACTTTTTCTTTCTTTCTTTCTTTCTTTTTTTTCCTCATGTATGCAATAATTTAAAATAGTATAATGGTATTGACTGATTTTGAATTATGAGTATTTCGCAAATAATGGGACTGGCTCACATGTCCTCGACAAAGCTAAATTTTATATCACTGACTATTAATTGTCTTATATAAAACATCAATAAAACTATGCTCACCGTCAGATTCTGCATAGCAGGAGGAATTTTAAACAGCCATTTCTGTATTTTGTTACAATTCATTTTCTCTGGAAATAAAGTACAGCATTATATCCTCAGTGCTTATTAGGAAAGAAATCTAACTTATTCAGTTATGAAAAAATGTACCATTCTTATATGTGCAATGATACAGTAGATAATCCAAATTCAAGTTATAAATGTAATGCTATAAAATATACATATATATATTATTGTGTGAACTTGTGTATTTTCAGATGTAACTTTAATATATGTATTGGATATTCATACAGTTACGAGTTGTCGTGATATCTTAATACCAAAACTACTGACATTTTCTCTGCATAACATCACATGCAAGAACACTCTGGCTTTTGTTTATTAATTTGGGTAAACAGAGATGGATTCAACAAGTATAATGATATTATGCACAGTGGCAGTGAAGCTCCAAGAGGGATTCTAATGTACCTGGACAGAGATATCAATTTCAGATGGCTGCAATATGACTGCAATTTTAGTATAATGCTGGAACCTCCTCTTTTAGGTCATTAGAATGCCACAGTGAATTTGTTCTTTCTATTTATGCAAAAACAACTGCAATACAGGCAATAATGAATATTCACATACATAAAAACAGACAGCAAATTTAGACAGACAGCCTGCTGATATAGTAAGCCTAAATGAGCTATGCTTGTACACATACACTCTGACACTGCATGTTGATGATATCCTCTCCCCCCACCTCCCTAAAGCAGACAGCCTGAGGAAATATAATTCCTTTTTCAAAGATTCAGGTGGAACAAAGCAGAGGGATTTGCTCCATCAAGGGATAGAGTTATCACAGTTCTGAGCAACAGCTTTTAAGCACTCTTCCACTGAACATAATCTGAACAGCTGAACTGTCACGGTGGTTCTCTATACCATTCAACAGAAACATTAAAAATGCTCTCGGAAGATCTATGTCACTAGGCACCATAGGGAATAAGGCAGAGCCAGATTCTTTGACTGTGCTTAAACATGAGACATGTACGGGAAGACTGCTCAGAACCAAAATACATCTGAGTAGAACCCAAAAATAACTTGTGGAACTTTTATTCTATAGTCTCTCTAATGGCAAAGAGATTTTGAGGAATCTGAAGTTAAAAACTAATGTTTTGACATAGTGCAATCTTTCTCAAATACCTTTCTTTTGTAGACCCTACCTGAATTTTTGCATGTCTCTCTTGTACCATCTCCTTCTCAGATTCCCCATCTGAAAAGTAAAATTTATTATCAAATGATGTTGCTGTTTCTGCCTTAAAGAACGCAATACACAAGCTTGCCAAGTAAGATGGATTGGATCCAATCTTTGATCCCTGAGGTATGTAGACAAAACTGATCAACAGTGTTGAACAGAAGCCAAAACTGCTTACTTAAGAAGATAAAATTAGAAATCCCTAGTCAAAAATTTCAGGTGGACTTTAACATGATCTGGAGGAATATTTAGCAAAGATTTGCATGAAGTCCAGAAAGCTCAGTTCTGGAAGTGAATTTCAAATGTATTTGTGAGGTAAAACACAGGTGTTCAGTCTTGTCTCTAGAGATCTTAACAGTGTCAGCAAAATTGAAGTTTTGCCAACCCAGTGATTTCTCAGAGCTCACTGACACACTAGTTCATTCCATGGAGAACCTGTATCCTTCTGCCAGGGTTGCAAAAAACCTTCTACTTTACTTTTGCCTTTCAAGCCTCAGTCAGTGAGTGCTGGAACTGTGTGGACAATCCTTCTGTATGCCCTACAGGGATGGAGTTCAAAGGAATGTTACTCTATTCAGATAAGCAAAAGTACGATGTTCCTTTCCTTCTGCTTCCAGCTTTCACATTAGGGAGGTGCAAGCTGGCTTTGAAGACTGGGTGCCCATGCAGCACAGTCAGAGGAACTGGCTGCCTATTCATGAAAGGACACCAATCTGCCTTTCCTCACAGTACTGCTTCTGTTTGCTTTTCAAAACATTTTGTTAGTGTTGAAAGTATGATACCCAGGGTATGTACCTTAAGAACAAGAACCTGTCATCAAACACATCAGTCTGCAGCTACAGAGTTAGTATGTTAAAATATCAATGGAGTATCATTTCAGCAGTGTTCAAATTTCAGAAACAGAATTGCAGAATAACCTGCTTTTTGACTCCCGGAATAGATAACGGATGATAAAATTTGTCTATGTTTTTATAAAATTCACCAGCTCAAGATGTGGCCAGCAGGTCAGGGAGGTAGTCCTCCCCCTCTCCTCTGCCCTGGTGAGGCCACATCTGGAGTGTTGAGTCCAATTCTGGGCTCCCCAGTTCAAATAATAACTTCTAGAGATTGATCAGCAAAGGCCACACAGATGGTGACAGGCCTAGAGCTTCTCCAGTATAAGGAAAGGCTGAGAGATCTGGGGCTGTTCAGAGAGACAGGTGATCACAGATTATAAATATCTATCAGGCAGGAATCAAGTGGATGGGGCCAGGCTCTTTTCAGTGGTGCTCAGCTACAAGATGGGGGGCAACAGCCACAAATTGGGATACAGGAAGTTAAATAAGAATGTGAGGAAAAAGTTTACTTTTAGGGTGATGGAGCACTGCAATAAGCTGCCCCACAGAGGCTGTGAAGTCTCCCTCTCTTTAGATATTCAAGATTTCCCTGAACACTTTTCTTTGTGACCAACTATGGGGAACCTGCTTTAGCTGGAGGTTTGAACTTGATGACCTCCAGTGGCCGCCTAACATATTAGCCCATCCACACTATTTTAGCTGATTTAACTTTTAGTTCAGAAAATAAGCAATAAGGATTAAAACTATATTACCTGACTACTCATGTTTTCACTTTGAACTACATAACAACATCAAAACATTTTTTTATTATAATAATATATTTATATTACAAATAAGTGTATTAATAGCCAGTTTAATTTAATTTTTTCTTTTTTTCAGTAGATTAACAGAATTGTATGAGTTTCTTTGATCAATCTTTTAGATCAGGGAGGGCAGTGGGAGAGAAGCTGAATTTTTGTACTGTAAGTGTAAAACAAAAACAAGCCTTTGGAAACTGGGATCTCTTCACAGTTGCTAACCTGACATATGCAGTTGCTGAAATTAAACCCTTCTATAGAATGTGATAGGCTAAGAATATTATAAGATCAATTTTGGGGAAGACATTAAAATTCAGGTATAAAAAATAATGAATCTCAGAGTTATTTCAGAGTTAAAACCATCGGACTGTTGTACTAAAATGAAATCTGGTAATATAAATATGGGATAGGAATATAATGGAAGACATCTACAGTAGTCATCAAAAAACCTCACTGAAATGAGAGTAGTTTAATATCTGAGCAGCATATTTCTAATTTAATACTACTTTCTGCATATCCTTCACTAAACATTATATACTGTACTTCAGACATCCTCAAATATTTGCTTGTAATACAAAAAACAGACTGTATACATTGAAAAAACTGAATTAGTTCAAGACATATTTGATTAAAAACACAGTTATTAATATAGAGTTTCCCATGACTGCAAAGCAGATGTTTTAAATAAGATAGTATGAGAAGACATATTTCAGCAAGAAAAACTTTGGAAACACATCTGGAAGGTAATTCTGTTTATACATTGCCATGCTAAGCAACCATTAATGCACTGCCAAATGCTATATCGTACAAAGCGAAGGAGCCCCACACAATCCCAAATTAGCATTCATTCAACAGTAAAGCAAAATTCTGCTCTAAATGGAATGTACTTTTATTGAACTGAGCTACTACCTGAGTGCATTCAGGGACATGGATGATTTCCCTGGTAACTAAAATAAATGGTTACTTGTTTCAAGTCCTGCTAGCATTTCAAAGTTAGTAGAGCTCTAGGAAAGTAAGGTGGTTTCAATTTTGGTTTGCCAGCATTGGCATAAACTGAGTTCTCATTGCAAAGTTAATGATGCATAAACCAAAAACAGCATAGCTTTGTCTGCCAGACTACAGACAAAGCTTTCGAAGATTTGATAAGGTCTAATCTTTCATCTTTTTCTGACAGTTACACATCTTTAATAGGCCACTATGAAGAATAACATGCATGCACAAATCATCTCTTAGTAATAAAATCAGAATCACAGTTTGAAATGTAGCACTGAAACATGAAAATGGCAAGCAATTTGAGAATTAAGACTAATCTCACTGGTCATACAGCCCCTTCTCATTCTCTATGTATTTTTGGAAATATTCTCCACCATTGGATTACTGATGGCATTTCTGACATGAAATTAACTACCAAAGCCTGTTTCATATCTCAGTTATCTCTTATAGCTTTTTCAGGGTTTGGTTTACCTAGAAAATGGTTAGGAGCCATAATTTCTTCATGTTACTGAAAATGAATTCTTACCAAGTTTCAACATTTCCTTCACATTACAACTAAGACCGCTAGTACATGACCTATTTTTTTCTGTCTGAAAAGTTGAACAAAATACACCAACACCCCTTCAATTAATTGTTAATTTCTCCAAGGCGTGTTAGTTTGCTAAGATTACACTGCACAGAGTTTATACAACAAAGTAAGGAGATGTTTTCACCCTGGAAGAAACAAAGCATTTTGAAGTTGGTGACAAGCTGAAGAAATCAGAAAATCTTAACATCAAATGTTATATATTACACATTAAATCAGCTGCAACATTAGCAGTTAGGAAAATGAACAGACTTTAAGAAAAGGCACATTGACAATCATAGTTCATTTACAATACATATGAAGTAATTCAGTGTTCATAAGAATTATCTGCTAAATAAAAATGGCAGGCAAAAGAAACCTACCTGGTATTCTGCACTTTAACAATAGGTGATAATTTAATGAGACAGTAATCTAGTTATCTAGCTAGATAAGTTCTTCTCTGAGACTAAAAAAGTAAAATTACAATAGGTCAAGCAATCAGTTTTCCAAAAATTAAATTATCATCAGACTACATAAGAAGCAATAAGGCTAATTTATTGAACGATGAATATCTGCTCTATATTCTCCATTTTGACAGCAGCAGAAGCTGTACTCCTGCAGATCCTTTGCACACTGATTGATGCTGGGTGGAAAGGTTACAAACAGTGCTCCAGCCATGCCTGGCCCTAATTGCTGCTCTAGCCAATAATCTGTACGAGTGCTAGATTCAAGACAAAGTATTGGAAAGCTGACTTTTTTGACCTAGGTGCACATGTAGTAAAAAGTAAATGCACCAAAGCATATGCTGGTGTTTTCCTCGGGATCCTGTTAGATTGTGTAGGAGATTCTGGGGCCCTGCATGGTTTTTCTCTGTTTTCAGAATATCAGGATAAGTTGACACTTCTTTGATGTGTGGATTTATTCAGCATCATAGCAGCTCTTCTTTTTAACTTTGCATCCTGTATCAAGCAGTAGAGAAACCATCCTCACAACTACTGGCGTAACCCTCACCTATGTGAAGCTCACAAAGTTGTACCACATAGTGTTCTAACTATGGTTAGGGCAATTCTGCACCCTTTTTTGTTCCTCTCCTCCTCCTACAAAGACATCAGGGAACATTTCCTAATGTAAATCCACTGCAGAGCTACAATAATTCGGTAAGGTATGCAGCTAGGCACTTAAACACATAAAACAATAATATGAATTCTAGATAAGTCTAACGGATGCTTTTTGTAAATTGAGCCGAAGAATGTAAACATTTTAATATAAAGCTGTTTAAAATATATATTCCATGGTACTTTAACTCACACTACAACAGTATTTTGAGAAATTTTCTATTTTTAATTAGTATATACCAAAATAACTCCTACAAGTAATACAGTGCTGTGTGTTAAGTCCTGCATATTTAACAGTATTTTATTCCAAGCATTCTGATACAAAAATGTTGCAGAAAACTATAGCTTGTAAAATTAGTGCTTACAAATGCACTTACAAACACTATGCAGCCAGATCATGACATTTTGCGTCCTTGAAATCCTAAAATTTGGAGCTATAAAATTTCTCTGAAAGGAACATTTAGATACATTCTGTAAGCTTGATGCAATGGTTTTGTACAAGCATTATTTTTAAACCACTGCATGAGTGAAACAATAATTTGACAGAGAAATTAAGGTAGTGACTCTTCTGAGTAATTTTTGGCATGTCAAAAGCAAATTGTTGGCTTACTTTATAATTTTCTTTTTAATGATTTGTGATATTAGAAAGAATTACATCTGCACTAGTTTTTCCTTTAGTTATAATTTTTGTCATTCAAATGAATATAGAGCAAGTAAGAATGAAAATCAGTTCTTATTGTTCAATGTAAACTATTTGCACAACAGTACTGAATAGGAAAGAAATAGAAAAAAAAATTTAAAAGAACAATACTGAACACAAGAATTGCAGCCTTAGTAGAAAAATAGTATAAAATTAACTAATATACACGCCATTTTTGTATAATCATTTCATTCTCCATGCTGAACATCTGAAAGCAACCAAAATGTAATGACCTTGAAGTTTTAAATACTGATCATGATTCCAATTTTTCTTTTCCACTGTTACATTCAGTTTCATTACAGTTTTCATTACAGTTTTCATTACAGTTTTCATTACAATTAATTTATCTGTTGCCATTTTTTATTCCAGTTGTAATTCTTGTCTGTTCTAGTTATAACTCCTGTCACAGAAATGAAAAATTTGAAACCTTTTACAGTTCATTCTTAATATTCAGCGCTGTATTTGTTGGTAATTCCACCTCCGCATTCATCTAGAGGCACAGTATCATGAATACACAGTTAAAGGTTCATTGAGTCAGCCAAATGAAATATGGAATATTAACAAGATGAACCTTCCCTTTCCATTCTGAATGACGTGTTACTACATATTGCTACTGGTTCTTATAAATCATGCTGTGATGTATTAAGAAAGAAGGAAAGGAGGAAAACAGTAGAAAACTACAAAATCATTGATGTATTTTTAAGGTAATTCTTAAATGTCTGCAAGTATAATTAAACCAAAATTGCTTCAGAGACCAGCTTCAAGCAGGTAAAACTGCACTGGGGAAG
>JAPSGF010000002.1:26778984-26929257 GCA_035772895.1 Perdix hodgsoniae
GCTGGCAGCTTGTGGGAGGGCTCCTGACTCACCAGGGGCGGAGCTGACACTGCCTGCTCTTTATCTCTGGTAGTTGACCTTGATCAATTTGCTGTGTGGATAAAGAGAGACCTGGGAGGGCGGGAACCAGTTCCCGCCCACACAACACAGGAGGTGTGAAAAGCTGTTCTGAGCACCTAGAGTGGAGGTAGTCAGTGTCTGAGGGCTGCCTGCTCTGCCCACTCAATAAGGCAGTGGTGGGAGTGGAGGCTGTGTTTTGTGTCACCACGGGTGAGTGCTCTTGTTTGTTGTTTTTTCTCAGGTAACTTGCTCTCCTGTTGACAGGCTCTACAGCCGATGCTTCAGAATATGGTCCTCACCAGGAAACGGGCTTCCCACACGAAGACTGTGGCAACCCAGACAGAGGGTCTGCTCTGTAATGTGGCAGTTCAGGTTTCTGGCTGCCGGGAGTGCCTCAGCCTGCTACTGCCAGGGGAGGATGGAAAGGATGTGACTTGCGTGCGGTGTGAGCAGCTAGATGAGCTACTCAGCCTTGTGGTGGAGCTTAGGGAGGAGGTAGATAGACTGCGGACCATCAGAGAATGCGAGCGGGAGATTGACTGGTGGAGTGACTCTCTGCGAAAAAGGCAGAGAGATGGCACTTCCCAGACTGAGGGAGCATTGGGAGTAATGGCCCCTCTCTCTCACCATAGTCAAGCGGGGCGAGGCAGCTTGAGAGGAGAGGAGGAATGGCAGCAGGTCTCAGCCCGGTGTCGCAGGCAACCCCCATCCCGACCTACCTCGGCTCCCCTGGTCCCTCTCTGTAACAGGTATGAAGCCCTGAAACTAGAGGGAGAGGAGAGTGATGATGACATGGGAGCGCTGCTGCCAAGCTTGCCCAAGGTGAGGTGGACGGCCCCACGTTTGAAGACTGCCTCCTCCAAGAAAGAAAGGAGGGTGATAGTTGTGGGCGACTCTCTTCTGAGAGGAACAGAGGGTCCAATATGTCGGCCTGACCCTACCCACAGGGAGGTGTGCTGCCTTCCTGCGGCCCGGGTCAGGGACATTTCTAGAAAACTCCCCAGCCTTATCCGCCCCTCTGATTATTACCCATTATTGATAGTCCAGGCTGGCAGTGATGGGATTACTGATAGAAGCCTGAGGATTATAAAGAATGATTTTCGGAGGCTGGGGAAGTTAGTTGATGGAGCGGGCATACAAGTAGTGTTTGCCAGTATTCCTTTGGTGGCAGGGACAAACACTGAGATAACCAGAAAAAGCCACCTTATAAATACATGGCTGAGAGGCTGGTGCAAACGCAAAAATTTTGGTTTCTTTGATCATGGGGCGGTCTACTCGGCACCTGGCCTGAGGTCGACTGATGGGAATTACCTGTCTCCAAAAGGGAAACGGATACTTGCCCAGGAGCTGGCGGGACTTATAGAGAGGGCTTTAAACTAGATAGGAAGGGGGAAGGGGTTAAAGCCAGGCCTGCTAAAGATCGGCCTGGGGAAGTGGTATTGGGATTAGGAGAGAGGCGAGGGGCTCATCTGAGGTGCATCTACACTAATGCACGCAGCATGGGCAATAAGCAAGAAGAGTTGGAAGCCATGGTGCGGCAGGCAAACTATGACCTAGTTGCCATAACAGAAACATGGTGGGATTGCTCCCATGACTGGAGCGCTGCAATAGATGGCTACAAACTCTTCAGGAGGGACAGGCAAGGAAGGAGGGGTGGTGGTGTGGCTCTCTATGTTAGGGAATGCTTTTCTGCTATTGAGATTGTGAGTGGGGATGATAACGTTGAATCCCTATGGGTAAAGATCAGAGGAAGGGCTGACAAGGCAGACATCCTGGTGGGCGTCTGTTATAGACCGCCAAACCAGGATGAAGTGACAGATGAGGTATTCTACAAGCAGCTGGCACAAGCTGCACGGTCGTCAGCCCTTGTCCTCATGGGGGACTTCAACTTCCCTGACATATGCTGGGAGTACAACACAGCGCGTAAGAAGCAGTCTAGGAGGTTTTTGGAGTGTGTAGAGGATGCCTTCCTGATGCAGCTGGTAAGAGAGCCCACGAGAGGAACTGCCCCGCTAGACCTACTGTTTGCAAACAGGGAAGGTCTGGTGGGAGATGTGGAGGTTGAGGGCTGCCTTGGACAGAGTGACCATGAAATGATAAATTTCTCGATTCATGGTGGAGTTTGGAAGGGGAATAGTAAAACTGCTACCTTGGACTTCCAGAGGGCGGACTTCGAATTGTTCAAGAGACTAGTAGGGGGAGTCCCCTGGCATTCAGTCTTAGCAAACAGAGGGGTCCAGGAGAGCTGGTTGCTCTTCAAGAAGGAAGTCTTAAGGGTGCAGGAGCAGGCGGTTCCCCTGAGACGTAAAATGAGCAGGCGGGGAAGAAGACCGGCGTGGATGAATAGGGAGCTATTCTTGAGGCTCCGAGAGAAAAAGAGAATCTACCGCCTGTGGAAGGAGGGACAGGCAACTGAGAATGAATACAAGGAAGCCGTTAGGATGTGTAGAGGTGAAATCAGAAAGGCAAAAGCCCAGCTTGAATCTAACCTGGCCGCTGGGGCGAAAAGGAATAAGAAACTCTTTTATAAATACATTAACAGTAAGAGGAGGACAAAGGAGAATATCCACTCTTTGCTGGATGATGCTGGGAATGTGACCACTGAGGATAAGGAAAAGGCGGAGGTTCTGAATGCCTTCTTTACGTCTGTCTTTAAAGGTCAGACCAGTTATCCTCGGGGTACTCTTCTCTCTGACCTGGTAGTCTCGCCTGGGGAGCATGCTAAACCCCCTGTGATTCTGGAAGAAACGGTCAGAGGCTTACTACTCCAACTGGACTGCCACAAGTCCATGGGGCCGGATGAGATCCACCCTAGAGTGCTGAGGGAACTGGCGGGGGTGATAGCCAAGCCGCTTTCCATCATCTACCAGCGCTCCTTGTTGACTGGTGAGGTCCCGGAAGACTGGAGGCTTGCCAACGTGACTCCCATTTACAAGAAAGGTTGTAAGGAGGATCCGGGGAACTACAGGCCTGTTAGCCTGACCTCGGTTCCAGGGAAGGTTATGGAACAGATTGTCTTGAGGGAGATCATGCGGCATGTGCGGGATGGCTGGGGGATCAGGCCTAGCCAGCATGGGTTCATGAAAGGCAGGTCCTGTTTGACCAACCTGATCTCCTTTTATGATATAGTGACCCATCTGCTGGATGAGGGAAAGGCTGTTGATGTGGTCTACCTAGACTTCAGCAAAGCCTTTGACACTGTCTCCCACGGTATTCTCCTGCAGAAGCTGGCAGCCCGTGGCTTGGACGGGTACATTGTTGGATGGGTAAGGAACTGGCTGGAGGGCCGGGCTCAGAGAGTGGTGGTGAATGGAGTTAAATCCAGCTGGCGACCGGTCACAAGTGGTGTTCCCCAAGGGTCGGTGCTGGGGCCTGTCCTCTTCAATATCTTTATTGATGACTTGGATGAGGGCATTGAGTGCACCCTCAGTAAGTTCGCAGACGACACCAAATTGGCTGGGAGTGTGGATCTGCCTGGGGGTAGCGAGGCCCTGCAGAGGGATCTGGACAGGCTGGAGAGCTGGGCTGAAGCCAACGGGATGAGGTTCAACAAGACCAAATGCCGAATCCTGCACTTTGGCCACAACAACCCCAGGCAGCGCTATAGGCTTGGGGCGGAGTGGCTGGAGGACTGTGTGGAGGAAACGGACCTGGGGGTGTTGATTGATGCTCGGCTGAACATGAGCCGACAGTGTGCCCGGGTGGCCAAGAAGGCTAACGGCATCCTGGCTTGCATCAAAAACAGTGTTACTAGCAGGAATAGGGAGGTAATTGTCCCCCTGTACTCTGCACTGGTGAGGCCGCACCTCGAGTATTGTGTTCAGTTTTGGGCCCCTCATTGCAAGAAAGACATTGAGGCCCTGGAATGTGTTCAGAGGAGGGCTACGAAGCTGGTGAGGGGCCTGGAGCACAGGCCTTATGAGGAGCGGCTGAAGGAGCTGGGATTGTTCAGCCTGGAGAAGAGGAGGCTCAGGGGAGACCTTATAGCACTCTATAACTTCCTGAAGGGAGGTTGTGGTGAGCTAGGGGTCGGCCTTTTCTCTCGTGTAGACAGTGATAGAACTAGAGGCAATGGTTTCAAACTGCGCCAGGGGAGATTCAGGCTGGACATTAGGAAATATTACTTCTCGGAAAGGGTGGTCAGGCATTGGAATGCACTGCCCAAGGAGGTGGTGGAGTCACCGAACATGGAGGTGTTCAAGAGACGTTTGGATGTTGTGTTGAGGGATAGGATTTAGCTGGGGAGTATTGGTGATGGTTGGACTGGATGATCTTTTAGGTCTTTTCCAACCTTGATGATTCTGTGATTCTGTGAAACCACAACATGCACGTATATTTCACTAATCATGTAAGAGATTACCTTAGTGCACCGTATTTTCATGGTGAATGATGTATTCCAGATAACTTTGCTTCCCAAGTTTATATAGGATCCAAATTCCACAAATTCTAGAGATAGATGTGATATCTGGGTGTCACTGTATACATACTTCAAGGTTCAGGCTTGAGCTTCATAATGAGCAGAGCTACTTGGCAGCACTATAAAAGAATACCTGAAAGACACTCCTCACTGATTTCTCGATGACATGTCCAGATTCTCACTCATGATGGCAAGCAGTTGATACAGAATCATGTCCTTTGTTCTTATGTTATTTGTGAACCTTGCATCTGAAAAAAATCACAGGTATCAGCATAATCATTCTTCTGCACTCTTTGTCAACATTTTTAAGAAATTTAGATCCAAAAGGAAATCAGTATAGATCACCTAAGAACTTGTCTACCCTGTGCAGTGTCCTTACTTACAATTCCAACATAAAAGCATAATTCCACAAATTCCATCATATGGACAAAAGGCAGCAAGCTCACTGCATCAGTGACAGACTATTAAGATTTCTTGAAGTGACTTCGAAGTCCCCAAAGAGGGATGGGATTGCTCCTCCTTGCACTACCCTGCAGCCTTATTCTTGCTCTCAGCACTTTGCATAAGCACCTGTGGCAGCAGTCACAAGCCAGCAAGTAGCAGGGAGCACCCTGTTAGTCCTACCATATCACAGAGCCTTGAAATGTCTGCCAGATTGACGGGTGCTAGTAAGAGCAGGTTCACAGTCTTTTATGTTGCCAGTATATTTGTTCAACCACTACGTCCTCAGCTACATGCTTTCTTGCAAAGAAGTCTCTTGCAAGGAGGTGCACTGCGTCAGTGCCTCTTGAGCACTGGAACGGGTTGCCCAGAGAGGTTGTGGAGTCACTTTCCATGGAAATATTCAAAACCTGTCTGGATGCCTACCTGTGTGATCTATTAGGGAGTATCTGCCTTAGCAGGGAGGTTGTCCTTGATGACCACTGGATGACCCTTCCAAACCTGCAATTCTGTGACTCTGTAACATGCAAGGCCTGACTCTCTAGGAATGAAGTATAACAAGCAAGTTCCTCTCCACGTCCCTTCCAACACATGTTAATTAGGCGCGAAACAAAAAGCAAACATAAGCATCAAAATATTGGTAAATGCAGAAGGTAGGCAGGCTGTGTTACACACCTGCAGCTCCTCTAAATATAAACGTAACTGCCCTAGGACAAACTCTCTTCAGAGCACTTCTGCTTAACTCTCCATGCAGAGTGGTCAATGCTCAGACAAATGGGCAGCCAGTCAGCATTTAGTTTTCTCCACTTTGTTTAATGTGTGGCCTCAGGCTTCCTTTACTGAGCACTGCTCTGAATACAGATTTGAAATGTCAGTGTGATTCATGAACATTTATTCATTTAAACAAACAAGGAATTGCATACTGACATCTGGGAAGAACCCACAGAAGTGTTCCTCATAATTCTAATTCAACTTTTAAAACAGGAATCTTCAATGAGAACTCAGATGCTTCAAGAGATTTTCCTGTTTTGCTTTGTTTTTACAGAAAAATTACCTACAGCTCAGAAAGAAGCATTCTTTTTAACAAACAAATAACCAAACTTGCACATTTCTTGCATCACTGATATCTTCAACATAGCAGGATCTATGCAACTACATACCACTTGACAACTTGTGTGAGTCCATTTGATTCTACTACTCCAAAATTTCATAGAAAACAAAAAATGCATAATTTCCATCACAAGCTACATTTAATCAGTGTTTGTGAATGTTTCAGTATTCAGTATTTTTATTTCCTCCTTAAAGTGTTCTTTATGTATCACTTGAGACAAAGCCTCAGTGTTACCAATGAGTCAGAGGAGCACTTGCAGTATCTCCGCTGCAATATGAACTTTCATGTGTATGCAGATCCATCCATTACATGACTAATTTATCTAACAATTGTCATTTCCCATTCAATCAGCAGTTCATAACTTGTTCAGTTATTTTGCAAAAAGATTTTCTAGTTCCATAAGGCTGATAGCTGCAAAATGAGAGAAAACAATATTACTTTTTTTTTTTTTAAAAAAAGAAAAACAAACTTCAAATATTGTTAAATTGAAAGGCTAGGGAATTTTAGCCACTTTGTAAAATACAAATCTACCAATTGAAGGAAGAAAAACATAGCAAGAATATAATGAGATTATCACGCAACTTTCAACTATGAAGGTTTCGTCAGAGAGAAACAGTGTTATGTGTGCACACATGCTTACGCTGCATGGAAAAAATCTGTATGTATTGTATTGTATACACGTACATTTCTGTATAGTATCTAAATTATTTTGGTTTGAGAAAACTCTCAGCAAAACTGATTTTTTTTCATAGGGAAAGTTGGAAAGTTTTTATTTGTTTTTTGAAGTTCCTCTGGAGGGAAAAAAAAAAAAAGTAAAGGAAGCAGCTCTGACAATACAACAACTAATTAGTCTATTTTTTAATGAATTTCAACTAGTCTGCTACTTGATTATGTCAATGTCAAAGAAGACCTGGCTAAAGATCCCTCCCACTGTTGAAGAATATAAAGGTATCATTCAGAAGTCTGTGGTAATAGTTTTCTGAATAATAAAAGGGTATGAGTTTCTTCTGCAACTTCTCTTTCAGTTCACTTAGTCATTAGTCACTTCTGAGTTGGAATTCTACTCAGCAGCCAGTGTATCCTTTATTAGACCTACCTGAGAGCAGCTGATGCCTTCCAGTGCAGTCAATTAACAGAGGGAGAAAGAACAGCCAGTGGCACAAGAGTGGGGTCACAGAAACAAATAGACTCCTTTCTTTCCTCCATCTCCTCCACCATTCACCATATAATTGCATAGGTCTAGTTTCCCCAGATAATTATGCTAAACAGTCTGTCAGAACACAAATATCAAGATTTACCCTTTCCATGTGAAAAGTGCTTAGCTGTATAGCTTGATGAAGTGTTAGAATATAGATGAGTGATGCTGATTTCTTTTCACACAAGAAAGAATAAACATCACAAGAGTCTTCCCAGCCAACCCGCCAGCAAGTCTAGAGTGAGATAAAGCATGAAAAACAATTTCATTTAACGGTGAGAGACATTATTACAAACAAGGAAAAATAATGCTTTAGAGTTACAGTCAAAGAAGAACATTTTCTCTCCTTAACTCCACTGCTGAACACTACAGCTATGCTGTGCCAACATCCCTGGCCTGATTTTGGCCGTTACCAATTAGTGCTTTCCAAAACAGCTCCTGAGCATAAGACAAACACTAGCACAGCCCAGGGACTGCTCCCCTCTGGCAATCTTGATGCAGCCATCCTGTTTGAGAGGGTAAGAGGGTTCAGCTCCATGAATTTGAGTCATATAGTGCCTTCTGGGTGCAAAATAGCCTGAATTAATTCTTTTCAGAAGTACAGATCCTGCAGTTTCTGCTCCTAAGGCTGCATTTGTCACTAGGGATACCATAATTAGCACAGTCATAAAGATCTTTTCTATCACAGGTCAAGACAACCAATTTGAGCTTCACTGACTTTGTTTTCTAGATGATATTTTAGGCATTAAATGCATTATTGAGATTTCAAACTCTCCTGAAGATAGAGAACCAAAAATCCCAACAACCCACGTGTCAATCATATACAAAACAAAGCTAGATGGTTTGAAACTCTCACTTATTTGAAACTTATGAATCTGATTTTGCATTCAATTTTCAGCTTAAGCCAAAATTTCAGATGTTACTTTCACTTTACTATGTTTCTTTCTACTTGTTTACCATGAAATATGTTAAACTCCAGACCCTTTAAAATTCAATATGAGTACATTTCATGTTCTCACTGTTAAATATCTCAATGTAAGAACTACAAATTTTGAAGTAGAGCAAGTATGTCAGTCTCTTCCACCTACATACTGAAGTTTCAGAAAGAATTGCAGATTAGCTTTGGGGTCTTCATTGCAAGTAGAATCTGACCAGTTGGTACTCTAAAATGTAGATGATAGGGATTACTTCACAGAGTCAAATACGATATGCTAAGTATGCCATAATCAATTCCTGACCATCCCAATTGTGATTGAAGTGATTAAAAACAAACAACAACAACAACAAAAAAACACTCTACTAACAATGTAAGAAATCAAACAGCATTCTAAAGCACACCAGATCATGAAGTTGATGGTCACCAGAGTGGAATTAATAGAATTGTGGATTATTATTATTATTTTAAATGTATTTGGCTGCTCACAGATGAAAACATGGGCTTGAAATAAATAACAGTGCTATGGAAACCTTGCTACTACAGTCATTATCAATTAAACTTTGTACAAATTTAATCCTCTGAACCCTACAGAATGATTAATGCAGAAAATACAGTAACTGAAAAATTTACCCAAATTTCAATTTATTAGCTGCAAAATATAAAATTTTAGTAGTTATAACTGATAGCATTTTGCTTGCTATTTCTGAGAAAATAAAAAGGCCAGTAGTGAAAAGCAATGAAGTACATAAATGCTGATCGCTTTCCTCTCATTCAAATAGGCACAGTTGTGTGAAACTCTACAATCATTCTTAATCAGTTTACAGAAAGGTTCTCTGTCAGATTTTATATAACATTTCTCTTGACCAGTACTCATAGGATTTAATAGCTATTAAAGTTAAATTTTACAAGGAGCCTTGTATGCATGATCTCCAAGAAAATTTCAAGATGATGCCTGGCCGCAGTCATCTCAAATAAGGACAGTTAAGCAAACATTTAAAATACACTTCTCTCTCACATTAAAAACAAAAACTACAACTGTCCAACCTAATCTCCTGGATAAAAGTACTTACTGTCCAAATATTGTGGTCAATAATTAATGACCAGGCTCTGAAAGGAAGCTATAAGAGTGTGAAACTTAATACTGCCTGGTCTCCCACAAATGATATTGGAGGAATTTGGATTCCTCCAAATGTGGAAAGTAACACTATTAAGGAAGATCATGAGGATTTCTGTACATGAAGAAGTAATTCTGAGTAGAGACAATATGGATAAAAATACTGCACCTTACTTGTTTCCCAGAGTTCTTGGAGCTGCATCTAATACAAGTACCAACATATATACTTTTTGCTAACACTCTCTTGTTGTTTCATGATTTTTGTTAACAATATTCCAAATCATCACATCATTTAGAACACTGGGAGTCTCTCAGAAGAGAAGAAATGTACTACAGCTGCCTAAAGACTTTGCTGCTCTGTTTCCATTTACCAGTAGTGGGAAAGTCAAAATTGACTGGAAGTCACAAGACTCTTTTCTCCCTGGTGGATGAGAGTAAGAACCTAGGTTTTCAGAAACTCATTTATACAATTTATTAGCTTCAATCCCAATTAACTTGTATTTCTGCTATTATGATTAGTAAACTTATTTTCCTCCTGAGATCATCGCCACTGCTTGGCAGTTTTGTTTTTTGTTTTGTTTGTTTTTGTTTGTTTGTTTTTGTTTGTTTTTCTTGGTTGCTTGCTTTTGTTTTTAAACTTTTTGTTCCCATTCCCCTTCCCCTCCCTCTCCCCTTTTTGGGCCAGTGGGATTTTGGGCCTACTGCCCCCCTGTCACAGACACAGACAGATCTAAAGGTAACCATGACATACTCTTTTATATATCTGTAATAATGTAGTCTAAACGCACATAAACAAAATACAAAAGTGATAATTGATTTTAAAAGCTTTGGCTTGCAACACTTGGTCTTCAGAATATGTATTGGTCATAGAATTGTCAAAAATCCGGATCACTATGGACTGATTTTGGAACAAATTATCCTTGTACAATGTTGAAGCTCTCTTGATCATGTTACTTTAAACAATTCCTTTTGAAAAGAGAAGTGTTTAAAGATAAAAGAGGATCCTTTTATTTAAGATCTCTGAAATAAGCTATCAAATGGAACTTCAGTACACCCAGTTCTCAGACTGATCTGGAGACCAGACCAGACATGGTGTTCTTTCTACACCAGTTCTTTAGTAAATTTTGTCTCTCTTGTTCTTGTTTTGAAGTCAAATCCAATTTTATTCAGCTAAATATTATACTGAAGCGTGCAGAGAAACCAAATTTGTTTCAGTGAAAGTTGATAAAAGAACTTTAACTATATATTGTTACCAATAATAATCCTTTTTTAATTATTTTAAAATACTGTTCTTTGATGAAGATTTTTTTCTTGTGTTTTAACATTGAAAACCCACACAATCCTTTCAAAAGAATAATATCATACTTGGATAAACTAAGAAAGATTTTCTTTAAATGTATCTTACTAGGTTTTGCTATGGTTATCTGATGCTTCCATCACAACAATTGTATATGGAAATTTGCAACAGACGGAAGAATGGCACTCATTGAACTCTGATGGATGATATCTGAATTTGTTGGAATGAGACAGTCTGGTCTGTTTCCCCAAAAAATTCGTCCATTAGTGATATTAAGATAATTCCCATGATTGTAAGGATTTAATTTTGCTAAGGCTGTAAAACTGCGCCATTAGAATTTTATTTATTGCCTGCTGTAATTTTGTTATTCCAGTTTAACACATTTATGTTCAAAGTGTAATAGAGTTTTTGAATTCATGCCCAGCTTACATAATAAAAATTCATTTTACAGAAGAGCATATTTATTTTTTTTTGGAGGTCCCATATCTTCTAATAGGACAAATATAGCTCTGGCATCTTACTTCTCTAATCACCTTAGAAATTACAGAAAGAAGAGTGATTAGTGTGATTGGATGGAAAGAAAATGATTGTGCAGATGTGATAGAGTCTTGTTGCAATCTACTATCTTAACTGAATAGACAAAAAAAAAAAAAAAAAGGACAATAATGATAGTTCTCCATAAATTTAGCTGGCTAAGAAAAAAAAGAAGGAAATCATAACTAAGAAATGAGGATACAGAAGCAATTCATTTCAGACCTTTGCAATGGTTACACATGATCATGTAGTAGCTTATAAACTACTTACATTGAACACTGATGAACCTACATTATAGATGAACAAACCAAACAACTAAGCATGCTCAGCTTCAAGTCACAGTGTGCCTTGATGGAAAGTTATCTATTTACTTTCAGATCTTCAACAGAAATTGAAATTTTCAACGGTAAAACATTAAGCATCAGAATCAAACAGTCACACTTTACTTTTAGCATCATTTAACAACTAGAGTATATAATGAAATAGAAACAGACTGGCCACAAAAAGTTTTTAAATGAACTGCTTTCACAGGAGTTGAGATATTAAATCAAAATATACGAATGTGTTTTATATAGAAATATTGTTGTGTTATGCTGGGCATTTCTTTAAAGTAAAAAGCTTCAGATGACAAATACATGTAGTAATGTATTCTAAACATTTACATAAAAATTATGTTCATGAATTACAGGATTCAAAAATTTTAATTCACACTCTCACTGTGGGAAAAGCAAGTTCTGTGCATTGGTTACCCTTACACACTATACTGAAGTACAGATGATAACACGGCAAAGTCTTATGAACAGTAAAGCAAATCAGTGAATACAGCCCACAGTTATACTCCTCTACTCATGGTTTTGATCTTGATATAAACTCTCTGTTCTGTTTGAGATAAAATGCAATTTGAAAATTGAGTGCACTAGAATTAGCTCTTCCCTTAGGATATGATACTCCTCACTGACATTGTATGATATATCTGGCCTTCTTAAATAGAAGAATGAATGCCCCAGTCTCAACCTTGCTTCATGGACTAAATATCACTCCTTTCCCTCTCACCTTTCATTGTTTACGGCACCTGCCTGAGGTCCCTTTCCATCAGCACCAACCAAAATACATCTGCTAACAGAAACTGCTCTTGACAGTCTGCAATGACCTTCTCTTTATCAGTCCCTGATCCATTACTATATTTTCATGCTCTTTGGTCTGTCAATCACCTTTAAAATTTTCTATCTATTCTATATTTCTTTTCATTCTATCTTTTACCAGTCTGGCTTCTCTCACCCATCTCTTGCTTGTCCTTTGTCTATGACTGTTACCACTCTTTTAACTCAACCTTTGCAAAATGTTTCACTGTTCCTCTAGCTTTCAGTAGGACAACTCTTTGCTCTTAGTCTTTGATGCATTTTTTTTTCCTCCACACATATATCATGGCAATCTCATCTGCCAATCTACTTTAAACTGATATCTCTATATCAAAATTTCTATACTTACCATTGGAGCAAGAATGTTTCCAAATGATTATCTGTCTTTGCTTCTGCACGTGGCTAATCTGTTATCATTGCAAAATTAGCAGAGATCTTATTTTTCAGCTATTCTAAAGAGTCTCATAGTCTAAGCAATATTATTAACACAATCTTTTGTCCTGATTTCTGTACCATCCTTTTCTTTAGTAAATTAAGTTTCTTATTTCTGTTGATATTCCTTC
Organism: Perdix hodgsoniae; assembly: GCA_035772895.1. Taxonomy (NCBI): domain Eukaryota; kingdom Metazoa; phylum Chordata; class Aves; order Galliformes; family Phasianidae; genus Perdix; species Perdix hodgsoniae. The sequence goes on from JAPSGF010000002.1 coordinate 26,791,793, forward strand.
AGATTTATGCAATTTTCCTTGAGCTCCTTCGTCTCTTTCAAATCAAGTATCTATTTAATAACATAAAAATTGTCTCAGTTTGAATAGATTTACACAGAAACATGAAATAGTATATGGATTCCAGAATATAAAAGTTTCATTGTGATAACAATGTAAGTACATAATACTGTCAGACATGCTGTACACTGTGTATTTCTGTATCCACACATACAAATGGGACATTGGCAGTTTGTCTGCTCCTTTTGTATAAATTAAAAATAGATGTATAGAAAGAGGAACACTCTGATACATCTTTTCAATTTTCTAATATTGCAGTTACTTGAGACTACTGAAGCTTTTTAATAAAGAAATATTAAAACTGTTATAAATAAATCCATTAACATCATCCAGAGACAAGCTAAAAAAAAGGAAAATATTTTTACATTACACTCTTATAAAGCAGATAAAAATGAAAATAATATGAAAAAAGATGAAAAAGATAAGAAACATTACATGGATTATTTTTTTAAAAGAAAAATCTGTAAAAGAAAATTGAGTTGGCTTATACATTGGAAGCAGAGTAACAGTAGCAGTATGGATGAGCTAAACTTGATGTGCTTACAGAGATCAGTGGAAGTTTTTTTGCCCCAGTCCTACCCAGTATATTTAGATTAGGAGCAACCTTCATAAGAAACAAAGTTTCAGTTTAGTCTGAAGGTTTTTCTGTGCCTTCCCCATTGTGGGCATTTAAGTCTACATTTCTGTTGCACTCAAATGAATTTATCTGGTAAGGATATGGGAATGTCCTTTAATGTGTATTGCAAAATCTCCAGCCTCACCCAGGAAAGCTGGGCGATCACTGGAAGAAAAGGATTCATTCATGTTAAAAAAAAAAAAAATTTAAACAAACACTTAAAAAAAAAAAAAAAAACAAAAAAAAGCTTCACTGAATGTCAATCACCTGAATGTCATACTGAACAACAGCAAGAGAAATTACCCAATCACCGAGCTGCACTAAGTGCTGAAGTTGAATCAACTTCTGTGATAAAACCAGAGACCTCAGAGATTTCCTTTAGTACAGCCCAGCTGCTCAGATGGGAATTGGCACCCATGTTAGTTCACTCCGTGCACTTTGTTTCTAAGTGCTGAACTGTTCACTAGACACTAGTGCCCCTGGCCTTGGAGCCAATCTGCAGCTGTGATCTGACCTTCAGGGCAGGGAAGCAGCCTGGGAAAGGATGCGGCTGCTATGGGTGAGGAGGTGCTCAACAGGTTGCTGCTGAACGTCCTGCAGTTCCACATCAATACAGCTGAGGAATAAACCCTCCTTCCCCAGATGAGCTCCATATAACCACAAATATTGGATTTAACCCAACTGAGAAAATGTGTCCCTAAGCGTACAATTAAAAGTCATTAATTAACTCAGTTTTCAAATGCCTGTCTTACAACCAGTAAGCAAGGAAAAAAAATGGAGAATTATTTATCATCTCTATTACAAATGTAGATGAAGGGAGAAGGACAGCTTCTAAGGCATAAGAGTTGAGATAAAAAGATGCTGATTTAAAAGGGAAGCCAAAATACTTTTATAGTACCAGAGCCATATTTAGCTGATGTATTCACACATGGAATTGAGTTGTATTTAAAGCATTCTACTTATAACTCATAATTCTCCATTTCCTACAAATCAGTTTAATGAGGTATGTGCTTGACTTTATTTATTTATTTATTTATTTTTATGTTGCATAAATTGGCATGGCTGTATACAATTTGTATTCTGTTCAAAGATTTAGATTGTTGTATATTGAAAATAATTTAATATTTGGATAGAGTAGGTGAGAGGGGCAAGAAAGCTTTTATCATCATGTAGCTAATCAAACTTACTGATAAAAGTATTATTTTCAGTTACATGCTTTCCATCTATCAAAAATCTTGCCAAAGAACTAAGAAAACTTTCAGAAAAAAGCCTAGAGTTCTTCTATTTCAGTCTTACTACTTACATTACTGCTTTTCATCTCTTCAATGTGTTTTTTCACTGTAGCATGCATGCCATTGCTTCCTTGTTGGTACTACACCAAACTCTGACCTGAAGTTTTGAAACAAGAGGAACAAGAATTGTTATCTTGAACCAATTACTTAAAAACACTTCTTGATTAAAAAAAATTGCCTAGAGAAGACAAACCTAAAAGGCACTTAAATCACTGAAATCTGAGGTTCATACCTGCAGAGAAATTAAAATTCAAGCAGTCCTGCTACAATGAGCAGCCATAGGGAATGCCCATTTCCAGGCACTGGAGAGGAAGTGAGATGCTTCTTGTTCAAAACTACATGTTTTCTCTTTTTGAGTATGGAAGAAGCAGGAAAGGCTCAGAAGGAATCTGAGCCATTAATATTTCCTATGAGCACATAGTTCATTTTCAAAACAGTACCTAGCACATAACTGCTGTTCATATATTTACTTGAAGAATCCCATATCAGTCTGTTTAAACCTATGAGAAAAAGATTACCATCATGCAAAAATGAAGATGAAGCTCAAAGACGACTCCTGGAAGGAGTCCAGTTTGTGTCAGATTGATATTTGTAGGTATATTTGTAAATTACCGACTCAGTTTGTCAATAATATCACCTTCCTTCCCAGTGACTACTTTAGGGAACTCCAATTGCTTTTTAATTAAAATGCACTTAAGCCAAACAGAACCATTTAAAGTTTGTCAATACCATTTCTCCTTTCAGGCAGCCATTTTTTAGACAACAGAAATACCTTTAAGAAAAACCTTTAAGAAAAATGAAATTTAAAACAAAAACAACAAAAAAAAAAAAACAGAACATGAAAAGCGCATAAAAAACACAATAAAAATTCTCTATCCTTTATTAACTTGACTAGATTTTAGAAGAGACTTAATAAAATTCTCTATTGTATTTTATTTATTTCTTTCAAAGTAGTAAGACACCTCAAAGAATTCCCCTCCTGTGGAAAGAAGGCAGGAGGTCTGGAGGGGCCATCTGATAAAGAATTATCTCCTAAAGGCAGCAGTGCCAAGAGTCTCTAGAATGCTTCTCTCTGCTACATCTCTCACTCCTATCTGTGTAAAGATGACTATCTGAACTATAGTGATGGATACTTCACAAACAGGAGCAAACCAAAATCAGAAAGGTGCTAAGATAGCTTCCGTACACCTGAGCCATCCTGCTCTTTGAGCTCCAGATTCCGCATTATTTTACTTAGAATGATTGACAGTTTCACCAACAATGCCTATACCATAAAGCAAACATGAACAATCCATTTGGGGAGACAGAATTATGTACTTATTTTTTATCATTCAGAACACATTAGTTAATTAAAATCAGGAGCAATCTTTCCCTAAAACCAATAACTCCCACACTGGCTACTACAAAAGCTCTAGAATTTCTGAATATTAAAGCATGGCAAATGTTTTAAGATGTCACCAGTGCAAATTAATCTCTGAAGTTCTGCTGGTCGGCATGAAACTCATAAATAAATCCATTTTGAGAGAAAAACAGTTCCCATATCCAAATACAGAGTCCGTTTTAGGATATATTACTTTTTTTTATATATATATTTCAGATTACTTACAATGTAATGCTATTGAGAAATGCCAGTCCATATCCAGCAAATGTCATGAAAGGTGTGCACCTACATGTTAAGATACAAGGATTTTATTAACCCATAGCTGTTGTCATTTCCTTGCATTATAATTTACATCCTCATTAAATTTTTCCTACAATCTTCTGTTTTCCCCTAAAAAAAAAAAAAAAAAGAAAAAACGTTTTCCTAAGAAAGAATTTTAAACTATTTTAAATACCTACTAACCTGCCATAATTCTACTGCTAAAGCTACTACTCTGATATATTGAAAAGGGTGATTAAAAACATACAGAACTGAGAGTGCTTTAAGGCATTTTCAGTCTTTCTAGGCATTTGTCTACAACTGGCGTGAGACTGGAAGCTCTGGAAAAAGAGTAACTATAGCACCGCTGTACAAATGAATATTCTTTAAATTTCTGTATCACATGCAATAAATCTTTTTCACATACGTTTCTATTCTGTTGCTAAAAATATGTTCAAGGAATCATTAAGAATTGTCAGGAAGGGGATTACAAGAGGACAGAGAAAACCCACTGCGCATAGCACAGTCTGTTCCTTACAGTTAGAAACAAGGGTCAGTCAAAGCAAAAAGTACTCCAAAAGATTTAGGTGAAAGTAAGTTTGTTTGTTTTAAATCATTTTCACACTTTCTCTACATGTCTTGAGCCTCTGAAGGAAGGAAAAATTGTTGTTTGAAGACACTTGTTCTGAGTCAATTTAATCAACTGCACTGTTCCTGGGAACTTAAGAACTTCCAGGTACCAAGTTCAGCTGCATTGAGCAGAAACTGAAGACAAGAAAAAAAAACAAACATTGCTAGAAGAAGCAGGTTACATCATTTCAGCATCAATGATGTGTTAATGTCAGGCCCATCAATGGAAACAAGAAATAGGTGAACACACAGTATGCATGCAATTCACCTTTTTCCAGTCTCCAAGAATTAGTTCAGCCCCAGTGACTCTGATCTCAACCACCACACACAAAAAGATAACCTGTAGAGTCCTGGAGTTTTGCAATCACCACTGATTTAAGCTGAGACACTCTACGTTTTTGAGACTCAAGTTTTGCCATACTCTTTTCCTACCACTGTAGCACCAGCATCTGCCATTCTTCTTATAGTGGGATGTTCCTGTAGCTTTCACTTACAAAGGAACAAACCTTCCAAATTCAGATCACATCCTCAATTTCAGCTTAATATGTGCCCAGCTTAAGAGAAAGAAAAAAGAAATACTTTTTCTTCTCCCTCTTTTTTTTTTTTTTTTTTTTGCTTAAATATTTCCGTAGGCCGAAGAGATATAAAATTTCTTTATATAAGGCAGCAGCATTCACCCTAATGAGTGATAGTTTTTTGGGTAGTGTTTTTCACATCATATTTAATCATAGTTGTATTTCAGTCATGCTCCTAACATAACTAAAGCAACTACAGCTGGATGAATGCCTAAAGCAACTTGACTAATTAGAAAAATATTAATCAGTAGCTGCAGCACAAATCTTATCCAGTGTTGTACACACATTGCCCCAAGGGTCTGGATCTGAAAAACTCACTGTCCTGAAAAATCATTGTGTGAGCCAACATACACTGGGTCTAGCTGGAGCACATGGCAATCCACATATATTTTGAAAATATCACCAGTACAAAAATAGGAAAAATAGACTTTTTAATAACGTTGCTTAACAGAAGGAATAACAATGCTTGTTTCTTCCAGCTGTCTACTAAGAAAATGGAGTCCATAAACAAAAAGTTCATAATCCAAGTATAGTAGATTTTACTTCCTCGGGCAATACAGCGCTATAAAAGCATTTAAAATGGACTTTCCTCTGTGTAATCAATACAACTTCCACAGAAAGATTGGTTCTTTTCTAAAGACTTTTTTAACTGCTTGCACAGGACTCCCACACACCAAATAACTCTTTCATCAATTCCTACCTAACAGTGCTCTACCATTTCTTTATAACCCTTCTTTGAAGTACACTGAAACTAAAGGTGAAAAGTATTATGAATCTAAACGTGAAATATTCTATTTAAATTATAACCTGAATTAAAAAAGTCACAGTTTGTATCTCTATCTGATTCTATATGCAACTTAAATTTTATTGACAGAAAATATATATTTGTATTCCAAAGTATATTCTGTAATAGCCTGATGGCACAATCATCCTCATTTTAAATTGTGCAAAGGTAGAGTTCTGCAAGTAAAGACTTACAGTAATGTTCAAAATAAGCAAAATAAAATACAACTCATAATGCAGAGTACACATGAAAGAATCAGCTTATCCATTTGAGAAGAAAACACAGGTTAGCTTGAGTTTCCAGTTTGCATTGGGTAGCTAAATCATTCTCAACTTGTTCCTGAGTAAAAGAGAAATTCATGATGCCTGAATGGAATTAAGTTGTTGTAATCTTCAGTACAAAGTAAGATCACAACAACTCATGCAATCTTTGCAGATCCAATGGGATTGTTTAGCCCTCTAAGTGCCACAGACAATTTTTTTAAAACCTTTGCATTGTTAATATAATGTATTCAAAATACTTGCATTCTTATCAAAGTACTTCACACAGATTTCTCACTTATGACCTTAATTATAAGATTTTACCTTTCTTCAATCAGAAGGACAAATTGGGCATATAACATCTAAAACTATAAAAAACTAAAATTGGGCTACTGCACATAGTAACCGCCTAATCAATTCAGATACAAGTGTATTACTTTTACCCACAACAGTGTTTACTCATTCATTAATGACTGCAGACACTACTATACACGATCTAGTGTTGAAGCATACGGCACAGATTTGCCTCTATTATTTTCTAAGTTACACCAATAAAATTTGTTGTATATACCACAGAACAATTCACCTGAACTTTGATAATTTCCACACATTCCACTTCCTATAGCATAGTGTTTGATACTCTCCTGGGATCTTTCTACGAAGTAGACACTTTCATAGACGTAGGTGTTCCTTCTTTCCTTTGGTCTTCTCCAGGGTAAAGGATTCAAAAAAAGATTCTAGACAGAAATGAATCTTCCCCTGATTACAGGTATTTTTTGTATCCATGGAGATACTGTCTAGTCATGAAATAAGCATTATTGCACTTCAGTAGCTTCACTGTTTTTATATAAGTTCATAATATTGCAGCAAAGTCCACCTCAGGGATCAAAATCTAACTGTGACAGTATCAGTGTACAAAAAACAGAAGACATATCTCAAAAACCCTATGCTTGTTCATTTTTTCTAATCTACATGCATTTTCTTCCTCTCTAAAATCAAATTGAATAAACTGCATTGGAGTGTTGCTCTCAAGAATCCTTTTCCTCTGTTGAGAACATTATGCTAAATTTCACCTACTGAAAATGGTCCAATACAGAATATCCTCAATATCTTATCCTTCATTCCAGAATACTGACGACTACCATAAAAAGCTGAGTTCACCACTTTTATAATGAAAAGTAAGGGAAGTTTGATAGTGCTAGGACTAGTTAATATGTTAATGTAACATTTGTTTTTTTCCTCAAGTGCCAGTCACTTTCTCTAGTAGAATTAAAGCAACAGAAATGGTGAGCATTTTTGTAAGCTATTCAGTTTCTTTTCAGGAACTAGAAACTTATCTGATGGTGAAATAAAAATTATTATCTATTGGCTCAATTACACAAGATAATAAATGCCCACAACGCTAAAAGAGCCCATAGTGAGATTTTAACCTGTCCTTCTTCATGAAAGTTTCCTTTGACTTCTCTTGCTGAACTAGATTACATAATGAGGGATAAAGAATGATAAGGGCTCATTTGCAGATGGAAGCCACTGAATGAATTAGGGACTGAACTTAAAGTCTAATGTTCTTAGTTCAGAATTATAAAGTTCACAGGGGAAATATTACTGAATAGTCATTCCGGATTACTCTGAATAAGACTCTTACTTATTAGGAACTGAGGCTGTGCATTGTATGTTACAGCTGGAACTCAAATGCTACTCACATTTACTCACAGAAGTGGTAAAGAAAACGACATTGAGGCTATTCAAACAGTTGTTTGACACTCAGTGGTCATCTCACATTCCTGATTTCCTGCTGTTTTTAACATTTGTGAGCTTTGATTGTATCATTACCCCATAGCTAGCAAATACTCTTAATTTTTCATGTGGAATTCAGGATTTCAAAAAAGATCTGTCATTTGCCATGATCAGCAGAGTCACCAGTAATTTTGTATGTAGTCTGCTCTGAGAGGCAAAAGAAGGTTGAAGAGCTTTATTCACATCTCAGGAACAGAGGATATTTACACTGGCTAGCCTCGACAAAGCAGAAAAACAACATAAATCTGCCAACTGCATCTTTAGAATTTACATGCTAAAGCAACCAAGAATATGGTTTACTACTGTACAATTAAGAAGTGTACAGTTAGAAGAGTGGCATGGTTAGGATGGCATTTTACAGATTTATAGTTAGATTATCACAGTAGAAAGAAACAATAAAAAATGAAATGCTCACTCATGTCCTAGGCTTGCAATAGAAAACTCCAAAAGAATGGATTTTCCAGAAAGAGATCATTTCCAGCAGCAGTCAGCCCTTACACAGGGCCTCAAAAGGGTGCAGCCAGGCTCCACCCCTTCTGGTCACACATTTGAATTGTCTTCACCTGCACTTCCAGGGCTCACCCAGTCCTTGCCTCAGGTGATCAAACAGTGGTTCAGGTCATGACTCAACAGTTCCTATATACAACTGCAAAGGTGAAAAAATCACTTTCCCAAAGACTGAGCAGAAATTAAATTGTGTGGAATATTAGTTATTTACATAGGTTGAATCTAAGAGAGTATTTAAATGTACGGTGTATACTATGACAGGAGTATAACCTGTTGAATTGACTGGGTACTAAAGCAATGTAAGTAAAGGTGGTATCTTGGGGGGCTTCCTATGACTATTTCACATAAAGAGAAAATGAGGCATACTATATGTAACAATCTAAAAACCAGTTTAGATAAGCCTTTCCCCTCCTATTTGTTATTTGCATCCACAGCAGAGCATGACTGTATGTGTATTTAGTAGCGCAAAAGTAAAGTGAACTATAGTAGCAGTTTCAATTGATTGAACTACTGATTTTGAAATCAACTTCAGCACTTGAAAGGTGACATCTGTAGCTGAGACAACTTGGTAGGAAATTTTTGAACTCTACCATTATCTGACTGTCTCTTCTGTTTCAAATATCACTGTTATTGTACCAATTTTTCTGAATTTAAAGCAATATTTTGGGAATGCAGTACTGTAGCATCAGAGTGGTTAAGATACCAAGCCTGATTTTTACCTATCCTGAATAGTAATTCTCAATAAAGTTATTGCAGATTTGAGGTCCTCATCTGTGACTAAAAAGACTGCAACTGATTGACATCAGATATCTGAATAATAAACAAAGACTTGCTAATTCTGTATGCTTTCAAGTGAATAGATAAGCCTTTACTTAAGTTATGCTGAAACATTTAACAACCAGGGACTTGCATTACTGAGTTTACTCAGCAATATCCAATAGTGCTTTTCTGGGAGAACTGTCTTTGCAGCAAGAGTGCTTGCTAAGAGTATTTCTATGTAATGTCTTTTCACCTGAGCTTAACTATCTTGTTTTGATCTTCTTCTATTCAGTTTTCTGCACCTACTTTCAACCAGTTCATAATTTCAAACTGCTCCTTTTTTTTTTTGGATAAACAGTTTTCACTAGTGGGGACCCTTGATACACATCCCATTTTAAACCATTCAAGTATTTGATTTAGCATTTTTTTAAAGTTCCCTCTAGTCTATAATATCTTATCTGCATATTCCTTAGGACATAAAATTATTTTGCCTTATTTTTCATGACTTATCACATTTCATATGCATTTTTTTTTAAATATATGTTACAGTCTAAAATTTTGCAATGCTTCTGAATATTAAACCAAAAGCAAATACTTAAAACAAATGTGGGCCAAGAAACATTCGTACAGATATAGATATGGTCATTATACACTGAGAGAGAATCAATTATAAGATGCTTATACTGAAAAAAAAAAAAAAAAAGACAAATGCCGTATTTGATCATCTTAACAATAACAACATGTGTCAAATCAGTATAACAAGCCTTTGCTCTGCTCAGCAGTGGTCAAGTTTCAACTACAGGACTGACTGGATTCTGTGTGGGACATGACATTTTAAAGAGACAAACTGGAAACCAAGCAGATGACAAAAATGAAGATGAGAAAAAAGGTTTGGAAAATAAGATTTGGATGGTCTGTGTGTTACATACTTCTTATATGTATAAGAAAAATTGACCTTGACAAATATCCCTGAAAGAATGATAGAATTGATGCAAGTTATATCTATAGCTAAGCTTGCTAGTATTCATTGATAGATCCCCTTGCCCTGCAATTTTTATTCAGATAACAGAAAAAGTTGTGTCTCTGAACAGAAGGAGATATTGTGTCTTGGAAGGAGATATTAAAGAATGTGGTCTTAGATAGTTTTCTGATTAACTGTGTTATGGCATCACAGTAAAAAAAAAAAAAAAAAAAAAGAAAAAAGATTAAGATACGTAAAAGAGGCAGCTGGGATGAGGAGAAGGTAAGGAGGGGAGGATACAGTGCTTACATTTTCTTTCACTTTAAAGTTATAAGCATACCTGAAAGTAAGATCTCAGAACAAAAAAGATGGAGAACTGTGACAATTAAGGACTCTTAAGTCTACATTTTGTAGACTTAATACCAATCATCATAGGTAAATGTAATCCCTCATTATCTTTTCAAACACACAGGTCAGAAGTCGGTCGTCTAAACTGAGTGGAAATCTAACTTTAGGACTCAAAACTTATCCCAAAAGATACAGATGGTCATTAAAGTGTGTGGGGGGGGGGGGGGGGGGGAGTTGTTATTTTGTTATTTTTCTTAATAAATATATGGATTCAAGACTAATATATTCATTTTAAAATATTTTTTGATACTACAATTTCATTTACATTTTAACTGTAGTTCATATTGTTCATGAAGTATGTAATCTTTCATATTGTTTATGAACTACAACAGAAGAGATGTTTTTGGATCTGGCAAAAGAAGCTTGTAACATTGTACGTTAATGTCAGCCTCATCCCACACAGGTCCAAACCCATCATCCCACATGTACATTTGTGGTGTTTTTTTCACTCTACTAGCAGAGAGGAGAACAAAAACGTTATGGAGTGAAAATGCTCAGACTAACATCTGTAACAGGTGTTTATTACTTCTGGGAACTCTACTCCCCTGTCACTAAATTAAAAGATTTAAAACAAACAGATAATAAAACAAGAATACACCGTGACATCAATATTTCATTAATGTCTCACGGTAACCATTTGGTAATTTACCTATGGCTGTTCAGTGTTGACTTGTTGACTGTTGTAACAGTGTTAACTAGATCAATCTATGCTCGTGACAGGGGGGCAATACGCCCCTGCCCCTCTTCCCCCATTCCGGCCCCACACAAAATGGGAAGGAAGGAGGGGGAAAAAAAAACCAACAGCGGCAACAATCTATGGAGGAAAACTTATTTTACTAACTATGATATTGGAAATGCAAAATAACACAATATAATAAGATCTAATTGAAATTGAGACTAATAAATCAAATAAGATAGGAGAGTTCCCGAGACCGAGTCAAACCTGAAAAGCTTGGAATGGCCAGGAAACGCAATCTCCAGGCACCCACTGCCAAGCACTAAGAGAGCCCCCCCCCCCCCCCCCCCCCTTTCCCCCCCACACCGGAAGGGTCAGATCCCATGACTTCCATCATGTACAGGGATAGGTACATGCAGCTGGAGCATTAACACTTTAGTTCCAGTACACTACATGATGTTTTGATGTGGAATACTGAAAAACCAAAAAACGTAAAACCATGACAACTGTAAACAACTGAATCATGAGTGTTTGTATTTGTCACATCCAAAAGCAGACAAGAAGCATTGCTCATAAAAGTTTAAGCACATAGAGTAAAAAAAAAAAAAAAAAAAAAAAGGCTTTTAGTAAAAGGTGAAATTTTTTGAGTGCTTTGTGACCTCAGCAAGTAGATAATTTTTGTGATTTTTTGAAAGCTCCTCTTTGAAAATTGTTGCAACCTTTGCCGCATTTGATTTTTAGAAATTTAATTTTAATTTTCAGAGCAGATTAACCTATGGCTGGTTGAAACCTATTTGTATATGTCCTACACCTTCCAAAACTCATCTCTCTCTGTCATACTTCTGACACATTTTTAATATGCATATAATATCCTTTTTCAGTCTCTCTTGTGACTAAGACTATGAAGCACTTTTATTCTTTTGCTTCTTGTTCCTCTGCATCTCTACAGCTGGCATCTTTTATTACTTGGTGACTCCTATTGCATATTGCTTCCTAAATAAAATCTTTCCAATCTTGTTCATTATTAATAATTTTCTATCTGTTGGAAATACCTTACTGGACACATTCTACAATCACATCTGCCTTTATTTCATAACTGTCTTCTTGGTCTCTCACAGCCATTCTGATTTTTACAGCAGGTTCTTTTCCTGTTTTATCATTTCCTTCAGATCACCTTTTCAATTTGCAAAATAAATTCTTGCTGTCATGAATAAAATATTACATATCTTTGTGATTTATTTGCTGATTTTTTTCCTTTACAAGCAAATATAAAAATTAATAAAAGTGTTTCCCAACCATTGACCTTTATTTCTTACACATCTCCTCACTGATGTGCCCCCAAGTTTTCAATATGATACCCTTGAAAAGTCCCTGAAGTTGTTACAAGCTGCGAAAACTTTTATTGTTGTTTTTCCTCTTTTTAAAATTTGTTGTTTTTATGACAACTTTTACAGTAGAGAGAATTTAATGAAAATCTTCCCAAATATGGCACACGCCCCTATACTCATATGAAAAGACAAGTCATTTCTCAAAGTTGACATCCAGTCACAAAAATAGCGCAGTGGGGCAACAAACAAGAGCACAAAAGCCTAAGGCTCATGAATATATTGATTAAGCCAAAGTCGCAGTTCAAAGTTATCTCTGTAAATAATCCAAAAATCTCCAGGCAATTTTATATTAAGAAGTCCCAAATTATTTAGCATTTTCAAACAGGTTTTTTTTTTTTGTTTGTTTGTTTGTTTGTTTGGTTTGGTTTTTTTTTCTTTCTTTCTAGGTAGAACTAAAGTATAGTGTCAAGTTTTGGTAACTTCACAATAAATTCACACCTACTAAGAAATACCTCAAGATAATAGGTCACACTAGCCCTGCAATGGTGCAATAGTGACAGCAGTATTTTTCCTAGATAGTGTTTCTTCCACAGCTAGATTAAGTTTTCTTTGTGTATGCTTGTATTTGCACAAACACTTGATATTCGTCATAGAAATTATCGAGAAGAATAATAAAAAATACTACAGATTTTAAAAAGCTAGTTTCACTAAGTTTCAAAAATGTCATATCCACTGGAAATAGAAATCAGAAATAAATTGAGACAAGACAAAAATTTTAATTTTATATATAAATTAAAAAGAAAAAAAAGCTGAGAGAAAGGCAGCAGGAACAAAGAAAAACTATATGGCAATAAAAAAGATTACAACAGATTTTACCATGAACATATTCTATGTAATTATTCCAGTAGGTGAGAAAATAACGTTGCGAGGTTTCTTTATCACTAAATGGAACTTACACTGATCTTTTCCTTGCTGATGTTGAGTCTGGTCTGATTATTGCTTAATGCAAAAATGTTCCCCTAAAAAAGTGGAACTACATTTTTTTAAAACATTACGAGACAATCGAGATAAAATATAGTCTGTTTTTACATGAGTGCTTAACATAAGCAAGGAAATTTGCTGCTACTGCTATATACAATAATACTGTATCCATAGTGGATGGAGAGAATCAAATATCCCTCTGAAACTAGAACAGATGATGATTTTAAAACAATCAATATGTGAACTCCGAGTCAAGGCTCAAGCTATTAAATGTATAATCCCCCCACTTTCTTTCCATTCTTATTGTTTTGAAATAGGATATGAGTTTACTCCCTCACATCACCTCAAGAATCAAAATTAGTGAAGGATGCATATTTAGTTAAAAAAAAAAATGCTTAGGTTTTTAGGATCTATACTGCTACATATATATATATATATATGTATATATATACACATAATTTGGGAATATCCACAGATAATGGCATTTATGACTTAAATTCCAATTTCTTGGAAGAAGTCTGAATAAAGTATATTTTCATGTGAAATACAACTCTGTTTTGTTTTTCCAATAAATGATGACAGACATCTAAGAATTTTCTTCATTTTCTTTTGGTCTTGCCTCCCATAGTTGTTCTAAACAAAGCAGCTGTTGTTGGTTGATGTATGCTGTATTTTGGAAAAAATTATTTCAGAGGAAACAGTTTTTCCTTAAATTTTCTGAGAAAATTAACATCTTTCATTCCATCATCCCTGCCTACCCAAGTCACAAACCTCACTGGGAATTTTGTGCTACCTTTGTGACATATGATTATTGAGGATTGACTCTTCTTTTTTTTTTTTTAATATATATTAAAGGTTGAAAAATGTGCACAGACTTCCTACTTGACGTAGCCATCGGTTTGAACTGTGTATGATAGTTTGGGAAAGTATTTTCTAGATAATTGTTTAGTTCTCTCCCTGTCATTCAGTTTTTTCTTCATCCCTGTATATCATGTATAACCTATATTATAAATAGTCTGGTATAATGATCATCTTTGCGTTATCCACTTCTACTGAACACTTCCATCTTTAGGTATTAATGTAACAAGATAATAAAAGAGTTGACTAAATAATCCATATGAAGAAAGAAGAAACGTGCTAGAATACCAGGCTCATAAAAAACAGTGTGTATTTTTATGAAATACTGTTCTTTTTGACTCAGATAAAAATAAAAAGGTTTTGTCACTTTTGGTTTAACTACCCCTTGGGAGACATATGGATTACCTTGCTAATGACATAATAATATCACACATTTTCCAGAGTTAGCCCATTTCTAACCCGCTTCCAGTACCCTGTCTGACTGGTTCTACTGTTTGTTTCCCTACTTCATTCCATATTCCTCCACATCAGTAAAAGTATCTTTATACAGGCCTTACCAATGCAAAAAAATCACATTCCGTGATGCAAAAGAACAGCTAATGTTCTGATATAAAACTGGTTACAGGACTCATTCATCACAAAAGAGCCCTAGTAGATATAACTGAATGTGCTCAGCTACAAGTATTTTCCTTAATATAGTTCCCAATATGGAACTTTAGCACAGCAATGTGAAGAAATATCAGTATAAGCTTTAAAAGATTTAAAAAATTGCACACAAAGCATGAACAACCATTTCAAATACAAAGGAAAATAATATTGCTGATCACATTAAAAAAAAAAGAAGATACTATTATGAAAAGCACTAAGCTTCTATCGGTGTATACTTAAATCAGTAAGACACGAGAATGTAGTTGGAATTGATCACCCGGCAGTTTACCAGCTTAACTAGGGATAATAAAATGGCCTTATTTTATTCTGGAGTTCACTAACCGTGCAAACTATTTGCTTGATAATTTGTCTATTTATTTTCCTTTATGTGCATTGATTTCCAATTCACAAAGGTTTGGATGTTCCCATTTATCTTTCAAGGGTAAATCCATCAGAAACATTTTAGCCCTCTCTTGTGAGGAAATAGAAGAAGGAAGGAAGATGAACCAACAGATTTGGGTTTTTTTTACATGTTTTTGCATGTGCAAGAGAAACAGATCTTCACTGCTGAGAGAAAGATGCGAGACATGGTTTAAGATTGGCTTTTTGAGAAAAATATAACAGTATCTTCAATTACATTACACAATGAACATGAGATAATAGAAAAATAAAGGAAAGGCAAAATAGGAGTCAGTGTGGGAACAACAAAGGAAGACAAAGAGAGAAATTGAAGTGAAATAGAGGCTGAATAAAAAAAATGATACTTCCCTTCATCCTTAACCAGATTTTTATATTGATTTTATGCTCTTCTAAACTCATCGTCTGTGTAAAATTGCACTTCAACAAAATTTTAGTAAAATGGCATGCCATCTTTTTTATTGATGTTTGCATTTCCTTTGATTTTAATTGGAGTTGAAGACTACATTGTGAGAGTAAAGAATACTGAGTATAAAGCACACAGTTCTTCCTAAATCTATAATTAAGTACAGATAGAAATAATTTTGTTACCATAATTAAACAGTGGACAGGAAAAAAGACATTTTGGACCTAAATACTCATTACAAACTCTATTACTATTGGCAAGAATGAAGGGCTTCGCTATCCAAACAACTCTGAAAATGTTACTTAGAGCAAAGTGTAGCAATCCCAACAAACTTTTGATAACTCTTCTCTTCTTTAATAACTGGCAAAAAATTATTCTTAAAACATTCATAAAGGGAATCTTCTCACATATAGTTCACAGGGAAAATAGTAAGCTCAGAGTACTCCAGGCACAATGCTTATAATTCTACATTTTCTTAGGAGTTAAATTATATTTTTGTAATTATGGGTCTGTTTTAATTCTGAAGAAACAAATATAAACTTCTCCATATAAAAAGGATCAGAGATGTAAAGGTTTGAAAAACAACATTTAGTGATGACTCAGATAAAATCCTTATAAGTATATATGACTTAGCATCTCATCCCTAATAGACTTAGCAATAGCACTGGCATGAAGGGAAGGTGGTAATACCATATCATTTAGCCAGATTGTTACAAAGAACAGTCTTTTTCTGATTGCACTTTCTTTTTTTTCTTCTTCCCATTATAATAAATAAAGCCATAGAACCATAGGATGACATGGGTTGAAAGGGACATTAAAAACCATCTAGTTCCAATTCCCCCCGTGAAGGGTAGGGTTGTCATTCACTAGAGCAAGCATGTCCAGCTCACATCTCACAGGCCACATGGCTTAGCACAGCTCACAGTTGGCCCACCTCCTGCTCATTGCCATCATGGCAGCAGCTTTGCCCTGCCCAGTGAGCCCCCCCAGGCAACTATCAGTCTGTACCAACTAAATAACAATATGCTATTAATCCCATGTAGACAGAAATAAGAGCACGAGGAGCATGCAGTGCAGTGCTAACTGAAGTTACAGCAAATAAGTTTATGGATTTAAATACACTGGCTAAAAAACAGTTCTTTAAACAGCAAAAAAATATGCAGCCATAGTTTTCCATTTGATACAGAAATTTGAGAAGAGGTTTCAAGGGGGGGGGGGGGGGGGGGGGGAATTAATTTTTTGTTTCTTTGCAACTCTATTTTCAGTCGACATAAAAAAAGTTACTCAAGAATATTCAAATGAAATATATAGAGTTGCAAGCAAAAATCTGATTATTTCTCTTCACAAGACTTTTATTAGCCCTATCTTACCAGATAGAAACATGCCTCACCTCATAATCACTCCTTATTCATGCCATCAGTTTTTGGAAGTACATACATTTGTGAACAGCTATTATCAAGAATGAAGCACAGGAAGAGTAAAAATTCAACAAAGATCCCTACTTAACTCCTTGAAATCTCACTAAAAATGGAAACAATTGCCAGACTGTGAATCCATTACAGATCCTACTAGTTGTATGTTTCATTGCTCTCTTTTTTCTATGTTTTAAAACAAACAAACAAACACGTTAGTATAAGCTTTGTAACTTATATGTTAACTATATTGTATGTTTTGTGAGAGCTGTCCTGAAAGTAATGCCTCTTGTTTTATTCTTCACCTGACAATTTGCTCTGTCAAATAGCATTTTTGTGCTCTTTGTATCTGCTGTAGTTTCCACTGTAATAAATAGGAGACATCATTTTCAGAGTAACCTTTGCAGATGCAGTCCTAGACAATTCCTCTTAACCCAGTGCAGCCCAGGCAAGCCAAGTCAAGGATGGACACCCATGCGCTAGAATGCAATCAGACAGAAGTTTGCATTTGTTTGTAAGCTCTACTGTATATAATAGCACACGGTATTAAGCTGAGTAAGAGACAAACTTAACTAGTACGGATGTAAACTACTGTAGTAGAGCTTTCAAGAAATTGTTTCATGAGTCTTTAAAAATGTTTTAAAAACTAAAACACATAAAACTGTGCTGAAGTATGAAAAAGGTTTTCACAGCCTTCTAAACAGTGATTGGACACATAAAACAACAATTTAATTAGAAAATATTAGAATTCTTTAAGATAAGATTGTGGATCTGAAACTATTTTAGGTATCATCAAGACTGAGGTTCAAATGAATAATTTAGAAAATATTAAAACATCCTTTCCTCCAATAAACTTCCTAGGTAACTGTACTGTCTGCTTTACTTCTTTTTTTTAATATTTTAATATATGTTTAAGTCTTCTATATGGCCAAACACCTAGCGAGCTTATGCCACAAGATGATGCTTGGTAAGATTCACAATGCTCAGTAGGACAGACAAGGAAGAGAAGAAGTTTTGGAGTAAATAATAAAAGACAGTAACAGAAGAAGGATGCAGCTATCATTGTTTTCCCAAAGTTTGGATACTTTTATTCAGACAGGCTCTCTAAAATGCCATCACAATGTTGAACTAACACTTAATGCTATATTATTTTGTCTAATTGTTTTTTTTAATGCCATTTTGACAAAAGGTCAAAATTACTTTGAAATTCTTCAGTAAAAGTATTCTCATTTAAATATAGAAAACATATGTTTTGCTACCAGCCTAGAAACAAAACAATTAATTTTTTTAAGTTTCCTATGAGCACCATCTGGTCACTGGGATTGCTGCAAATCTACTTATCAACACGTCTTAACAGTTTTCTTTTGACAATTCAGTCTTTGACAGTGTCTTTTTGCCTGAGAACATGGGGTAATTTGTATTCTTAGCACATCTGTGTTAGCCTCAGACAGAAAAGAAAACTGCTAGAAACTGTCATGCAAAATGGAGAATATACTAACAAGTTTTATGCAACGAAATAAATTCAGATCGTTAATTCTTATGGGGAAAGATACATGGGAGAGGTGTTTCTTCCAAATTTGGAATTAAATTCTCTTTCTGTAGATGTGGGGGTATCCCACCAAATGATTCTGATAAGGTATATGCTCACCAATGAATTTGCTCTTCAGTGAGTTCAACCCAAGCAGAACAAAAACAAAAACAAACAAACAAAAAAGAAGCTTTGGAATTGATGGGAATCCCTATGCAAAAGTATTAAAGTATTCATTTACATCTAGGGACCCTCTATGTGAATAAAAGAAGACCGTGGGATGAATTTCTAGTAAGATAAATGTTCTATCTGAAAAACAAATAGGTTAGAAAGAAAAACTGAAGACAAGGTGAAACTACAGAGAAATGTTCTACTAACTGAAATTAAGCTTGTGATTGATGCTAGGTACAAGCCAACAAACTATATTCCATTGTTCTCAGGTGATAAGGGATTTTGGTTTTTCACGACATTAAATCAGATTCTTTTCTGATATACCTCTTGAAATCCCCAGCTCATTCAGAACACCGGTATCTATGCACTCCTAATCACACATAAATATTTAAAAGTTTTAATTACTACCAATTACAAAAAGGGCCTTTAATTAATAGGTGCTGAGAGAGAAGACTTCCACAGCATGAAACATTTTTTTTTTCTGTGAAAGCTCTCTTCATTTTAGCATATCATGCATTTTGTTCATCAGCTGCATACTGAATATCATAGGTATGTCAGAAGAAGAAGAAATGCTCTTAAAATTAGCAACAACAAAAAAACATTTTGTGCAAATGTCTTCAATTGAGAGTGTTCAGAAAATAACAGATTGTATGCGCTTCATTTTTTCATATTTGCATTACGAATCATTAACCAGAAGAGCATATAATCCTCAGTGTAATCAATGACAATTTACAGAAGGAATCATTACATGCTGCTAATTATGATTAACTTTTTCTTGTGCTTTGATCTCTACATTAAACTAATATTTACAAGCAAGAATCTGTGTCTACTAAAAGATAATGTTTAAATTACACATATCTTGCAATTTTTCCATACTTCCAGTGATCATCTACTGTCAGCTAGGAGTTTCTATCAGCAGAAAGGATCACAAAAGTATATGAACTACATGGGTTGCTCCAAAAGTAATTTTTCCAATAAAGCACTAATTTTCAACACATTAGCTAGGTATTTTCACCAGCAATTAACAGGAGCCTGCATGCTGTACTTCTCAGAATCTGCACCAGTAAAAGTGTCCCACTGAAGCTGAAACATATCACCCATCACCTCACTGCACTCACATCCGCTGTTTGGTCTCCAGAAACATTCAACAAGGGTTAATGAAAGTCAATGGGTGCAATTGTTTCTACATGGAGAAATTCAGTGACACTCCTTGGCTTCATATATGCTTCTGTGTCAGACTCCATTCTGTCAGACTGCCCCTCTGCAGCTGTTTGTCACACAGCAACTACATGTACTGGAATATTGGTGGGAAGGTTCTCTCTCTACACATGTATAGAAATAAAATCTCCTGTTTAAAATTTGTTCAACCTTTTACCTGACTTCATTAATCTTTTCCTGTATATATATAGTTTGCCAGACAATGGTGTAATTCATCCATTGTCCATAATCCTATGATATTACTGGAACATGTGATTCTTGTAGAGGACAGACTGCAAAGATTTATTAGCAAAAAGGCAGACTTCCAGTTTTTGTCTCTTTTATTATCTTTCTCTTTTTAGATTTATCTAGGCTTTGTGTTGAAACTGAATTTCATTAGGTTCTAATTGAATTGAGGCAAAGTATTTCAAATACTTATAATGGAAGGGTAAAGTTTTTAAGCCAATACTCAGACAAAACCTCTAGTTCTAAATCAGCAAAAAGCTTTAGCTATAGCATCTAGAATTGTTTCAAACATAAGCACATCCAAATTAAACATTTTTTTTTCCTTTTTACTAAAATAATTTTTTTTTTTTTAATTATCACATGGCTATGATTTAGCCTATACACAACAGGAACATCAGCATGCTCATTCAAATGCATTGGGGACCACAGTGCTTCGTAGCATATGTGACCTTTATATAAACAGACTATTCTCCTGCAATTATGCTGGAAAAGTGACAACTGAAAAAGTTATCATTGGAAAAAAAGTCACACTAACTACATGAATAAAGCTGGTTTAAATCTCCTACTAGAAAAAGAATTATGAAATTATTTTAGTGAAAAAAAGTAGTAATACTTATACCTACATTGGTGTTTACAGTATTCACCCTCTGCTATGATGATTTAAGAACAAATCACTCCAGTTGTGGTGGTTTACCATGGTTTACTCGTGCACTTCATTTAAGCCTCTAAGGTCTCAAAAAAAAAAAAAAAAAAAAAAAAAAGTCTACTGTCCTTTTCTGTGTCTAAGCACTGCTCAGAGGAATCCAGCATGTGGCATTTAGCCTATAACACCCCCAGTACATTAGGTGTTTAATAAGTTACACTACTGCTCCATATCAGGACAAAGAAAGCTATATTCCCTTCAGAATGGGAGCATTTCTAGTACAAATTTCATATCCTATGTAATACAGTTCTAACCGCACCTAATCTAGACTACGTTCTGGAAAATACTGCATTATTGATGGTCTTCTGCTTTTACTGAATTTTTAATAATCAATAAAGAAACGATTCTAAAACTAGAAGTCAAGCTGAATTTAAGAAATAAACTATTTGTAACTCTGCATCAAAAAGTCTCATGAATATAATTTTCATACCAATTCAATACATCATACCTTCACTCTGTTCTCAGGTAGATTATACATTACCATGGACAGTTTCTGCTGAAGTAAGTTTACTTATTTGGCCTGTGCAAATTCTAGAAAACAAAGATTCTTTTTTAAAAATATCAAATTACTGGTTGGGACTATTCCTAATGAACAAAGAAAAATGTATTACTGCTGTTCTGCTTTCGTTCTCTGCCTTAGTTACAAACTTACTTTCTTTCACAGCTCATTTTTAATTTTTAGGATATGCTAGGATCTGTTTTTAATGAATATGTGGAATAAGTAGTTGTCTTGCATTTTCAGAGCTCAGAGTCTTAACTGCTTCACTTTTATTTGCTGAAAGTCTGAAATCACATTCATCTCCTACTCACAGCAGTCTGAGGATTAACATAAAAATAGACTTCAATCATTTCAGTGCTGATTTCTTTTCTTCTGAAACACATTAGGAAGCTAAAAACAGAATTGTGTTGATGATACAAATTATCCAGGACTCCAGTCTTGAGCACAAGCACCACCTGTGGTTCATGTGAAGGATGTGGGGAAGATAATTGCTATCCTCCTCTTTGTGTATTGAACTTTCAACTGCTTGAACATAATGAGCCTCATTATGTTAGAACATTCAACTGGTTAAACAGTTAACTGTTTGAATACAATCTGACTTAAAGACTGGACACCAGTATAGGTGCTGATTAAAAGTACTAGCAAGTTATGCATTTTTCCACTGGTTTAAGTCTTGTTCTGCAAGAACACTATAGACTGTTTAAAAAACAAAACTGTAAGAAAGTTGCAGAAGGACTTACCATTGTTTTGTGAAGAGATAAAGGGCTGAAGAATATTCTGATGAATAGATGCACCTAGAACATAGCAAAATGTAGAGAGATTCTATCTCTAATTCTAGATCTCAAAACTCAACAGCATAAAGGCACATCTGTGCAGACAAAGATTGGATTTTCATTGTAGTCAACTCAACCTGAAACAGCATGCATAGATAGTCCTGAAAGTAATGCCTCCTATTTATTTCCATGGAAATAACAACAGATACAAAGAGCATAACACTATTTAATAGAGCAAAAATTAATAGTAATACAGGAATAGAAGAAGCCTTAAGAAAATATTTCCCACTGAAAGTATTTGAGGATAAAATTCAGACCTTAGTTTTTTCTTTGGGAATTAAAATCTTCATAGAACTGTCACAGAACTTTAAAATGCAGAAATCAGTGCCCTCTTCCACTACCCATCTCCTTCTGCATAAGGAAACATATCTGTTAATTCCGTTAATTCAATTCTTTGTGCCAATCCTTTTCCTACATAGGATAGTTGGAAATAAGGGGGATGGAAAAAAAAGTTAATTACATTTTCCTGTGCCTTTTTCTTTTATGTATTCAAATTTTGTATTTTTTTGATCCATCAACCCACAGATAAAATATACCTAAATTCGTTATTATATAAATTACTTCTGATTATAATAATGAAACATTAACAATACATTCACAGGATTCCTGCTTTTTGGATTTTCTGGAGTTTGTCTGCATGTTTTTGTTTTATTGTTGTTTTTCTTTTAAGGCAACCTTTTCTAATGGGCATTTTGACTTCTACAACACATGCAGGGTGAAAAAGATACTTGAAAATAAAGCTGGCAGCCAGCTGCTCAGGACTTATTTATAAATTTCTTATGGTCTTCTTTTGTAGCTCAGCCAGTAAGTAGTTTAGCCACACTGTAGTTGGAATGCCTCCTGATGTTTTAGAGAAATGAGATATAAATACATACAAAGCCAGATGCCCAGAATGGCAGAAGTTTTACAGGCAGCCAGCTGGGAAACGGTTTTGAAAGCCACAGAGAAGGTAAAACAACTAAGTTTTCTTATGCCTGCTAAAGCTTAAGTGTTGCAGCGATGAATAACTGGTCCCTTTGACTCTACACGACAAATCTCAGGATACTACCAAGGAAAAGAGCAAACTGAGGTGTGTTCCATACCTTGGAGATCTACCAGTGTTACCAGCATGATAAACAAGAGATCAAGTGATTCCAGTACAAATCCAGGGGAGAGAGCCAAGTTAAAAAAGTTTTCTTTTTAAATATTTCAAAAAAATGGGAGATATGAGATCCTCTTCTCTTCTTCAATCATATAAAACCAATATTTTAGAAAGTGGTAGTCACAGAATTTAAGTAGTATTCAAATAATAAACTATGCATGTGTAAACTTTTTAAAATCAATCTCTGCATCTACCGCAAAATCAAGATACCAGCTGCCAGAAAATGCATTGCTTTTTTTTTTGTTTTAATGTGTGCACACATATTCTAATGGTATAAAAAATCATGTTTTCTTCCTGCTACCATTCATAAACTAACAAGCCTAACTGCTTGAAGTTCAAGAATAAATAAAAATGGAGGACAAACTACCTTATGTTTGCTGTACATTATCAACAAAAAAGGAAAGATTTGACACTACTGAAATATACCATGAGAAATATTCCAAGATTACAGATGCTACTTACAATTCCTAATGTTTATGGAAAAGAAAATATAGACACCGAAGTGTTCCTTCTTTTCAATAGGTAGAAACAGAAACAAATCAACAACTATTGGAATGTGATTTAGAAGGTGTGTTCTGCTAAACCAGCAGTGAAAAAGAAAATGCTGACACACATTCCAAACATGGAAAAAGAGGCTCTCTCTGGTGGGATTAAAGGATTTTCCTATCACTGTCTGGGGAACAAAAGAATGAATCATGAAAGTACGTCCCAACCTCTTAGATAAGTTGTTCTTATGCCACAGAATGCCACAGAAAAATAAAAATCCAGCCCCTACCCTACCCTCCCAAGATTTTCTAAGGTTCATAATCTACCTGAGGGATACAGAAAAAATGAGATTATCAGAATCAGTGCTGCTGTGTTAAAAAAAACTAGTTCCAAGATCATGAAATTCTGCCAGAGGGAACATACTTCTGCTGAAAATAAATACTAGATTTTCCATTTTCAATGTAGTATTCCCGCACATAAAAGGTATTGTAGAATTACAATTCATGAAAGCTTTCCTTGCAAAAGCAAGTATTCGTGAGAAGGCTAACAAATCTGATTAAAAAAAAATAATAATCTATACTTATATCAGATTGGCATCACCATAGCAACAGCATATGCATACACTTATGTATAAATGGAGTGTAAAGGTTGAACTAATCATTTGTGAATGCCCAACTATGGCAGCATTAAGTTGTAGTAATTACATGACCATATCAGTCAGCAAGTTCTCTTTCATTTTGGAAAAAATAAATAAATAGGGTTACTAAGCACTACAAACAACAGGTGTCAGCTAGCACTGTTAGGTAAACTGTTTCACAGGCTCAACTCAATTTTTTCCATAGAAATACAGTGTTTAGAATCTTCTCTATATAGTTACATTAGGTTCAGCACAGTATTTTCATATACAATGATTTCAATACAAAGATTTACTAACTTACATATATATCAGCACTAGGATTTAGCCAAAGATAGACTGTAAAGTGGATTTTAGAAATTAGCAAAAGGATTATTTTAATGAAGTAAACTCAGTAAGACCATTTCTGCTTGTTTTCCATTTTAGTCATTCCTTCTGATGAGAAAGCAAAGGTGTGCAGAAGGGAGGTAACAAGATATAGTCAGGGGAAAATATGAGGATAGGGTGTGTTGGGTATGTATCTGTTATGGGGAAATAGACTGAACAGGAAGAGGTGTAAGTGGGAAAAACATAATTTTTGAAATGCTTGTCACCAATGAAAAAGCCTCAATTATACTTGAATTATCAGTTTCTGATATAACAACTTAGTTGAAATATTTATTTCGGGAAAAAATAAGGCAGTTTTTGAAAGAATCAGATATCATGTCTGCGTGTTTATTCCAGTGATCACTTTTTTAAACACTGGTGATTTTACCTTAGAGCTTTTAAGTTAAAGAAGCTAGGCAACTATTCAAGCAACCGAAAACTATGTCTTTGCTAACAGCTTCACAAGAAAGTTTTCCAGGTGACATAGGATTACGTATTTCATACCTAAGAAAGTGCACTTTCCTAAGCTTGGATAGATTTTAGGAGGGCTGCTCCAGAAGTAATGACTCCTATTTTGTGATGTAGCCCTGTGACATCAAAGGCAGATGTTGGTGATATGGTAGTAAAGGTTGAACCTTCCCATCAATATTCTGTTACATTTTGTTGTCATGTGACAGATGGCAGCAAGAGGGGCAGTCTGACAGAATGGTGTCTAACATGGAACTATGTATGAAGAAAAGGTGTGTCAATGAATTCCTCTGTGTGGAAAAAAAATGCACTGACATTCATTGATGTGTGTTGATCATTTATGGAGACCAAACTGTGGCTGTGAGCACAGTGACGTGGTGCATGGTGCATTTCAACAGTGATGACAACTCTGGTCACCTCTGCTAGTGCAGATTCTTACAAGCAGCATGCAGACTCTCGTTCATTGCTGATGAAAATGTATAGCTAATGGTGATGTCTAAGTCAAAAATTACTGCTTTGTAGCTGACTATTGGCTCTATCAAATACTGTTATTGTGCTCCTTGTATCTGTTGTGGTTTCTATGTAAAAAAAATGAGGAATTACTTTCAGAGCAACATATGTAATATTGCAGTTTCTTACATGAAAGCTGCTACATCTTGAATATACATTTAAGTAGTTTTAAAGTCACTGGTGAAGGAGGAACAGATGAAAGAAAATAATTTATTACTAATACTGATTATATAATACTCCTAAAGATGCAAAATATTGATTGACATTTATAAACTACTAAATAGATGTGAAGTCACATGTGACAGTAAGGAATCCAGAAAATTTTTTCTCAGCTGAAAAATTAAGGCTGTCTTGCTTAGATTTGGTTTTATGAGTTAATACACTTCTTGTGGAGTCCTAAATTTGCAGCGTCTAAAAGCCAGAGAATATAGTTTGTTATTGCTATTGTAACATTTTACAAGCTTTATACTAGCACTGCCTAGACCTAATCAAGTTTCTGGGCTTTTCTTGGTCTTAGTTGGTTTTAGCTTGTTGTAGCTGTGGTAACAATTCTTTAGTGACAAAGAGGCAGCTGTACCTTAGCTCTCTTAATAACATTAATGGTAAAAGCTACTTATCACACAACTATTCACAGCCCTTAGCAAATGGGAGTTAGTGAGGCTCCTGAAGGAAAGGTTGTAAAACTTCAGGTGGGAATCATGGGAGAAAAATTAAGCAGGGACACTGTGTTACCGGAAATACTTAAGTAAATCTATGTAGACACAAAAATGAAGAGAAAAATATTTTCTTACCATAAAGATCATATTCCTCCCACCAACTAAGCTAGGTCTGTGACAATTCATTGTAACTCCCACTCTACTTGAATAGCAGTCACTCTAGGAGCCAGAAGAACACTGGAATGTAAGCATACCACTGAAAGAAGGGGATGGGCATTACTAACTGACAATATCACAGTTTAAACTATACAATTACTAAGACTTCTGTGATAATTAGATTATTTTGTCTGATCTGGGAGTGTGACTATCACTGTAACTGAAATGTTAATAGCAGTATTTTGTTGTATTTATTAGAACAGACTTCAGTTTGACTAGCAATAATATTTTTCACTTTGTATATTGATGAAGAAATTAAAATTGCAACTGCTTATCTAAGGTAATTCTTACCTGAGGAATGACCTGTCCTGTTGATAGGAAAGTCTATCTGCACAACTAGGTTGAAAAGTAATAGCCCACACATCAACTTTATGTTAAGGCAGCATAAATTCCCTTGCAGGCAGGTTAAGAAATGACACATTATTGATTTGTAAGGACTTGACTGGTGCTGGTATAATTGCATAATGATTGTGGAAATCTCTGCTATTAGTATGAGCTGGGGGATGGCAAGCTGGACAGGAGTCAACAGGAATGGAACACCTCTCTTACAAGGACAGGCTGAAAGAGCCGGGATTGTTCAGCCTACAAAAGAGAAGGCTCCGGAAAGATCTGAGAGCAGCCTTTCAGTATCTAAAGAGGGACTAGAAAAGAAAGAAGGGGACAGAATTTAGCAGAGTCTGCTGTGATAGGTCAAGGGGAATGGTTTCAAAATTAAAGAGGAGAGATTTAGACTGGAAAAAAAAGTTGTTTTCTTGCAATAAGGATGGTGAAGCACTGGAACAGGCTGCTGAGAGATGTGGTAGATGCCCCACCCTTGAAAATATTCAAGGTAAGGCTGGATGGGGCTCTCAGCTACCTGATCTAGCTTTAGGTGTTCCTGTACATTGCAAGGGAGTTGGACTAGGTGACCTTTAACAGTATCTTTCAACTCAAAAACTCCATGATTATGATGATTCTGTGTAAGGATTCATCTCATGCTGTGGTTTCACAGACTCCTCTTAAATTGCTTATGTCAGGAGCACTCTGTTTAATACATTGTTCATTGTTCATTAATATCTTTAAGAAAAAATGTATACTTAATTTTCCTCAAAGAGTACAATGAATATTCTCAAACATATTTTTCTCTCATTCTGCTCACAAAAGCTTTGAGTGTAAGCTAGTAGTCTACACTAATTAGTTTGGTCTGCATTACCATTCAACCAGATGGAAATAACATGCCTTTTTAGCACTGTCTAGAATCATAGAAGTGAAATAAAACTAAAATATGCAGTCCCAATGAGCAAAGGTATTATATTTTATTCATTCTCCAAAGGTCACAAAGACCAAAATCTTTTTAAAGCATGTCATTTACTTTCAGCCTTGCACTTTGAGCTCTCAGCTCAGGGATGATCAAAGATCAAAAGATGCCTCACTAAATTACAAGAAAAATGTCTGCATTCTGTTTTGTTACAATCCTGTTAGACACAGTGAATCTTATGCCTCAGCTGCATGCCTGAAAAACTAGATGCAATGGAAACACCCTTTTTCAGAGCCTATTCCAATACTTTCTTTAGTAATGGCCTCATGACATCAGAACATTTTTTCTTGCGGATACAGAATTACTAATCTTCAAATCCTTATTAAATTTCACATCCATCTACCTCTTATCACTTCTGAATAATACTGTAAGACTCCTCAGGAGAAAGGCCAAATCTCACAAACTGCTCATCTCCCATGTAAACCCCTCACATATGCCTTAGACTAGAACATTTGAACAGCAAAATCTTCTGCTACTGTCACTATACTTAGAATTGAGGATAAACTTTATTCTAATGTTAAACTCTACAGTGTGTTAGGTTTGAAACAGTCCAAATTATATAAATTATTTTTTATTTACCCTACTTGAACATCTCTGCCCTTTAGAGTTGCAGCTCAGTTGTGGCTTGCCTTTTAAGAAGCCAAACAGAAATGACTGCTGTCCCCAGACAAGAGGGGAGGACTGTGAGGAATTCTCTGTTTATTACTTAAGAAAAATAAAGAAGATATACTCTCAAGCTCTAGGAAACACATACAGTCCAGATTAAAAATTCTATGGAACATTTATTCCTATATATATTGAAAGGAAACCATCCAGACACACAAAAATATAATAATTAAAAAGTGAGACTTGTAGAGGGAACAAGTATAGTTTAAAAGCAAATCTCCAAATTAAGCCTGTGGACTCCTTATCACAAAGGCAGCTATTTCACTTTACATGTTTTTTAAACTCTACAAATTAAATTAAGAACTGGAGAGTAATATAACTGTATTTTAATTAATCTGGGGGCAAATAAGAATACGTTTTCATTGAAAATGTTTATTTCCCTGGTTTAGTCCCTGAGCAGGAAATAAACAAAAAAAAATAAAATCAGAAAAAAAAAATCCAATCAGTAATATAATACCTTATGCACCGTATACTTCTTTTATCACCAAGAGTTCCCCATGTAATGGAAATAGACAAAACTATAATTCAGAAATAGGAAACCAGAAGGACTGTAAAAGTGAAATGGACTTCTGACAAATGATACTGTATAGAATATGACTTTACAGACTGACAAAACAAAACACTCCTCTCCTGCACTAGTTAACTAAAATAGTGTATAGTCTAAGTGAAGCATGGGTGTTTCAGTATTAATCTTTTATTCTGGCACAAGTATTTTTCAAAGCTACTGAACCTTGAATTTTCTTTTTTTGTTTGGTTGTTTTCTTTATGTAATATAAGGCTGTTTTGGAGGCTATGGCTTTAACTGAATTACCATGCCTGTAAGCACACTTCCAGCTTTATCCCAAATAGTTCAATGACATTCAAGCCTTACGTAAGTCTTGCTTGATTTAAATTTCATACCTTGCATATTCTCAGAATATTTGAATATTGTGAAGTTTAATCATCATGAAAGAATTAACTGAGTAAAACTAGTCCAGATTTGGAACTAATAGTGAGTTTACCGAACTGATACTTCTGTTTTCTGTTTGTCGCTACTACATTTAATAACTGGCTCAAAAACCCATTCTATGCTATTATTTCAGTACAACTGCAGAAATCATAGTTACAGTAAATTACATTTACAAATTTAGGTAAAATAAAGAAACATGATTGAGTAGAAGCATTTTCTACAATGCTTCTTACAAGCATCTGTGTAAACCATAAGCCATTCTTCCATGGACACATTAGCAAAGCAAGAAAACCCAGTCTGCTTTCCTCTTTCTCTTGCTCTGATTACAGATCATGTGGTAACAAGCTCTGATACTCCATATAGGAAGTATCTGAATGTTCTTTCCAGCCCTTTAATGACAAAGAGTTCACCGATTTTTTTCTAGTAGCCGTTCCAGTTTTCACTTGTTTCCATTTTCTTTTCTTCTTTCTCTAGCTGCCTAGAGAATACAGTTATTATGATAAAATGGCAAGAGCTTGCTTAGTATCAAGCATACAGACATACTCATGTTGTCTTTAAATTCCAGACAAAAATGAATTTTCTGACTCACCCTATCTTCCTGTCTTCCAACAGTGATTTAGATCTGAGAGAACATCACAGGATATGCTCAACTTTTGAATCTGTTTTCTTGGAGGAAAATAATTTACACTTGCTGCAGAAAGCTGTAAAAAGAATAAATGATAAAAAAAAAACATAGCACCTGTAGTTCTTTAAAATCTTTTTATTCTGATAGCCATACATCCAAAAAACTCTCAAAGGAAAACAAGATTTGCTATACCATATCAGATCACTGATGCATATACTCTGCTATCTTGCAGGTGCCAGCACTTCAGAGAAATGCAAAACACACCCAGGTTCTTTAGAACACACTCAAGTTGCTACTGTGAAGTTTATGTGTGTACACAAATATGTTATTTTCTTCTAAATGCTGTCTTGCTCTCATTTGTCACTGACTTAATGAATACAGGTATTTTCCACTTCTTTATGGAAGACTTGTGTTGTTGATCACTGGACATCTGAGTGGAAAAAATTAGTTAGTACAACCAACAGTGCATTATTTTTTGAAGGAAATTGGGTAGTTAGCCTGAAAAATCATCTGCCTAGCAAATTAAATGCCTCATATAGGAGAAGAGAGGTTTGGCTGATTTACTTCAGTGAATGGAGTTCCTCAAAATTAATTTTCTTTTCTTCTTCTGAAAACTCATGTTAGAAAAGAAGTTACTGAACTGAATTGCATTACATTTGAACTGTGACGCACACAAAACTTCCATATCTATTTATTCCTAAGAATTGATTTTAATGAATCTATGGGGGCTGCTCCAATTTTAACACTTTCATTTCTTATAATTGCCTATATATTCTCATAGTTTATCATTTTGGAAACAAGAATTTCCCTCAGATGAATGAGGGAATGATATTTCTAATCTATTATTGGCTCAGTACATCCAAGACAAGTACATAACATCAACAAGTACATTTGCTCAGTACATCCTAGTCTGATCCACAGTTTGTAAGAATTAAAAATTAATAATGATAGTTTTTTCCCTTATATACATTGGTAAAATGTTTACAATTGTAAAACCATTGAGAATGGTTTTCATCAGATGAGAATGAAAACAGAGAAACAGAGGCTGAATTCGACACTGGATGAAAGCAAGAAGTATCTGTGTCAAAGAAATATTTAAAAATCCAAAAAGGAAATGAAGAAAGTTTAAATGGAAAACAAGAGTTATGACCTGCATGGTAAAAATATTATAAAGGGAGAAGACAAAATATAGATGAACAAAGTAATGTGAAAAGAAATCAAAAGTTTGTAAAGATTCAATGGCAAGGTCCGCAGAATAACACTGAAGAAAATACTGGAAAACCGAACGCAAAAGATCATAGAAGAGAAAAAAAATAGAGATAACTTGCTTGCTTTTGAGGTTTAAGAAATTTTGAAGGCTTAGAAATGTACTCCCTGGGACACATTTTCTAGACTTTTGTCTTTCATCATCACCAGAAACATACAGAGAAGGAACTCACCAAAGAGAAATTATTTATACTTTGTTCTTATATGCTCTTATTACACACTCCTAACTCCAGGTCTAGAGGATGACTTACATGCTCTGCTTTTTTCTCATCACATTTGTGACCCTCCTTGCTTTGGAGTTGGAAAGAAAGTAAAAGGTTACACTGTCAAGGTTCTTTCCTTATTTGGCTAGATTTTCAGTAAAGACACTTTTTTTCATGAGAGTCCTCAGTAAAATGGGGGGAGGAATATATTCCTCAATAAAATATGAGGAATATTTATCAAAATACATTTTTCCAAAAGTGGTATAGAAGTTTGAGTATTCCAGTTTCTGGTACTGTACAGCATCAGCTTATCTTACAGTCCTATGAAAGAGCAGAATGCAGGACTGCCAGCAAAATGGGACCAAGTGGCTTGAAGGAAGACTGACTTCCAGGCCCACTACAAATAGCAACAAACAAGAGTTGTGGGAAGAATGCTGATAATCACTGAACTGCTGTCTGTTTAAACCACGTTTTATCTACTTCATCATGTTATGCTATGTACCCAAGGCAGCCACAAAGATAGTAACTGTCACAAAGGTCCAAATTAAATGATAACC
Source organism: Perdix hodgsoniae (assembly GCA_035772895.1). Classification (NCBI taxonomy): domain Eukaryota; kingdom Metazoa; phylum Chordata; class Aves; order Galliformes; family Phasianidae; genus Perdix; species Perdix hodgsoniae. The sequence goes on from JAPSGF010000002.1 coordinate 26,824,021, forward strand.
GTAAATATACGCATCTTCAGTTAGAGAAAATCAATGTCTCCACAGTTGTTAGTTATGAAATACAACCAGTCAATTCCTAAAAAAATATATGTCAAAGATAAGTAAGCAATTTTTTTTCTGGATGATTGCAAATCAAAATTACTACTGATAAATCTGTCAGCCTTATAGATCTATTCTAAATAGGAAAATGGGCAGAGACAAAATTGCATTCATATTACTAATAAAGCTGTTTAAAACATTTGACTTGATCCAACAAATTACTTATTATGAAGAGAGAAGCTTCAGTCTTGGAAGATGTAAAATAAATAAGACGAAAACAAGACAAGAAATATAAAGGCTGTTGCACTGACATAAGAAGAATTTTCTAATTTGTACTGATTATTGGTACTGAATGGGTAGTTACATTTCCACTAATACATTCAACTTTTATTCTAGTATCTTAAGGTATACAGATGGATAGAATAAAAAACATAACGTACTAGGTTAATATCTGAAGTAAAAATGTATTTATGGGATATTTTTAAACGCTTTAACAGTCACTTCCCTAAACGAATCATTGGAATTTCTGTATAAACTAGTGGTAACACTTAAATGTATACTATAACATAAATAAAATTAGCACGTTTATAATATAATATTATGAATTTGTAGTGACAAGTTCTCACTCTCTTTCAATGTAAAAAGCTATCACAGTAAATTGCTTTCAATCTTGAATGTTCTCGGATTTTTCTGCAAAGACTTACTTTTAACAGTTAACTTCTTCCTAGAATTTCCTTATCTATATGGTTAATTTTTAGTCTTATTTAAATAGAAGTGTATTTATCTTTTTCTAGAAATACATTATCGTAGAAAGAGTACTGAATTTTCATCTGTATTGGGTTTATAATCCTCCAGTCTTAACACAGTTAATATAAAACGAGTAGATGTACAAGGCCATACCAGTATTACCTGTCTAGGATATAAGATTATAATACTAAATTAGAACAACTATTTCAAACAAAAAGGACATCCTTCAAAGCTGAACATCGCTTCTGGTGACAACTAATGAACTCTACGTACTATTTCAGAAGTTCAGTTGACACTTTCTTGCTAGGTACCTGAAGAGAAGTAGTATAAATTTTTTAAGTACAATTTTCTAATAATACAGAGTTCTGTAGCTTTTTTCTTTCAATACTTTTAATTACAGCTAGAAAAGAACCTATTTTGATATCACCTGTCCTTAGTAACAACACTTCACAACATGCAACCTGTAAAGGTCAGTCTATCAGGCAGTAATACACAAAATACAAATGAAATGAGAATAAAGAAAATCTCTCCAGACTATTCTTCTATGAAACCAAAGCAACAATAAAAGTCACCCTGTTAGAACAAATCACACGTGCTTCAGCTATGAGAAGTATACCTCTGAAAAGTCTAAAAATCAGTTTACTGATTAAAAATAGAACTATAGAATAGCATCAGAGAATGCTTTGAGTTGGAAGAGACTATAAACATTGTTTGTTCAGTAGCCAATTACTTTATTCCCCATCATTGTTATCACAGCATTAGCATGGGAAGAGAGCTATCCAGAGCTTAAGTTGGGATGGTACACTTTTCAGATTGCTACCTTTAGTAATCTGACTGACAGGCTGATGCAAGTGTGTCAGTTCTATTTCTGGATGGCTGCTGATTGATGAATAGCATGTTATTGTCAAGCGAAAAATCTACCCGCTGCCTAAAGAGAATGTTGTTTAGACCATGGGTATGCACAATCTTTTGGCTTGCCTGGGCTGCACTGAGTGAAGAACTGTTGTCTAGGTCCGTACAGAGATTTTTGATGAAATTTTACTTTTCCTATACTCCATCACTGAAAACATATTTCAGAAATGTACTTATTGTAAAAAAGTGATGCCATGAATAACGTACGATAAGGAAGCAAGGGATATTTCTCTCTGGTAAGATAGTCCTTATTTAAAGTCTTGTAAAGAGACATGGTCAAATTTTTCTCTGAGTTGAATGTCTAATTGCAATTCTATAAATTCTATTTAGACTGAAAATTGAGTTGCAAATATACCAAAAAGTTGATCTTGAAATCTATTCTCAAATTCCTTTATCAGAACAGAAAGCATGGTTACACAGGTTATTTTTAATGTTTGCAGGACAGTGCTTAGCCAATTCATCAAAATGCAGAAACCATAACTTGATCTTACCATAGTTTGTTTCATTTCAAATGCTATTATGGATGAAACAGCCCAGGTAAGCTGATTTTCACATTAAAGACATGTTTAACTCATTTAAATGAGCAGTCAAATCCACCAAAAATGCTAAATCTATTTTTTTATCTTCAAGTTCTGGAACAAATCTTCCTCTCAATTTCATAAATGACTTAATTTCATTTCAAAAATCACAAAAACTTTATAGCATTTTACCACAGCTTACCCATCTTTCTTCAGAAAAGAAAATGATGTCTCTGTAATAACTACACATACTTTTCAGAAATTCCTTTAATTGGATTCATTCAAGTTACAAAATCCACAACTTTGATAATTATTGGCACAAATTTATTAAAATAATAACAAATAAATTTTCTTTACATAAAATGCAGTGATATTTCATCAAATGTGAGTAGTGTCAACCACATCATTCTCTACTAACTTTATAAAACTTCTTTTCCTTACCAACCACCACCATGGCATCTTCTGTAGATATACCAAAAAATTTAAAGAAAATAGCTTTAATGTAAATTTTACTGCTTCATATAAAACAAAGGATTTAGTTATATTTTTTAATGGCATCAAAGAAACATTTCTTCAGTGCCTTTATATTTGTTATCAACACCCCTAATAGAAATGGCAAGTTTAGCCATATCTGCAGTATCAGTACTTCTATACCACAAAAGCACAATACTTGAAATTAACTGCTTTACACTCCAAATTTATTTTGATAGAATTTCCTATTTCTTCAGTTCACCTGGCTATCATCTGGTGAGACAAACTGATTTTATATTAACTAACTAACTAACTAACTAACTAACTAACAAACAAACAAACAAAACATTTCTCATCAAGACAAATTTTATCTGCTATGTTTTTGTATGGGAACTGCTGAGTCACAGCCTGAACCTCTGATTGATCACCTAAGGTGAACAATGAGTCAGCCATAGGAGCATCGGTGAAAGCAATTAACCTGTGCTGCTGGAAGGGGTGGAGCCTGTCTGCACCTCTCCTAGACCCATTTAAGAGCTAACTACCAGTAGGGAAGGATCTCTTCTGGAGATCCCTCCTCTGGAGTTTCCTAAGCGAGCCCAGGATATGGGAAGTATCCTATCTTTTCTCTTTGTGTTGTTATAATTTGCTTTGCCTCTCTTGTTTATTTCATAATTATAACATCTTTATATTCTTTGATTTTTTTAATATTGTTTGATACTTTTTTCCATAGATTTCTCAATAAACTCACCATCAATAAATGGTTTTGATTATTTCTCAATCAGATTTACTACCACATAACTAGCTTTCAGGAGTAATAGAGTCCATCTGAATCGTAACTTAAAAAAAGAATTATTTCTCAGTTCTGCTGTTTTGGCTATATGAAACATTCCTCGATATGCATAAAATATGGCAGTACATTTTGGCATATAACATGTTTGTTAATGGCAATATTTGAAGACTGCCACGATTTCCTTAAAAATTAGGCATAGTACCAAATTATTTGTCTTGACAAAAAAATACTGATCTACCCATTTTTTAACACCCTTTCTCTGATTTTCTTCCTTGTTCTGTTTCTCTTTGAGACATGAGGCAGGTTGAAAAACTGTTAGTAATCACTGAGTCTTATTCACAAAGCATCACAAATGCACATAATGCTTAATATATTCATTTTGATTTGATTGAATATATTTGGCTGGCATGAGAGGCAGAGTTAGTAACGCATTGTACCCTCCCCTCCACAGCATTCTGCTGTCACCTACACTATCCGCACTCAAGTTGAGTTCAACTGACTCATGAAAAATGTAACTAAAACTCACATAATAGTGTTTAAAAGTTTGTGAACGTATGCGGCTATATGACTAGCTGTCCCAAGCTGCATGTAGCCCATGCACTGTGGATTGGAATTGTCTGGTCTAAACCATTCAAAAGTGGCTGAATAGCTCAGCATAGCTGTTCATCAGCTGTAAATAGCCCGCTGATTTCTTTAAGGAGCACCATTCACCAACCCACAGATTTCTTGGTGAAAGTTGGTTAAACATAAGTGATTTATTGTCTTATGCGGTAACTGAGGAAAGAAGCATCTCACAACAGTTCTGTAATAGTTTTGGAAGTTAATAGCAAAGCATTGTACGTATTGGGCATATGTGACAAGGTTTTGGTAGTGGGGGGCTGCAGAGGAGACTTCCACGGGCAGAACTCTGCCCCAAATCACATCACATCAGAGAGATCTCCAGCTCCTCCAGAAGGGTGCTGCCGCTGGCCAGAGCACGGCCATGAGTGACACTGGGCATGCTCTGGGAAAGCAGATAATAGAAAAGAATAAACTGCTGCAGAACAGCAGCTGGGAGAGAAGCAGTCCTGAAGGCACCAAGGTCAGTGCAGAAGGAGAGCACAGATCTCTACATGCAGCCATGGTGGAATCCATGGTGCAGCAGCGCATGTGACCCAAAGGAAGCTGTACACTATGGAGAGCTCCTGCAGGAACAGTCCCCAGGTTGGAACTGCAGCCCATGAGGAGAAGTCTGTATTGGAGCAACAGGTCTGAGAGAGCTAGCACCTGTGGGGACTTGCACTGGAATAGTATGTTCCTAAAGGATGGGCCCCTTAGTACTGATGGAGAAGCCCATGCACAATCGGTTCTTGAAGGATGACAACCTTTGGGACAAATTCCATGCTGAAGTATAGGAAGAGTAACCATGAAAGAGCATCAGAGACAAAGCATGGTGGATTGACCTTAGCCCCCGTTCCTTGTTCTCCCGAACTGCTCAAGAGGAGGAAGAGAAGGTAAAGAAGGGTGGATGAAGAGGCAGGTGTTTCTAGTTTGCTTTTAATTCTCATTGCTCTAATCTGTTAGTAATAAGGAATAAATTATATCAATGTCCCTAAATTGAGTTTCTTTTGTCTATGATGGTAATTGGTGAGTTATTTCCCTTTCCTTATCCCAACCCTTGAGCTCTCTTTCATTCGATTTTTGTCCCCCTCCTCCTTTATGGAGTGAGAGAGCAGTGAATAACTTCACCATCAGGGTGAAAACACCAGATCACATATTCCAAAATGTCCTTTAACAAAATCAGTGGGATATCAACTGGAGGAAAAAAAACAAAAAACAAACAAAAAAAAAAGCAGGCAATAGGTCGGGTGAAAAATATCTGGGCAGCAGGGCTCAAAGGGTTGTGATCAGCTGCAAGAAAAATCCAGCTGGTAGGAAGTTACAGCATCCCTAAGGCATCAATACTGGAACCAATACCCATTAACGTACCTTTTAATGACCTGCACAGTGAGGCAGAGCACACTCTCAGCAAGCTGGTAAATGATAGCAAAGTGGGGTGGGTGGGAGTTATGGGGCAGTCATCAACATTCCATAGGATAAATCTATTGAGATAAATCAATTCTAATAGCCTAGAAGAAATGAACATAAAAACATCTTCTGAAGTTCAACAAAAGCACCTGCATGGTGCTGTATTGGGTGCAGAACTGTCCCATGCCTATGTGGCTAACTAGCTAGAAAGCAGCTTTACAGAAAATTGCTTGGGAGTGCTAGTCAACAAAGAATTGAATGCGGTGAATCAGCAGTGTACCCTGGTGGCAAGGAAGGCCAACTGTAGCCTGAGCTGCATTAGCAAAAGCAGAACCATGATGTTAGGTAATCATTATTCCCCACTCTGATCAGTACTGGAGGGGACAGAAAGGTGAGCTAGTCTCATCTATGAGGTCCACAGTGACAGGAGGAGATGCAGTGAACCCTATCTGCAGCAGACTGCATCTTATTACAATGTATTTAACCTCGGCTTCACAAAAGAAATTTCCCTTGAGAGACTCCAAAATAATTTCTAAGTACTTTGACCAAAAAATTAGTTACTTATACAAATCTAAACGGAGATAAGATCACAACTCAACTTCACAATTTCGAAGATGTAAAAGCTACTAATTAACTACTGTTAAACAATGATTTCAGTACTGGCAACATTCTGAAGCGATACCAAAACAATGCAGAAAACAACTAGAACCAACATTCATTTCACTAATTCAGATCATCAGCAGCAAGTAAAGATGAAAAGTAAATAAAACTAGTTTTGAGTTCTTCAAGAACAAGTCAGAACATGTAAATGGAGACACAGAAATACCAGCATTTTGTAGTTTTGGAGTTTTCTCTTCATTTTTTTAAACTTCATCTTTCAACAAAATAAGAAAGAACAAATGAAAGTGACCTTTCAGAGGGAGAAAAGATGTGGTTGGTCTTTAAGAAAAGATTTTATTCCACCTGTATAATAACCTACTGGGAAAAATGTGTGCTTTTAGCAAAATGTCACTGTGCTGTCGCTGTTGTTCTAGCAACGTGATGAATAACGGGCAACTCTGTGAGATTGCTGTGGTTCACCATGCACTAGGGTCACTGACCACTTATCACTGCAGGGATCATTGCAAATAATGATGGTGGAGAATGTTGAGGTAGCTGAATAAATAAATATTTGCCGTTGCTTGAATAGTAAAAATAAACATCTATAAAAATAGCTTGCCTCTGAATTAGGAGAACAATTTTATACCTATTTTTTATTTAAAAACCATCAGTCTGAATTGAAATATTCATAAGACATGAGGTTGAAGGTAGCTGAAATTTAAAACAAATATATACTTGCTTGTAAATAGTCTACAATAAAAATAAATACATTAGCCTGTAATGTTTTTCTTTAAATTTGCTTTGTATTTGCTTCATTCAAAGAAGTTATATATGCACTAGATAATTAAACACCTGGGGAAAAATCTAATTTTGTTTCATAAAAAAAGCAATTACTAATTGGGAACACTAACAACTAAACCATAGAAGCAATTCATATATTTGTTTAATTTTTGCAAATAACTACTTTTGTTTCACTCATCTCTCACAACTATGTTATTACTATCAATGTTGATACAAATATTCCTCAGATATATTCAATATAATAATTATTATCACTTACAATGACAGATAATATTCAGTATGACATACGGAGTAATTAAGATGTATTTGGAGTTTATTAGATGTTTACAGATGGTAAGACATTACAGAAGGACAAATGAATTCAAAATAGCACAATTTTTTACGCTCATTTCTCAGGAATTTTAGTGAAACTTGGCTGGTTTACTTTCTTGTGTGTGAGCCATAGGAAATTCATAACACAGGAAACAAAATGCAGTTTTAACTCCTGAGTGATATGTGTTATCCGCTCAGTTTTAACCTGATTCAATGCTCAGCAAAACTCAAAAAGGGTCACTAGCAGTAGAAAGTTTGTATTATAATCAAAACAATGCTGTTTTCACTTTTCCCATTTTTTTTCTTTGCTCACTCAAGGAAATATATCAACACTAAATAAGAAAATTTTTATTTGAAGGAAAATAATTAAAAAATTAGATATCATACTTGTATATCAAGTTTAGAACAGATTCAAAACAAGTCTAGCAGAAAGAAAAGAGAAGAATTTGAAGTTACCATGTAAAATGTAAATGTAAAATCCAGCTCATTCTTTCCCTAAAAAAACCTTAATTATTTTCCCCTATATTTCTTTAAAAATAAATTAAAATAAATACTTTGATAATAAATATTATCATTTTCTATGTTAAATAGTCATAATTATCAAGTTTTTTCAAAGGCACATTATAAAGTCATACGCACCAATGCTCCCCAAACTCACGGTAGTTTTCTCATTCTTCCACTTAGGAAGCAGAGAAATTCTACTTGTCTCAGGACCAGTAAGAACTAACCATCAAAACTTGACAAAGTCTCAGTAAGTGAAAAAATATTTTCCACTGTAGAGATGGCTAATGAATTTTGCTAGTAGAAGTTTAGCAAAGATAAAATCTCTTTCTTTCCAAACTGCTTATAAATTGTTCTACTGTATTGACAGTATGTTGCAAGCATAAATATTATATTCTTTATGGTCTCATTCAGGAAGGATCTCAGATCAAAACTGTGTACGTTCTTGGATTTGATTACACGAATGAAAGTTACCTATGAAAACTATACTTTCACTCCCTGCAGTAAATCAGTTTCAATAGCTACTCTTCAATAATTCTGAAGGTCATGATCATTTCAAAAATAGTTTTATAAATTAAGGACAATTCTTCACATTCACCAAACAGCCGAAGTGAGAATGAGTGGAAAAGGAAACATCAGTAAACCTAGATTTCAGCCAAATCCATCTTTGCTTTGCATGGTGACAAATACGTGCTTTGAATCCTAATCTTCTCAAACAATTGCAGTAAGCCAAATCCAGGCAAACTTCCAAAACGGTACGAGTGTACCCTCTTTCATTCAAATGTGGAGCAGATGGTGTGATTTAGTTTTATGTTTGTATGACTGGGATGAGTAGGTGATGATGAAAGGATTCCCCACAAGTACTGTAAATCAGTGGCTGAAGTGCTCAGAGACCTTTAATCCACAGCCTTTTCCAAAAGAGCATTTCATTAGTTCCAAATTCCTCTGTAATTTTTTTTTCTACATTGCTTCAAGGCACCCACTAAGGTGCAGAGCGCACATCAATAGTGTTACTACAAGGCTAGAGCTATAGTACAGTTTTCTAAATTACTCTTGTCTGGAAAGAGTAACTAAGGTGTTATTCAGATGGTCTGTAAATAACCTGACAGGGCCTTAGAAGGGGAAATCAAAAAGAAGCATGAGGACTGAAAATTTTTTTTCAAAGAAAATTTCTAGGTTGATTCAGCCTTCAGATTACTATCCACTTTTAATAATTCAGGCTGGCAGCGAGGAAGTTGGCAAGGAAAGCCTGAGGTCCATCAAGAAAGACTTCAGGGGAATGGGGCGAATACTTGAAGGAGCCGGGATGCAGGTGATCTTTTCTTCTACGCCCGTGGTGTCAGGAAAAGGTACAGGGAGGATCCAAAAAACCCAACTCTTAAATAGATGGCTTAAAAGCTGGTGCAGACACAAGAATTTCAGCTTTTTTGACCATGGGGCAATCTACACTGCACCTGGCATGATGGCTGCTGATGCAAGCAGCCTGTCCCTGAGGGGTAAGAGGGTATTAGCTGAAGAATTAGCGGGACTCATTGACGGGTCTTTAAACTAGGAACGAAGGGGGAAGGGGGCAAAATAAGGGCTACTAGGGTTGAACGGTTCATTCGAGGGATTGTACCAAACTCCATGGGCAATGATGGCAGAGTGCAAAAGGAGGGAGTAGGGCAGGGGGATGCTGGGGATGCTGCTTTTCTAGCGGATCCTGGATCGCTTATGAAGGTGGTGAGACGGACAGCCCAGCTGAAATGCCTTTATACTAATGCATGGAGCCTGAGTAACAAGCAGGAGGAACTGGAAACTGTGATGCACTCTGAAAGTTATGACATTGTTGCTATCACAGAAACATGGTGGGATGACTCCCACAGTTGGGATACTGCCATCGACGGCTATAGACTATTTAGGAGAGATAGGCGAGGTAGGAAGGGTGGGGGAGTCGCTCTCTATGTCAGAGATTGGATAAACTGTGAGGAGCTCCCCATGAGAAACAGTCAAGAACAGGTTGAGAGCCTGTGGGTTAGGATTAGAGATGGGACTAATAAAGGTCAGCTGGTATTAGGGGTATACTACAGGCCACCTGATCAAGGGGAGGCTGCTGATGAGGCTTTCTTGCTCCAGATGCGTGAGGCGTCTGGCTCACGGGCTCTTGTCCTGGTGGGGGACTTCAACCATCCGGACATTTGTTGGAAAAACTACACGGCGAGCTGCAAGAGCTCCAGAAGGCTCTTGGAATCCATTGATGATAGCTTTCTGGTTCAGGTATTGGACAGACTGACCAGAGGTCAAGCGTTGCTGGACCTGCTGCTCACCAACGCTGAGGAGATCATCAAAGGCGTCAAGGTTGGAGGATGCCTGGGATCCAGCGATCATGCCCTGGTTGAGTTTGTGATCTCAAGCGATGTGGGCCTGGCAAAGAGCAGGACCAGGACGCTGAACTTTAGAAGAGCAGACTTCAAGCTACTCAATGGAATGCTGGCCAAGATCCCCTGGCGCACTGCCCTCAAAGACAAGGACGTTGAGGAGAGCTGGCTGCTCTTCAAGGATGCCCTCCTGGCAGCACAAGAGGTCTCCATTCCCCTGATTAAGAAAGTGGGCAGGAGAGGTAGAAAACCGGCATGGCTCAGCAAGGACCTGCTAAGAGAACTGAGGGTGAAGAAAGGGGTGTACAAACTCTGGAAACAAGGCTGTGTCACCTGGGAAGAATACAGGGATGCCGTCCGGACTTGCAGACGTGGGATCAGGAAAGCAAAGGCACAGGCAGAACTGAACTTGGCGAGGGACGTGAAAAACAATAAAAAAAACTTCTACAGGTACATTGGCCAGAAGAGACAGGCCAAAACGGGCGTACCTACTTTGGTAAATTTAAAAGGAGAAATGGCTTCAACAGATGAAGAGAAAGCTGAGGTGCTGAATGAGTTCTTCACCTCGGTCTTCACTGATGGCCAGGATTCTAGTCTTTATCACGTCCCTAAGTCTTGCACCCCCATACCTCTATGTGGGGACCAAGGAGGTAAATCCCTCCCCACTGTAAGGGTAGAGCAAGTCCGAGAGTGCCTCCTTAGACTGAATGAGTATAAGTCTATGGGGACAGATGGCGTGCATCCCAGGGTCCTGAAGGAGCTGGCTGAGGTGGTTGCTGAGCCGCTCTCCATCATATTTGAGAAGTCGTGGCTGTCAGGTGAGGTCCCGGATGACTGGAGGAAGGGTCACGTCACTCCCATTTACAAGAAGGGGAGCAGGGAGGACCCGGGTAACTACAGGCCGGTGAGTCTCACCTCCGTGCCTGGGAAGATTATGGAACAGATCCTCCTGGACAACATGCTTGATCACATAAAGAACGAGCACGTGATCCTAGACAGCCAGCATGGCTTCACCAGGGGAAGGTCACGCTTAACTAATCTTGTGGCCTTCTATGATGGAGTGACGGCGTTGGTGGACGAAGGGAAGGCGACCGATGTCATTTACCTGGACCTGAGCAAGGCCTTTGACATGGTCCCCCATCACATCCTCATCTCCAAATTGGAGGGAAGTGGATTTGATGGGTGGACAACTAGATGGATAAGCAATTGGTTGAAAGGCCGCAGACAGAGGGTGGTGGTCAATGGCTCTATGTCCAGGTGGAGGCCGGTAACGAGCGGTGTCCCTCAAGGGTCTGTCTTGGGACCGGTGCTCTTTAACATCTTTATTAATGACATCGATGAGGGAATGGAGTGCACCCTCAGCAAGTTTGCTGATGACACCAAGCTGAGTGGTACAGTCGATACGGCGGAGGGAAGGGATGCCATTCAGAGGGACCTTGACAGGCTGGAAAGCTGGGCTCGGGTGAACCTAATGAGGTTCAACACGGCAAAGTGCAAGGTTTTGCACTTGGGCCGGAAGAACCCCAGGCACCTGTACAGGCTGGGAGGAGTTGTCCTTGAGAGCAGCTCGGCAGAGAAAGATCTAGGGGTCCTGATAGATGAGAAACTTAACATGAGCCAGCAGTGCGCTCTGGCAGCCCGGAAAGCAAATGGAATCCTGGGCTCCATCAAGAGAGGGGTGGTCAGCAGGGATAGGGAGGTGATTGTCCCTCTCTACTCTGCTCTTGTGAGGCCCCATCTGGAGTACTGTGTCCAGGTGTGGAGCCCTCAGCACAAAAAAGACATGGAGATTTTGGAAAGGGTCCAGAGGAGGGCCACGAAGATGATCAGGGGGCTGGAGCACCTCCCCTATGAGGACAGGCTGAGGGAGTTGGGTTTGTTCAGCCTGGAGAAGAGAAGGTTGCGGGGTGACCTCATTGCAGCCTTTCAATACCTGAAGGGAACTTACTCCCAGGAGGGGAGTAAACTCTTCAAAAGGGCTGATAATAGCAGGACTAGGGGAAATGGTTTTAAGTTAAAAGAGGGAAGATTTAGGTTGGATGTTAGGGGGAAGTTCTTTACTAGGAGAGTGGTTGGGTCCTGGAATAGGCTGCCCAGGGAGGTTGTGGATGCCCCGTCCTTGGAGGTGTTCAAGACCAGGTTGGACAGGGCTCTGGGCAACCTGATCTAGTAAAGGTATATGTTTGGTGGCCCTGCTAGGCAGGGGGGTTGGAACTACATGATCCTTGAGGTCCCTTCCAACCCAGGTCATTCTGTGATTCTGTGACTGGCAATAAGAAAATGGATTCTCTGATAATTTTTCTTCTCATCAGTATGGTGTAAAACAAGTCCTTACGTCACATGAGTACCGTAACAACAGATAAACTGAAAGAAAGTAGGAGTTGGAATTGATTGGATTTATCATCTACTATTTATCATGTCACATGTTGATGGCAAATATTGCTAAAAAATAACAGATATATGTATGTCCTACTTTTGGATGGTACAGGATTAACTTTTCTCATTGAAGATTATATGTTGCTATTTTGTTGTAGATCAGTGCTTGCACAGAGCCAAAGACTTCTCACGTGACCTTGTCAGACAGGAGCTGCAAGTGCACAAGAAACTGGGAGGGAATCCAGCCAAGACACTTGAACCAGAATGGCAAAACAGATCTCCCACAGAATATGATGCCATGCTTCACAATAAAAGCTGGGCAAAGAAGGAGGATGAGGAATATTTGGAATGATAGCGTTTGTCTTTCCATTGCCTCGATGAGACCTGCTTTCCAAGAAATGACTAAACATTTGCATGCTGATGGAAAATAACAAGTGTATTTCTTGTTTTAATTTGCTTGAATGTGCAGTTTTTGCTTTAGCTAGTAAATTGTTTTTATCTCATCCCACAAGTTCTTGTACTTGTATCTTTCAAACTCTTTCCCCCATCCTACCCGAGGAGGGGGAGTGAATAGTTGTGTGGTGCTGAGCTGCCTGCCAGGGTTACACTATAACAACAGTAAAATCCTGATCAGATCTCCAAGGCTGAATCTACATGGCTATTGGCCCCCATTAGCAAACTCCCACCAAGATCCTAAAATGCAAATAAAATGACTGATTTTTATGAACCAGATAATAAGCACACCTGTAAAACTGCAATTCTTAGACTGCACATGAAAGAATCAGAACACCTTTCAAATGCAGTTTTATACCCTTCTTTGAAAATCCGTCTTTAGAAGAGAGGAACGGCTACTATCTTCCCCTCTTTTTCTCCCTTCTATTTTTTTTTTTTTTCTCTTTTTCTTCTTCTTTCTTCTTCCTATTTCACAGATGTAGGATACAATCAAAGGTCTGTTTCAGATCTGATGGGAAATATTTCCCGTGTCAATTACTTTTTCAAATAAGTCAGGAAAGATCTTTTTTGACTTCAGCTCTCCATAGCAATGACTTTTCACCACATGGAACTTGAAAAGGCCCAGAATTCTGTCAGGAATATACAAAAAAATCATAGAACCAAGGGGAAGAAAAATGTTTCCTTTAGTGAAAAACAATAAAAACACGAAATTATAGGTGTTTGTTTTTGTTAGTTTGAAAAACATGGATATTGAAGTCCCACCTACACAAAGCAAATGAAATGTTTAAAACAGTTAGAGTGTCTTGAGGAAAATTCACACAGAAGCTATCTCCTTCCACATAAACTACCAAAGCTAGGAAAAACAATAAAAAATACAAAAGATTGATATTTAGAGAACACAGTAAATAAGCCGTGTTCAATGTATGAAAAGTGTTTGTGGATGTATTTTCTGAACTATCTTCTTAATTCTATTTTTTTAAGATGAAGATCAAGATTTTGCATTAATATTTCTTTGGACAGAGGACTCTAAAAATAAATTTTGTAATTAATGGTGATGTCACATTTGAACTGAACAAAATTATAAATTACCTAACCTTGTGTCCTAGAGCCTGTTTGACAAAATAGTTTTATTAAAAAACTTCTATTTGGACTACATCTTAAAAATTAATATTGTACAATACATTGAACAATTTCAAGATTGTGATTTCCCTTGAAGCACTAAGCATTCAACAAGGTTTCAAGCAGATGCACTGAAGAGGTTATTGTTTGGTATAAATGTCAGGATATGTCTAAAGAACAAAGCAAGGAATAAAAATAAGAATAACCTGAAGAAAATGAAATAATAATGGAGCACAGAGAACAAAGAAAGAAACACTTGTTAGAGTGTTGGGGTTTTTTTACTGCATAAAAAATGCAGTAAGTCTCCTTTCAGAAATGAGTAGATAGAAGGAATAATTTGTAGCCTAATAGTCTATTCACTTTTGAGCTCTCAACTGAAGGTTCACAAGTCTAATTCACAAGACTATTCACCTAAATTTATATCACTGAATATCCAGACACACAAAATACTTAAGTATATGTGATAAGCAGATAGAATATTTATCTATTAGAATTTGTATATGAGGAGTTTGTTTAAAAAACTTGAACAAAAACCCACTCTTTTCTTCTATAGTGCATTTTATTGATAGTCCTAAAAACTCTTGTAGAAGTGAATTGTTATCACTGTCCCAATTAGCTAGTTGACACGCAGAGATGAAATGTTTCCCAAGCTCACACATTAATTAAAATTAGAGCCTAGACATCTGCAATCTCAATTCAGCAAACATAGCGTTTTGTTTTTTTTTCTCCAATGTCATGGTTTTGTGATTTTTGGTTTTCGGTATTCCACATCATAACATCATGTGGGGCACTGGGAGTTTAACTGTTAATGCTCAAGATCTGGGACCTGCCCAGAAAAGAACTACATTCCCCAGGGGACTTGGCGGTCACAGAAAGGGGATATAACTCCTGGCAAGGTCACCTGATGTGCTCTTCTTCATCGGCTCTTCTCCCATTTCCCTGCTGCTCAACTGGACTGCGCATCTCACCTCAGCATTGTGGTGAGGCCTATCCACCTTTCGGACATTCTCTCTCTCATTATATTTGATTTATTAGCTTCAATTCTAATTACATTGTATTGTAGTGTGTTATCTTGAATTCTGATACTATATTTAGTAAATTAATTTGTTTCTCCTCAGATCGTTGCCACTGTTTTTAATTATTTTGGGGTCCCCTGTTCCCTTTTTCTGGAGGCGCAGATTTTGCGAAATCCCTCAACCCTGCTAGTCACTGAACTGGGCTGAACCAGTCCATAAAGTGTTGACATACTTGGTGGAGAATGCGGGCAATGATCCTGTGACCTCTCGCAGAGGCAGTTCTCCAAAAACCCACTACGCCCAGAATAGAATGTGTCTCTTTCTTATTAGTGGGTGGAGATATGGTAGTGATTTTATCAGCCACATCTGTTGAGATGTGACGACATCCATCTTGCCACTTTATACCTAGGAACTGAATTTCTTGGGCAGGTCCTTTCACTTTGCTTCACTTAATAGCGAAACCAGCATGCAGAAGGAACCAATACACTCTATTATCCCTTTTCCCACCCCTGGCTAGGGACAGGGTCCCTCTATATCTCTTCCTTGATGGCCCAAGGTCTCATCTGGGTAGGTCTTTTCACTTTGCTTCGATTAATAGCAAAACTAGCACACAGAATGATCTGCAGAATTACGCATAACTACATTTTTACATTTGCGTAATCCTCAGGGTGCCAACAGCCATGATTATATGTTTTCATCTAGGAGTGAAATTTTACAACCTGTAAAAATACTTGAAGTTAGAAACAAAAATATTATGCAGGTAGAGTAGTCTAAAGGTGAAAACTACAGCTAACCTTTAGAACTACAGCAATACTCCATGCATTGCTATGGATTTCCAACACCAGCTCCTACTCCATTTTAGAGGATTAACATTGATTAAGCAGGTAATTCACAGTTTAGAAAGCTTATTGCAGAAATAAATCTTAGATCGTAACTATGCAAGAACACGTCCAAAGGAGAAAACCATGCAAGCTATTTACAGCAATATCCAGGAAGTACAGTACAGTAACAGAAGGTCTGTTAATCAGAGACCATGGAATCTGTCAAATAACATTTTCTTTTTTTTTTTTTTCTTCTTTTTTCAATTTTTTCATTTTAAGTTCAAATTGCAGCAAATGAAAAAATTAAAGTTGTAATCCAGAGTACTAGCCAATCCCATGATTGCTCAGGTACATGGCAAGAGAAATTTTTTGCTCAATATTCTGCAACAAGGCATTTATCTGCATATCATTTTTCTGCTAACACTGCAGCAATATTTTTTTTCCTAGCAGCATATACATGAGTGCTGCTCCAAAAGTAATGCTGCCTATTTTATTACATTGGACCATCACATCAGATGCAGACACTGGCAGTATGCAAAAGTTAAAATTCACGAATATTCCTCTGTGTTTTGTTACTGTGTGACAGATGGCAGCAGAGCAGCAGTCTGACAAAAAGGCATCTGACATGGAAATGCTTACGAAACAAAGGTGTGTGAATGAATTCCTCCATGAAGAAAAAATGACACCCATTGACATCCATCAATGTTTGCTGAATGCTTTTGGAGACCAAGTGGTAGATATGAACACACTGAGGTGGTGGATAGTGCATTTCAGCAGTGGTGACAGCAACATGAAAGACAAGCCACAGGATGACCGTGCAGATTGTTATGAGCATGGCATGCAAGGTCTTGTTTATCACATAAAAATACATAGCTAAAATATTTAGTACAGTGACAGTGAAAAATAGTGTTTTGTAGCTGAGAATTTGCACTATCAAACATTTTATTGTGCTCTTGTATCTGTTGGGGTTTTCACAGAATAAAATAGGAGTCATGACTTTTGGAGCAAGCTGTGTGTGCTTATGTATATAATATTATCGACCTTGACTCTAGTGTTCCATATAGCTTACACATAGTTTATTAAAAAACTTAACCTTTCTTTCTGTAACACTGCTGTCTCTAAATTTCCCCCTGAAGGTACTAAGCAGACACACACTTTGAGGTTTGCATTATTAATAACAGCTTCTAAGATGGGTTGCAGAAACAATATTGAATGTTGTTGTCTGTATCTCAGATAGTTTGTCTGTTTAAAAACAACACTTTTTTAGCTCTTATTTTTAGAACATTCTAGTTCATTTGCCAAGAGAGCTGTGTACAGATTTACAGCAACATCTTGAAGCACTGATGTAGCAGTGGTAGGAAACACCAACATTTAGATTTCCTGTGGCTATTTCAATGTGATATTGCTTGTGTAAATTTGCGACACATTTATTTTGCATATATGTATGTATAAATGCTGCATATAGATATATATGAAGTATAGAGATATGTACATGTTTTAAATAAATACATTACAGCTGTGTTATGCAGCATATATTTGTTTTTAAGGAAATGTTATTGTAAGTGAGAATTTGGGCACCGCTTTGAATTATTACTAGAAGCCAAAAGCAAAGAAAGATTTGATTGATTTGTTGTTTTATCACCAATATTTAAAATACAGTAATATTTTGCTTTATGTTTTACTAATTTTATTCCAGTCGATTAATCTACCTAGTCTGTAAGTTGATAGAGGAAATTACTATAAGTGGAGCTGAGAACTCATCTTTAATTACATATGTAAACCTTTCATTTGCATATAACTGCTATCTTTAAATCCTTTCATCCTGTGGAATAATAGCATAATACATATGCCCTGCACAACTACCTTCAGGCAACAGTAATAATTTCTTCCACAAAAGTCAAAGCAACTTACTTTTACTCACTTTAATTCAATGTAGCTGCTGGAAGCAAGATCATGTAGCCTTCGGTTAGCATTTCATAGACTGACACTGCCTAGTGCTGTGCTAAGAGGCAGACACTCTCATAACCTTCTGTAAACAAGGAGGTTTAAAAACCCAACTCACTTTTCACTCAGCTTAACTGTTTTTCAACTTTTTAATATTCATTTTTTATATATGAGAAGATTTATTATAGATGATAATAGAGAAAAAAATAAAGCATGTTATAACTGCAAGACAGCATATTGTTATTCATACCATCTGAACTGAGAATATTTCTCTGAAGTTTTTAACCATTCCTGAGATGATCACCATTATGCACATTCTCATCCATCTCTAACAGACATTTTTCTTCAACTTAAGTAAATTGCTCTATAGAGAATCTCAGTAACAGGAAGAATGCCTGTCCTTTACATAAAAGTGGTTTCATTTTAATGGTTACAACTGTATTAGACTTTGTACCCAAATATATTTAGCATTTATATAGTAAGGGTTTGTATAGTTGTTGAAAGCTGTGCTCAGAACATTCATAATGAACTATATTCACTAATGCAGGAGAATTCCACTTCAGTGGAAGTCTTTTTTACTGTACAATGAAAGGAATGTATTTCAGTGGCGGAACAAGGAATAAGGCCTACCCAAAGAATAGTGTAAAAAAAAAAAAAAAAAAAAAAAGGAAGGAAAAAAAAAAAGCAATCATTATAAATTCCAAAGTTTTATATATATAATCATTATAAACTCCAAGTTTAGTTAACAAACTGTCCATTGTTATAGCAATACAGAACACCAGAGATGTCAGAATCTTTCCTGCTGTCTTCTTGTGACACGCTGTGTGTCCTTCAGTCACTCCCATAGAACCTTTCTGTTCTTTAGATTGTCATTATGTACATATATGTGAAATCAATGTCCAATATTCCTTACAGAAATGAAAGTTTGTTATGAGAGAGTTCCAAGCACTACATGAATGGTTCCTATCATCTTCCAGTGGTGTCTTCCTTGCCTACACTCTGGATGACTAATGAAATACATCTAGACATGATTACATAATTAAGAACAAGACTGTAAACAGCAGAATGTAAAGAAATATGTGGAACATTAATCACTTTACTGAATAAAGTATAAAAAACTCATCACTACTATACAAATAGAGGCTGGTTGAAGAATGGATTGAGAACAGTCCTGAGAAGGACTTGGAGATAGTGGTTGATGAGAAATGCAACATGAGCAGCAATGTTTGTTTGCATTTCAGAAAGAAAGCTGTATCCTGATCTGTATCTAAAGAAGTGTGAGTAGCAAGGAGAGGGAGGTGATTCTCCCCCTCTGCTCTCATGAGGCCCTTCTCTCATGGATTATTGTATTAACCTCTAGGATCCCCAACATATAAGGGACACAAGATCTCCAGCAAGCCCAGAAGAGTACCACAAGGCTAATCAAAGAGCTTATGGAGACAGGCTGAGAAAGATGAGGTTGTACAGCCTAGAGAAGAGAAGGCAACAAGATGACCTTATAATGGCCTTTCAGTACCTAAAGCAGACCTAAAAGAAAGTTACAGAAGAACAGTTTTTCATGGAGTGTAGTGATACAAGAGGTAATGGCATTAAACTAAAAGAGAGTAGACTTATATTAAACATTAGGAAGAAATTCTTTATTCAGAGGATGGTGAGGCACAAGAACACATAGCCCAGAAAAGTTTTGGATGCACCATCCCTTGATGTGTTCAAGGCCAGGTTGGATGGAGCTTCACACAATGTGGTCTAGCAGAAGATGCCCACAGCATGGGTGTTGGAAATAGGTGATCTTAAAGGTCTCTTCTAATACAAAACATTGTTTGACTCTACTATACTTTGTATGCTACCCAAGCTGTGAAAACAGAGAGGAAACAGCTTCTCAGACCACAGAAAATGCAAGTTAACTTTATTAAGCCTAGTTCAGACCTCTTTTCTATCACATTTGAATATCAAATGCTTGTACTGCAGGATACAAAAATACACTGCAATGTACAGCTGACTCTTATTTCGGAGCAGAAATTTCAGTTGTGTTCTTTTTCCACGATACAACCACTTCTACAGTTCACACATAAACTTCATTAAAAATTTCTGAAAGAACAGAATCTTCTTTGCATCTTACAGAAAGCTAACATTATAAAAATATATTTTCTTAGTTTATTTGTGCTCAGTGGTGTTTATCTGCTGAATTTCACGTTCATTTATTTGTTCAAAACAATTACTACAAATAGACTTCCTCTTCAATAATGTATTTCATAGAGAAAGAAGGAGAAGCATTTGCCATCTGCCACTAAATTCTAATCTCTGTACAGTAATCTTCTACACATAGCCTGAAGTATGCCTTGAAAAGGGACAGCCCTACATGAAAAAGATCCAGCCTACCAAGCTCCGTCACTGGTTAACATTCTATTAATTGAATACAAGGACATTTACATTATTAGATTTTTTAATGTAAATTCATGAACAAGTTGCCCTATTGGGTATTACCAGAAGAATATCTGAGAAAATAGCTGAAAATATTGTGTTCAGTGTATATATTATGATCACTTTAATATACTCCTATATTTTGCATGTTTTCAGGAATGACTGGCAAAATGAGACTTATTATATGCTATTAAATTTGAGGAACCATAGCAACATTTTAAGAGGAATCTTATAAAAATGAAATTCTGTGTTGTAGGTTGTTTTAAAGTTATTTGACATTTCAGTGTCACATTTAATACTCTCGATCAATAATGTAATATACTGTACACTAGATTTCAGTGAGTGGAAAGACATTTTTGTATGCATGAGTTATCTACTGAAGTTATCATAATAAGAAACTCTTCTGTTAACCTGTCTTTGGATTTATGCTTTTTCCCTCTGCTTTTGATCAAATCTATGATAATTTTACTAAGATAAAATAGAAAGAGATGCTGAGGGGAAAAATAAATAAATAAATAAATCACTCATCTGAATGCAAATGGGCTTTTTTTCCCCTCTAACTCACAGAGCTTATCTTCTTATTACTATCTCAGAAAACAGGACAGTCTGGTTAGAGCCAGGGGCTAAATCAGAAATGACTTGACAATCCACTGATAACATGGCATTTTTAGAATATACTCTCTGCTCCAAGCTCCAGCAGCTATGACTGAATCATAAACTGTACAAGTCAGTCAGCCTAGGATTTGTTTTCTACACAAAGACTTAACAGTAATTCAAGGGTACTTTATTGCCCAAAACAAACTTTCATCTAGAACATTTATGTCATACTACCATCATAGGTCAGAGAGGAAAGATTAAATGAAATAGGAGTTTTGCTAACTAGATTTTGTTTGTTTACTTGTTTTCAATTGTACGAGTACCTGTAATTCAGTCTTAACAGTCAGGTTTCTATAAGTCATGGTATCTTTTTAGGTTCTCTGAAAAAAATGTGAAGAGCAAGATCAATATGTAAAATACAAGAAAAAAACTGGGGACACAAACAAACACACATACTATTTCAGAGCAATTCATTCAGCTTTCCGTCTTTGTTGACTTAAACAGAAGACTGTACTGATGCAATACCCACAGTCAATCTTTTCCTGTGTAGGAATGTTTATGATTTAGGATCTCAGATGTATTCTAACTGCATTATGCTCCAGCCTATATGTAACATACTTTCATGTAGTCACGTATATCTGGCAAACAGGAAGTCTTTTTTTCCTTTGGAAGAGGTCTCAGAAGGGTCTCAGACTTGTAACATCAGACCAAAATCTAAAGAAACATACAGACTAGGCACCAGATATAGTTGATTGCTTCAGGTCAACAGAAATTTCAAGAGAAGTGCATTTCACATATATAGTATTATATCTTCCCTTGAATTTCAATTTTTCCTCTTATGTAAGGGACAGAAGAATGAAAAGGATTTAAAATGGGATTTCAAGGTAGATGAAATTAAGGTATAGGAAGCTATGTGGTATCCCAGAACTTTCAACACTGGTGGACAATTTAATGAAGGTTTTGTTGTTTTGCTGTTTTTGTTGTTTTTGGTTTTTTTTAAGAAAAAAATTCTGACTACTGTCTTAATTTTTCCTAGGGTCTCTGGAGAGAACATTACTTATGACATGAGTATTTACATTTGGCTGTGTTACTAACTACATCAATATATGCATTCAGCAAAGCATATCATGTTTATGAAGCTCTTCTAAAGCACCATTTTTAAAGATATTTTAACAAACAGCTTGACTAAGGAAACATACTTCCATTCACTCTTTACACCTCAATTTTTGTAAAGAGTATTGATTTCAAAACGTATGGATAAAATTGATAAACTGAATATAGATGCACTTATTGTTGTCATTGCTAGATATAGATTGTGCTGTGCTGCCCACTAGAATCATAAAATCAGAATTAAAACAGCTTATTAAAGAAGTAGAAATAGGTTGTTTCTTCCTGATCTTCTAGTACTAATACTACTTTGATGTTATTCTACCCTGTTTCTCAGAATGGAAAATTCATTCACCACTCCATCTGCTTTTTCCATACAGCTCTTTCCATTTCTCATGTTCATTAAAAAAAAAAAAAGAGTCATGTACTATATTTATCTGATTTACATTTCTTGTTCCCCCTCTTTTCAGCATTGGACTATATAGTTAATGCCAACTTCTTGTTTCTACTACTCAGAAAGCCATCACACACTCCCCAAACTATGCTTTTCGAAAGACATAAATACTAACCTAATCAAGAAAACTATTAAGCACATGTACCCTAGTAGCAATACCTTCAGCAAAGGGGTAAATTAAACGTGATTAACTAACCAGCAGGTGAACAAAAGGTGAGCATTAGTGTATCGGTGCATCAACTTTAGTTTCAAGTGTCCGTAGCAGTTTTCAAGTGTGATCAAGTATCACCTTAAAGACAGATTTTAGTTATGTATTAATAACAATTCAAATGGCTCATACCATTAAATAGTGAGATATTACTATTTCTTTAATTACTTGGATGTTAAACTTGATTGTTGGCTAAACTGTAGTAAACCAGGAGGAAATAATTTTACACATTCAAAAACATTAAGCATATTTTGCATGTTTGACATCCCTATTTGCCAACTTGAAACAAAATCTGATCCAAGATTTCATAAAAAATACATGCTGCTAGTATCTTGTGTTAGTAAGAATAAGAAAAATGAAGCTGAACTGTGTATCCTGAGAAGTCAAGATATATGGGTTCAGAAAGGACAAAGCGACAAATTCTCAGTCAGGATTAAAATGAGAATAGAAAGAAAGAAGTAGGCTGACATAAGCATTCTCTGCATACTGGAGTTATGCCTGCTTATGTCCATATCAATACATATGCAGGCACAACTATTGTGAAAATCCCATGTTAAAAATATCTTGAGTTGTCCTTCCCCTCCCAGTTAAATCAGTGTTACTTCTTTGAAATTAGTATTTCACAAGTCTCTCCTCTCTATTCAGGGCCTGTCAGACACAGCCACATATTATCTCCCAATAGCTGGGCCTTCAAATTAGAAAAAGTATCTCTGTGAATTTTTTTTTTAACTGAATGCATTGCCAATTCATGTCTTGAGTTCTTACTTTCCTAACTATGATAAAGAAATAACTAGGATAAGCATTTAAATGTTAATACTACAGATTTGAGAAAGGAGATTGATTCCAATATCTAAAATAGCAGAAACAGTTAAATAAACTTTCCACTCCCTTGAAAGAAATGACTGTCTAATCTAGGCAGCAAGTGGTCTGGAACCTGTTTTCACAAGGCTGAGACCTTTACCACCTGCCTACTTCCACCAAAAGAGTATAAAAGTGAAAAATATGAGAAACCCCCCCTCCTTTTGAATAGCATATACATTCCAAGTTTTTGAACAAATAAGACAGACATAGTTCTTGCAAGGCCTCCACTCTGATACATAAGGTTTCTTAATTAACACTTTTAATCTTAACTCTCATTTTAAAATTAGAGTGCAATCACCACGTATATAAGGTTGTATTTCTGAAATCTATGAGCTAATATTCTTATCCCAGTTAAAACGAGACAAACAGATTGCTTTTAACACTCAGTGGCATTCTTTTTGTGGACTCTTATTCCTTCATAAACCACTTAGTTATAAATAATCCATGCACAGAGCAATTAGACCTTTTCCTTGTTTTATAGGTTATAGAATTCAGGCTTGTGTAAGCAATAAAATATTCTAAATCCTGTAGTGCAACAAAGCACATTTACACAAGAGTTGTTGAATAATTTTTAATTTAATCACTTCTCATTTGTCATATAATTATAGCCTTGACTAAGCAACAAAGTCACTGACTCTAAGAAAACACTACTACCTAAAGTCATTACTTTTCTAGTTAAAACTAGTTGAAGTTAAAACAAAGACTACAGAGTGAAACGTAACAGCAGGATAAGATATGGAAAGAAATACATGAAGCTGTAACTTTCATACAACTAAAAATTCAGAACTAAACAAAAACTTATTGCCACACTCTTTATGGTAGAGAAGAAAAAGCTACCCTGCTACGTTTAAAACTATGATTCTATACAATTAAAGCATCATGTGATTTACAAGGAGTAGTTGGGTCTCTGAAATCAGAGAAAATTCTACTGCTTCAGCGGGCATTGCATCAAAACAAATGTGTTTCTTCTACTGTGTGCAGAGATGGGGAAAAATGGAATGAAAATGAGCTAGAGGAGAAAGATGTCTACCAAAAAGAGAGGATATTTGGCTTAGGTATATTTAGCTTAGTCTGTATCGTTTTTGGTTTTTTGCTTTTTTTTTTTTTTTTTTTTCTTTTTACGGAAGTGTTATTCATAATCTTTTTACTTCAAAAATATGGTCAGGTTACACAGAATGGTACAGCATCAATGGTACAGTAAGAACGTTCTGGGAGAATTAGCAGCAGCAACTGAATTATTTGCTCTCCTCTGTGTATAAGATTCAATATTGCCAAGGGAGTTGCATTCAAGGACAGAAATAGAGCGAGAAAATTTTTCTTAACAATATTCCAAAATAAATTCAGACTTTAAGAGACTGAAAGAATGTTAATCTGTTTTATGCATACACAGTCTTTTTTAAGACAAATTAATTATGCAGCAGAAGTGTTAAGCATAAAAATACAGGCTTTCAAATGTGAGTGCTAAGTGCAGTACAGGGAAATGAAACCAATAGAACTGATAGAAGGAAATTGAAAGAGGCTAATTAGAAAATGTCAGGGAGAATATAACCATTTGACAAAAAGAACATAAGATAAAGCAATGTGAGCTTTAGCAGATTATTAATTGTCTGCAAGATTTATTATCTATTCACCTTTGAGTTCAGCTTTCCCCTCCTTCAATTTTATCCCAACTACAACAGTGCAAAGCAGCAAATGGAAAAACCAGTTATAATGAGGTCACAAGCTAACTGTGTTCTTTCTTTAGAGTAACATCCTTAAGAATATGATACTATACAATAAACATTAGTTCAACCAACTAAGATTCTAAACTGGAGAATTATGACTGGATTCTTCCCTTCCTTAGTTTTTCATAAAAGATTATTTTAATTGTATTTTCTGTGGACCCCATTCCTACTAACGGTATTAGTGCTCTGAGAGACATCCTTTTAAATCATCCTAAGTACATCCGATAATGCAACGACTGTCTTCCCCAAAGAAAGCTGGCATAGACAGTGTTTCACTATAGCAGTCACTTAGTCATGTGGTTAAGTTTCAGATTGTACACAAGACCCTAAAATCAGGCCCATGAGAAACATGACTGAGACTACTGATTTTCAATTGAATTAATGTAATAGCAATACCATTAAAAAATAGAGAGCAATTTCATGCAAAAATGTAAGTAAATCCTTTTCTACATACAAAATAATGAGATATGGCTTTAAGATGGCTTCTGCACCCCCTGAAACAATCTTTTGCTCATTAGTCTTCTTTATTACAACCAGAAAGGTGGATAACTTTATGCAGTTAGAATAAAGGCAGTCAGAAAGAAACAGATGGAAATTATAGACCTATTGTGTAAATTTACAGTAGGCCTACTATCTCTATGAGCTGTCTTCAGATTTACCTGAGAACTCCATGCATAAAAAGACCGTATGGTCAAATTTTAGTTTTCAAAAATACCTCAAGAGAAATATGCTATCTGTAATAATAATCTCTTGATTTCTATGATATATGACTAAGCTTTCTCAAGCTGTGAAAAAATAACAATAGAATGAGAAGAAATGGCACTAAGATGCACAAGGGGACATTCAGACTGGACATTAAGAAAAAATTATTTACTGTGGGGGTGGACCAACTCTAGAACAAGCTTTCCAGAGAAGTAGTAGATGCTTAATTTCAAGAAATGCTTGAAACGTTTAAAAACCTAATGGAATAACTGAGTGAAACAGACAGTATTATAAAATCTCTGTCATTTTAATCTCTTCACAGAGTCACTAAAAAAATGACGGGATTCAGAATGTGATCAGATTCAGAGTATGACCAATAAATGCTTTTCTTTAGCGCTTCTTCAGTACACTTCCTTATAACATAGAGAACGTCTTGTGAAATAGCTAATTTATAAAATATTTCCAGAAAAATATTAAGACAAATGATTATGAACAGACTTCTCTCTTTCACTCTTGCTGAACATTAATGATAGTACTTACAATTCTGTCTTCTGAGCATTCTTCCTTCTTCAGACTCTTCCTCAGGTGCATCCATTCATGAAAGAATTCTGCAAGAAAATTACTTTTATTGTCACTGGTTATTTAAAGATTATGGGCAGTAGAAGTAAGACTGATTCTATCATTAATTATCTAATTTCTATACTGATTCATCACTACATTACTTCACTTCCAAATTGTGATAATTCTACTGAATTCAAAGCAGTTTTCCTCTCAAAATTCTACTATAGCACATCATCCATTCAGACCCACATGTTGCTATGTCAAACTGGAAAACCAAGATCAAATAGTGACACTAGAACCATTGCTATTTTATTGGAGGCAAAGTCTACAATAATTACAAAGCACAAAGAAGTTCTTCAGGAGAGAAGAAAAGAAAAAAAAAAGGAAAGAATGGTTAAACACAGCAAAAAGCTTAAATAGGTATCTAATTATTCCAGCAGTAATCTCAAAAACAATATTTGTTTTTTTCCATTAAAATCACCTAGTTCCAACCACCCTGTTAAAGGCATGGACACATTCCACTAGACCAGGTTGCTCAAAGCCCCATCCAGTCTGGCCTTGAACACTTTGGGGCAGAGGGCGCGCACAAACTTTCTAGGCAAATAAGTAATCATTATATTTGTTACTGGTTATAGAGACTGACACAGGTGAATCTTTCTCCATTTGCATTTCTAATCTACTAACAAAGAAAATACAAGCATTTTTATACTATCAGCTGGAAAAGCATAGGAATATTTATGGTTTTAGTTTTTGTTGCACAAAAGAGCATTTGAACTGTTATCCTGCACAGTTAAACTTTACTGGCAGGAGGAATGTAAGTCAAAGGGTTACTCGTTAGAGGAACTCAGTAGATAATTGCCCATTAAAGCTCTGGCCTAATAATTTTGGTAGACTGGCATTGTGGGTGGAGCACACGTCAGGCTGGAAGGAGAAGAATGAGTTCTTCTCAGACATTTTTGTACTGAAAATAGAAAAGCAGAGAAACGTTTGGAAGACTTCAATCAGTTTTAGTCAGCCTACTGTGCCCAGTATTGTCCTTTGTATATCTATTTATTGGAATGTTGCTACAGTGAAAAAAAGGAAATGATGACATTTTAACATTTCTGTGTTAGGGTTAGTTAATCCTTAATTACTGCTGCATTAGTAGAAGAGAGAGGGGAAGTTCCTATGCTTGTATATTACTATGATTCAGTTTTAAAATGCTGTCATCTCTGTTAATAAGATTTACATATTTTAATTTTGTTTAGAAACTCCAAAAACAGAATGTGCACATTCACAATTCTGTAACAAAGCTATAAACTAGAATGCCAGAAAATACTAATTACAAGAGCCATTCATCAGCCATAGAAATGTTCATAATCTTTTGATACCAATCGGAGTTAGCCCTCTTTAAAATTCCATAGCATATTCTCACTATATGGAGTCATTCTGTATAAAAATTTTGTGAAAAGGGATGTGAATCTGCAACCTAAATAATATCACAGTTCTGCAAATATTTTGGTATGAAGAATACTAAACGCATATAACTCCATTCAGTTTAACCTATGGGAGATCTTTGACCAAGTTTTTAATTCTGTGCACATTTCTAACACAAAAAAATCATCTAAATATTATTGTATGAATGTATTCCATTGAAACATGCTCATTAACTGCTTAGTTTGAATTAGTATCTGTTTTCATCTTGGTTTCATCTTGTTTAACTTTTTTTAAGGTTACAGGACTATAAAATGCTGAAATTGCTGCAATCACACTTTTCCTTTTCTGATATCATCACTGGAGACTACAAAACTCAGGTGAACACTATTAAACTTGGTTTTGTTGTGCAGTACAGATGTTGATTACAGGCTCTTCAGCTCCATCTTCTGGCACAATATTGTTGAAGGACAGCCTATTAAATAAACACCAAAGTTTGCCAGCCATTAACATTTTGACTGTATGAAGGGAAATCTGGCCTATCTTTCAAAACACATTATATGGTTATTTTACTGATAGGCAATCATTTTCTCTACAAAGTCCTTACATCCTTTCCAAATTTCTTCTAATCCCCAATACATAATATAATTAGTTTCAAAAACACTTAAATATACAGGGAATAGACCAAAACAATTTCAGAGTTACATTCAATGTTCTTAAAATCTTCTAGGACTTGCTTATTTCAGATGTCTTGTGACATATGCAGAGTATTTCCACAAGTCATTCTAGTCTGTACCTAGAATAACAGAACCAGCTCAAAAATCTAATCCCTAACTCCTCAGAATTCAAGATCTCCCAATATTATTAAGGGATTTAATAACTCATATTGCAGTGAACACTAAGAACAAATCTCTTGAAAACTTGTTCTAGCTTTCTCTGGTGAACTCTTCCTGCAGTTGCTGAATATTCTAAGTTAGGTCACTGCTGAAAGAATTCACTGTTAAGCCAAAATGAGACTGAAGCACTGAAAAAAGCTAATCACTTTAATATAAGGTAGGTGAAAACACATTCTTAAAGAAATGTGATACCTATCCTTTAACATTATGAACTGATATGAACTGCTATTGCTCTCACTAATACTGCTTGAGAATGTCGATCTATATATAAATAAATATCACTTACGAGAGATTTCCCATTGTATAAGTTGTCTTGCACACACACACTGTGATTTTTATTATTTTTTTTTTTACACAAAATTAGATGAGAAAAATAATACCCAAATTTCTCTGAACGTAGAATATGTGTCCATTTGAAGCATGAATTTGAAAAGTTAGGAATTTAGGATTTTAATAGCAATTTTAATTATTGTTGATGTTTAAAATTATTCAGAATGAATACCAGCATCACAACATTTCATTATTATTGCATGTTATAGTTTTATGATGGCTGAACCAGCCGCTAAACCATTGGCACTGCATTGGACAACCTTTGATGATTTTAAAAAAATTTGTCAAAGCATTAAAACGCACTGCGTTACACCAACATTTGGTGGAAAAAAACTGCAGGTTGTACTGAAGTGGTACAGACAAGACACATTTTAAAGTTGCATCACATAAAGTTCTTCATAGAACAAAAAATGCAAGACATTTAGTCTGATGACAAAAGCTCATTAAATATCCCATACATTTAATGTGTAACTGATTCACAAGTTCCTTGACTAAATGTGACTATAAAGACAAGTTCATCCCATTCATACTCAAATTACACCACTGTTCTATGAATCACATAAGAGCTGCTAATCAGTTAAGATGAAGTGGCCCTTATACCTTCCTTCCAGTGTGCTTTCAGGTTCTTGTGAGATGTACATTATTCTAGATCACAGATCTGGAAAACAGTCATTTCTAGATTTACCTAAGCAGACAATCTGAATTATCTTGGTGAAGGGAATTTACCTATAATAAAAAATGCAGAGTTCTGTATTTTAAAATGTTATTTGAATGGAGGAAGAGAACAGCTAAGAAAAGGTTCTATTTGAATTAGAGCTAATAGGTAGGTCAGATTACGAGGCTTTCACCTAGGTTGGGATTTAATAGCATTTCAATCTCTCTGCTATCAAACTGAAGTGATTCTCAGTCATCCAGTTCTAGCAGGATGTTTTGACAAGCAGGATATTAGATTCACTACAACAGACTTCTACTATTCAATTCTCTAATCCTTTCTGGAGGACATATGAATTTTCCAAAGGAGTCTCAACTGCAAAATAAATAATATTAATGCTATTTCCCACTGCCTTCAAAAAAAAATACATATATGATTTTGTAGTGATAGATTCTCACTATCTTAACACAGAAAAGGCTATCACAGCAAATTGCTTTCAATCTAAAAAATGACACAAAGGAAAATTTACGAAGAAGAACAGTATGTAAAAACATATTGGAGGACAGTGAATCCTATGACAGAACTTGCAGGAAGTAAGCATTTTAAAACTCTCTTTTAACGTGAAGGTTAGAGTAGGAATGAACTCAAGTCCTTTAACTCCTAGACAGTCTAATTACTATTTGCCCTTCTCTAGTTTACTAAACACTAAAGTAGTTACATAAAATGGGATCACTCCCAGAGGAAAAGCTATTATTTGATGAGAGACATGGGACTTAAAACTCTAAATTAATCTGGAAACATAGTTTGAATCTGATGACAAAATATTATGTTAATATCTGAATAAAATCCCTAGATGATATTATCTGTCCATATGGATCATTCAGGCAACTACATCACAAATACTATAAAATATATAAATATAAATATATAAAACATAATATATATAAAAAATATATATAAATATTATATATAAATATAAAATATAAATAGATATAAAATATCACCTACTAGGAAGCACTTGAACTAGCATATTTGCTACGAGTTATCTTTATGCTCCAATATGAGCATAATACTCCTTGTGCAAGCAGGAAGAACAGAAGAATCTAGAGGTCTGTGAAAACAGGTAGGAATTATTTGTCATAAAGGTATAATGAGAACTGCTCTAGCAGACAATGCCCAAACCCTATGAATGCAAAAGTGGAATTATAGCTTTAGTGAATGAGTAACAAGGTCATTACAATTCCTCAATTATTTGAAATGAATTTATACTGTAGAATGGAGTTATAATTATCAACAGCTTGGTGTGGATTTAACTATAATTTAACAGTTTATAATTCAATAAAATAAAATCAACAAGAAGTGAAATTCTATGCCATCTGACGCATCCAGTAGACCAGCTTCCCCAGATTTTTAAATAATCTGGCATGATTTAAACAGTTCTTGAGGTATTTCAAATCATTTTCAGAAAAGAAAAAGGTGATACTAATCTGATTTTCTGCTTAAATTTGAGATCTACTGTAAAATTTAATCCACTGAGATCAGTAGAAGAGTTTCCGTCAAAGAATGAAAATGCTTTAATTCTTACAATAAAAATTTGATTCGACAAATATTTTCTTTTGCCCCAGTGATCCTGAATTAGAGATGTGAACAGTGAAGTGAATTAATTCTGATACCTACTTCTGGATTAGCATGTGTTATTATCTGGGACTGAGTTCTGGATCACTGCTGAAGCATTCTTTGCAAATAAGCTTGTAGTACATCCATGCTATCTTTGAGATGTTGAACATAGGGTACTTCAGCGTTTCATTACAACTACTTCAGGGCTGTTTTTTTTTTTTTAAAAACACCTTTTAAAACATCATTCCTATGTTACTAATCACTTTTAACATTATTATTATTTATCACTATTTTCTTTCAAATCCAGCAAGAAAAAGGGCTTGTAATTACTTACTTTTTTTTTTTTTTAATGTTTACCAAAGGTGCAGGAATGTGCATCATCACAATCAACACATTTATGGATCAAGTATTTATCCCTTTATCAATCATGTTCATGAAAAAAAAACACAGACAAACATTCAAAGCTGACTTCTCTTTTCTTTTTCTCTGGACAGCCCCCCCAGAATCTTTCCACTAAGAGTTTGAAGAAAATTTCCCTCTAAGTCTGTCAATCAGGTGAATCTCCAAAATTTCTAATTGTCTTCATAAGAATCATCATCTTCATTTCTTTTATATTAAACAATTTCCTCATGCTCCTGAAGCCTTATCTCATGGATTTTGTATCCTTTATCATTCTGTCCACTGCTTCATACCAAATTATAAGACAGACGTATACACACAAGAAGCAGAGGTAACTGTTTTCTTATTGTACCAAATATCTTGCATCTTAAAAAGTTAAGGTATCAATCACACAAAAGCATTCTAACAATGCTCTTAGTAGAACACAGGAGACCGTAAGTACAAACAATTTATTATCAGTTATTTGGCATTTTTGAAAAAAGAAATCTCACTATCCACAAAGAAATAATACAATTATCTTTGCAGAGAATCTGATTTAAAAGGTCCTGCAACACTGGCATTTGAACTCAGATAATCACTTAGACATTAGTACCCAAACAGCAGTGTACATGAGCCTTTCTGAAAACCACTATGCCCTTGGTGACTATGCATAAATTAGCATGGTCGGTTCTGAAATAATGAGATACAGGCAACTGGTAGAGCTCTAGCTAGGCTACTGTAAGCAACTTTCAGTTTTTTTGCGTGACTTTCACAATTTAACAGCCCTCCTGCTCTGCTGTTTAATATCAACAGCCACACACTTTCATGGTGATTTACGGTAGTAGATATTCCTATTCTCAGCTTTGCAAGTTTGTCAGCATCAACTACACTTAGTATGAGCTGCTGTGTTTGTTGCTCTATTCTTATTCCCCCCCTCAAATCTATTTGACCATTTGGGCCAGAAGATGGCTTAAAGTAATTTAGTGTTTGTGCATATGCTTTCAAAAATATGAGATCAGATAAAAAGCAACATGTAAATTCTTCTTATAGTGCTTTAAAAATGTAAAACATTAAATAGCACTGAAGATGAAACTATTAAAAACATTCATATTTTTTCTGACAAACTGCGGAGTGGAATTTGCTTCTAAAGGTGAAGAAAATCACTAGTTAAAGAATTGACAATTTGTAAATGAGAAGTCACTGACAATATTGGTTACAAAATGCTAAACCTTTCAGTTGACAAGAAAATTTTACATGAACCTGACCCTTGCTCCTAAGACGACACAAATTTGTGTCATAGGCATTTTACATCATCATGACACTGCAAGTAAGCCTGAATTAGACTGTGCTAGTATAAGGTAATCCACTTGGGACATATGACACCCACAGTCTGAAGTGACCCTGCCATTTGAAATTATTTATGTTCCAAGTCTTTTTGACTATTTCAGGATGACACAACAGCATTTTAGTTTCTGTATGTTCCGCGTTTTAAACACTTCCCTCACTCACATAAAAAAATCTGAAAAATACTGGGAAGCTTCACTGTGCACATAAGATTTACTTTTATCCAGTCTTCTCCATTCCTTAGCTACCCACCATTTGAAGAATAGTTGTATGAAAAAATCTGATAACTTTCACAGACATGCTTTATTAGAGAAACAGAAGATAAGAGGAATCTTACCCCAAGCTGGGACAAAAATTTCGAATTTGAACACTCAGCCCAGGATTGTTTGCTGGAGTACAGTTAAAAAATTTAGTAAGGAGGGCCACTCACTTAAAAACTATCAACATTTTTATATATTTCAGAAAATAATATTAATATATGTAAAATATTTTGTTAAAAAGTTATTCTATAACAAGAAATATACCTACAAAAATAAAATCCTAACCTGTTCTCTGTTTTTAAAGAATGAAGAATATTTCTGAAATATGAATTCAGAACACTGCCAAACTCACTTCACCTTTCTCTCTTCCTTTTGTTGAGAGAATTTGCCATTTCCCCTACTTCTTGTTTCAAGTCAGTTTGAACTTCTGTTTCTGTAGTGATTTCCTTTTAACATCTTTGCATGTAAATTAGTCTTTGAAGAAGTAGTTGACAGAAATATTTACTGTGGTCACTTTAGAGCTTAATTATTTATCCACTCCTCTACTACCTAAAAATATATAATATTTTCCACTATTCTATAATAATATTTTTAACTGGGACTCTAATAGTAAACTGATTACATTCTGCATGGCTGATCATACCACTACAGTTGCTTGACTCATTATCAGAATAAAAATAAATCAATCTAGGAAAAGTGAAATGATGATTACGTTTTTAGATAGTACTCAGTAAAACAGATCACTCCCTAATGAATCGAGGAATTCACTTACAGAAATTATTAAATTCTTAGTGGTATATATAAATAACTGCAATTTTTGTTTGTTTTTCAAATATGAATATTTTTATTACTATATGAATTAGCTAGTAACAAGTCTAAAAGTAACAACAATATAAGGCTAATTTCTACTTTAACTCATTATATTTATATATATCAGTACTTTATCATCTTTACTGAGACTTGCTATAAACTTAAATTAACGTAAGAGAGTTGAGACAGTATTCTTCCTGAAGTGTTTATCACGTGTATCATTACAGTATTTGCTATTATAATCTCAAATTTCTGAACAACTTTGCATAAATATTTCTATTTTAAGAGGTTTATGATACAATAATTGATTTAGTTGGAGAACATGTTAGAAGCTCTCTAGAAAAACAAATGATTCAGTATCTTTGCAATCTCAGTGCCTTTTAGAGCTTCCTCTTCAACCACTAAAAGAGTTTGCTTTTGATGGCATAGGTAAAGCTACAGTTAACTGTTTTAATAAATAACGTTCATGTTCTAAAATAAAAGAGAGGTTGATGCAGTTTCATGAACTACAAAGGAATTATATTAGATTACTGTTTACTTTCAGTTCAAGATCAGTATGCAGCTCTAGGTAGGTAGTAAGAAAATGACAGTGTCAACTACATCAAGATTTTAACAGAGTTAAGTGATCCAGTCACCTGACACGGTCGTAAAGACTGAACAAAAATCCACTGAATAGTAACAGAAAACTCAAATTCACATCAAATTCATCCCTACTGCAACTGAAGTAGTACTTATCTTAATTCCGTAATTTCTTATTTTTATTTTTTAAACAACCACTGATGTTTCACAATCAGTGCGAAATTACAGTGTGTACTCAAATCTGACAGTACTACCTCTGAATAAACAGAATTCTGCTGATGATTAATTTGCCTCTCTGTTGTTGATTTTTATTGCAACTATGATTTCAGCCTTCAGAAAATAGGATATGAAAATCTTGTCCTCCTGACAGGATAGTAGTTTTGCACTCATTCTGCATTGATGTAAATAGTGAGACAAAGTATAAAGCTAGAAAGGACTGAACTGCTTAGAAGTTCCTATCTTTATGAGCTTCTCACTATAGCCTTTATTGCTCAAGAAACCAAATGTTACTTTTAATAAGGTGAATGAAATCAGCAACTATATAATAACTTCTCTAACAGGACATTTGAATAGTTATGTAAACATTTGCAATTTATTTGTAGTAAGGTAGTTACAATTAACTCATTTAGTAAAGAATCTTGTCATTAATTAACATTAATGAATTGAAACTGTGTCCCAAATGACTGAATTTTGTGAATCAGGAGGCACACTGACATACTTGAGAAAATTTAAGGAGAATGCTTTCCTCAGATATACGGTCACACAATGTATCATTTATCAAAATATTATATGTAAGTAAGGATATTGAAATACAAATGTAAAAGCATAAAATCTTGAGCTTGAACAAGCATTCTGACACAATCAAAAGAAAAACCACCGTGCTAGTAATAAAAAAAAGTATGTAAATAAATGAAAACAAGAGAATGAGATTCTATAGCATTACAATAATTTACAAGAGCCACAGTACATAATATGTTTATTCTGCTACTCAGCTAAACGTTTTTTTTGTTTGTTTGTTTTTAAGACACTATACTGCTACAAGATATTGCTCATTTCTATGTTACACAACTGCATTGTAAATCTGCTGCTGTCATGGATGATCAGGGCATGTGAGTATTCAATTTCTGTATCTTATCTGACAACAAATTAAAAGTTATAAATATATTTTTATCCATTGGCTTTTTTTGTTTTGTTTTAATTCTAAGAGAAAGCAAAAGCTATAGGACAAATACCGTCATACAGTATGGAAACTTCAACACCTGCATGTTAGAGACAGGCATGAATATATTACAGAAATTCAGCCTCATTCTATGACATCTTGTTGACAATACAGAGCTTGTTTAAATAATGTACTTGAAATGCAGGTAACAATCCATGAAATTTTAATTCTCTATTCTCAATCAATCCACGTTTTCTGCTCTCTTTGTAGCTCCTATGAGAATATGGATGTAAATTTAAAAAAATAAAAATCAGACGCTCCTAACTGAGAACTAATCTCTTCAAGTTTGGGTTTTTTGTATTTGCGTTCATAAAGACCCACGACCTAACCACTTCTGCAAACAGCAAATGTGACTAAACAATACATAACTCCTGCTAAGAGCAATAATCAGACACTTATTTAACTGCTAGGCCACAAAGGAAGGAGTGTCTAATTTTCAGTATTCAGAAAACTATAACAACTTCCAGTAACACAGCAATAATATCTAAAGTAATTAGTGTGCACCTGTTAAAATACATATATAGTATATATATTCTAGGCAATGTGAGAAAGTCACATCCTGACATTCTCCTTTCAAGCAGAAGTTATTATTAATATTGAAGCTGTGATGAAAGCCAAAAAGCATGCATTTTGGGATACGACAATTTCCTGCTGTGTGAAAAGTTCACAGGATAAACGATTCCTACCCAAGTCTGGAGAAGTTCAGTACTGGTTTGTCTTTTTTTTTTTTTTAAACTGATGATCCTATGATGGGTGGACCACTCGATGGATAAGAAATTGGTTGAAAGGCCACAGACAGAGGGTCATCATCAATGGTTCTATGTCCAGGTGGAGGCCAGTAATGAGCGGCATCCCCCAGGGGTCTGTCTTGGGACCAGTGCGCTTTAACATCTTTATCAATGACATCAATGATGGAATCGAGTGCACCCTCGGCAAGTTTGCTGATAACACCAAGCTTGAGTGGTGCAGCTGACACAGTGGAAAAAAGGGATGTCATTCAGAGGGACCTCAACAGGCTAGAAAGGTGGGTCCAGGTGAACCTAATGAGGTTCAACACAGCAAAGTGCAGAGTTTTGCACTTGGGCTGGAGGAATTCCAGGCATCCATACTGATTGGAAGGAGCAGTCTTGAAAGCAGCCCTACAGAAAAGGACCTGGGGGTCCTGATGGATGAAAAGCTTAACATGAGCCAGCAGTGTGCTCCTGCAGCTCAGAAAGCAAATGGTATCCTGGGCTCCATCAGAAGAGGGGTGGTTAGCAGGGACAGGGAGGTGATTGTCCCCCTCTACTCTGCTCTTGTGAGGCCCCATCTGGAGTACTGCGTCCAGGTCTGTAGTCCCCAGTACAAAAAAGACAGGGAGCTGTTGGAGAGGGTCCAGAGGAGGGCCACGAAGATGACCAGGGGACTGGAGCACCTCCCCTATGAAGACAGGCTGAGGGAGCTGGGCTTGTTCAGCCTGAAGAAAAGAAGGCTGTGGGGTGACTTCATTGCAGCATTTCAGTGCCTAAAGGGAGTCTACAAACAGAAGGGGAGTCAACTCTTTGAAAGGGTAGATAACAGCAGGACAAGGGGAAATGGTTTTAAGTTGCAGGAGGGAAGATTTAGGTTGGATGTCAGGGGGAAGTTTTTTACAGAGTGTGGTGAGGTGCTGGAACAGGCTGCCCAGAGGGGCTGTGGATGCCCTGTCCCTGGAGGTGTTCAAGGCCAGATGGGATGGAGCCCTGGACAACCTGATCTAGTATTAAATGGGGAGGTTGGTGGCCCTGCACGTGGCAGGAGGGTTGGAGATTCACGATCCTTGAGGTCCTTTCCAACCCTGGCCATTCTATGATTCTGTGTGAATATGGGGATTAACTGAGATGAAAAAGAGAATGGTTGGCCAAGGGGAATAGAATATATCTTGAAATCCTTGATTTTGGTCCAAAACATGTATCTCTGAATGCTAAATGCGGGAATTTGTAACAGGGCACTTCCTCATCCTTGGAAACAAAGCATAATAACAATGAGAAAAAATATATATTAGCATAGATAAAGAAAACGTACATATACTGTAGCCATTCAGAACCACTGCCAATCTCTTTGTGTGAGTCATATTCTAATCTTCACCTACTCTAACGTTTGAGCCACTACATTGGACTTTATTTCAGCTTGTTAGTTCCAGAAGATCATCTGCACACTGCACACATAGGGCAAACGCAATACCTTAGTATCCTGGGTATGCCTGTATAACAAATCTAAAAATTCTGCTCATGAAGAAGCAAAACTGCTTCTGACAGATTCGTAGCAGACCAGGCAATGTATTCACAGGTAGGCCAGTAGTCAGGTATTGGGAAAAAAAAAAAAGAAAAAAAAAATCTGAACTCACTTAATCAGTGAAGTAGATATCTGAGCATGCAGCACTCCTTCTCAAGAAGTCACCCCAGGTCCAAGAGATGCTTTGCCTTCAGTGGCCAGCCCTTACACAAGCCCAGTGTGGGTCCACCCCTTGTAGTCACCTGGGAAGCACAGGTGCAAACAATTTGCTGTGCTCCCTGGGCCAGACACACCCTTTCACCAGTTGCTCAATCACCAGTTCAAGCCATGACCTAACAGATCCCCTACACTACCTTTACACTATGGCCAATTTTCCATGTGCCTGACTGGACCTCAGAAATTAAAAGGCAAAGATAAAGTAATTCCTTTTCCACAAAGTCAATAGAAATCACTGACAAAAAAAAAGGAGGGGTATATAAACGACTCATAAAAGCAGCAGTCTGCAGTAGAGACAGCAGCTATGTGTTTCACTCATGGTATTTCACTTGTAGATGTTCCAGTTGAGTACCTGCTGAAAATCCAAAATTGTACTTTGTTTATATTTCAAAGTATAACAGCCGTACTCTTGTTGCTGTTAGAGTAATAGGGGAAAAAAATCTGGGATTTTGTTATATATTACATGGTTTCCAGTTCCAGGCCTAGTAGAAAATAAATGTATTGCAAGTAGTAGAACTTATAAAAGAGAAATAGTGATGAACATAGAATGCTATACTCCATCTATTGTTTTTTCAGCTGAACAAAGCCTTTGCAAACACAAAGAGGTATTTTTCCCCTCTTGAGAAACAATGTATCGTATAACCTGCAAAAGATGCCATAAAATGAAAGCAAACCTGATTTCTGTAAAAAAGAAACTGTTCTTTAAAAATGCAGTATGAGCATAAATATTTAATTGTTTTGAGCATGTCATAGAAGTTCAGAATTAATCAAAATTTTGTCAAGAATGAACCAAAAATAGCTGAAAATATTATAGTAAGAAATATCTTATGGAAAGGGGCTTCTCTTAACATCCTTCATTACTTTAGCATAGTCAGACTGACCAAAAAAAAAAAAAAAAAAAGCTTTGAAGTGTTACTTTATGTTTGAACTTTCTAAGAGCCCATAAGTCATAAGGTTCTAGCATATACAATGTTCAAGAAAATAAATTATTAATTTTGCTAGAGTAATAAGAGTTTTATCGTCCAGTAATTTTGCAAATGTTTAGGAAACTCAATAAACCATGCAAAGTAATAGGGAAAAAAAGGGCATTTTCAAAGACCCTGAGATTACTTGGATAAATTACAACCTTGTAGGTTGCCTTTGTGTGAAAATAAAGCAAACACATATTGAAGCAGCATTCATATGAATATAACACCTCCAAAGTTTTGGACAAATGGGAGAAACAATAAAGCATTCATGCTATAGGTCATACTATTGTTTCTGTGGGGTCTGCTAGTTGCTGCAACTCATTACAAACTGCTGGCAGTAACTAAAGCCAGAACCTGGTGAAGAGTATATTTTCGACTCATATCATAGTCTAAGAACTGCCATACACACTGCACGAACAAACTTGAGTTAATTTTCTATAAATAATTTACTCAACCTTACAAACCTCATGTGCTGGTTTCAGCTGGGATAAAGATGATTTTCTTCATAACATCTGATTTGGCTTTAGGTGAAAAACAGCTTTGTTACTGTGACTGAAGTGCAGGACTCTGCACTTGGACTTGTTAAAGCTCACACAATTGGCCTCAGACCATTGATCCAACCTATCCAGACCTGTATGGCCTTCCTACCCTCAGGCAGATCAACCTTTTCTTCCAACTTAGCATCATCTGTAGACTTACTGAGGCTGAACTCAATTCCCTCATTCAGATCACCAATAAAGATATCAAACAAGGGTTGCCCCAATACTGACCCCTGGAAAATAGCACTAGTGACTGCTCATCATGTGGATTCAACTCCATAGAAAGAAGTATTCAGTATCTGAGGGAATTGGCTGTTCTTGGATGTGGTATATAACAACCTGAATAACAATCAATTATCCCAAAATCCAAATACCATCATGTGCTCATGATCCAGGTGGCAGAAATTCACAATCATCAATACGCCAACTCACTGGTAGTAATGATCGGGAAGGATGGAAAGGAAAAAGTGGTGGGTGAATTAGCTGACCAATTCAGACATCTGAGGAAAATTTCTCTTCCCCCCTATAAAGCTACTTTACATATTTAAAACTGAATTTGAACAGATTGTCATAATCACAGCTATGGTAAATATATATATATATCAGAAAATATTTGTTAAGAATACTTTCTGTATTTTGTTAATCTTTCAGTCTTGTTAAAAAAGTTTTCACCAGACTTCAGTGGTATGGATGTATGGATTACTGTAGGAAAAAAATTATCACTGACAAGTGTAAAGGTATATAAATATACGCCCATAAGTAACAAACACTTGCATGCTACTGACAAATTATCAATAGATTTACTTGAAATAAAAATAGAACCTGATGAGAAATTAAATTATTTCAAAATTTCAAAAAGAAAATAAACAAAAAAAAAGCATCTTCAACTTCTCATATAGGTAATTTAAAAGCATAATATTCCGGATAGTTAATCTCTCTGCGGTGCCTCAAGATTTCAGCTACAATTTCCAAGTTCGTTACAAATCTAGAAATTGTTTTAGTAGGGATAAATTAGATGTATAAAAGAAAACCCCAAAATCTTACATTAATATTCTCTTTTCTCAGTTATGAACATTTGATTTTTCTGCATAGGTTGTTTTAATTCTAGCAGCAGCAAACCAGTTTAGACAGTGAATCATTTTATACTGCTCCCCAGGCATTGCTAATCATGGTAATCTAATCTGTTCAAATTAACCCACATGCCACAGTTGCACAGACAATTAACCCTTGTATTTCAGGGGGTTGTGAAAATCAAATATAAACTACATTACCATAATCTGTATGCTATGTAGATTGCTTCAACATGCATAATTGCTTGTAAAGATTTTTCTTTTAAATGGTATCTTCCAACATTCAGATAACATCTGGGTAAATTCAGAGGAAAAGAGAAACAACAAAATCAATTCGACTTCTCAATAATTCACCATATCACACAGAAAATACAAATCTATTTATCATTAAAATCTTGGACTCACACCATTTACTGGATCTGAATCAATGAAGGCAGAACATCTCATCTGTTTCAACTACAGCAGAGATTCAAAAAGCTATTCCTCTATAGCTCAATTTTCCCTACACTAACAGCCCTTTGAAATCACTCCCTAATGTATAGCACAGCATGATACTGGGACAGAGACCCCTCACACTTCACAGGATGTCCCAAAGGGGCTTTCCAAGAAGAGACTGAACAGGACTCTGTCAGTGGAGTTAGCACTAGCCTCGCTCCTACACTTGAGCATCAAGGACAGCCAGGATGGACAAGTACAGTTGCAGTACAAGAACAAGGCCAGGTCTTGCTCTCAAGACAGCTCACAAACCTGAGAGCTTGAGGCAAGAATGGACATCAGACATCTCATGGTCTTTGCAGTGTTTTGTGTACTTCTTTATCTAAGCATCTTCCCTCAAAACGTGGGCTACCTTATATTTCTATTCAGGTCTGCTCAGAATTATTTGGGGGAAGCAGGGTTATTTCTTAACCTGGGACAGGCTGAGATGAAAGGATATTTTCTTACTTGAGTGTTACTCAGTTCAGAACAAAATACTCTCAGAGCATGGCTACTTTGGAATTTTCTTCTGATATTGCTTATGCTTCATGGCCCAACAGATGGCAGCTTCTGAAAAGAACACAAAAGTAGTGTTACCTTCTTGACAAGTTATTTGACTTTCATATGACTTAGCTGACTAAAAAAATCATTGCCCTATATCTACCATCATGAAGGCCTTGTCTTTGTCCAAGACTGTATAAAAGCAGACTTCTTTCAGAGTGGGTTCAGACAGCAAAGTTTCTTCAGCAATTGCTAAGATTATTTGTGCCTTATCTGCTTTGTCTTTTAACTACCCTGCCTGGAGAAAGTCAAATTCTATCATAAATTGGAGT
Organism: Perdix hodgsoniae; assembly: GCA_035772895.1. NCBI lineage: Eukaryota > Metazoa > Chordata > Aves > Galliformes > Phasianidae > Perdix > Perdix hodgsoniae. The sequence continues at coordinate 26,866,291 of JAPSGF010000002.1, forward strand.
TCACAAAAATGTCTCAACAAGAGCAAGGATCTGTGGAATAGGGATTCAGGGACATCTTTCTTTTACAGCATATAATGAAAGCAATGCTTATCACCTTTGGTGGTGTAGAGACATTCTGATCACCTGCAGCATAGATGCTCACAGAACATCCTAGCCAGGGAACACCTCCCTGAGAATTTCAGTAGTACTCAAGTATGATTTAAATGCAGAAATGAAACATCAAGCAGACAGTAGTAACACAAAGTTGAAGAGACAACAATGGCTAAACGAGCACTGTGACACATTCAAGACTGTATACTGCTTGCAATAGATTTAGCTACCAAAAAATTCTATAACAATTTTTCTTCTGTATGTTGCATATAAGTTATTTTTTAATTAAAAACTCATTTTTTTTTGATACACACAGATTATGTGGAAAAAAATACTTCATAACATATTTGGGAAAGCAGATGGAATCAGGTTCTTAGAACTTTCTTCACAATTGCAGTTACCACCGATGTTTAATCATTGTTAGTAACTGATAATAAGAATATGAACTCAGACTAAGAATGTTAATTCAGAAACTTGAAGGATTGGCACAGTAATTTTCCCTGCGCAGTAGTAACAACACTATCTTTAAGAAAAAGACACAGTTACAAAACTAATTCAGACTAAGACCTGCATTCACAGGCAATACTAAATTTAGAATGTGTTAGGTATTAAAAGCAAGCAGAAGAGTCACTCACATTCTAACTACAGGAGCAGTGCATAAAGATGGATCGAGAAAAAAATATATTTGGATAAATGTTTAGGATGTTGCATTCTCATGGCCCAATAATATAATTACCTCTGCTATTCCTCAAATGACTTCAAAGTTAATGTTAGTTGGTAGTAAATAATCAGAATACTCTTTAAAATACAAAGTGCTTATCAACATACTCTAAATAATTTTTTTAATTTAAGAGATTATCTGAAAATCACTGGATAATGTCTCATTAAGTCCCTTGATGATATTCCCATCTGACGGTGCAGCCACATGCTTTGTCAACTGAAACATAACTCAGTCTCATGCTGTATTGTCAACACATCAAAACAGGAAATTTTTTTAATTTTAAACTAGTTTAAATTCTTTGATAAGCTAGTTCCTGCCTCACTGCCTGTTCATAGTCATTCTTCCCATTCAGGAGGTTTTGCCATTTTTCAGTATACTTTTTTTTTTTTTTTTTTTTTTTTTAACTATGTTGTCTTTCTGAGAGTTTTAATAAATCACTTTCTGCAGGAGACAGAGGATTGTAAACAGACTTAGAGAAAAGGTCAGATACTTCATGAAATCAGGAAGTTTTGTTGTTTACACTGCATTTAGCTTGAGACACAGATTATCACATCCAAATTCTCTTGCAATTTATTAAGCAAACAGTAATGGGACAAAGAATAGAACCTATGCAATAGCATTTCCAGTGACATTATGCTTTATTTTAAACTCCAGTATTCACCTGACCCTGCAGGTCCCAGTGACTAAAACTACATTAATTTTTTTCTGTTTTTCAGTCAAAAAGATAAATTCAGATGCTTCTTTCTCATTAGGGACAGTTACTTAATCCCTTTGTTATAGATTTTCCTAACAAATTCTTGCTGTACACTCTTTTCTTTAATCCCCTGCTATTTGTTGTCCCCAAAGATTCAACTGCGAGGATCAAACAAAGATTTAATACTCTTTAGCAACAGAACTCATAATTTAGAAAGAGTAGAAGTAAAACTTATGTCACACTAACATTACCCAGAATTTATGTGGAAGAGATTACATCCCAATTACATTTTAATTTTATAAACTTGATTTCACATGCACAAGTGCTACAGTTACTGTGTTCAGTCAAATTCCTAAAGAAAAATCATCAGAAATATATAGCATTCAATATATCACAACACATTATATATGGAAGCAAGGATAGGTACATAGCAGTACAAACACCAAGAAACTGTGCAACTCTTAAAAAAAGACTTCTAAGAAATCTTAATTACAATTATTTCTGTTATTAATTGCCTTCACTACAATTATTTCTCATCAATTAACTGCATAAAATTGAAGATCTGAATACCTCTGCATCTGTTATCAGCTATTTCTACAGGGATAACATCCCTGTAAATAAATTAAAACCTTTATCTTATTGAAAAACATGCAGAATTAATGAAGAAAATTACCCATTCAGTTCCCATTACCCAAGTGAAGTAATGCTTTGTGATTACTTTTCCTTCAGCAAAACATTTCTTGGAGTGGTATTAAAATTTCAGAAAAATAAGATTATCTGTAGATTGAGAAAAGTAAAGCAAATTAGGACATTTCAGTCAACTAAAGATTTAAGTGACTGCCTAAGGGCAATGCAGATACAGACTCACTAAGGACAGGGGAAAATTATTCTCTTGGATAGGAAAGAGGAGAAAATACTTTCCATCAGTTCTGCTGGATCTTTAATTAACACCTTAAACCAAAAACATTTGCAGCATACAACATACTGCCCAAGGGAAGAGACAAAGCTCCTCTTTCCTAGCTCCCTCTCTTTACACTGGTGGAAGGGTAAAAGAGGTACATAAACAGGTTTCTCCACTGAACACACAATACCTGTCCACATAAAAGTCTCACCAAGAAAAATAAAGGAGTTCTATTCCGCTACCATGGATGATGTCAAGTTGAATTTGAGTTGTGTCTTTTATCCTGAAACAGTATTTAGGCACAATATGTCTGGAACTATTAGGAACGATGTTGAGTTCTACCTAAAGTTTTGTTGTTTCTTCTGTTAAATTTTGGTTCAAAGTTTGTTTTCAAAGGAATGGACCATGTTGTCAAGGAAATACCATAACCCTGAAGATGCTAACATTTCATGCAATGTCGTGAGTTGCACTTAACTTGATACTGTTACCCTTGGAATATCCTTATTTTTCAGCTATAAAACTTCAAAAAGTACTTTCTCTAAAATACCTAGCCATAGTACCAAAACAACTAGTTAAAAAGTAGTGTAAAAATATTATAAATAGAATCACACACTCCTCTTTCTAGGACAAAGAGCTGAACAGTAGAGATTACAGCCAGAAAGCGGTTTCAGGGTAAAATTTGTCTCATACTTCCCTATTTCTTGTTTTGACTAAATTACTTTTTATGTATTAACTTTATTATAGTTTTAGAATTCTTGTATTTTATTATGGTAATTTTTTAACAAAAATGGATTCTGTTTCATGCAATATGTTATGAAGCACTAAGGTTTTAGTTCTCTACATGCATGCTGTAAGTATTCATGCTTCAGCTGAGGACTGAAAATCCTTGTTTCTAGTGACGTTCAACATGGAAATTGTTGTTACAGATAAGGTTAATTTTTTTTTATAGAAACTATTCTTTCTCAAATTATAAAATATTCTCCTCTTTTTTTTTTTCTATTATCTAGCACAGGTGATTTAATCCTAGTTTTACATTATCTGAAATATCAGGAACCTATCAAAATTAAGGTATACACAAATAAACAATCAAAGTCAATTAAAAAGAAAAAAAAGAACAAATTCAACAAAAAAAAAATCCACAATTAAAGAAACAAACAATCAAATAACAACAAAATAACACAAACGCACCCTCGTTAAGGACTCATTCTTTGTCTGTTGAAAAAACTTCTACATGCATTTTAATGCATTTGTTATACAAAATGAAGTTGTACGTGATGGGATATTCAAACTTTATTCAGCTTTAAAAGATTTGGAAAAAAAGACAATCAACAGACCTGACTCTTTTCTACACATTTCCTATGTTAGAACAAATCTAAGCATTTTTCAGATTTAGCCTTTAACATCTATAGAATGTAAAATGCTCTACTTGTATCTGTTCTACTTTCTCCCATAAACTCTTTTTTCACTAAATTAACATTAGAAAAAAGCTACTGATGTAAACAAATGTCTTATCACTTCAACATTATGAAAGCCAAGGCATACTTAGAGCTAATCACCAATAACTAATGGTCATAAACTGTTGTTGCTTTTCCCACTGTTGTAAAAGATCTATTATAATTTTTTCTCTTATGCAAACTTAATGTCTATTTTCAAGTTTTATTTCCACATTTTCCAGAACTCAGTTCTATGTATATGTAGAATTAACTAATGCAGCAGAGTAAATAAATGTAGTTGTTTCTCTATAAGCAGATAAAATGTCATGGTCATTAAAATTAAACCACCAACATTAAACTTTTAGTGATAATCATAAAAAGGATGTGGCATTGTGAAGATCAACAAATTTGTGACAATTCTGTTAAATACACTGTTGTGTATTTAAGAAAACAGTACACAAAGATGACAAATTATAAGCTTTGATTTTTTTCTGAATTTGTTTCTTATACTCTATAGTTAATAGTCTTTCGTTGCACAAGCATTTCATGTATACCGCACTGTCATTAAGGTTGTGCAACTAAGGCAGAACAAGTCTATTCACAGCGTCTTGCCAAATTAGCAGCTAGGCCAAAACCTTTTCAGTGTCCAAGTTTTAACTACAAAGAGTCATTCTCAATACAAGAAATTACAGTTCTCGTTTCAATGCATAAAATATGTGGTCCAGATAGGATGAAACTGTTTGCTTTTCTGGCAATACGTCTTCAGTTACTAATGTGGCAGCACACATCACACAATCAGAAAAAACACTCTGATTCAGGATTGTATTTAACCATCTACCAGACTCATTGACCTTCCTGTCCTTCTCACAGTTACTGATTTGCTCAACTATCTTGCTGAATTAGGCTAACGAAACCTTAGTGGGAGAGAAATGCAGCTTCTATGGAAAATTTTCTTGAGAAGACACAGCAATATTATTACATCTAACACTTAACTCAAACATTTTTGTTTTACCTAATATATACTGTAGTATTTTTTTAATACATAATGAGTAGAGTCATGACACATACAGATAGCTTGCATAATCCAGTGTACTGCCTTTCAAAAACAGACATTTAAACTAAGAGCAAAAATGAACAAAATAACTAGTATAATAATAATATCCTTAGCTCAGAATATAAGTTCATACTGAAGTTAAAAGTTCATGTTGAATCAAGGGAGGTAGAAAATAATTTCAGCCAAATATAAAAACAAAAAACAAAAAGATAAAACAATTCAGATCAGAACAGTGACCATTTTTTTTTCATAAAAAGAAAAATCTCGGAAAGCATACCATGTAGGTGAAATTAGGGAAAGCCTTGTAAAAAAAAAAAAAAAAAATTCTACTCTGATTATTTTATATCATTTACAATTCTGAAAGTAGTGACTAAAGTTATGAAACCTAAACTTTCAGCAGACTGATTTTTTATTAAACGACTTTCCACCATTTTGTCTACTCATTTTAGACTGAAATATTACAGATTTACAAATTGAAAAGTAGAGAAGAAACAAATTAAGGGTTGGTTTCTTGTACCCTTTATTTCTTAATATGTCCTTAATCTTCTTTTACAGTGACAAGTATCACAACCAAATTATGAAATGGGAAAGATATAGATTCCTTTCAAATCATCCAACTATACCTAGTGCTATTATTGACATTTAACAAAGCTATCTGTACAATGATTCTAGAATCTTCAAAGGCAGTTTAAGAGCAACTATTATGATTGCATCATTTTATCAAATGTACACAATTTCTCCAACTGAAAAAAGAAAGACATTCCTTTTGCACCCCCAAATGAAAATCCAAATTTGTACGGAAATGAAGAACAATAGGTGAAGGGTATTCAAGAAGGGAGACTTCACCAGTTGCGGCAGTCATAGCACTAAACACTATCAATTTATGCACTTACGAAACATTATTAGCAAAAACTGAAACCAGGACAAAAAGGAATCTAAGAATCACATTTTTTTGATCTAGAGTTCTTAAGCAGACTTTTTAAGACCAGAGTAAATGAAACACAGAGCATCTCTGAAGTACTGGATTTAGTACTTTTGTACACAAGGCTTTGCTCAAGATGCAATCTCAAAACACAGATCTAGAAACAAAGGTTTTATATTTATACTCTTGCATCTACAAGATCACTACCCATCTGATAGAATCATTGACTAAGCCAGTTATTTTAGTATGCTGCTTCACATTAGAGTTGAATACCTAAGGAGTAACTAACCAAACTAAGGAGTTCCAAAGATAGGCAGGGTAATTGGGTATGTCTTAGTAATACATATCAGGAAATACATTTATGCCTACCTTGGGTTTGAAAAAGAGCAGAAGAGAAAAATCCTGTAAAGTTCCTAGGGAGAAATAAAAAATTCACTTTCAGAATATTTTAACTAAAATAAAGGCAAAGAAATTTTCTCACATCTAGAATACACACGTAACATGGTTTTAGCTAGGATAGAATTAATTTTCTTCATTGTAGCTAGTATTGTATTGTGTTTTGCTTGTGTTCGGATTTTTGCTGAAATTAGGAGCGATAGTTAGCAACTTGTTACAGAGCAGTGCTCACATAGAGCCAAGAACCTTCTTCTCAGACCTCGTAGGAAGAAGGATGGGGTGCACAAGTAGCTGGGTGTGGACACAGCCAGGACAGCTGACCCAAATGGACCAAAGTGATATACCATACCTTATGATGCCATGCTCAAAATTTTTAGCACAGAATTTCTTCCAGCATTCTTACTGTTGCATGCATGTGTACACTTCTCTTTCCAGAAAATGTAGTGATCTCATGAAATATATGATCACGTCACTGAAGACTGCATTGTAACACATGGAAACAACAGGCTTACACTTAAGCACATGCTGACTAGAACATTCTGAATAAAGCAGAGACATTGCTATGGAGTAGGAGCTGTTTCACTGTCAAATACCAGAACATGCTATGAAACACAATTCAAAGAAGCTGAATAAGCCTTTTATAATTATAAAGATAAGACGTTGGTACATATAGACAAATATGATGGTCTCAATTCTACTTATATCATCCACACCTCAAGCGAAACAGCTGTTAGGTAGAATTATTCCCTTTTGTAGCTGGTGGCTCCAGTATGACCAGTTTGTGTCACTATCATATTCTTTATTTTGCATGTATAAATAAAACTACTTCATCTTAATTTCTAATTACAACATAGTTATGATGAAATTTCCAAAGTCTCAGAAACTTGCAACTTCAAAATACTGATTGAGAAATCTCATGCCATTCTTTGTGATATTAAATGTTACATATTGTCATGGTTTTATGATTTTTGGTTATCAGTATTCAACATCATAACATCATGTAATGCACTGGGGGTTTGACTGTTGATGCTCAAGTTCCAGGTGCCTGTCTGGAGGAGAACTACTACATTCCCCAGGGGTCTTTGTCATCAGCAAGGAGATGTAACTTCTGGCAAGGTCACCTGATGTTCTCTTCTTTACCTGCTCTTCTTCACCTGTGCTTCTCCATCTGCTCTTCTGTCTGCTTTTCTTCATTGGCTCAACTGGACTGCATTTCTCACCTCAGCATTGTGGTGAGGCCTATCCACCTTTTGCACACTTTCTCTCTTATTATATTTTGCTGATACTATATTTAGTAAATTAGTTTGTTTCACCTCAGATTGTTTTCAATTATTTTGGGGTCCCCTGTTTCCCTTTTTCAGAGGCGCAGATCTGCGGATCCCTCCACCCCGCTGGTCATGGAACCAGGCCGAACCAGCCCGTAAATCATTGACACATATCAGTGAAGCTCAGTATACAGAGAAGAATAAAGACTAAAGTTTCCATGCAACAAATGAAAATTTGCAGGTTGAATATATATGTTTGGGTATTATATATCAGAACTCCAGATTAATAATAATGGCATCACCATTTTTGTGAAGATGCTTAATTTCAAACAATAAAATAAAAGAAAATGGTTTACAGCATTTTCAGTCACAAAGTTAGAATGACACAGGAAAACAAGGATATCAGTCAAACCTACCTTCATCTTCAGACCTATCAAGAGTTTCCCATACCTACTAGTAAATGTGTTAGCAAATACTATCCTTGACTTCTTATTTTCAAAACACACGATGTCTGTATCCATTCCACTTCTATCCAAAGTCAATGAAACCTAGATACTGAACTGCTACCTGTGCATTTGAAAAACTCCATTCTTCTTTAACATTCATTCTATCAAGCCACTTCCACTTAATGTCAGCAGGAACTGATTAAAAAAACGTGAATGATTCTGTCAATTCCAGTGCATTTCTCAATTCTAAATAAATTTGCCGGTTTGTTTCTTATAAGATGTCTAGAGAAACAGAAAAACATGCCTAGTTATCAATTGTGACTTCCATACTGAGACTTTCAAATAGAGACTGTCATTTGTATCTTTAAAAAATGTGAACGTAGATGTGAAATTCACTGCACACTCCCCCCCCCCCCCCCCCCCCCCCTTAGAGTAATTAACAGAGGCATGCATCGTACAAAGATGTTTATAACAAGGCCTTTCACTGTGTACAATTTGTCTTGCTATAGGGCATTGTTTAAATAAATATCTAAGCTGAATGCATATTTTTTCCCACCATTTGTAAACTATTAGAAAGAGAAATTGCTTTTTCCTGTGCTGATTTTTAAGACCATATGCTACCAGAAGTAGAATGAGTATTGAGTAAGATTTTACAAATCATCCAAAGTGGGGAACATATCTAGACTGTAAACCTTGGATGATAACCCTAAAATTCTATACTATATTCATTTATTTGACTTTGGAAAGATTTTAAGACAGCCTGTGGCTTACTAGCAAATAAAACACCTGACACTGACAATCCTAGCTTAAGCAGATGTTCTGCAGATGCAAAGGGAGATTTAGAATGTTTTCTGGACAAGCAGCCTGAAAATTACTCTCACACAGATGAATAAGTATCAGTACAAAGCATACTGTTGCAATCCTTGTATTTTCGTATAACAGATAATGAAAAACCATCTGTCCATTGTAGTAATTTACCAAGAAACCAGTATAGCATACCATTTTACTTTCTGTATTTAAAATATCTTAGTAATAAACAATATTTCTCATTTCTCATCTGCTTTAATTTTGTTTGCATACACTGAACACAAACTTCACCATGTTCTTATATTAAAGTCACTCATGTAGATAACAAATAATTGGACCATGCAAATACAACTGGACTTCTTTTTCATACTTCGATAACAAAAAGAACATTGAAGTGAAAATAAGTGTCATCACTTTGTTGTGTAGGAATTCCTCTACTTCAGCATTTGAGAAAGTCTGCACTTAAACACCAAGGCAGAAAAAGGAAAGCGTTATCTAGAGAAATATTTTTGAGGTTAACTTAAAAAACAAACATATGCACAAGACACTAGTATTCAGCTGTCATTTTGAATATCCCAATCTTCAGAAGATTATGACTTTGAATTATTACTTGCATAATATTCGACAGTTAATGTTTAGGTTTTTGAGGTATTATGCATGCATTACTTTAAATGATTCACCTATTTGAACAGTTTTTAACTAAAAAGAAAGAAACAAAACAGTTGTGACAACTGGGTAATTTTACAGCCTTTTCTGAACAAAATCTAGCATTCTCAATATCCATTCTACTCTATATTGTTTTAGTGTCAAAAAGTCAGTGTACACTAAGATACAGACTGCATTATTTAAACCTCAACAAACAATATCAAGAATAGGTTTACAACTAAAACTCACATAATAAAATATTTTATTTCAAGTAACCACATTTTAACATCAAAACAATCACATGATAGTTAAATGTGCGTGGCTGCATGGTGCTCTGCTGTATTATGCAAGGTAATGTATCAAAGATCATCTCAGACTCAAAGTAACAGGCAGATAATTTATTTGCAGAATGCTTTCTTATAGTGTGTATCATAGCAATAAAAGCCATTTTATGCTGAATTTTTCTTTTCGTATCATTGAGAGAAAGGATATGAATGATTTCTTAATTTAAATTAGTTTCTTAATTTAAATTAGCTCAAAACTAAGACTAACTTAAAATTACCACAGGTAATAACTGAATACGGCCTCACCTTTTGTCTCGCTCCAATTTGTAGGAGGGAGGCAAGGTTCTTTGATATGTGTATACCCGGCGTGAGATTAAGAAGCAACGGTTCAAATGTTGGTCCAACCAGTTTATTAAAGTCCTAGGCGTTTTTAGGGAGACGGGGAAGGGAAGGTGGGCGATAGGGAAAGTAGGAAATATAAGCAAGGAGTCTTTGCAGAGAGCAAAAGAGATAGTCACCACCATGGGTCCAGCGAGGTACACAGTAGGTCCGTTGATCTCAGGAACTCGTCTGATCACCGCGGGGGATGGGAGACAGCCAGGGAGCTCCACAGCAAGCCGGTCCCGGGGTTCTTCCGACAAAGTTTTCCCCTCAGGGAATTCTCCGTCAAAGGTGTCTTCGGGAGTTTGTCTCCCACCGTCCCCAGTTTAGCGAGGGCCTTTTATCCCCCATTTCGGTAAGGTTGTTCATTACATTCCTGACGTATGGCCCCGCCATTAGCTGTGGGGGTCTCCTTTGACGAGAAGACCCATTGTCTCTGACAGTAGTAATCCCATCCTGACCCATTCCTTGTGTAAACAGACTTTCCAGATGTCCTTTTCTTATCTGAACGTATCTCGAGCAAACACTGAACTTCCAAACAAGCAGGTAAACACACTTTGTAGTAGGATTCCTGGCCCACAGATAAGCCAGCAAAAAGGGGGGGGGGGGGGGGGGTCTCTGTCGCCAGACACAAGCATTATCGCCTTCTGCAGTGGTCAGCTCCTTCGAGCAGCACCCCTGAAGAAAACTGCTTGTCCTGCTTCTGCTTATCTTTGCAATCGTAAGCAGAAACACTATGGCACAATGACACCCACCATCCACCCCCAAGGACACTTAACAGTTGTTAGTCAGAGTCTTATCATCAGGAAGGCCTCATGAAGCAAACTTTGAGACAACAAAAGAAAACCAGTTCTGTCTTTCACACCTTTTTATCAGACTTCAGAGAATACACTTGGTTTCCAGAAGGTATGATGAAATCCTAGAAGAGCTGCAGTCCTTTTCAGCTGAACAAAGAAATGCCATTGCATGTGCTAATGCTTCTGTCTAGAAAGCAAATTTTAAATTTTAATTTTAAAATTAATCTGACAGATCTTTCCAAGTCTAATTCTATAACATGGAACCAGAGTTAAATCTATAGAAACCTTCCAAGATACATGTTCACTTTATTAGTGTTGAAGCATGAGGTGTCCTTCATGCCACAGAAGTACTTGGCTTAACTTATTTGCACTGAACTTCAGATTATGCATTCTATATTTGTTTCACAGATTGGAGTTAAACAACCTTATATATTATGCCCTGAAAAAAACAAACCTAGAATAGTATTGCAATATACTACAAGTCAACAACTGCTTAACATAGATTACTATAGTTCTACTCTGAAAGAATTAACATTCAGGTTTAACTTTTGAAATATGAATAGTGTCAATTGAATACGTGAAGAGACTCAGGAATTTATAGCTAAAAATATTTAGCAAGAACCATTGGTTTGTAATTAAAAAAAGAACAGGTTAATGAGAATAATTTATGCTGTAGAAATGAAATGTAATTTCAAATTCATAACATAATATTTTCCTGTAGAACACCCTATTTTGCAATATCCCAAGGCTAGCATTTGTTGCGTTTATGTTTTAATTCTCTGACTATTTTGCACTTATATGAAATTTTGATTATACAGTGTAACAAGATAAGTGAGCTTCTCTCATCAGCCTCAGGAGAACAATTCTCTCAATCAATTAGTGATAGATGAGAGAGATATTTGCTTTCTTCCAAAACTAAGCTTATGACCTTCCTTAAAATATTTTTGTTTTAGTTGGATGCTGCACATAGTTAATTGGGAATAAAGTGACGCTATCCAAATGCTTAGCAGGATGAATTTTTTATCCGTTATTTGATGAATGAAGGCAGCGCTGTTGTTCACCTACAGTTTTTCCCATTCAAAGGATAATCTACTGTTTGTATTTTAATTGCTACTGACCAAAAACATAGCAAGCAAGTATGCTCCATGCGCTATTTTTCTCTTATTTTACTGGAAATTCTCTGAGCCATTTTTATAAAAATATTTCATGTTTCGCTTGTTCCTCAATGGCTAAAAATCTTTTCAATCTACTAAGCTTCAAGACTAATTAAAGGGCAAAGTAAAAGTCATAGAAATGTGATTTTGTCCTATCTCATTTTCTTCCCATTGCACTTTCAAAATCTGTTGATGGGTTTATCAATCCATAATTTTGCATCCTTATTACCAGACAAAGGAATACTGCAGTCATGTCCAAATAGTGGTGACGATATATATAGCATAAATTACATGGAACAGAAAACAATAACACATACATTACAAGGAGTTGCATTATTAAGCAGCTTAAGTGAACCCTACAGGAAGTATGCTATTGAGATAGAAATTTTACTCCTGAATTCTAGCTTCTGTCCGTTGAACATGTTTTTCTTTCTATTTTCTAGGAAAGTGTGCTGTTCCAAAGGCTCTTGAACTACATAATGTATTTAATCCAACAGACTCTGTAGTTCATTCCCTAATGCTTGCACACCATAGATGTAGATTAGAAGGATTTTCTTTCTTTCTCCTGTGCCTACAGAGAAGTGGCACTGATTTGAGACTTACACTTTTTTATTTTAACATGTATCAGTGAATAGAGCTTTAAAGTATTTTAAAAGAATTTATAAAATCAAGAATGAGGTGAGACTTCTATGGAGGTCAGCACAGCCATTACTGCTCACATACACTTCCAGTTTCCCTTATAAATTGATGTTGCCGTTGGGTTATTCCAGGAGCATTTGTGCTGACATGAAAATACAAAGAAAAACACTTCATACTTTTTAGTTTTCTATGTGAAATATTTTCACACAGATTAGTACTCCTATCCCTACAGTTAAACCTGTTGATGTAAACCTATGCGCTCATGGTAAGTTGCAGAACTAGACTAGCACTAGAAATGTTATTCAAACTAACTTATATACAAACTGTCAGTTACACTGCTTACCTTTATACACTTAAAATTATAAAAAAAATTGTCAATTTCACAGAAAATTGCTGAAAATGATATAGAGAAGCTAATGTTGACTCTGAAAGACAGCAGTTGCTAAAAGGTCATTTGGAGACATTCATTAATTGTTTATTTTAACAGACAGTCATTATTCCTGTCAGCTCAAATTGGCAAAAATCACTATAATTGTCAGAAAGCATTAAAAGACTGTCATTTATCAATATGTACTCTTCTAAAAAGAAGCAGCTTGAGAGAATCCGATTTTAAAAGTTAAATGGAAAAAGGAAGCATGAATACCCTAATGTGTTTTTTTACTGTCAAGAACTGGCTACGTGAACAGTCGTCATTCATTAAACTGTAAGGATTTGTAACAATTTAAAAGAAACTAACTACTGAAGTACCTCAGGTATAGCAGTGTTCAAAAGTTTTTTTTTTTTTAAGAATTTTGGGTTGGTTCAATGCACAAGCAACATAGGCATCAGCATATGAAAGCAAGGAGATGCAATGCCAGGGGCTACGGGAACAGAAAGTTTTTCTTTTCAAGCCTTCCCCAATCTCCCATTGCTACCTTGAGAGGTACATGATACAGGTCCTCCATTCCAAACCCCTCTCATCAGCTTGGAAAATAAGTGAATGCTGTTGTACAATTATGTGGCTCTGAAGTCTGAGAAAAGCTCATATTATTCTGTGTCTGAAGGAGGTGGATGTGAATGTATTAGAAGATGCATTGATTACTCCAGACATTTCTCTCCATTTAACTGCATAGACGTCTAAATCTCAAAGGTTTACAGCTCCAAGCACGTCTCAAAATCCTCCCAAGACTTACTGCCTCAAACACCACTGGCCCCTCCTTAAATCCCCAGAATATTACTGATTCAGCTCAAGCATTTGCTCATTTCACTGTTATGGTTCCACAAGATGAATATCCAGCATTCACTACTAGGAAGCCTTGAACAATCTCACTGAAAGTAATGACTTAAAACTGAGATATAGAGAAAACCTAAAACCCTTCAGTTCCAAAGTTTGTACAAAATACATTTAAAATGATAGTCCCAAATTGGTATATTAAACTCAATAATTTTTTTCAATGAAATCATATATTTTTCCTTCTCAAAAGAAAATAATAATTGGTATTCCGCCAAATACATCAAATTTACATGCCAATCAACGTGCACTGATTGCAGTAGAAAAGAAGGAATCTGCGCTCTTAAATGTAAATCCTGTCGTTGTTACCCATGCTTTGTACAGGCATGTAAATACCATGAATGCTGAACCTTAGACTCTTAGAGACTCTGTACAGGCTCATTATTCTAAGAAAAAAATGAGCAGAAGGATGTTATCCTAAACTTCAACTTACATAATTCTGTTTTGAGTTTGTTCAAGTTAAAGTGTCTTATTTTCTTTCTTTTTTTTTACCTTCCCATCTATCAGTTAGGGACATGAAATACTAGTTCTGTTTCTAAACATAGGTCAATAATTGTCACAAAAATAATTACATTTTAAATGAATTTATGAGTTTTCTACACTTTGACTAGGGGAAAAATTGCATTAAGATTCAATATCCTATTTTTGTTCTAAATATATGACCAAATCCTAATCACAGCAGAACTCAGTTGAGACTCAGAAGAAGGTGGAAGGAAAGTAAAAATGAAAGTTTTGTTGCTTTGTAATTTTCCTTTAAGGCATTCCAAAAATAGAATTAATGTACAATTTTTAGTGCTGTCAAGTTACATTAAAAGCATTATTAAGCCCTTCCCGAATCTACACTCTAATAAATGTCAAGTATTTCAATTATTAGAGGTTTAAATATTTGTACTAAGACTTTAATAATGAGAGTATACCTTGCAGATTCACTTGAGACTGTTATTCGCAGAGTATTAATACAGTTGTTTTTCTTACCAGATCTTAATAATACCTTCTTTTTAACATGATCACAATTGCACTAATAATTAAGAATTATTATTTAATAACTTTGAGAATACACAGGAGCACTATCAATCTTCTGAAAACACTGTGAGAGCCTGGTATGAAGCCATTTAACTACAGCTATCTAACAACAGGTAACCCAGGTATGCTTAATTCTCCAAATGGCTTTCTCCACCTCTGGCTATCAGAATCTATTTAATGTATCTCTCCATGTTTTCTCCTCAGCAGCGTGTCATCTTTCCAGATGGCTACAGGGAAGGACGCTTTTAACATTTGTAATGGTATCAGCAGTAACAACCATTCAAAGATTTTACTAGTAATTAATCCCTCTATCAGGTGTTCAGAGTACTTGGTGAAGTAAAACATCACCCATAAAATCCCACATAAAAATTTGCTCTATATTCCTAGACATATTTCTGCCTCCTCAGGCAGGTCATGTACAGCTCAGCCTCAGTGTAAAGTTTTCTAGCTATACCTGAAAAATCAAAAGGAGATTTCTTATCAACTCATCTTCTTCCTTTGCCACTGTCAGTATACAAAATTAAATAAAGAGCATTAACGAACCACAGGACAATCAGAAAAGCACTCAAAGGCTTATACTGTACCTTTATTTCCATCTCCACCTCTCACACAGAAGAGGTGAGAAGCAGGAAGATGGGTGAGATGATTGAAGAAAGAATGAAGAGGAAAACACTTGTGATTTACGGGGTATTTTGTTCACCGTCTAGTTCTACACTGCCAGAAAGAGTACCATGAATTTATTTATTTTCTGAACTGTGGAAGAAAATGAGCTAAATTACTGTACTATACTTTTCTCCGTCTGTCGTGTTTTTACAATTTTTGTTATCGGTATTCCACACCATAATATTGGGTAGTGCACTGGGAGTTAAAGAGTTAATGCTCCAGTTCTGTGGACTGTCCACAGTTTCAGGTACCTGTTCTCAGAAGAGAAAGAATGAACTACAGCTCCCAAAAGACTTCATTATTCCATTTCTGTTTTCCATTCAGAGGGAAAGATAAAACTGTTTGGTAGACATGAGATTTCCCTTTTCCATTCTGCTCATCTCTACAGTGCCTGTTCCCTAGCCATCTCACCCTCAGTATTAGAGTAAGGCCTTTGATTATTTGCACACTCTCATTTTGATTTATTAACTTCAACTCCAATTATATTGCATTATATTATGTTACCCTGAATTCCGATATTGTATTTAGGATGTTAGTTTTCTCTCTTAGCTTGTTGCCATTGTTGCTTTCTCCTCTGGGCCCACCTCCCTATCTTCCCCCTTCCTCCTTTCCTGGGGCATGAATCCACAGGTCACCCCAACCCATCAGTCATGGAACCAGGTCAAATCAAGACAGAACCATGACATCATCTTTCATTCAACTGTCTGCTACATGCATTAAGCTTTCTAGGCAAAGCTAAAGAACTGAAAATCTGTGACTGTTATTGGCCAAAACTGTAAAAACAATGGAATGGAAAATGGCAAAAGTAGAAGTGTTAATGCAAGCCTTGCATCTTCAGGATTGCAGGTAGCTTTGAGTACTAATTTAACCTTGATATATACATTTTTTTTTTAATTTTTAGTTAATCCATTGAAAAGTTGAATTTTCAAATTAATTTACATTGTGTAAGATGATAACATCACTTCAAAGACTTGCACATTCTTAAATAACTTGTTCACGTGCCTTGCTTGTGAATGACAGAAGAAGGGATGGTCACTGTCTCACTAAAGGAGTAAAAGCTGCAATTTACCAAAAATATTATCTGAAAATACTATTCACAGAGAATGATTTGAATTAGCTAACAGCACACAACAGGTTTGTGACTGCAAGTTTTATAACTATTTATAAGGAAGTATTATTTCCTCCACAAAAGTTACAGTGAACAATACATTTGTTGAGCTTACTAATATTTGGCCTCTAAATCACACCCACTTGCTACACTTTTGGAGAAAGTGAGTAATTGATCCAATGCACTTGCAAATCACATATTCCTAGAATTTGGTTCAAGCTTTGTTATGCTGGTTAATGTATTATGAACAAATATTAATTAAATGTCACAACCACAGTTGCACTGAAGTGAAATCTTGAAGTGTTATAACCTGAAATTTTCATACAGTTACTCTTCCAGTTCACAGGCATCCTGAATTGGAATACCTATCCTGCTACAGAAGTATGATCTAAAGTACTGTAGTTTGTGATGCTAGTGGATAAAAGGGTATACATAATAATTATTGTATACGAGATAAATTACCTTAGTTACGTATACAGCTTTTGTTATCAAAGGAACTGATTAATTATATTGGGTACTCCAAAAGTAAGGCATCCTGATTTATTATGTTGACCCACATTCTCAGAAGTGGTATGGCGGCAGATGTTGAACATTCTCACAGGTACTCTATTACATTTTCTTATTGTGTGACACATGGCAACAGTGGAGTAGTCTCACAGAATTGCATTTGACATGGAAACATGTATGAAGCAAAGGTGTGCCAGCGAACACCTCCACATAAAAAAAAAGTTGCAATTATTGATATTCATCAGTGATTGCTGAATATTTATGGAGGCAGACTATGCTGAAAAATAATATGTCATAGCTGAGAATTTGCTCTATCAAGTAGTGTTTTTGTGCTCTTTGTATCTATGATATTTTCCATGGAAATAAATTGGAGGCATTACTTTCAGAGCAACCTATGTAGTCATATGCCATTTCTATACTCTAAAACTACTGTTGGGCCATAAATTAAGTACCCCTACAGGGTAAGGTAGTCAAATCAAAGAATTAGATTTCTATTTATATCAGTGGGACATTAGGTCACCTCTGCAGAGCGCCTGCTTTCTCATACAGCCTTCCCAACCTAAAAGACATATTTCCAGAGGACCTGTGGATCTTGAACAAAAAAAACCAGCATTCTCTTAGTGTAAAAACTGAATAGGCTTGTGAAGATGCTTGACATCCTAGCTGTTTCCTTATACTGACCTCCACATGGATGAGCTTAAACTCCCTTAGCTTTCTACCTGCTATGCTTCCCAGAAGTACTTCTACCTCTGGAAAGGATTGTTCACTCTGATCTCAAGCCAGCACCTAGAAGTAGGACAGAATATATTTCATCTTTCTTGCTTACTGAATAAAAAACAGGTGGTGTAACTTCTAAGAAAATAAAGTAGATATGCACTGTAGAGTCTAGAGTACATAACTGCAGAAGTCTGTTTTCTGTTTATCCGGACAACAAATTCTCCTGCTATGCTGTGAGCTGCAGTCACATAATGCACAGTTACTCATCGGCTGGCTCAAGCCTCTCAAGTTTCAGTGACTTAGCTCCCTGAAAAGAAAATTTTGCTACAAATATGGTTTGATCAGGAAACAAAGGAGAAAGGTGTCTGAAAAGACCAATAATTAGGATAATCAGAAATAAGATTAATTTAAATAAATAAACAAAAGTGGATACAGATTGTTAGAATGCTATTCTGCCTGATGTATATGGACTGTCCATTGAAAGGTAAAAGCAAATATTAAGACTCATTAGCAATCCATCCCTTTCAGGGTACTAAGCAAAGCATTCTCAGTGCAAACTTAATACATTTTCAGACATAATCAGCTAAACAAACACTACATAGTTGAAGTGTGCATGCATTCTTTTTCTAAAGTATAGCTCAAAATATCTAATATCTACTAGATGTTTCATCAAGAGACAACTGTTTGCTTGCTTCTCTGCACCCAAGGGAAAAGCTTACTCGGAATTTGAGATTACTGTGTCTCCGAGGTGTCATTTCCCCTCTTACATAGCAAAGGTTTATTCAAGCTATTTGATCATGCTCAAATAACCACTTCTGTGGCTCCCTGGCTTGTACAGCATTGTTCTTGCTCTGAGAGCCTCTCAGGCAGTCACTGAAGATTCAGACATTTCTTTTCAGTAATGTGCTACGTACACATCACTGACAAAAGGCCTTTTACATAGACTGCTTTCAAATCCTTTTTCAGAAGAGTGTATCAAAAAGTAAAATAGAATGTCTTTCCTAAATTTTATCTTCTCCTTTCCTACCCTGGAATTTCTGTAGCCCTCAGATGCAGATTACACTGACTATTTGCCAGATAAGTAGGCAGGCTAACAGGCCCAGACTGTTAAGTCACACTGCAGTCACTTCATGACATAAGCAGAATGTCTTCTAAATACAACAAGGTAGCATATATAAGTCAGTGTACTTACCACTAGTAGTTCCCTACATATATCCCCTTTAATGCACCACCCATCAGAAGTGCAGCCTAAAGACTAAAGACACAGGAATTCAACTCTAAAGCTCGTGTCCTATTAATTAATAATAATTATTATTATTCATTAAAATCATGAAAGATAAGAATAAAACAATGTAAACAGAGGCTATGAAATCTCAGATAGGCTGATGTTGGAAAGATACTGCAAACAAGTGAGGGTGTTTAACAAGATACTTCAGTTAGTCCGAACTGTGTTTGTAAACGTAAAAAAAAATACCTCTAAGCTGTCCACAGATTTACCTTAAAACATCCTGGTCTGTATGACATGTGGATTAATTAGAGTTTAAATGAGCTCCAGAAACACCATACTTATGCCTGAAATAAAAACCCCTTCCTAACTGTTCTTCATTTGTGGTTCTAGAAATAACCAATAAAACTCGTAACACAACAGAATTAGCCCATAACTGCAGCCACTTGCATGTTATTTGTTCTATTTGCAAACCATTGAAAATTCTATTACATCCAGTTAATTGTTTGGATTGGTTTTCCATTCTAGTAGCAAGAAGGGAAGATATTCACTTTCTAGAAATTAATTTCTTGTTAGCCTTTCCACTGAATATATCACTCAGCCATCACTAGACAGCTGCTTTAAGTTATAAAACCTTCCCTTAATAAACAAATTGCTTATTAAATCATAGATTATTTCCCTTTGTACTTCATCTAAAACTTGTTGGTATTGAGATCAAATGTATGCATTCCATTGTACCAAACTGCAAAAAATGTTTCACTCTTTCATCTGTCCATTTAGTAATTGTAAGTGAGACGTGATGGGCAATGACACAGCTTGAATTCCCTGCCAACAGCATCTCTGTATCTGGGTAACTAGCATTGTTATAGCCTCTTAAATAATTGGCAACTGTAGCAGTCAGGCTTTTATCATTCTTTAAACACATTGCCCTTCCACAAGGAGTCCTGCAGCTGCATTCTGGTTTTATGACAACAAAAACTTCTGAGAATATAGCAAACTCAGTGAATTTATAAATGTTTTGTGTCACAATAAATTGATCTTATCATTTTATAGCTTTCTTGCGTGTGAATATGGTTTCCTGGTATTTTCTAAGCCTAATTCCCTACACAAAGTTGGGTTCTATTACCTAAGTCTAAGAACTTTTTTTGTAGTCAGTTTGTTCATTTCCAGTCCAGCATTTAAGAAAAATATTCATTTAGTGAAGTTTGCCCATGCAGTGTTCTTATGGATTGTTATCTTCCAATACAGTGTTTTTAGAGTGAACTCTGATTGCAGCACATTGCAAGCAAGATATTGCAAAATTAAAACCACAACACTTTCAAAACAAAAGAGGCAAAGATCTTTCCACTCTTCAAGAATGGAATGATAGATCTTATGGCAGAATATTTGGTCTCTCCACAAACAGCAGTAGAACATCAGCAGCCAACTTAGAAATTAACATGTCAGAGTTGGTTTTCTTTAGCAAGTAATATTAGGAAAAGTGGAAGCGCTTTTTGTCTCGCACTTTTAAAATAATGAAATCAGGTCTAATCTTCCTAGTTCTTGAGTAGTTTTATTAATTGGATAATAAATGTGTTTAGATTAATGATGAAAAACAGAAATGAAGATTTTCCTTGTAATCTGAAGTCAGTGTGTCATAGACTTACTCATTTCAGGCTAAAAGTAGCTCAGGAAAAACACATCATGACTATGACGAAGGAAAGAAAGAAGAGGAACCAATTCAATATTGCAAGTGCAAAGGATGCAGAACAATAAACTACACGTGATAAAATTATGCAAAATCCTCAAACCATTTTAACAAATATTCTGTTGTCTACATTAAAAACATAACCTTTACAAAAACTGTTATGTCCCACTGCTGTATCTCAAAACTTTTGTTCAGAAAATTCTCGAGTAAATTCCAACTTAATAACTAATTTTGATATTAGCTGTGGTGCACATGCATGCTTTATTTAAACAATTATCTCATTGAAAGCTTTGATTTCAGCAGTTTTGCAGTCCATCTGCATAATTAAACAGTAATGTCTTTATGGTGGGAAATATCTTGCTATAGTAGTAGCTAATCTGACACATGCAAGCTAGCCATCATTTAATTTCCAGCATAACATATAAAAAGAAATCCTATCTCAAATACTTGTATACTATCCCAAATGCCCATGATAGCAAAAACAAAGCGCTTTCAGTTTTAAGGTGTCTATTACAATTAATTATCCATAAAGTCCTTAGCATAAACTGTGAAAAAGCCTTTCCTTTTGAATAAGTGGAACTCCATCAGAAGTTTTCTGACACCTGAACTGACTACAAATGAAAGCAATAATCACTGACATTTTGTCACAAAGGTTTTTCTCCATAAAATTGTTTGACACAGGATTTTGCTGTCTTGAATTTCTATTATAACAGATAGTATAGTGTTTTTACTAGAAGATAGGTAAGAATCCATGTTTTGTAATACTTCAAGAGATAAGCTTGCTTATGAGAAGAAAATATTTTATGGTATTTTATACCTCTATAAAATCAGTAATGCTCATTCATAATCATTGAAAAAGTTTGTTCAGTGTCAATTACAATGACTACAAATAAAGCAATAATAAGATAATCCATCATTTTCTTAGAATCACTAATAATACATAAGGAGAAACAACATCCAAGTAGACTATGTGCTACAGATATTTAAGTGGGAGGGGTTAACTGTATTAGTGGTAATAATATGTGGTCTGAGAAATGTTCCTAAGCAATAAAAATTCTTTAGTTTATTTAGAAGGTTACAGAGTTCACAAAAGCTCAAAACTTTCTAATAAGATTCTTCCCCTTTCAGGGTTGGAATACTATAAATGAAAAGTAGTGTTTCAGCATTTGTATCCTGTGTTGCACCTCATCTTCTTAACTTCATTTATCAAGGTTAATACTTGCCTTTCACTGTTCCTAAATAAATTATGTTTATTATAGATACTACCTGGCATTTTATAGGAGAGTCAGCATTTGCTGTGTTATGAAGTCTTCACTGTAGATATGTTAAACTGTATCTTTCCTCTTAGAGAAGTAATTTCAATAGCAATGACTATTCAAGGTATCTATTTTGGGATGGGCTTATATTAAAATGATTGTGAAAAGCTGTCATTAAAATACAAATGAAAGAAAAGTCAACAGAATTACTTCCTTCACATCTCATATCTCTGAACCAGGGATCCTGAGTTTTGGATCAGGGAAGAAAAATCCCTTCTGCTCTAAGAGCAAAGTAAGTCCACGCTCTCCTTGTAAAGTTGAATGCGTACAAATCACACAGGGACAAATGACATGAATCAAAGGGAAACTACAGGCCAGTAAGCCTCACCTCAGGTGAGGTGATCACAGAGTAGATCCTCCTAGAAGATATGTTAAGGCACATACAAGTTGTGGAAACAGCCAGCGTGGCTTTGCCACAGGCAGTTCATGCCTTATCAGTCTGGTGGCTTTCTACAATGGAGTAACAGCATCAGTGAACAAAGGAAAGGTAACTGATGATGTCTACTAGGGTTTGAACAAGGTCTGACATGATCACAGCACAACACCCTTATCTCTAAATTTGAAAAATTTGGATTTGAAGGCTGGACTATTCTGTGCATAAAGAGTTGATTTGAGATGGTCATAGAGTCTTGTTGCCAATGGCACAGTGGAGGCTGGTCACAAAGAATGCCCCCCAGAAGTTCATCTTGGGATTGGTGCTCTTCAACATCTTTATCAACAACACAGACAGTGGTACTAACTGTTCTAACAACTGACTTGAAAGTAGATTTCCTTTATATTTACTATTATTGGTATAGTCTTTTTTAAGAGTCACATTTCTCTGTAATTGAGACTTTGAACAGTCACCTCATCCTATGTGTCATTTTATCCTTTTCACAGCTTGTGAAAAGTACAACTTTTTTAACTGTTCACTTTATCCTTGACTTTACCACAAGTGAGGTTGTCCTAGACTCATGTAAAAGACATTGGATTAAGAGAAATCTAAGGACCACATGAATCTTACCACTGTCCTCTGATGCCTACTTTTAGGCAGTCTAGAGAACTCAACGTTAAAGAGTATCATAGCTGCAACTGTCATACATACCCTGAAAAAGAAAATATATATAAAATATATATAAAGCTGGGAGAATTTGAATTTATCTATTTTATATATTAGTATTTAAAAATATGTATATTAAAAAGACGAAAGTGTACTTGAATACAAACAACTCAAAAAATAAACTAACCAACTGTAGAAAGCACTGCAGTTTATGGTATTACATAGTACTTCCAAAAATCTGATCTACGTTATTAAATGAGCATTGTGGTTGTACCACCTAATCCAAAGAATATTTCTGTAGCATAATTTTCCTGTAAAGTATTGTGCTGTTAAGAATTTTTACTTTCACAATAAACACCAAAAAAGCAAAAAAAAAAGTCCACACAGATTAATTCTAAATATATACATAATTACAAGATTAGCTTTAATACATTAAATATTAAAATAACTCAAACTCCCAAAACACCACTAACAGTGTGGCAACTTCCAGTCTCCTACTTCATTTCTCACAATTCTGCCAAATGAGGGAAATTGTCTGAAATTAGCATGAAAATTGGTTCTGAATATCAACATAAGAACTCTTCTTCCTTCAAAAATCAAATGAATTTCAGAGCCTGCAGTACATATACAGGCTTCCAGACTAAAGGGCAAGCAACTGAGAACAATACTGTCTATATTCCTCAGCTACACCCTGATTTCATTCATAGTATTTATACTGAACTTACTTCTGCAGTCTACTAGGCAACATTTATTCCAGAATTCTAGCTGATATAAAACACTACCATTCTATAATGAAAAATATTTTAAAATACTATTTTAAATCACATATAATGCTGTGAAATGAAGTCAAGCAGCTGCGCAAATCTATCATATGTTCCAAAGCATGGACACATTTAACATTTTTCCATCACTGCTTCAAAAATGCAAAGCATTACACAAGAAACTGGATAATAAAGAATGTGTCCCATTCATCTCCACTTTAGAAATGACAGGTTTCCTCATTGTTGCGTTCTCCCTCACCCCTGATGAAATGGCATCTAACATGGAAGGGTATATGAAGAGAAGGCATGTCACTGAACTCCTCCCTGCAGAAAAATTTGCATCTAGTGATACTCCACAGTGCTTACTTAATGTTTAAGGAGACCAAACAGGAGACATGTGGTGCATTTCAGCAGTGATGACAATGCATCATCTACACTGGTGCAGCTTTTTACAAGCATAGCATACGGGTTCTTGTTCTTCATTCGTGAAAATACATAGCAAAAGGCGGTGATTGTGTTGATTACATTGAAAAATAGTAGGGTGCAGCTGAGAATTCACTCTGTTAAATAGTGAATTGTTGTTCTGCTCTTTTTATCTGTGATAGTTTCCATGGAAATAGTAGGAGGAATTACTTTTGTAGTTACCTACATATCAGACATCAAAATCAACAGTGATATAAAACTGTGTTAGGTGTCATCTTTCTAATATAAGCGAGGACAAGATTCAATGCTCCATAACACTGTGCTGGTTCTCTGCTTGAGTCTAAGTTTTGATAGAGTAAATCACAGAACTTTTTGAATAAATATTCAATCAACAGTTTTTTGACAATACTATTCCTCTAAAATTCTATTTGCTGTCACATTAAGTAATTACTTTTTTAGTTGCTTTTTCATAAAGAAAGTAACAAAGTGTGCTGTTACTAACATGCTCAGATTCCAAACTAGGGAGAATTTACCACCACAGTACTATTCAAGTGAATTACATCCTTCTTCCAAGTTACTTTAAAAGAACTTTAAAGATAACTTCTTTCACAGATAAAATTGTTGCAATAAAACTGATTAAAATGCATTACATTATTTATAGTTCAAAGTTATCTTTGCTTCAGGCAAGGTATTAATACCTTTCATCAGGATTAAGTATTTTTACCTAGTATTTAAAAAAAATATATGCCTCTCTCGATTTTAATTCAGTCCATTACACCTCTAAGTCTGTTTTGGAGAGATTTGTGAGGATTTATTTCACAATAGATGAGCTTAATGCCTACTTCAATGGGAGACAGGATGGGTGGTTGGAGAGATATGGAGGCGTGATCCATGGGCATCAGTCTCTTTAGAGAATAATTTGATATTAAATGAGAGAAGAAATGTTCACATTGCTAGAATTTAAGGCTTTTATCCTATCCACCTCGTCTTTCAATATAACTGATAAGAACAAAAATACTACAGTGCATCACAACTTTTCCTTTAGAAGGATGTTATTATTGGCCATTGGTGTACACAGACATTTTGTCAGTGATTAGAGAATTTCACAGTGGTGCAGTTCCTTCTATGTTAAAAGAATATATCTTATTTTCCTATTCTTATTTTTCGTCACATTCAAGGGATTTTTTTAGCCCCAAAGGAAAAATGAAGAACAAATGAAGTCAGTGATACTAAACAAAAAAAAAAAAAAAAAGTGCCAGTTCAGTACTTGTCAGAAATCTTTCTAAAAATATCATCAGAAGAAATGTTTTTATTCGTTGCATTCCGAAGTAAATCAGTTTAGTAAGTACTTTAGAAGCAACTGCCTTCACGTCAGAAATCCATCCTTTTCTTCATATGATTCATGATAACAAATTCCAATGCATTGTACCTGTGCCAATATTTCTCTGAACAGCTAACTAGGGAATTGCTGACTTTGCACTTATTGTTACTGTTCATTGCTTATGAGCCTTAGTTCAGAAGCAAAAAGCAAGTGTCGTGTTGCACAGCATTCTCAGGTACAATGCAGAAGGAAAGTAGGTTTAAAATGGTGTTTTTGCTTATTTTGTTGTTCTGGGGAAGGCATTTCCACTGTTTTCCCATCTACTTGTCACATATTCTTGCTTTATGCTGCAGCATTTGTTTACACTTGAATGACACATCAAACACACTAAAAGCTCTTTGTCATGTTTTATCAATGTTTTCCAGCTTGTGTACTGCTTCCATGTTGACAAGCTTGACAAAGGCATTCTTGCAGGATAGGGAATTAATTAGACTCCCAAAATTTCATCAGATTTCTGCAGACATTATTATTCTGGATTACCCTTGAGGGACATATTCATAAAGAAACCGGAAGTACATTTTTCTTTCAAAACTCAACTCAAGATGGTTAGCAGGTAATAAGGAAAAGAGCTATATTTATTCATTATTTTTGAATCCTACCACTCAGAAAGTAATCTAATATTCCCTACTTCTTCGGCAATGATTTTGGATTTCAAGTATAATGGTGAGCCAATGAAAAACCATAGTTCTTTTCCAGTAAATGAATCTTACAGGCCATGATACTTTAAGTTATCATTAGCATGAAATTATTATTATTTTGTTTTATTTTCCTATATTTTGGATATTTAATTTTGCAGGAATTATTACAGATGCACGTGAAAAGAAAACAATTTCCTCCAAAGTTCGACTATAAACTAGAAACCAAACAGTTCACCAAAGTTTCCTTGATATATCACTGCATTCTTTTTCCCAGAGGTTCCTTACCCTTATATCTCACTATCAGATTATTTTCATGCACAACACACTTGTAACAGCAGTTTCCTCTAGGTATCTCATATTCAATTCATGGATTTTATCTTTAAAACATAGTTTTCCTTTTACATTCCAGGACAGAAGGAAATACTGATTTTATACTGGCCATAACATAAAAGTACATTTCAGTATATCCTACAGAGTTTGAATTTGTGCACTCTCAAGATCCCCTTCTGTAGTTTAAGCATTCTGTAAATAACTTCCTGAAGTAATTCCATAGATTGTTCTTAATCACACTGTCCAAGCAGTGGGGAGGAAGAAGAAAAAAAATAAAATAAAATAAAATAAAGTTGAGATATATAAAACAAAGATTTAAGCTTTCAAAAGAATCATTTCAAATTCTCCAGCCCTCAGTGTGACAACATGATTTTAATACCAGTGATTAAACATCCTTTTCTATACCCTTCAAAGTGATGTGTTTTATTCACTAAACATTCAGAAAGAGTAGAGACTCTAGCCAGACTCAGGAGATACTGTTTAACTAAGGTTATAACGGTCTATCAGTCAACTATCGAGAGATGCATCATTTAAGGTAGTTGAGGTGGTGCATTGGTATAAATTCACTCAGGTTTCTATCAGATGGCTTTACAAAGATAATAGAGCTTGTACCTCTGAGATCCTATAAAATCAAGAATACATAGTCCAACAAGGATTTTAGAAGCTCTAAGTTAACTTACTGACGCATACACAAAGATTCCTACAATATTTTTAAGTTTAAGAAAGCATAATTATTGCCTTTAAGTGTCAATTCTTTGCCTTTTACAGCAGTCATCAAGTGTTTAAAAAGAAATCAGAAGTACATAAAATTAAAAAGATTTCTAGCATCATATAATTACATTAATTTCATACGCTCTTGAGAATTAGATAACATGGTTATTATGTAAGAAAGTTTGAGAGGAAATACAACTACGTAGAGACCATTTAAAATATGCTGAAATAGAAGGAACTATTTTATAAAAAAGCATGTTAATCACTGCTTCCAAATTGTATCTACTACTTTCCTCTGGATTCTCTTCCAGCTGGAACATTCTGATTCACTCCTTTCTCTATACACCTATGACATACACTGTAACTGCTTTTTTTCAACCTAAATAACAAGTTATCAAGGGAAAAAATGACTATTTTCATGAATCAACAGATTTTAAAGACCTTTAGCCTACTATTCTGACAGATGTTCCAGATTAGAATATCCTTGATGTACTACCTCTTGCACAGACATATGTTGTAGGCAATAGCAGAGAATCGATCGGTATGCGAAAGGTCAGGATCTCCCCTGTTCTGTGATTGATTTATGATGCACACTTAAGGGGTGTAGACGAAGCATGGCATGTATATAAGCAAACTACGCCACACATTAAATGCCATTTTACTGCTCACCATATTGGTGCGCCTCGGCAGTTATGGCCATAACCAGGCAGTTGGTTACAGGTGTATTGGGCTAAAGCAGGGAGGTTTAAAGTGAACAGCTACAGACATGTGCCTGAACATGAAAACAAAACTACTGAAAACTGTGCTGCTGCTCAAATAAAGGTCTTTGCAGGTATATGACCACCCCATGGTGAGTTGTCTGCTGGTGCCATATGACATTCAGCATCCAGTGCTTGCTACCACACAGCACTCTGGAACAGGACAGATTCTCCTGCACAACACAACCACTTTATGGATCAAGCAGGAATTTTGTGAAAACTACTACAGACCACGGAAATATGAAGACAGTACCCTCACAGAATAGAAATAAAACCCACTAAGAATTGCTACCTGGCCTCAAAGGTGCATACACAAAGGTCCAAAGCCTTGTTTACTCCTGGTCATTTCATCTTTTTGTTTCCTGCTCTTTCATGCGACTTGCATTCCCCAGAAAACAGATTTGTAGCAGGAGGGGTTTTGCATCTGCTTTTAATGACTTACTGTGAACAGCACACATGCAGTTATTTCCTTTCACTTTTCTTCCATTCTCACTTATAAAAACAGGTTCAATGAAAAATTAAACAGTAGCAGGAGGCAAAGGTCATTACTCATTTTTTACATCTTGATACTTTCTATAGCATTCTCCTCCCCACCCAGCCATGAACATTGCATTATCAATGCTTCTGCTAAAATTCTCAAAATGAGGAGAACTGAACCTGAAATTTAATGAACAAGAACACTTGTCCACTTAATTACCCTAAGCCTGAAAGCACTTAAGCCCTATACTTGGTTTCATTATGGTATTACATAAACAGAACAAGAGGAATTCTAGCTTCTATACTTCAGTAATTCTACTTTGGAAAAGAGGTCTTCACACCATCTCAGAAGTGAAATAATGTACTAGCACAGTTTAGAGCTTCACTGCTTTAACCTACTAACATACATCATACATTTACGGTTTTGTTTTTTTTCCTATTCCTTGACACCTGTGCCTCAGAATAATTACAGCCTGAAAGTACCAGTTGTTGATACAGATTTCATAGTACCTCACTGAAATAATTTGTTAAGCTTACTTCCTTAGTTACAGCAGTTCTGCAAGAGAGAACAATATTGCTCATCATAAAGATAAAACTTCAGTTTCCTGCTTTGGAAGAAAGATTATGCTAAGTATTTATTTCCACAATGCCAACATTGATGAGTTGGCTTTTACAAAATTTTATATGAAGTTTTACAAAAATATAAATATTTTCAACAGAAAATAAGGATTTGATATCTATAAATGTTTTCTGAAATTAATTACCGTAAGTCTGACAATATTCATCAAGCTTTGGCTAAGAAGTGATAAACCTGTTCCTAAAGTATTCATAACATAGCCACATTTTGTTATTATTATTTAATTCAACAGGGTGAAATTAATGTTTTTTATTATTTAATATCACTTTTGGCATGTCAGTACAGAGGTGGCTGGACTTCTCCTTGTTTAGAATAATGGGTTTATCTCCACCACAAGTGAAGCAACAGTGACAACTCATCCTATGAAAGTGTTTCCCCTGAAACCTTCTGTTGTGAGATAAAAGCTAAGGATATTCTGTGCTATTTTATTCACATTTCATAAAGGACAGAGTAGACTGTGCCACAGATAAAACCAGCCACCTTTCCACATCAACCTGAGTTGTTTGATTTTCTCATTTTATCTTTTAAATCTTGTTTTCTGAATGAGTAGCATTATTTCAGTAGGAACAGATTCTATAACAAAATGAATCAGCAGCTCAGTTGCACCGTGTTCATCCTTAACAATACTCAAAACAAGCTAATCTAGTTGGAACCACTCAGAGTGGGAGGCTTAGTCTGACTGAACTTCCGCTGCCCTTCCAAGCTAAATAATTGTACGAGTATAGATGACAATTAATATTGTTGGCAGAAGCTTTGCTCAGGATGTTGATCATCCTCATGTACATTGTAATACTGAGAGAAATCTTACACTAATTTGCTGAAAACATTGATATGTTTATTTACATTTGAGGCTTCAGGACAATACCGATTTAGTCAAAAACCATTCCACAATAAAATTCCTTAGAATTGCCATTAAAAGAGGAGAGTAGTAGTATTTCAAGAATTATATCTGTTGAATCTGGTAACTGCATCTGGAAATTCACTGAAACTGCAAGTCATAGCAGTAAGACCAAAATTAGTTTTACTCAATCCTCATATGAAGGGCATACCTTCCTCAAATTTCCAAGTTACAGTATTGAGAAAAGGGAATTGGACAGAAAATATACGTCCATTCAACATACTAAGCAGTATATTTCTAAAAGCTTTGATTCCAGCCTGTAGTTGAACTATATCCTACTTTGTAAAGCTGCTGCACAGCACATAACAGGCAGTATAAACACATACACACAAAAAAATAGTGCTCTTGTCATGATGAGAACTTTCTGAATACTCATTATAATCACATGGAATAACTCAGATGTTTAAGAGTTCAGTGTTGTTACACAAAACTGTGCACTAGACTAGAATATCCTGCTGACAAGGCTACAATTGCTCACGTATTTCTTATCTGAAAAATACACATCATTTAGCAATAAGGAAGCCAATATAATAAATAATAAACTCAAATGAATATATTTATTTTTTAAAGTTACTGAATATTTAGACATAAACACAAGTATAATAAATTAAGAAACAAAATGGAGCCAAATTATATGAGTTTCTTTCAATTAACTCAGAAAAAAATATCCTTGAAAAAAAATTTAAATAATACTTTGTTTGTAACCAGGTTGACTAACAGAACTGAGATCCACTGGAGGAAAAAGCTTTTCTGAAGTAAATAATTTCAAAACATCTAAGGAGCTTGAGCTTATCTTTTAATTATTCATGTTTCTGCTTTCATTTTCAACTACTCTGGAGATGCTGATGCTGGCACTCTCTACTAAGTTTAAGTATCCTTTCAGCTCAACTCTTCCAAATTAAACTGTCACTTCCTATTAAAAGAAAAAAAAAATCTATTGGAGGAAGTTTTTAATCTTCTGATTTGTACTTTGTAATAGGAAGTCAAAGTTTAAATTAGGACAGTATGAGCTTATGAAATAAAGCCTAAGCAGTGCACTGACAACCACCAGTGAAGAAATTCTTCCTGGCTTGCATTAAAGTGCATAATAGTGCATTTTTTTTTTTTTTTTATCTCCTTAAAAGTTTTATTTTACGAAGCCTTGATTCAGTCTCACACTTTTATTTAAAGTAATGTTACCCATAAATTCTGATGGAATACAAACTAAGATTTTAAACTAAAAGAGGGGAGATTTAGATTAGATAATCAGGAAAATATTTTTTACTCAGAGAGTGATGAGGGACAGGAATAGGGTACCCAGAGAAGGTTTGGATTGCCTGAGTGTTGGACATGCTCAAGGACAAGTCATCTGGGGCCCTGGGCTGCCTCTATGGTGAGCAGCAACATTGTCACAGCACAAGGGTTGGAACTTTGTATGATCTTTAAGGTTCCTTTCAGCCCTAGACATTCTATAATTCTATGGTTGTACAATCAAGTGCCTGAACTGTGCCTGTTTGTTAATCTATGACACCTGCAACCTGTCTGCCTTTCAGTGTGTTAACCAAAGTTCTGTTGAGTTAGTATTTCCTTATGCAAGCTGCTACACTTCAAACAGTCATGATGAGCAAAGGGAAAAAAAAATTCACTGTGAATAGGAGTTGAACCAATGTTATTAAGAAAACAGGTTTATACAATACAACTTTTTCCCCCTTTTTTCTTGCATTCTTATAAAGAAAATAGAATATATTATCAGTCCTATTTGTTTCTCTTTCATACCATCTTTCCTTGACACTTTTTTCCTGCTAAGATTTTTTTTTTCCTTCTCCAGTGCTAACACTATTTTCCATCACTATTTTCTAGTCCTTCTTTTCCTCTGTTTACCCTGAGTTCATTGTGGTAGAGATGAAGAAAACTTGCTCACACAACCTGTTTCAAATAGGGAAAGTCATCCCTTCAACAAGGGAGAGCAAGAACTTATTTTAGGGTTACCAAAACTTAATGGCTCAAAATAACTACTTACTACAATCACTGATACTCTCACCATTATCCCATCTCATGAACTTTGAGACCACATTTAAACTTTAAATTGCCTGTAAATGTAATCTTGTTACACGATCTTTGTGTTCTCACTTGAAATTTTGCTCCCATGCTTCCTTTACCATAGGGATCATAGAATCACCAAGTCTGGAAAAGACCTACAAGATCACGCATATCCAACCATACACCCATCAGCAATGGTTCTCATTAAACAACGTCCCTCAACACTGTCTAAATGTTCCTTGAACACCTCCAGGGACAGTGACTCTACCACCTCCCCAGGTAGCCTGTTCCAGCAGCTGACCACTCTTTCAGAGAAGTTGTATTTCCTAACATCCATCTACCAGTAGATGGCTAGACCCTCTTTCTGTCCTTGTATGCAAAAATATGCTGTATTTCACTGCAGCTAACAATTACAGCCAGAATCGCATGTTTCTTCAAGACAACTCTGAAGACAAAACCAGGAAAGGTATCACTATAACAGTCAATACAGAATGCTAGGAGCTTTCAGAGAGGATAATTAAACTGATTAAAAAGCCTCATCTATGCAAAGATATTAGAAAGGACTACTGAAATGGTCATTCTGCAGCACGATATTCAAAATATTGTCAGTTATATTTTACCATGCTGGCAAAGTCAAACCCATAAGCAACCTCAAAGAATAAACATATGCTAATGCTTAAAGTAAAGAGTATTATTTTTTAATGTAATGTACTTCCACAGTGTTCAAATTTAATTCATGCTTTATAAACTATAAGACTGCTGGATATCTATTCAGCCATAAAACAAGCAATGACAACCTTATACATATATGATATTTTTAAGATCAAAACAGAAAGAATCCATCTCTTCTCTCTGCACCAGTTAGATCTTATGCATACAATGGGCAGCGTCCTTGGAGTATACTGAACACAAATGTGGCACAAAAATCTTCATATTCCTATTTCCCAGATTTTTATAGATAAAAACCTCTTACAGAAGGCAGTAATAATGACCAACTTTTAATGAATGAAATGGAAGCATTGAAAAAATAATTAGTAAACTCGATTTCATATAGCTTTCGTATTATATCCATTTATCTTTATTCAATGTCTAAAATTCATAATTGAAGTTATACTTTCTTTTGAACTCATGTTCATAAGTTTCTTGCATTTACAGTGTAATTACTACATTAGGCATCTAACAATATAAATGTTTTCCTCTCAATAGGCTTTACAGAAAGATTTTATTATTAGAATTAAGCATCATAAGTGATAAAAATATAAGTAACTATAAATACTACCCTTTCAAGTCAAAACAGAAGTTCATTTCATCATGTCTTCTATCAGTGCTAAAAAAAACAATCTTCTATCAAAAAGTACAGGGACATGGCAACACATAGCGATAATTCCTGAGGACATTCTCCCAATCCCTAATAATTCATGATTTATAGATTATCTGAGCCAAACACTCCTTTACTTCTAACAGCCCTCAGACAATTTTTCTTGTAATGTATCTAGATGCTTTTTGAATCTATACAAATTCTTGGTCTGCTCAAAATCTTGTTGCAAAAAAAATTACACTGATTACAGAGTGAAGGTAGTATCCCTTTTCTTCCAAATTTATGGCTTGCTACTTAATTTGAGACCCTCTAAGTACCAGTTCATTGTTTTCATGACTTCATAGACCTATTCTCTTTCTCCTCCCCCAGCCTATTTCTTATTTCTCCAATCAGAAGAAATCTTTCATTTAAGATTTTCTACCTGCATTTTATCAATCTTACATGATCATATTCCTTTTCCTCCTATCACTTCTTTACTAGCATAGTTTAACTACTGCTGCCAGTTGCTGGGTTTAAAAAGCAAAAATCTGCAACTGAAGAGAGTAAAGTACTGGTTCTCATCATCAGTAGAGAAAATGGTAAACAATGAAGTCAACATAACCATACTCTCCCTCCTCTGTTTTAAACCACATCCACTTCATTCCCTTGTTTCATATGAAAAAGAGCCCTCTAAAACTTACACCAATTGTGAAGTAGAAATTAAAATTACAGAGATCATCAGTAGTTAAATACTATGATAACTATTACCAGCTACATTTTCCATATTGAAGAAGCACAAATGGAGCAGAAAGTCACTATAGGAGTTACACGTTATTAAATTTAATTATTCAACACTAAAAAGAGTGTTTTCACCAGGAGATTTAAAGAATACCATTTTCAAGAAGGGAGTAATTTAAGATGAGGTATTTTATTCAGTACCACTAATCGGCTAACTTAAAATACATGAGTGGGTAAGATGTAAGATACTTCACAAGAAGTAATGGGAAAAGAAAGTAGCTGGTCTGTGTTCTGCGAGGAACCTAATTCTGCCTTTCTAAATAAATGTAAGAAAAGCAAACCTCATGGAATCAATCTCTTAATTTCTGTGTCGCAGAGGCACAGCCAGGAGCCAATCACACCAACAGCAAGGACTGTAAGCATTCCTAACTCTGCAGTGTAGTTTCCAAAGAAACTATCAAGACTCAGAGAGGTGACCTGTATCCTGACGCTCAAACAGACAGTTTGTGACAAACACTGAGGGTTTGGTCACAGATTTTGACCTGGCATTCCAGAGTTGCCTTAGCTTGGCTTTCTAAGTGATGGATTTCTGTGGATATTATTTATCATATTATTTAAGAGTCAGCAACGGGTCTCCAAATATTTCACTGAATTAAACTGAAACAAAACTTCCATAAACTCGGTAGAAAATAACTTTGAAATTATGCTTTACCCATATTAGTAACTACTGACTGGAGAAGATAAAAATCAGTGTTTAAGCACTATGTGTATTTTAAGGTCCAAAAGTTCTCCAAAATATGGAGAAAAAAAATGAACAAAAAAGTTATACTATGAATGGACAGGAGCCATCAGGAAGCAAGTTACTCTGGCCATTGTTACGCCACCCACAAAAGTAGGTAAAATTTGTGCACATGATAGCAGGCATGCAGGACAGCTTTTAATGGACTTCCAGGTAGGCTGAAAATCAAAACTGATTTTAATTCTTAACTGGAGACCTGGAAACTGCTTTCTGAATATTTTTGGCTTAGAGATTCCTACCCTGACGCAAACTGTCCTCACGCTTAACTGTCACTATAGAAAGTTATTTTCTTCATGCTCTGCTATCCATACTTTGATGATCCTTTCCCTGATGATAACATCAAATGCCAACTGTAAGAAATTCTTCTTTGAATTGTTTATAACTTTGATGAAGAGCTTAAGAGATTACCACCTTAGATTTCAGCATACATCTGCCACCATAAATTACATGCAGTATTTTACTCTTACCAGGTAAAAAATAATTATCTTCTTTTTAAAATTCATCTAAAAGAATACATTAAATTGTATTTTGAAAATACATTGAGTAGAATATATACATATAAGAATATACTTCTGTAGAAAAACTATCAGATATTTTGATGCTTTTAAGTGGGAATTAACTTACTGTTCCCTACAGGTAGCCGGTGCAAAAAGTTTAATAGCCAAAATTAATTCACATAGCTCATTGATCTGCAAGCTATTCTAAGGAGGCTATATGTGAGTTTTGAGGCTATATTTGAGTTGCAGGAAAAGTATTTCTTCTGAAAAGCTTGTGGTTCTGTCATACTTATAGCTCATCTTTCTCCTCCTAAATTGAAAAAACAGAGGTAACAAGGCAGATAAGAGGTAATAAAAAAATACTAATAAAATACTAATACTAAAACTACTAATAAAATACTTTGAAAGTATGATTGCAAGTGTGCTGCCTTGTTCTCTCTGCAAGCAATTGCAATGAGAAGAACTACATAAACCAAAGAAACAAGAATATTGATATTTAAGAAAAAAAAAATCAATCAATCATACAATGAAGGAAATGTTGCTAGGTGACATTAATCTTCCTGTAATTCAATCAGTATTTTCCCCTATACTCTGCTCTTGTGTGACCTCATCTGGAATACTGCATCCAAATGTGGAGCCCCCAGTACAAACAACACAGGCAGCTGTTGGAGAGGGTCCAGAAGAGGGCCATGAAGGCTGAGGAAGCTGGGCTTGTTCAGCCTGGAGAAAAGAAGGCTGCGGGGTGACCTCATGGCAGCCTTTCAGTACCTAAAGGGAGCCTACAAACAGGAGGGGAATCAACTCTTATAAAGGTTAGCTAATAGCAGGACGAGGGGAAATGATTTTAAGTTGAGGGAGGGGAGATTTAGGTTGGACGTTGGGGGAAATTCTTTACAGAGAGAGTGGTGAGGTGCTGGAACAGGCTGCCCAGAGAGGTTGTGGATGCGCCGTCCCTGGAGGTGTTCAAGGCCAGACTGGATGGGGCCCTGGGCAGCCTGGTCTAGTATTAAATGGGGAGGTTGGTGGCCCTGCATGTGGCAGAGAGGTTGGAGATTCATGATCCTTGAGGTCCCTTCCAACCCTGGCCATTCTGTGATTCGATCCACCTTATCCAAATTCTCCAATTCAGAGATTTGTTAACCGTATCCTCAAAACACAACCATAAAGAAATTACGTGTTATCAAACTATATTACATAATCCACAAGGCCCATTTTAATAGACATTTACTTGTGCTACACCACTGTGGGCAAAAAAGTCTGAGTTAATTTGTGATAGAGCAGAGCAATGAAACATAAAATATAGCGTTTCATTTATCATACCATGTATCTGGGACTCTGTAAATCCAAATATTCATCAGCTTGGAATTTAAAGTAATCCAAAATTCATACCCTGTGGAAAGGTTTGGGGCTGTACTGTTTTTTGGTTTTGGTTTTTTTTTTTGTTTTTTCCCCTCAAGTGAGCTTTACTACAGCGAAGACAAAAAGCAATGTTTTAAATGAATTGGCTCACTCCAATGAAGTAAAACTATTGTGGACAGAAGGAGGACAGGCCTCCACAAGATATGCATTAAAAAGGACTTTTAACAGATCTTTGTATCTATTTAAACCTGCATCTTTTTTACTCACAAACTATATTATAATGTACTGCAGTCCAATGAAAACCTCTGCTCAAAACCTCAGAGCATTTTCATAGATGCTATGCTAAAGCCTGTTCAATCACTATGATCAAACTCATGTGATTTAACGACTGCATCAGATCTTAATGTTCTACCTGTAAAAGATCTAAAGATATTCTAGTTTTTAAACTCTACACAGTATAATGTTAATCCTGCCCAAACTAGCAGAGTCTAATTAGAAAAACCTACTGACTTTTCACATTTCTCTAATAAATGTGAAAAAGTCTTAATTTGCTCTGTAGTCTCTACAATAACTTTTCTTCACATTGCAATCTCTTATATTCAATTTCCAGCTTTTATGTCCAGATAGATTTGATAAATAAAATCCATTTGGTTGTACCCACTAGAATCACACCCTGAAGTAAACACAGAAGGAGTTACAGAACCCAATTCTAAGCAGAAAGGAGAAAAAAAAGACAAGCAGGAAGAAGAAACAGAAAATATTAGGAACAGTAAAATTGTCTGGAGCTTCTTGGCAGCATAAATCCTACAGATCTGCAATAATGAACAGAACCTACAATAAGTTATCTACCAATCAGTGGTGCATACAGGATAAGTAACATTTACTCTCAGGAATCAAATGAAATTAAATTCTGCTCTTCCGTAGGTTTCATCAGGAAGGTAGGTCGAAACAAGTACATTAGTGCCACCTTAAGCATCTTCCCACTTGTTAGGAGCACGTCAGGGAATAAATAATCTGTTAGGTAGATCAGTAGTAGAAAAAGTCAGATTCATAGAACAAAAAGACAATCAATTATATCCTTTGAGAAATGCAAGAGAAAGAAACGCCAGCTGCTCTACTTCAAAAAGCAATATTGCTCTTAAGATTCAAACACATGCAAAAATTTCTATCACTGAATAACTGAATATTTCTACAACCCAAGTATCAAAACTGAAACTATGAGAGCGCATAACTTCCTCTGTTTCTGTAAGAATACAAGGATAAAATAACTACATAGTAATGAATTGATTTCTATTGCTTTTGTTGTACGTATTACACAGTGCTATTTAATTGTCTTCCACTCAATACAAAAATCAGCTAATTTCTGTAAGTAAATCTCATCATTTAAAAAACATCTGCTTGAATATTTATAGATTTACTGTAGAATTATTGAGGGCATTTTTTTTCATATGAAGACAATTTGCTAAAAAAGTTTAGAAGAGGTAAAATTATGAAGTATCTAAGTCATTTAGGTCAGTAAGTACAACCAGGAAGATCAAAACAATATTTTCGAAGATGTTATTTTCTTCCTAACACAACTGGGAAGCATGACTTCTTGACCCATAAATAGTCAAAGTGGGAAGCACTTCTTTCACTTCCTTTAAACATAAATAACATCACCATTTCTACCTTCCAGATGAGTACGTCCAGCTTTGTTCTTTTCTTTGAGAGTAGTTTCAGAATGTTTCTTCACATTATTATATTTCTGACACTACTAACACCCTTGGATTTTCTACTTTAAATGTTTCTATTTAATACAAGTTATGCAGCTAATTCTTTAGAATATCATCTCAAGGAAAGGCCAGGGTACAAATAAAATGTGTGAAAATATAGCTCTAATATTTATCTTAACTTAATTGCCCAGCAAAAAAAATAAATAAATAAAAATAAAAATAAAAATTGAGAATGTTTACAGAATCATTAACTTAAACATTCATCTGTGTGAAGCAATTGCTTCCAAATTTGTGGTTGTGGCCAAAACCATAACAGAAGTTAACTTGCATAGGTAGGGAATCACAAGAGTCTTTTTAGAACAGGAGAGCAAAGCTACTTTCTGAACAGCAGCAAACTGATTTTTATCACCTGTTCAATTCTACATAATTAATTAAAAAGTTTAAGTTGACACACACACAAAAAAATCAGACATGCATTAATTTGTTAATAATAAAATAGAAAATGCTTCTAATTAAATTCTAGGCCTCCAATACCATCACTTCCTACCATCAGGTGACAGTACTCTGTTACTCTTTCAATTCCTTGATTTATTTGGGGACTAGAGGAGCACATAAGGTTGTATCATTCTAGAAGGATAGGTAGCATAAACTTTAA
Organism: Perdix hodgsoniae; assembly: GCA_035772895.1. Taxonomy (NCBI): domain Eukaryota; kingdom Metazoa; phylum Chordata; class Aves; order Galliformes; family Phasianidae; genus Perdix; species Perdix hodgsoniae. The sequence goes on from JAPSGF010000002.1 coordinate 26,905,565, forward strand.
CCATCAGAAAAACACTGGTACTGTCTTAAAGGTAAAGTTGGGGTAGTAATGTAGCCACGTTAAAAGAGACAGAGCAATTATGAATACTGTTTTAAAAGAACAGCCATCCAGCTCATTAACTGTATGAATAGCAGAAGGAATTTGAACTAATGGATGAGCTCAGGTTGCTCAATTTTATTATGTTGTTTGCTTTATAGGAATCAATTTACTGCAGGTTATTTTAAGATGAAGCCTGCAGCCAAATCGATTGTGGCCCTTCATAATTTTGAGCATTTATCCCTCTGTGTATCTGCCACATATATGCCCTCCAATCAGTAAAGGTTGTGGCTGAATATAATGAAGTTATTTTTCTCCCTCAGGACTCAACAGTTCCAACTCCTTGTGCCAAAAATAGAAAACCTGAGTCAAAAATCAGAATCCCCGTCCTTTTGATGAAGGCACAGAGCCACTGAGACAATAAATTATTTTAGGTATCTCTGACACTTGTGTCACCCAAAATAGTACCTGATAAAACAGTGGTGTGCAGGGATATTCAAAGCTACCTAGTTTGATGGTAGAAGCAGTACAATTACACTGGCACAATATTCTGTCTGTGTTAGTATTCCCTGCTTGGATCAGAAATAACTCAGTCTCTGTGCAATAATGCTTTACAATATCATTTGTATTCTCTTCATCTTCCTTCAGAGGTTTTCACTGAGTGAGCTAATTCATTCCCATGATCACAACTACATCCTTTTTTCTCGTGACTCAAAGACACACAACCAGTTATGACACATTTTCTTATATTCAATTCAGTATATCAACATCTTTTTCTGACATCTCCCCAGAGATATGTTTATCATTTGGAATTTCAAAGGGGTATAGACACTAATTGAATTCAAATGGAAAATTGGTATGTCATTGCATCAACATTAAAAATGCAGAAATCAAAACAGCTCCAATTCTTCCTTTTGCTTGAAAATCTTCATCTACTAGTTCTCTATTTGTGGGAAAACTGTTGTACCAGAGTTAGAAAATTAATCCTCAAGTAAATACTTAATAAGTAATAAGCAGTCATTGAGCTGACTCTGAGAGAGCATTACTTAGACTACGATACCTGATTTGACCAAATTAACTATATTTTCCAGTTTATGTCAAAGGCTATGTTTTAATTTAAAAGAAACAAAAAAGATATGGAAGAAAAGGTTTGATTTCAATCTATCTTGTTCCTTTTGGGGGAATATCCACTTAAAATCCTGCAGCATCACACTGAAATGTAGAAATAATCTTCCATTTTTAGCCTCCATTTGTGCCTTAAATCCCTATTAATTATTTACTATTATCAGTTGGTAACAAAGTACCACAATACACAAGATATATCCTGTTTATTAATACACAAATAAGTTCATAGGGTCAGAATCTTAATTTGGAAGAATGTAACAGGGAAGTCCTGGTATAGAGGATCTATCTGCATTTATATGCTCACCATGCTTAAGATGGATAGGACAACGCTGTTGTAAATTTTTAATCATATGTCAATATTGCTCCACATATGATAAAGTTTCAAATAAAATATTTTGTTAATGCTATTTATGAAAATGCACAGATAATTAAGGGCCACAGTATGCTAAAATGTACAACACTTATGAGAAAAAATTGCTAACAATTACACCTTTTCTTCAAAGAAAATGACTTAAACCAGAGTGTTACAGATATTAATACTTATCATGGAAATTTTTCCAATTGAAGTGATAAAGGTGATCTCAATCAAGTTCTAGCTTTTCATGGGATTAAGCCTTTGCATGAATATTAATCCTTTTATTCTGTCTACAGCTGTGATGAACTTTAGAATATAAGCCACTTTCTATTTTACATTTTAGGAATGCCAACCGCTCATGGTAGATTTCTACAATGAAATGCATTGGGCCCGTTGATGTGATTTTTGTTTTTTGTTTGTTTTTTTTTTGGGGGGGGTACACATCACTAAAATATAAGATTCAAATTTTGAGCTACTTACTAAAATCTTCTTTCAATGAGAAAAATCTCAGTAGCAGCATCTGTTTTCACAGAAATAACAGTAAATTTTAAATAGGAAGTATACTTTATTATGTTAATGAAATCTGCATGATTGCACAGTACGTAATATGTAGAATTTTCATTATACCATTTCAGATAGCTATACTGATTGTTTTTTTTCTGTAGTTGTTTATTAAGTTTTTGAAGCAAATAATATTCAGAAGAAATTAAAAGATTTCCCAAATTGTTTGAATCATTTAGTTGTCCAGAAAACTTCCAAAATCACCCTGAACTACAAAAAAAGACCTATTTGTTGGTACTCACGTCAGCAAAACAGCTAATGGTTAATTAACTGCATCATTTCTTTTTTTTTTTTCCAGGACTACAGTAAATCTTCACTAACTGAGGAAAGGCAATCTCACAGTATGGTTGCTATCACTAAGGACTGATATCTTCCGTTCAGCTCCTTTTGTTTCTAACCTCTTATTACCCACCGAGCCTTCACAGTATACAGTAAGGAAGCTGCAGGAGACAAAAAAAAAGAAATAGAGCTTCAGAATTCATCTGATTACCATTCAGCAAAACAACTAATAATGAGCTGGCTGCAGAAGCCATCAATCTTAAATAAATAAATAAATAAATAAAATCTCTCTGCAGTGAAATCCTCTAAAATCTAAAAATTTCTTTTATACTAACTATACTATCCATGTCTCATCTATGTCACATAATAACTATTTTTTGCTGTGTAGTAACTGAAGGAATGACTATCATAATTTCACATAAATACACTGATTGCTATGGGGCTGTACATCTGTTGGGAGTCAAAAGTTCTCTTGCTGCAGAAAACAGTAAATACCAGCTGTGCTTCCAATTATATGTGCCTGTTCAGGGGGAGTGAGATTTTTCTCTACCTTAAAGACTCTCTAGGAAATATAACAAAAAGAAAATTACAACCATGACTACCAAAATTAAAATTGTGACTACAACTAAACCTACTGAAGTGGAATGTATTCACTATAAGAACTAGTATTAAATAATAATAATTTCTTTGCTTCTTCCCTGCTTGCTTCTCTCCAGAAGGGTTGGGTGAGTGAGCCTTGCCTAATTGCCAGATGCTCACCCAGCCAATCTGCTGCCTTTTCTCCTCAAAAGGATAGGGGGAGATAATACAACAAAAAAAAGCTGATGAGTCAAGATAAAGGCAAGGAGCTCAATCACCAATCAATAATAAGGTCAAAACAGAATTGACATGAGAGTTTTGAGAAACAAAGAGAAAAACTTTAATAGCTTTCCCACCTCAACTCATTGTGCCAGGCTCAATTTCACCATCATCCATAACTCCTTTGCCTGTTCCCATTACACAATCAGACAAAGGAGAGTGGGGGTGATCAGTCCTTCAGTGTACTCTCTTCCACTCTTCTTCCTTTTTTTCCCCTGCCTCACCACAGTTTAATCCCAGGTTGCAGTTCTTGTTAGGTGAACATAATCCTCCATGGTCACTTCCATAGGTTGCCGTTCCTGCAGGTGGTATCTACCTGCTCTGGCATGGGGTTCTCTATGGGCTGCAGTGCAGATATCTGCTCCAGCAGAGACCTCACTACTAAGGCTTTCAAAGCAAACATTTCTTGAAGTATATCCACTGATCTTCAAATTCCGGTGTGATGCCTGTACATACCCTCTGAACCATATGAGTGGTGGTTAAGGTGTAATGGCAGAATTCTCACCTGTCTTTTGAGAACTTATTTTAATGTAAATTTTAGAATGTTTCCTGATTTGTATATAACTTCTGGAGTCTGAAGACTTGTGTAGTGTTTTTCTGGATGTCATTGCACTCCACCTGATCCAAAGATCTATGCATCTAGAACTTTGGAAGAATGGGAAGAAATGAAAGGATTTTTGTGTCACCTCAAAACTGCTTCTTGTGGATGGAGAAGCCAGCCTTTTCTCAAGTCACAGAACAGCAGCAATCATGTTAGGATGAAGAAGCTGTCTGCAGTTCTGGAAGGAAACTGTTTTGATAGATAATCAGACAAGGTGAAGACAAAACTTTTTACCCTCATTACATCAGTGAAACAGAGCTATTTACTGGGAATATCATTCAAATCTTCTCTGAGCTTCTAAAGGAACTATGGAAAGCAGCAAGCAGTGCAATTCAGTATACTATATTCAGTCACAACCGCACATTATTTCTCATAAGCCAAATGCAATCAGAAATCGAATTAAATTTAGATATGGTCAAGGAATAACCTTTCAGAAAACACAAGCTCAGAGGGCAAAAATCTCTAAAGCTAGCATGGCTATCAGATTTTGATCGAAGGATTTTATCATGCCACAATCACTGGAAGTATGGAACTGTCCTGTGCCAATTTGATCATGTCTAATTATGGAGGCAACTTCATACATCAGGTTAAAACGTGTGTCCTATTATTTCAACCCATTTCATTTGTACATATCATCCATGCAAATGTATGCAAGCTTAAGCTCAATTTCAGTTTCTCAAATCTGCAAGACAGAGACAGTGTTGGATTGGCAGCAGAAATAAAGTACTAATTACTTAGGCACATACTTCCCAAAAGACACTACTGCAAAGTAACTCATCTTGAAAACTGTCCAAAAATTCAGCAATCTAGCCTATATTAAAATAAAGCTATGAAGCAGCCAATTTCTGTCAATTACTTTAAGTAGTCTACTTCAAAGCAAGATTTATGATAAAATCTCTAGATAAATTAGAGAGGAAAAAATTGTGATGTGACAAAAGTGTCATTGCTCCATTCCTGTCTATCTCAATATTTTCCCAGCAAGTTCTTACCTGTGTAATTAAATTACTCCCAATTTTACAGGCGCTGAACCCAACTACTCAGGTGTCAATCACTTTTTAAAGAACTCCATTCACAGCTGAAAAAGCCACAAATTGGATGATGACATACCCTTGAGAGAGCTGGCAATAACAGCAGCTCTTTTACAGCCTTTTACAGAGAACAACAAAAGCATGCTTTCTCCACTTGAAAATAAACAATACATAGAAGCAATCTGAGTCTGGGTTGTGCTTATCTCAATAGGTTGCCTGATACAATTAGATGGTCTCCAGGAAAGGTAGCTGCAATTTTTTTGCTAACACTGTGCACATCCCATTTACAGCACAGGCTTTATATATATGCAGAATATAACATTTTTCATTGAAAATATGAAGTTAGGACTTCACTACTTCTAGAACCCCATGATATTACTTCAACTTGAAGACAGCCTGTTTATGGGTACTTCTTTCAAACAAGGTACTTCAGGATAAAAATCAATGACATCACTTCAAAGAAGCTACAATTAATATTCCTCAAATGATGAGTTGGACAACAGAAAATTAGATTAACTTATCTTCCTTGAGTTTGCAAGATGATATATAGAGAGAATTAAGGTTTACTGAATGTGTAGCTGTGAACAAATCGGGATTACTACAAAGCACATAATAAAAGAAGGAATTCTCATGTTGAAATAGAAAAAATCTCGTCAAAAATAGTATGGCTTGAAAAAATATATCTAGCCATCATAAAATTATTTTGGCCAGTTGTCTGCAGGGAGTAACATGGTTCATTAAAAAAAAAAAAACAAAAAACACAACACAGTGTGTTGCTGTGATGTTCTTTCAAGAATTCTACATTGTAAATTACTCACAAATTTCATCTAGAGAGACCTGTGGCAATAATACCACATGAGGGGAAAAACATAAGAACCACATGCAAATGGATAAAAAGAGTTGTGAAGTTGAGAATCTATATCTTTTTGTTTTGTGTAGGATGCAACTATTTTAGAGCCACACTACACTAAAAATAAATGAGAAAATTTCCCAGGGATTTTTGAAGATGAGGACATTGTAACAACTTTCTTTTCCCTTTAGATGTTACAATGATTTGTGTTTCAGATTCAGAAAAGAAAGGAAATAGAGAAGAACGAAAGTCCCTATGTCCCCAAGTAAGAGACAAGCAACAAATTGCAGATTCTCACAGATACCATAAAAATTGTTTCCCAAGTAACAGTTCCAACATTCTGTGAAAGATCTCTCCCCATCACTTCAGGAGACTTGTAAAATAGTATTCTACTATATACATTGTCCAAATTTGTCAGTACTGTATTCTTAACTTCAGAAAAATAGGCATAGCAATTGCATACAAATGGCCTCACAGTTGAGAGCCTGCTCTGCATGAAAATCTGCAGCTGTATTCAATAGAGATTTTCATTACTTTCTGACTGCTGGTCATATCTTCTCTTCCTAAAACTAAGTACAAAACAACAGAATACATTTGTGTTTTGTACATATAAACTAATAAGTTTAGCAACAGGTTGCCCAGGTTGAAGAAAATACATTTATCTTTTAGCTTCATTAGGTTCTCAGCTTCGTGCATCTCAGTATTTAATATGCAGTTCTCATATAGTTCTCATCATTATAGATGTCAGAAATCGTAATTAGAATCTGCTTGAAAACACTGATAAGTTTCCTGTTTCTTTTATGAAATGACACAATCCTACATGCAGATTTCACCTGTGTATAGAGATGAATGTCACTGAAATTATTTTATTTTAAATGTATTTGGACATTTTTGCACTTCTTAGTCTTTAACTGTAACATTAAATTACAATTTTGCTTGAAAATTGTATTTCCCCAAAATATAAATCCTGAATATTCAAGGAATAAAAAGATATATAATGCATTTTTTAATGCAACTTCATTATCTCTCATAAACATGCCAGCAAGGTGTTTTATCATCTAAAGCACGTTCTTGGAAAAGAAAACATACATATATTTCATGTTATTTTCCCACATAATATAATTCAAACCTAAGTTAAAATTTCAGCAAACATTCAGAATCAGTATGCATCTATAATGTAAATATGGTAGAAGGAAACCACTGAGAAGACTCAGCTCTCCATTCTAGTTAAGTGAGAATTTCACTTACTGTTCTTTGGCTTATTAGAGGATGACAGAAGCCTTGTTACGCTGGTAGTCTACAGTTTAACAGTTCTCTTTGTGTACTTAGAAATCCTTGTCAAGGAGCAGAGCCTCTTAACCTCAGCCACAGGAAAATACAGTTGCTTCTACGTCAGTGAAAAGTTACTCAGAAGAAATGGGACTACTTTTTTAGCTTCAAAGAAACTTATATTGAAGGTTACTACAGTTAAGGCATCAGAATAACAAGAACCTTCATTGCTTTATAGTACAAATATACAACAGCACCATACAGAAGTATTTAAAGTAATTCCTAATGAATCAGTAAGTTTATATTTCTATCAGAGCACATAAACTCAAAGTGAAATAACCATTTTAGTCTACTGCAGTAATTGCATTCCACTATATACTGCTTCTATTATATTGTCTAGAAATATCACTGTGTTTGGTTTTATGGTATGAACATATGCTGATGTCACTATTGTACTTCAAGAATTAAAATCTTCAGGGCACCACACTTCTGCTGTTGAGCATATAACTCAGTTCCAGGCAACACAGAGGTGTCATCTACCACACCCAAAAAATTCACAGAAACCCTTCCTCTATCTCTCATTAACTGTCCTGTGTGCTAAGAGCTGCACACAAAAAAACATAAGAATTTGCTTTCCACTTTCCACATCTTTACCTAAAACATCTTCCTGAAATTTCAGTGACTCAATTTAAGATTTTCCTTCAAGCTTTTAGAAAATAATTATCAAAACAGATAAAATACCTCTCAGGACAGTTATTGCGATCCATGTATTGATTTTTTCACTCTAGGTCTTTTTAAAAACAGTTTTAATTGGTGCCCAAACTCTTCCAACTACAGACAAAACACCATAGAACTGCCTCCACTAATTCATTCAAATTTCAAGCATTTAGCATAAACTGAATAGAAATTATTAGATCAGTAGAAACACTACTAATATGCATGAAAGCCTTCAGCTCTTTAAACTGGTCTCAAATGATCAGAAGTTTCTAACTAAGTATGACAAATGTAAAAGTCATCAGCATTGATATTCAGGTTCAGAGTTCTCTCCTCTGTCACAATTGCCCAAAAGAATTAAAATCAGTTATCAACATACTAGACCGCTCATAAGAGAATCACACTATTTCTAGTACTCTAAAGACTGAAGCATTGAATAGGAAACTAAATTATTTTGCTTACATATATAAATTTTTAAAATTAACCTTCTTTTGGCCACCTCTTTAATTACAAGCGATGTATCAGCATACTATAAAGGTAAAGGGGAAAAAAATGAAGACACCTGTGATGCAGATGCTTTAATCTAAGGTAATTTGCTTTTAGGTTAGATGTCACTTCACATAATCAAAAATGTCAGGAATTAACTTGCTCTGCAGTGTATTTCAAATCCTTCTCACTTTCTGGCAAGTGGAATAATTACAAAACTTTCATGAGACATGACTTAACTACAATTCCCATACACATTTATTTGCCTTTATCTTAGCCCGTGTTTCTCTGCAGAAACCACTGCACATAATTCTTTCACAGTCTGAAAACTCAGAAATCTACAATTGCAGGTTTCTCAAGGCTCAGAAGACTCAAAATGTAGGACAATTTCTCTTGGTGAGCCAGTCTTTCAAGGTTCCTTCTCTAAAGTGGGCCCCAAGGCACCAGCTTACTCTAAAGGTAAAAATTCATCTAGTCTGGGACTTGTACTGATAGGAGAAAAATAAATAAATAAAATTCACATAAATGGACAAAAAAAAAGAAATCTATTGAGTAGTCGTAATTCAAAATTTAATGATGAAGAAAATTGCATTTTACTATTATTTGAAGATGAGTTACGAAATATAGACTGTGAGGCTTAACTGAGCAACTACCATCTGCAACAAAAAAATTCCTTCTATTCTTCTTATTGTCAAGATTTTTTAGGTTATTTTTTTTTCTAAACAATATATTTATGTTCTAAGAAAACATGGATTAGATTCCAGTCATACTCTTAGTGCTGATCTACTGACAGGTGAAAGGGCAAAACAAAGAAATCCATAAAATTTGTAAAGAAAACCAAATGATTTTTTTCTGTTTATTCCAGTCTGAAAAACTACATAACTCACACATCTAAAAAAAAGGTAGAATATTCATAATACATTATTAGATAGCAATTAATCTACATGGATAAATTACTGATTAATTAAGGAATCTCATAAATACTTAAATATTAGACATTACATTTTACTGAATATTTCACCAGTCAGACCTGATACACAACAATTCTAATTAGTAACAATTATCTACTTCATATGAAGATAACTACTGGAAAAGATAAAACCTCAGAAGCGCACTGTACATGAAGAAGAGTTCAAAGTCTCTATGGAAATGTATACTATCAGGACTATTTCTGATAAAACACAAACACCAATGTGGCAAGCATGTCTAAATCTTTGAATCTTTCATTGCAACAACCATGCAAAGAAAAAAGGACTCTGTGAAGAGTTACATCGTACAGTTTTTTGGTAATACTTTTTGTAATATTACAGCATGAGAAGCATAAATCAATGCCAGCCCTCAGTTTAACTCCGGGTTTTCTCTACACATTAACCTTTCAGTACTCGATTCTCCTGCTAAACACATTTTTTGTCTTCTTGTTGCTATGACATGGGGCAGATGCTTCAGTAGGAAAGTTTTAGAATTTAATCTGAACACATTTTCTTTACAACCTATATAAACGTGTAAAGTGAACACTTTGCATTCTACTTCATTTAGCAATGCAGAGCAATAGAGGGAAAAAAATTAGTTTGAAGTTGACTACCTCTAAACAGAACGATAATATTAATCTCTCAAAAGATGGAGAAAAACGAAGTATTTTCTTTTTTATTCCCAGAATACCTTTAATCCCTCATCCTTGACTGAATATAAAAGAAGGAATCGTGACAGGTTAGGAACAGGCAACTCTGAAGGTCATAGAGAAGCTGCTAGAGTTGATACTCTTTCATTTGATGTGAAATTTGTTGCAAATACAAATATCATTCTTGTGTGCCATTTTTTGATATGCAGCATTGTTTTGGTGAGCAGCATCTGAAGAGAACAGTTTAAGAATAATCCAAAATTTTACCAAGAACTTCTACTGGCAGTTTCATCTTTGCCCTTATGAAGGGAACACAATCTCTACAGTTCTCAAAAGAATTCTAAAAATAAAATAATTATTTTAAGGCTTTTCTTCATCCATGCCATAGGATACTGGGCTTATTCTCCAGTTTCTTGGATCAATCTGATCCCATTTTCCTTACAACAGATAAACTACAGATTGCAACCGCAAAATTTACGACCAGTTCTCTAAGAGCATTATCTTCAATGTGCTCTGTTTGATCCGGAAAATGTTTGCAGCAGCAAATGAATATACCAAAAATATCACTTTCCCAGTACAGGTTCTCACTGTATACCTGCATAAACTCAGTGTCTTTCACTCTGCCAGCTCCTTTGACTCATTACCCTTCAGATTCTTAACACATGTGGACAATGAAATAATAGCATCGGAGCTTTATTGAAAATGTCTTCAAAAATTTCCTGTGTGCTTTGTTTTAAATCCAACACTTGCTGAAGGAGGCTGCTTCAGGACTTCTGCTAGCCTTTCTCCTGGAGTCTGGCATAAGACCAGAAGGCAAGCACTGGCTCTTCTGCTGTTGTTAGCCTCTACCTCCACAACACATTTCCATTAAAAATCATAAACCACTGTCACTGTCAATAAATATGCCCTGCAACGGTTTCAAGTGTCCTCACTATCTTTATGTTTCCCTAAAAGTTAATTCCTTGCACCATAGCCAATGATCGCCACTGTTTTTCTCAGAACTCTATTTTCTTTGGTAAAAGCAAATGCAGAATCGATTACATTCTGCAGGGGGTATGTCCTTTCTATTTCAATCCTTAGTAGAGAAGACATTCCTGACTAGCTGAATGAACCAGCTCAACAAAATATAAAAGATTCATAATTTGACCCTAAGTAAGAAGCTCTTTTTTAGGATCAAAAACACTCTTGTTGCAGAAAAGTTTTGCAAAACCATCATAAAGAAAACCAAAAGAATACAAGTACATAAAGGGAAAAAAAAATAGTTAACGTTATTTTAATCTAAGAGAGCCTTATAGCTCACTGAATTATAAGAGAAAGAACAAACTTCATTAGTTCGAAGAGATTAAAAATAACCAACCAAAAACTACTAGCCTGCAAGGCTCAGAGTAAAAGGATTTAAGCACAGATGACACTGGAAAGTAGATTTTTTGTTATTTAAGTTGTATTTCTTCAAATTCTACAGCACACTACAAATACAAGATTTAAGAAAAACTAGGGAACAAAAAGTCTTCAAAATCTCCTGCCATGAAAAAAACAGATACTTTACAGTGCTGCTTAAACATAGCATTGCAAACTTCCAATCCCTCTGAAAATATGGACTGTATCTTCTCTCTCTGTATTTCACTCAAATAAACATCACCGCTTTCTTAGTGACTTTTACTTTGAAAATAACAGAATAACTTCAATAATATAAACGAAGCACCAATTCCCTTCTGCAAAATTCCCTTCATTATGCAACGTTTTTTCAGGGTAAAAAAGGGTAAGTCCTCTGATAATGAAATCAATCTTTAAAAAAGGGTGCATCTGTGCAAGACCAGTTGACTGTTCTTTGTAATAAAGTTCACATATAAATTCAACGTAAGTGCTTCTCAACTATGATTTCTAAAGTACTGTGTGAATTAATGACACTGATGGGAGACTCCCCATGCTAAAAATTGAAGATCAAGTCATGAAAGGGAAGTGATTGTACACGTAAAAGGAAAAGAGGATTTATTACTTAGTACTGTACTGGTGATAATTTATTTTGGTTTAGTGACTTGACAATTATATCCACAAGGCAATGAGATAATATCTGAAGTCCATAAAAAGTGAATATGCTTTTAGGAAGAAAGAGTCAAAAGAATCAACTTTGTGGAAAAAAACTTCAACCTGTCAAAATTCCTCAGACCTAAAATATATTTATCTGCAAATGCTAACATACATTAAAAGGCTAAAAATTCTGTCTCGTGAATGTAACTGACCATGCAGGAAGATTGAAGCCTTAAGGGGAGCTGACTGCAACAAGAACAGAGTAGGTCTGAGAGAAACTAATTATATGCAAAAAAAAGAGGAAACTGTTTCCTGCTTTAAATTCTTAACTCATGTACCTTCTAGTAATTTTTGTTCCTACATCAGCTATTCTAGAGCTTTTCATAAGCACTAATTATTTACATTTAATTCATTTAATGGTAATTACAGCTGGCTATCTAACAATGCATCTATTAAGGATAGTGTATCAAGATTATGGATGAGACTGAGCTACAGCTGCCAGAACATTTTTTGGAGGTACCGTAAAGATAAAATTGCGTTTAGACCAATAGACTCACTAGAATGAAGTAAATATCTGAAGTTCTAAACAAATCAGTTTTAAATTATTTTAACATCCAACACTGAGGTGTTTTTTTCCTGCCAGGAACAGGTAATATGAAAACAGTTACAGGTCTTAAGTTATAGTTACTAGAGTTTCTAGTGTAGAAGTTGGCAATTTTAACCCTGGTTAACTGAAAAATTAATCTCATACCTTCTGACACAATTTCTACAACTGTTATGTTTGTTGTGGAGTTTGTGGAGCTTATTTTTTGTTTGATTTGGGATATTTGTTTGGTTCCTTTTCTTTCTCATATTCATGATTAGAGATCAAAATTAGCAGAAGTCTTATGATAATCCTCACCTGAAAATACAAACTTTTTCACTCCTTAACATGCAACATGAACAGATCTATTATACAGATAGTAAAAGACTGAAAGCCAAGTTCTCCTAGCAGTATATTGTAGAAAGAAATATGATATTTGTCTGCAAAACTATATACGTATTCTTTCAACGAATATTTCATGCTGCTGAATGTTCTACGAATATTACAATACTCACTGCTAAAGTTAACACTGTTGCAAGTACTGCAAAGAATTTAGGAGTACTGAAGTTGCATCAGAATAATCATGAGGAAGAAAAAAATGAAAACAGTGAACACATAACTAGGCCATACATCTTAGGCAGATAGAATAATAGAATTATTTGGGTTGAAACAATCCTTGAAGACCACCTAGTTCCCCTGTTATAGGCAGGAACACCTCCCTTTAGACAAGTTGCTCAAGCCCCATCCAGCTTGGCCTTGGACACCTCCAGTGTGGGGGCATCTACAACCTCTCTGGGCAACCTGTTTCTGTTTCTCACAATCCTAACAGCAAATAATTTCTTCTTAATATCTAGTCTAAATCTACCTTCTTCCAGTTTAAAATCATTTCCTCTCGTCCTGTCACCACATACTCTTATAAGAAGCTTTTCCCTAGGCCCCCCTCAGTTACTGGAAGGCTGCTATTGGGTTTCCTCAGAGCCTTCTCTTCTCCAGGCTGAAGAACTCCAACTCTAGCAGCCCTCTGATCATCTTCACAGCCCTCCTCTGGATCTTCTGACAGCATTGGTCCCACTACTGATTCCTGAGGAATGCCACTTGTCACCAGTCTCCACTTGGACACTAAGACATTGACTACAAGTCTGAGAGTGACCATCCAGCCAATTCCATATATAGAGAGTGGCACATCCATCAAATCCATTTTTCTTCAATTAAGCAACCAGGCTGCCACGTAGGACGTTGCCAAACAGTTTGCACAAGCTCCATGATATTGCCAGGCATATAGTTGAGACTGGCTGGCCTGTAGATCCATGGATTTTTTCCCCCCTTTCTTGAAAATGGGCATTGTTTCCCCTTTTCCAATCAGTGGGATCTCCAACATATTGCCTTGACCTTTCAAATATGATGGGTAGTATCTTGGTCACTTCACTTGCCATAGATTGTTCTCATTGAGTCCTATTGACTAGCACACCTTCTTTAGACTGTCTTGAACCTGATGTTCACTTACATCAGGCAGATGTTCCTTCTCACAGCTCTTACTTTGCTTTCTGCAACTTGAGCAGCACTGCTAGAGTCCTCACTGATGAAGGCTGATTGAGTTCCTAAGTTTTTCCCCATACTCCTCATTACTATGTCTGCATTTCCCTGCTAGAAGGGATTCACATCTTCCCTAGTCTTCCTTTAGCACTGGTATAACTGTAGAATTTCTACTTGTTGTGTCCTTGGCTAGATTTAATTCTACCTGGGTTTTCACTTTTCTAACCTGATCACTACAGACTGAAAGTCTGTAGACTTTCTTTTTCTGCTGAAGTGTACCCAGAGGCCTCCTGGCATTCTTGCCCACCTTACTCTAAGAATGTACTTCTTCTGGGCTAGAAGGAGATGGTCTTTGAATACTGACCAGCTTTCCTGAGCCCTTTTTTCCTCACCAGAACTTTATCCCATGTCACCCTGCCAAGCAGTTCCCTAAGGAGTTCAAAGTCTATTCTTCTGAACTCGAGTAGCAAGCTTGCTGTGCACCCTCCTTGACATACTAAGGATCTTGAATGCCACCATTTTGTTATCACTGTATCCTTGGCTACCCCTTTAGCTCCACATTACTCACCAGCCCCTCCTTGTTGGTGAGGATAACATCCAGCATAGTACCTTTTCTTGTGGGTTACTGTACCACTTGGAAAAGGAAGTTATCAGTGCATTCCTGAAACTGCCTTGATTGCTAGTGCCTCCTTGTGTTGTTCTTCCAACAGATAAAGGCGATTTAAGTCCCCCAGGAGGATTACATTTTGTGAATATGAAACTGCTCTTATCTGCTTATAGAGGGCCTCTTTTACTTTGCTTTCCTAGTTGATCATCCTGTAGCAGATTGCCACTACAACGTGTCCTTTCCCTGCCTTCCCTTTGACCTTAACCCACAAGTTCTCTGTCAGCTCTTCATCCAGTTCCCAAGTGGAACTCCACGGACTTCACTGGTCAGACATAGACGGTAACACTTCCTCTCCTTCCTACACTCCAGCTCTGAGAGTCATTTCACCATAACTCAGTGATGCCAATGGCATTGTAGCTCTGTAGGCATGCACATGTCTGTAATTCTCCCTGCTTATTCTCCATGCTCTGTTAGCATTCAGATATTTGAGCTGGGCTCCCATTGAGTTTATCAGCTGATCCCTTATCCTGCACTAAAGGTGCTGCTTTCCTAGCATGTAATTTAAATCCAGGTCCAGGGAATCAGCCTCAAAGCACCTCTATGAGATCTCAGATAGCAGTTTGGTAACTGTTCCCCCAATGCATTTGTCTATCTAGAGATCTAATTTAAACACATTCTCATTTTTTGCCCTTTCAATGTGTTTCTTTCTTCACTTTTGTAGCAACTGGATTTACATAGAAGACTCGAGATCTATATTTTTGGGTCATATTGATGTTAGACAAACATTGTCAAATATATGTGAGGAATGGTGCTCCTCTAACAGATATGCATGAAACTAATATCCAGTGAAGTGAGTTTCCCAGCTAGAGACAACACAATAGACTCACAAAAATCAGGGTGCTTTCCTTGCATCTGAAAATTCACATATATATGTATATATATACACGTGTGTGTATCTGTCCACAGAAGACAAACTCAGAGAGAAGTTTTAAAGAGCTGTTTTATACATTCTATAGCTGATTTTGAAGAAATGTTACTCATAACAAAGCAATTATATATAAGGTACATACTGTAACTGTTATCTAAATGTAAAACACTATATCTGCAAGTATCCAAAGACAGACTACTTAGTGAAGCAAAGAAAATTACAGGAGCTGTCACTTTAATCACTTTGAATAGTTTAAACAACTGTAAACTGACTACATCAAAAACTTCAACAATTTTGCTGGGAGATTGGCCTCATATTTCATTGGTCCAAAGTACTGAATGAATTTAAAACAAAAAAATAATTGGAGTCAAGAAAGGTAGTAAATGAAGGCAATTATGAAAAAAGTTAAGGCATTTGGATCTATGCAATGCAAAGGGTACCAAAAAATAATATAACATCACTAAGTTACAGGAAAAGCATTTCAGAAATCAACAATAATAATTGTGGTATGATAACTATATTCCTTGAGCCAAACATGCATGAAAGTATAATTCTATCAATGTCAGAGACATTGTTCAAAAATGAGTTTAGCTTAATTTCAGCCTTTATAAATAGTTATGTCAGTATGTCAGGATTAAAAAAAAAATTGCCTGTAGCTGCTGCAAAAGTAGTTTTTCATATAATCAGAGAAAGTTCCGTACCTAGAGTTGATAAAGACTTAGTAAATTACAAGAGAAGTCCTTTAAGTATTCTAAAAATGTTTTTATTCTGTTCATCTGCTGACTTAAAAACAAGAGCCAGAAGCACAATCTATCCTGTTGTAGATGTACATTAGTCATTAAAAATGATGACAAATGTCCAATTGTTGTAATACTGATTTCAGACCATAGGTATTCAATTCGTATTAAACATGCGATTCTGACATTTCTTCAGCTACATTTGTTCAAAGCATTAAAAAAGAAAAGAAAGAAAAAATTGATCTCACTCCCTAAAATTTAAAACTATGCTTGAGGTCTATAATTACATTTGCATAAATAAGAAAAACTGCACTAATTTTAGCAGAAACAGAAACTTCAAAAACATTAAACATCAGAAACTGCAACTATCATTTAAACAAGATTAGCAAAAGAGAAATAATCTCGGTCTGAAGTGGTCTAAATTTCATAAAGTCATTGACAAAAACAGCACTGCTTACAACTACACTGTCTCATAACAGATTGGCTTCAAAAGCTAGCCACATCTTCCACCTAGTCTGGAAGAAATTTATGTTGAAAGCCATGATTTGGCTCAGCAGAACAATTGGGGATTTCAACTGCTTGCTAAAACCATCAGTGGCTAGAATATTTATAGAGTGCAAGTTCTGGAAATGTACAATAAATGATATGTAAAGTAACACATCACAAACTCATCTGAAGCAACTTGGGAAACTTGTTGCTATGCTTATCAAAGAGTAATTAGAACCACACCATAAAAAACATGCTTATAAATCAGAACCTTACAAAAGACATTTTCATGCCTTGAGGGTGAAGAAGGAAGAAAAAACAACACTCAATATTTTTTCAAAAAAAAAAAAGCATGACAAGTTAAATGCAATGTGGAGAGCTGAGGAAGATGATTTTGATATTACATTATTTTATTAATATTAGACACTAGCACAAGAATAACTCACATTCTTCCATGAGTTAGCTTCAGAAGAGTCAACAGGTCACCAAACATTCGTTCAGGAAATGAAAAGCAGAGCTGTATGTTACTGTAGCAGTGATTTAGTGAAAAACAGACTTAAAAATCAAACTAAAAATCACATATATTTATCCTAGTCTTCTCAAATATTTCACCAAGTCACTATAAGAAAATTACAGCCTTTTATGTAGTACAAGGAACGCATGAATTCATACACAAATGACAATAGCAAGCACTAATACTTGATTTTATAAAAATGAATAAATGCAGAAAACGAACAATTCTACCAATAGATATCTGTTGCTGAAATTAACTATTAAAATACACACATTGGAAAATCCAGGAGACTATCATTTGATAAATAGGTAGTCTACCACAAGTTAAGAGGAACATGCATTTACATTTGTTGTCAAGCAATTTTATAATAAGGTCAAATAAAGTTAGTAGTTTAAGCTGAATTCTACTTCAGTTACTTCAGTTCTTCAGAGTCCAGGGAAGCAAATAATATGAAAAAAAGACAGCTCATGATGTGAATGTATGATTCTGAAGAGCAAACAGCTGTGATTTTACATCCTGAAAACTAATTCCACATTTTAACTGTAATTCCAAGTCATTAATACAACATAAAAGTTTCCAGATGTCTCATTTCCCATTTTTGATATGATAATGAAGCAAAATGCGGTTTAACATCAAGCACAACTATATTGAGCAGCTCATTTTCCATGAATAAGCTGCTGGTATTTAAGGGAAAACCCAAATGAGTTCCTCTTAAATGAATATATTCCTTCTGCAGGACAAAGTGTCTGGTCATGCAGAGCTCACTACTGGATTATTGTCTATGACACATTTATTCTTTTTTTTGCCAGTTTAACAAAACAGTTAAATTCCATAAAAGCTTTTAGCACTTTTTGTTTTGGTGAAGAATGTGTGGCTGACAATCATTGAGGTCTGAGGGAGTGCAAATGGATGAACATGGTTTTTCACACTGAAGGATATCACTTAAAGTATTTCTTGGCTTCTTTACAGTTCACTAACAGACAGACTAATTAGTACCAATTAAAGCAGCAGTTCTGCAACATAAATCTTTCAAATTGACACTCCCCTGACCTTGCTAGTATTTCTTGGGATTATCCCTACAAAAGTAACTGAATACTATAGCAAAATCTCAGCTTTTCTTAATGCTTTATGGACACACACAAAAAGATCTATACCTCTGTCAATATTATGTGTGTGTATACATATATACACACACACGTAAAAGATTAGCTGCACAACAGTCATAATTATAAGTAATAAGTAATGCAGAAAAGAAAATATAAAGTGGAAAACCAATCAACCCAGTTTAAAGAATAATCTTTCATACTGTATCAAAATCAAGTCTTAACCTTGTTCTTCAGCAGTTTTAAATATTTCTTACATTTCAAGTCTTGAATATGAAAGTCTTTACATATGTGGGGATGCTAAACTTCTCTATTGCTCTTCACCTCTTTAGTATATTTACAGTCCTAACACAGACCTCTCTGTTAACTCTTGTAATACAGAAGCAAAGCTTCATACCATTCTCATATGCTCTCTCCTGATGCAAAACTGTTTATACTGCAGGAAAGTATTTTACTATGATGAGCACTATACACAAGTGTAGATATACATGCAAGCATCATAAAGAGTACAATCTCCAGTTTACCTGGCACAGTATCCCAATGAAAATGAGAAATTGATAAACAAGTGCATCAAGACAGTATTGACATAAGAGCTGACTTACACTAAGGAAACACTTCAGAGATTTTTGTATCAACTATTGACTTGTTATCACTGGGACTGCTTTACACACACAGCCACCTGTAACTCTACTAGGTTGCACTGTACTGAAATTGGACACCTAAGTATAGCACATTTTACTTCTTTACTTTTCCTCACTCTGACTTTAGCAAGGAGATTTTCTTCTTCCATTCTTGATCCCCTAAACTGGGGCATATATTTTTGTACCGATAATTGGAAAACATTGCAAGACACAGACTGTTAGTCTTACCTTTGTATCAAGAATTCTCTCTAAGAGGCAGATGTTTAGACAGCAACTTTGGGTCAGGTCATCTGAAGTAGTATCTTATTCTTGGACAGGAAGCAACATTTTTCCCCTCTTCTATGGAAATCAAGTGAACAATTCCCAAAACAGGGCTAGAGAATGAATTTGTCATTTGCATGGAGATTTATTGCACACTACTGAGCATCTCTCACTCCAGGGCAGCTCTTGTCATTTTATTAACATCCACATTTGTGCAGACACTTGAATTATGGCATGTTATGACAGAATTAAGACTTAATACTCAACTACTGAAGGCTAGTTCATAATATTCCCCTTCTCTATCCAGCAGATCAAAGAAGGTCATTTGTGACAAACACTAGAAGTTGGCATGCCACAGCCAGTCAACAGGAAAAAACTGGAAAGCAAGAAATAACTCAGGAATATTAATTATTCCCATGGATAGGCAAATAGCAATTGTCTTGCTTCCTTTGTTTAATTCAAGTAATAAATATACTTTGCACATTGATGTTTTGGGCCTGCACTAGAGAATGTAAACTTGGGCTGATCTCACTGTCTTCCCCAGGTGAGACTGAATCAGCAACTCTTCAGCCACGTGTAAACAAGAATTTAGGAGTCATAGATCAGGGAGAACAAAAGAGCAGGTGCAAGTTTCTGTTTAGAAAAATGGTGACTCACTCAGTCAAAAGGAGTCCAATGTTATTCTCTATGTCTTATACCACATCATCACTAGATAAAATACATCCATACCATCAAGAGTAGGAACTTGGATTTACTCTTTCCTACAGAGGGACCTTCAACACCTTCTTCTATGCCTTCAAACCCTTTAGCCCTCAGAATTGCAACCTAGAAGTATCCATCCTAGCAAGAAGTTTTCAATTTTCTATGCACTTACAACCCTAGTGGCTTGTATCTCCTGAAAATCCTGATCAGGAGTTTTAGTGGCCACAAAGTAGGTTTTCTTCCAACTCCTGCTTTCAGAAGATGATTCTAAAACAGTGGCTGCAGGTAAAGCAATTAGAAGGAAGTGTATTTTTCAAAATGGATTTTTCTAACCACTTTTTTCTTGGGTTAGTTTATTATGTGAAGTCATGAAATCTACCTCCAATAACTGTGATCAGTACACACTGCAACAGGTAAGAAAAGTCTAGGAGGTAATAAAAGTAGGTAGCAAAGCATTAGGTAAATACGCATGCCAGTAAGAGCCATCAGAAGAAGCATACAGAAGTGAAACATTCACAGCTACTCACTACACCATGTGCATGTTACATTTACCTCAGATAGGAGGCTATTAAAATTTCACAAAAACTCTGTATTAAAGACTCTGTACTGTACATGAAAACCAAGTTATGTTTTAGTTGAGATTTTGTTACCCAGCTACAACATTCATTTACATTCTGTAATAAATGAACATATGAGATCCAAGTAAGGACAGGAGTTGGCTGTTTCTCATATAAGTAATTCTTGTCACGTAAGTAGCCTATCATACTTTAATATTTCTGCCAATTCAAACTTGGAGTTTGACTACTGACCTATAATATTATCATCAGTTAACAGGTACTCATTTGGTTATTTTTACTCACTTGTACTGAAAAAAAAAAAGTACTTACTTTTCTTTTAAAATTATTTATGTTCCAGCAAAAAGCAAAGGAATCTTATCCTCACCCCCACTGATATAGTACTCTATCTGCAATAAAATATACCTAACAATAGAATATATCCCAAACTCAGTTTCATAGTCACCACATACTCTACTGTCCTCACAGATTCTATTTTGTATTTAAACTGAAAACTGAAGAGTCATGCTTCTTCCATGTAGATTAATCTTGAACACATAATAATAAAACATTTCAGGCACTCTGAGACTCTAATGCACTGTTGAAGTAAATTACAAGGGAGCAGAATAGAAAGGACTAAAAATGACAACCTGCATCCTCATATCCTATTGCTCAAAAGAAAAAAAAATTGTGATAAACCACCAGATATAAATTAGAACAAAGAAAACTTTTCTGTGTCAGAATAACATGAGATAGATATTTAGTGGATTTTCATACCAAAAATAGATACAGATCATATGTTGTCATCAAACATTTACACTTCCAGCCTTACAGTGTGGATTCTGGACTTCTTACAAAACATATACCTGAAAGATTTACCTTCAGAAAAGAGTTAGAGTAGACTTTGTGTTCTTCTCAACAATGCAGACTTTCTGTTGGAATGGAAAAAAGTAATCTCAGAGTACATTCTACTACCAAAGGAGGTAATTCGTGCAGTAAGTAGTTGGATAAACTACCTAATCCATTTATTTGGACTAAACAGCCAGGGAAGGTAATGAGAGAAATTCATAGAAGGAATTTAACTGAAAGATACAGGAGGGAGGGAGGGAGGGAAAAGAAAGAAAAAAAAGTCTGTCAAAGGAAAAGCACTGATCAGTAGGCTGCTGTGTCCACAAATATAGAACTAAGAGACTAGGATTAAAGACTGCAGGTTAGAAGTAGAAACTAGACATTACCAACATAAGCCCAGGAAGCAGGGGGAAATGCCACACAGATGGCTTAGCTTCTACATTTGGGAGAAAATGGAATTTTTTTTTTTCCATAAACTAGGAAATAAAGTGGTGCCCATATGAAGTAAAGATTACATACAGCTGTTTAATTGTGCCTGTGCTGAACTACGCCAGCTTGATTGCAAAGCAAAATATCCTCTCTAGACTCTATCACCACTGCTTGTGGGCCTAATTAGAAATCCCTAAAACAGCATCAAAGCCAGGGAAATATTTTTGAGAAGACGCGAGAAATCTAGAGGGGACTTTACAATGAAGAGAAATCATGATTTCAATCAGAGAGAGTGCACATTTGTAGTATGTCAGTCAATTGAATTCCTCAATAAAAATAAATAATAAAAAAATGTACTGCAAAAATGCTGTAGATCAAGGAGCCTAAGATGCTGAAGTACAGGGGGAAAGAAAAAAAAAAAAGGCACAGTGCAGATGTTGACTGGGAACTTAAGAAATCCCTTTAGCACAACTCAGATGTCTCAAGACATTTTACACATGAATAGTTATAGCTCATAGCTTCTAAGAAGAAAATTGCCAGTTGCTCTGTACAGTTACAAATAAAAGCTTTGGTTGAGACTTCTCAGTTCAAGAAATGAAGCTTGAAACAAGGTCTGTATTCCCACTAGATGATTCAAATTCCTTGTTTGAAGCATGAATTGTATTGTGATTGGATTTTAAAACAGGCTTGAATGGACAGTCCAGTAAAATCCCACTGAACCAGTATGATGCCTTCACATTTTGTGTTTCACATGCCCAATAAGAATAAATAGATTACAGATCTGACAGATGGTCACTAACTCCACCAACTGGCAACAAAACATTTCCAGGCAGAAACCTTCATCTAACTTCCCTTTTATCCTTGTAGAAAAGCCCTTGGCATCACCTAAAGAGAATGTAATACATGTAAAAGTACTCCAAAGTAGAACTATTTACAACTTAAGAGATAAGCAATAATATAAAACAAAACTGAAATTAAAATATCTAGAATTTCACTTGATCAGTGAGAACAATTTAAAATGTCTTTTTTAAAATCAACTGCTTTAGAAAAAGACACACAGGAGTAATCCCTGAGCACACTTAAACTCAATTAAAACAGAAAGTAATGAAACTACTCTTGAGAACTTACTACAAACCCTTAAATATTGTGATGTATGTTTCACCTTTGGACTAAAGAACCAGTCAGCAACAAACATCGGATATGAAAACCCATATTTATCCACTTCTACTGCCTTTACCCCTTTTTCTCCCAGTGCACAATTCTATCACCACTGGGCATTAAAGACATGGACTTGCTCTTTTTTTTTTTTTTTTTTAAATTTTAGAAATGCTTCTAAGCATTATCTCCCTTTCTGCCACATGGCTGGTCTTTCTCCCCCATTATTGGATTGTCATGGCATATTGCCTAACTGAAACTGTAAAATAAGCAATGTAATCCACTACTAAATTTCTACATGGTAGAAGTCTGCTCTATGTCCTATTTTCACTACAATGCCTTTCAAAGCCTCATTACCTTTTCAAAGGTACCCAAGCCCCTCCTGGAATGCCAAGCACATATAACACTCAGGTGCAATACATCCTTCCATGTACTCCCAATTCACTCCCTGTATCACCCCATAAATTATGTAAAGTTCTTCTGATTATTATCAGCTAAAGACTAAGAAATAAGCACTTGTTACATAGCCTTGACCATATTTGTACTGAACAAAGACATTCGGCAACAGAAAGATGATAGAGATGAAGAATCAAAAGTTTGCTGACACCCTGAGGTAGGGAGGACTTCTCTAAAAGAGCAACAGAAAAAAAATGCTGTCATGGTTTTATGATTTTGGTTATCAGTATTCCACATCATAACATCACGTAGTGCGCTGAGAGTTAAAGAAGCTAGAGTTAATGCTCCAGTTCCAGGTACCCGCCCCAGAAGAGAAGGACAACCGCCCCAGAAGAGAAGGACAACCG